>JAPDVU010000006.1:45533123-46158123 GCA_026230045.1 Corynorhinus townsendii
ATCATTCCCTGCAGCCCAGCAGCAGTCAGTGTGGGGCACACCGTGCCCATAACCTAGGGTGTGAATGAATAAGTAGAACATATTTTTATGCTATTCTCAGCACCTAATGCAACATGATGGCCAATGTTAACAAAACATAAGGAACTACAGCTTCAGAGGAAACTTTTATTGTAACTGCTCGCCTTACATGTCACCTCCTCACAGACCCACCCAAGATCACCCACTTGTTCAGCCTGCCCTCATCAGCCCATTTTAATTCCCTGCAGAGCACTTTTTGTCATTGGAGAAACAGAGAGGGAGAAACTGCTAGGTGTTTGCCACTGACCTTGTGAGGCAGCAGGGAATAGGCAGGGAAAGGCCCTGCCTCATGGAGCTAACCTTGCAGTGGAGGGGACAGATAGACAGACAGGAAAGCACTGTGTGTGTCTCATGGTGAAAAGTTCTCTGGAGAAAAATAAAGTGAGGAAACGAGGATAGAGGAGCAGTGGGCTGCTATTTAAATAGGGTGGTGATGTCTGGTATTTTGTTATCCTACTCAGGCCATATCACATAGAAAGCACCAAATACTCGCTGAATGAAAGACTGGTCACTGCAGGTCACTCTTAACAAGCCATCCATCTGCTGGAGAAACTTTCCAAGCTGCACCTCACCATTCCTAACAGGCACATGCAGGCAAATTCAAGGGACCCCATTATCTAGTCCCAACCTCCATCTTCAGCTTTCCTGTCCCTTTGCCCTCCAATGAGCCACCCTCCTCCAGTTTTGCCCACATCTCTCTTTCTGCCTAGACCTGTGGTCGGCAATCTGTGGCTCACAAGCCACATGCGGCTCTTTGGCCCCTTGAGTGTGGCTCTTCCACAAAAAACCACAGCCTGGGGGAGTCTATTTTGAAGAAGTGGCATTAGAAGAAGTTTAAGTTTAAAAATTTGGCTCTCAAAAGAAATTTCAATCGTTGTACTGTTGATATTTGGCTCTGTTGACTAATGAGTTTGCCGACCACTGGCCCTAGACTGTCACTCATGCCCAGGCGGTGTGGCTCAGTGGTTGAGCGTCAACCCATGAACCAGGAGGTCACAGTTCGATTCCAGGTCAGAGCACAGGCCTGGGTTGTGGGCTTAATCTCCAGTAGGGGGCGTTCAGGAGGCAGCCGGTCGATGTTTCTCTCTCTCCCCCTCTCCCTTCCTCTCTCTGAAATAAAACTCTCCCCTTCTCCTGTTTCCACTCACCAAGAGGCCCTGCTCAAATCTCCTTAGTAAGACCTGACCTCTTCAGCCATCCTGATCCCTTTCTCTGTTTCCTCTAAACCATCCACATTAAGCTGCTTCTTCATACACAAATCAAGTTTCCGCTGCTTTTTTCACCACATCACTGCAAATGGCTGGGTGCACTCTGACCAAATCTGGAAGCATGCTGTGGTGGGTCTGACTTGACTAAATGTGGGCCTTGTGGCACAGGTGAAATTCACACGGGGAGGCCAAGTGGTGGTGGAAAAGCCTCCACCAAAGCAGGGGAAACTGAGGCAAGGCAAGCAAGACGGCAGAGTTACTGGGAACCAACTGAGCAACAGACTGAAAAGTCGGAGTTGCAAAGGTGGGCACAGAGCAGCGCCTCAGGCACTGGCTTGCCATCGCTGTAGAACCGCTCCACGATCTGACACAGAGTAGCTGCTCGAACAACAGTCTCTTGCCTCCTCACTCCAAATCAGTCTTTTTAAACTTTAGATATTGAGCAGTTACAATAAATGCTAACTGTGTGAGTGCCTGTGTCCCACCCAGAGCAAATGGGCCCACTGCAGAGGAAGATGGTCATCAGCTGCCACTCAGCAGGGCCCACAATGGCTGGCTGCGTCTGCATTTGGTCTGGATTGCATTGCATTTTCCTCGGATAAAAGGAGGACCGTTTCAGGAGAGGAGAAACCAGAAATCACCTGGACAGAATAAACCACAGAGAAATTTCTAAACCATATGGCCTGTCTAGGAAAATGGACCTCCTCGTTCCAAGGAAACCCTCCCTCTATCCCCATCCACCCTCCTCCTCTTGAGTAAAACTGTCCATCCCAGAAGAGAAGTCTGGGGCATAGCCAGCATTTTTTTAAAAGGGTTACCATTCAATGGGGGGGCGGAGGGGGGGGGTGTCTACAAAACTGACAAAACAGAACACTTGGAAAGACTCCTAGTTTTCAAGAGAATAAAGTACTTTCTAAACCTAAAGAGTTAGGTTTTTAAAGCCGAATCCCTTCTGATTTCAAAAGGATTCATTTGAAGTATTCACTTAACGTAAGATGTAAATATCCATCTGAACATTTTAATTAATACTATTAATTTCCCTTCCCTTTTCAAAGTTGATCTTCCCACTTTATATGGCATTTCTGATAAGTTCAAGCAAGCTTCCCTACAAAGTATAATTTTTCATGAAAAGCCTCATGATTAATGTATATTAGAGCAGTTTAGAATGAAGAAGCATGCAATAAAATTACAATTTGTTCAACTCCCAACAATACTTGCCATCGACTGCCCTTTCAACTCAAAGTACCAGCCTTATGCAAATAAGACATTTACCATTAGGTTGACTATAAAACAAATGCTTTTTGAAAGTGCACAGTAGAGGTAGTTTTCATTTGCACTATTAAATCAGACAATTTATAGGGCAACTTCCGTTTTAGAAGAGAATTACATGTGTGTTCACATCACATCTTTATTCTATCGTCCATCTAGTGATTTGTTGAGGACAGCTGGTACCTATTAAGTCCCCCCTTTAAATGGTGTAGCCTTAATTAGCTACATCCACCTTCCCCCAACATTTCCAAACAAGGAACCAAAGAAAAGGGAAGCTGTTTTTATCATGGATACTTCGAACAATGGAGTTGTAAATGTTAAAAAAATAGTCTCCATTAGAAACTAACTAGTTACTCCTTTTTTAGGCCCCTTGATAAAAACAAGATACAGATGGAGTTCAAATTTCCAATCTTTGTTACTTAGATAATTTTTTAATTGTTCAATTCTTCGTTTCCTGCCTGCTGTTATTAATTAAACCTTCTTTTAAGATACTGCTTGGGAAAGGATGAGGGCCAGTCTCCCTGGAGATGGTCTCGGTATTATTTATGCTACAAACTTCCTACTTGGACTTCTGAACACATGAGGCCAAGCAGACGGAGTCTGCAAGCAGGGAGTAAGCCCAGCATGGCTGTCTGTGAACAGACATCATGCTCTTCCCAGACACCGCAGAGTTTCCAACGTACACAATGAGAAACCCAGCTGATGAAATCATTTTACTCTGCCATATGCAGATAAAACATACACTACTTTGATTACAATTTAGGCTTCCCTTCTTTAAAGAAAAAAAAAAGTACCCATTCATGCATTCAGGACTTCAAGTGTGAATTATGTCAACAGGCTAAATTCTGAGCAAGGTAAGGCACCATCTCAAGGATTCCCCCTTAGATCTGTTTTCTTCTTAGAGACATGCCCCGGCTTTCATCTGCAGTAAGACTCTCTGTTTCAATAGGATGTGATCACTCCTGGGCTTGTGTCTTTTCAATCAGCCAGTGGCCCTGCGGGGTTTAGAGTGGCAGAAAGGAAGTGGCCTGTGGTTAAACAGAGGAAATACCAAGGCATTTTAATAGAGCAAATAGTCTCTTTACTTCCCACCAGGAAGAGCTTCAAAGGCCCCGGGCCCTGGAGGAGACAATGTGTTGCTGGGCCATCAGTTACCTAAACGTGTGGCAGGCCCATTCAGAAGGACACAGCAGCCAAGACAAACACTGCCCAGGAGGACATTGCCTCCCACTGGCTGGGCCAGTCAGGATACCAGGAGATGGGGCCCAACAGCACCAGCACAGATAGCCCCCTGGGCTTGCTGGAGGCAAGGAGACCCTCCAAATGCAAAATGGAAAAGATCTCAGCTGCCAGGCAAGGGTGGCAGGAGCTGGCCCTACCCCAGCCAGTGAAGTTCCCACCTTAAAAATCAAAGGTGGGGGCCCAAGCTTCCAGAAGCCTAAAAACCCATCCATCAGAGGCAGGCGCAACAGGCAGTGAGGAGGAATGAAAGGGACAATTAATTGTTGATGGGGTGGCCCCAGCAGCAGCAGCAGACATCTGCTGGGGCAGGGTATGTAAAAGTTTAGTGACCAATGTGGGAAAAGAGGGTTTGAAATGTTAAAAAAACAGACACCCCACCACATTTTAGGCCAAATGGAGCTTGAAAAATACTCAACTTAAAATAAAGACTTAAAAAGGCATTAGCAGTTCTTTCCTTTGTAGGGAAGCGTCTGTGAGGTTTGAACTGCTGAGAATATGATTTGGATCCTGCTCGCCTTTCCTGAGACTGTTTTCCAGACAAGCCCAGCTGTTCTGGGGAGGAACCCAGTGGGAGTGTTAGGTCCCCTTCCCTCCCGGCCTCCTCTTCAACCCCAGGCCAGAGGCACCCACTCAAATTGGGGTACCCTGCCCAGCTGGCTCCCCACATCCTCCCTCAGTCCACCTGACCCCTTTCATTGTCCAGGGCTCTGACAAAGTCTCCACTCTCGCCTCTAAGCCCAATGAAATGATTTAAAATCAAACTGATTTTAAATGTTTAGAATGTGGCTTCTCTCCCCTTTCTCCTGATCATGGGAGCCTGTCCCCTAAAGCAATGCCTCTCAGTCTTGAGGGAGCATCAGAGGAACTTGTTAAAATGCCAATCCTTGGGCCCCACCTCACGCCCACTCTTGTCCCATTCACCTTGAATCTGCATGTTACCCAGCTCCCAAGGCAATCCTGATGCTGGAAGCCTCTGGACTCACATTGAGAAATCTTGTTCGGAAGTGGTTGCTGGTCGCATTCACCCAGCTACATCCCGAGTTAATAACTAGCACAATGCCCCAGGCACTGCAGGGGCTCAGGGTCGAGTGGGGAGAGAAGGGCGGGCTGCTCAAGAGAGATGGACAGGGGCCAGGAGGGCTCCCAATGAACACTGCAAAGCAGGTCCGAAGAAGTATCATACTTATAAAAATGTGTCTCTGAAAAATGTGTCAAACACTGAGTCCCTTCTAACCAAGAATGCAGTAAGGGACACACAAGCATGTATAACACGGACTACATGGCCACAGGACAGGCAGACCAGATGCGGGCTTGGGAGCCCTGAACTGCAAGTGAATGAAAACGCATCCAATTCAGAATCAAATAAACATACCTGGGCCCACAGCCAAGCAGAGTTCTTGGATCAGACTTTATCAGGGACCTAAATTTTAACCAGCTGGAACCTCTTCTTTTCCAAGTACCACCCCGTTTCTTCCTACCTTGTAAGATGAAGTATTTGCCTTAAATGGGAGACTTGCACTTCACTGTAAAGACAATGCCAGCATTCTAGCTTCCTGAAGCAGCGCGCATTTTGGGGCTAGAAGCTGTGTTCCAGGCTGAGACCAGAGAAGGTGTCCCCCATTCGGCAGGAAGGTAAGCAATGTTTCTCCTCGCCCACCGCAGGGAAAGCCACTAATAAAAACCTGCACAAGAAGACCCCTAATTGTCTGCTCCATAAACAGGCTCCTCAGACACTCAGCAAGACAAAAGGGTTCGAGGAAAACCTCAGCACAAGTCATTGACAGAAAGACAGAAAGTTACCCAACACAAACAAACCCATCTCACTATCAAAAAGCATGAGTTCAGACCCAGTGTCAATCAGGATGCAAAACTTCCCCGCTACAAGTTTGCAAATTGGTACTTTTGGGGAAAATGTATTTATTACTCAAAGAGCAACTTTACCTGGCAAGGGCCCTAAGAGATTTTTTTTTTTAAGTAGTGGAGGAAGTGTGCCCATAACTCATTTCTAAAACACTGAGCTGTGTTCAAGATGGTATCGGCCCTTAATTGCACCGCTAATAATGGGGAGGTTGTGAAATCTGACCACGTAAACCAGGCCGGCTCCTCTGAGAGCAGCCCTGGAGGGTGTGTTAGCAGAGCTGCCAAGGGAGGGTTAGCTGGCTGCAGCCACCTTACAAGTCCTGGGAAAATACACATTCCTGCAGGGGCAAGAGTTCCTGGAACAAATGCTTCCTGGTGATCAAGGGGGCTATTGGCTTAGCTCCTCTCCAGCACCCAGGTCTTGCCCCTCCTTCAGGCACTCTCCACCCTGCTGTCCCCTTCTGAGGCTCTGTGTGGCCTGGACCCATGGGAAGTCCACTCCTGTTTGCATCACCCATAGTCGACCCTTATTCTTATGTTCACATAGCCCCAGCCATACTTTAAGCAACCTCAGAACTGAGACCAACATCTGTTTATGGACTGAACACCCACTACCGGCTAGGAGACTCAGACATGAATCAAGTTCTCAGGTCACTGTACACCAGCACTTACTGGCCAGTCCTTTGACAGCAACTTCTGGAAGAACTTAACTAGAGAGGTGGGAGTAGGGAAGGCTTCGTGCAGGAAGTGATGCTGGAGCTGAGAGGGGAGGCTGAGGTGTAAAAAGAAGGAACACCAGCAGGAAGAGCATGTGCATGAGCCTGCTGTGGAGAGGACACTGGAGCCTGGTGCTGATCTCTCCGCCACTTCTTAAAATCTACCACTGAATATAGGACTTAGCAGGGTCTAATTGGGTTCAGCCAAGATGTCCAGGGCTCCAGGCTCTGAGGCCGCCACATGAGGTTAGGTGCCTGCCGGAAACTGATCTGAAGATGCAGATGTGAACAAATGCGGATGACGTAGTCTGGTGAGAACCAAAGTGCAAGGACCTGCATGAGAAGGCAAAGCAGGGGGAATGGCATTCCGGGAGGCCTTCTCAGGGGAGGCATCACCTGAGCTGAGTCTTAGGCCAAGCAGGTTCTCAGAGGAGAAAAAGGCATCCCAGGATCAATATGCCTTCGCAGCAAAAAGGGCACAGGAGTTAGGAAGCTGGGTGAGAGGGGTTGGGCAGCTGGATATGCAAGGCAGGTAGACAAGCTGGGTCAGGGAAAGCTGGTGGCTGCATCACATGCACAAAACGGCAAGTCCAAGAGGGAAGGGGCCGCGCAGGTCGGGAAGAGCCTAGACCCTGGAGATGGCCCAGAGGCTCCCATGCTCATTCAAGAAGGGGATGAAGATGACCCAAGGAAAGGATTGGTGGAGCCCCAACAAGAAGTTGTGGTGGGAGAGGAGTCAGCATAAATGCGAGGCCCTGGGGAAAGGGCACCCCATTAATTCTGTGGGGGTGCAGGTTGAGGGGAAGAGAACAAATTCCCGCAGGAAGAGAGAACAAACCACCCAGGCATGCTCCCCACCGCATTAAAACTTCACAAGCTTTGTGTCCTGACACATGAAGCCACTTGGGCAATGGCACAAAAACAGGAAGGTGGGCTGATTCACCTATGCTGTCATATGAAATCCGGGCATAAAAGGCCTGTGATGCTGTTACAGTTATTCAAGAGCCAACCTGTCAGTCCAGATCCAAAACACCGAGGAGGATCAACATGAGATAGCTTTCAGGAAAACTTGTAACAGAAAACTTGGTATCTATTTCTCTTTAAATAAAAACACAAGTGATATTTTATTAAAATGGGAGTAAGGAAATGTAACGTTTTACTCTAACAGGAAGGAGGTTTTATATTTACCGTGGGGTTGTGAGGCGGTTGGCTATGGCTGTCTCATAGTGCAGCTCTGGGGTTTACAGACATCCCAGCTGCCTGGCCCACACCTGGTCTTCCATACTGTGTTTCTCAGGATGTGGGGCAAGTGAGCTAGAGGCATCAACCTGTGGCCCTAAAAGGGTGTCAGGTCTTAGGCTCTGATAGTGCTGAGGCCCTCAGGGCACTCCAGAAGATGTGGGTCAACCCATCCTTCGGAGCAACAGTGCTGGGGAAAGTAGGAAATCCCCACTTACTCCCATTTTCCAGGTGAAGTAATTGAGGCTCATGGCTGCACAGGAGCAGAGCTGCCTGAGCACAAAGCCCAGCCCGTGTCCTCTACACAAGGCTGAAGGCTGCGAGTGCCCTGATGCCAGCCCGCCCTGGCTTCCGTGGGAGGTACGGGGCAGATGGATGCAGTCTCCAGAACCCGGGACGGCAGCGTCGCGGTGCGCCCAGGCCCTCACCCCATGCCCGTCCGCCCAGACAGCATCGCTCGGTTACTGGGACAGGGCTCCGAGCACTTGGCGTGCACCTCTCCAGCGTTGTCTCGGACACCTGACCGAGATGACAAACTCTTGCCTCCCTTTGGCGATGAAAAAATATCCTCAATTCAAGCTGGGGCGTGGAGTGGGGATCATCAGCTAGACTATTCGCAGATGAAGGGGTCAATGGGGAACCAAAATGTCCCAGCAAGTCAGGAGTCGGGGGTGGTGTGAAAGTGGAGTGAGACGGCGGGATTAGAAGAAACAAAGCGGCCGCGAGCGGGGGCGCATCCCTCCCCGGCGCTCCGGGTCCCGGGTCCGCTCCTGGCAGTCCCTTGAGTCTGCAGAGCCCGGACCAGCGATAAGGGCGAAGATGCCTACTCCCGCTCAGGAAAGCGCCGCACGTCCGGACGGCTCGGAGGGTCCCAACTCCGGGGAGCACAACCCTGAGGCGTCGGAGGTCCCGGGCCAGGAACAAAAGATGGGGCACCCTTCTCCCACCCGCCGCCGGGCGCCCCTCTCGCCCGCCTCCGGACGCGGGACCCGGGCCCGTGGCCGCGTCTCATTAGCAACACAAAGCCGGGGGACTGCGGACCCTTTCATCCGAGCCGGGGCTGGCGGACGCGAGCCCCGAGAGGGAGGGAGGTCTGGAGCCGCGGGGGACCCCAGCCCGGCAGCGGACTCCGCAGCAAGCAACCAAGTCCGCGCGAACTCCGCCGCCGCGAGCACCTGTGCGCACCGCGCCCGCCGCGCCTTTGGGGACCGCGAGAAAACCGCTGTTCCCTCCTTACCCTCCAGCCACAGGTGTCCGCGCCCCGCGCTCTGCTGGAGCCCCCTGCGGCCACGGCTAGCTGCGAGCCGTTTAGACAGGCGTTGACAGTGAAGAAGACAGAGCAGAGCTGCAGCCACGGGGCCATGGCCGTGCGCGCGTCCACCCAGGATGTAGTCTGCGCCCCGGACGACCGCTGCGAGCCAGCCCGGAGTGGGCGGTGGCGCCGGCGGCGGCGGCGGCGGCGGCGGCGGCGGAGTGGGCCGGACTACAGAGCATGCGCCGCCGGCCTGTACTCCGCCCCTTCCCTCTAGGCTCCGCCCCCAGCCTGAACTCCCTTGCCCTGGCCCCGCCCCTCCAGCCTGGCCCTCCTTCTTGGCTCCGCCCCTCCCTCTAAGCCCCACCCCTATGGTCACGCCCCAAATAACCGCGGAGAAGTTGGCAGCTGCAGTATTTACCCCCTCACCTGAGGTCTTTCTTTAATGCAAAGGATTTATGCAAGTGATGCCTGCTCCCTTCAAAAACTCGGAAAAATGCAAAGAATATAATAATAACAGTTTTAATAATAATTTAATAAGCATCTACTCTTTGCCAGACCTCTTCTTGAATCCTTCCAACCACACAGGGAATTGTGGGTATTATTGTTGTCACAGTTTTCCGCGCAGGAAAGTTAAGGTAATGTGATGGTTAGAGAAATCCTGGCTGGGACCTCGGATAAGTGACTCCCTCTCTCCACGTTTCTGTTCCCACCCCTGTAGACTGGAATAAAAATAAGAGTAAGTATTCTAGGCTGGGGAGGATTCTATTGGTTAACACACAGCAAGCACTCAATAAATGCTACAATCTCTCATTAACTGACTTGCATAAGGCTACACAGCTGGTACCTGAGACTCAAATTCAAATCTGACGAAACCAAAGCTCTTGTCAAACTTACCCTTGTGAAGTGGACAGTATCTCTGTTTGGAAGAGGAAGCTCAGAGGCGAGGAGGAGCTAAGATCACACAACTTCTCACCACAATTCTCCTCCCTGCTTTGTTTTGTATATTTGCACTTGAATCCAACCACCGGACTCTTCTCCATTGCTCCCTCCTTTGTCTGTCTGGGCCACCCACCCCTGTACTCCTCCACTACAGCTCCTCACTAAATCATCCCCAGCTCCCATAGCAGGGGAAGTCAGAGATTTTACCATGAATGTCAGGGGCTGACATGAGGCCAGGACCACATGGGTGTTGGTGAAACACTAAAGAAATCATGAGGCTGGGGGCTCCTAGGCTCCTGAATCTATATGACATTGCAGCGTAGATATGCTCCATAGTTTATTAATCAATCCCCTTCTGAGTGACTTCTTTTATAATCAGTGATTCAAAAATGTCCTCACACATTTATCTTGATTCAACTGTCTCCTAAAGATACACTCCTAGAATTAGAACTGCTAGATGATGCACATTTAAAGTTGCCAAACTGCTCAATATCTCATTGCCATGTTTATTGGCTTTTCTGACTAGGTATTTGGAGGCAATTTGCATTTCTTCCTTTGTCCTGGAGTTCGACTCCAGTAAAAGAATCGGTACTTGGAGCTTAGGATAGAGGGAGGACTTGAGGGCACCGGGGAAAAGAGAGTGTTTCTCCCTGGGTTTTACTCATGTCACCATACGGTTGAGTGTCAGGGATGCCCCAGCAAAGTTCCTTCTCCCTTTCTAGGCTCCACACCCTCCATTGTATTTCCCTCCACCACAGCTCACTGCCCGGGCTGGCAACTGACAGCTCTGAAAACATGTTGCAGAGCTGAGGGAGCTCCAGCTTTTCTAAAGGAGTGCAGAGGACACAAAGGAATGACCAAAGTGTCCACTCTGAGACACGGTCAGAATGACATACCTCAGGTCAGGGACTGAAAGGCCCTCCCTTCTAGGGAGGCCACAAACATTCCTTTGGGGTGGGGGTGGAAGAACCACATACATCAAAGGGTCAAATTTGGTCAGGAAATAAAGGTAACAAATTGGCATTAGGCAACATTCTCCCCATTCTGGTCTTCTCTTGATTCTTTTCCTCTCATCCCCTTTACTTATCCTAAACCTTTGTTAGGGGCAACATTTTTGTTGTTGTTAATCCTCACCTGAGAATATTTTTCCATTGATTTTTAGGGAGAATGGAAAAGAGAGGGAGAGACAGAGAGAAACATCGATGTGTGAGAGACACATCAATTGGTTGCCTCCTGCACGAGCCCTGACCTGGGCCTGGACTGGGGAGGAGCCCACAACCAACGTACATGCCCTTGACTGGAATTGAACCTGGGACCCTTTAGTCTGCAGGCTGACACTCTATCCACTAAGCCAAACTGGCTAGGGTTCTTAGGGACAAAAATAGAATATTGGAGACTAGTTATGGTTATGGTTATGCTGTTCTCTCATACTGCCAGCAGTATTGGAATAAATCTATATATATAAAAGCCTAAGCAACTGTCCAACTGTCCAACTGTCTGACTGGTAGCTATGACACACAATGACCAGCAGGGGCATATGCTCAGCACAGGAGCTGCCGAGCTTCAGTGACTTGGCAGCTGTGGTTCTCGGATGATGCACCCAGCACCAGAGAGGAGGGAGCCCTGATTCCAGGGTGCATCACCGGAGAACCACCCTCTCGTAATCTGGGACCCCTCAGGGGATGTCGGAGAGCCGGTTTCAGCCTGATCCCCACAGGCCAGGCCGAGGGACCCCACCGGTGCACCGGGCACCAGGCCTCTAGTATTAATATATGATTCAACCCTGTGTCTGCTTAATTGGTTCAAGTAGTGACAGGCAGCATGGATCCATTGATTGTCCAGGTACACCTTCAGAATATTTGTGAGGCTATAAGAAGTAAACCTCTTTACTGGGAGCTGAGATAAAATGAGGGACCAGTTCCCTCCCCCGCTCTCCAGCTTTTATGGACCACACCTTCCTCCAAGCAACAGGCAAGAGCTCAGCTGTGTGGTTGACCAGAGAATGAAGTACTCCCCAAGTACAATGCATGGTCTACCCACCAAGGCCAGGATTGCTTGTGGCCCAGGCACAACTTCATTCATTCCCCTAGCCCCAGCCCTGTCTGAGTCACCTCTCTGCCTCCAGTGCCTGGCACGCATCAGCAGGCAAGAAACTGTTGCTGCCTCCATTCCTGTTTGGAAGGAAGCTGGGAATTAAACAGATTAAATTACTTTAAAATAAACTGTTGACAAAATGCAAATATACTTCTTGAATTCACCTGGAACCTAACCAGATAAGAAAAATACTTAAGCCCGGTTGGTGTGGTTCAGTGGTTGAGCCTCAACCTATGAACCACAAGGTCAGGGTTCAATTCCCAGTTAGGGCACATGCCAGGTTGTGGGCTCCATCCCCAGTGAGGAGCGTGCAAGAGGCAGCTGATCAATGATTCTCATCATTGATGTTTCTATCTTTCTCTCCCTCTCCCTTCCTTTCTGAAATCAATGAAAAAATATTTTTTAAAAAAGAAAAATACTTAATACAATGATTGGATTTTGTTAGGAGTCAAATTATCCCCTGAAACACAAGAAATGATTAAGTGATTATACAAATAATTTGTATCCTGAATAATTTTCAGCCAACTAAAGACCATTTTTATAAATAAGGGTTAGAAGCAGTGGGCCAACATTCTCATCCATTTTCGGTATTGTGGTCAAGTCGTGTTTTATGTTCTAATCAAGACATTAAAGGTAATGATTCCACCCCCCTCTCCTCCCAGTTTCCCAGCAGGCGAGGCATTATTCGGAAAACTGGCACCCTCCTGAGAGCCCAGCCTCGGCCCTAGTCCCCAAGGCTGCCTGGATGCCAAGCTTGAACGGAGAGTTTTCATCATCTCTACTTCACAGCTAGGAAGTGAGACTCAGTCAGGGAGGAGATCCTAGACTCAAATGACTCTCTGCTTACCCCCACCGCACCCCCTCTTTCCCCCACACCCTGACTTTGCACTGGGTGCCCGCCCCGTATCCTTCCCAAAACGGCCTTGGAGCCACCAGGCCACCCAAAAGGCCCAGGCTAGGGACGGCCGCAGTACCCGGGGCGGATGACCCAACCCTGAACCTCGAAATCCCCAGACACGGACTTGGTGCCAGGGAAATGGCTCCGCATCCACGGCCACTTCTCCTTTCTTTTCTAAGAGGCAATGAATCCCCGTCTCCGTGGTAACCGCAAGGGGGCGCTCCCGGTCCAGATCCCAGACACCCTAACACTCCCAAACTGCACAAGAGAGCACAGGGCAGCGATTTTCAACCTTTTTCATTTCATGGCACACATAAACTAATTACTAAAATCCTGTGGCACACCAAAATATATATATTATTGTTTGTGCCGATCTGACATAAAAATAGGTATAATTTTGATTCATTCACACTGGAGGGCTACTGTTCTGTTGACGGTTGTCATTTTTTTTCACGTTCTAAATTCTTTATTGTTTAAGGTATTACATCTGTCTCCTTTTCCCCCTAGCTGTTGCCATTTTTTAATTTGACAATTAAAAAATCAGGGAGGCACTGACCTCTTCTCCAAGGGAGGGAGAAGAGGTCAGTGCCTCTGACTAGTTAGGTATTGCATCTTTTAAAATTCTCGAGGCAAAGTCCCCCAGCACAGGTGCAAATACTCTGTTACCCCAAAACTGGTGCTGTTTCAGAGAAGTAGAGTCCAGGAGGTGGTAAGAAAACCAGGTCAAATATGGGATTCACTAACCACGTGGCTTTGAGCAGTTCACTTAACCTCTCTAGATGTCCGATTCCTCAGCAGCAGCAGGAATAATGTGAATGCAGACCTCTGGATTTTTGTGAATCTGAAGTAAACGAATGGCTGCGTGAATGTCACTGTTGCAGGGAAGGTGGGCCAGGAGTTGAGGCAGTCTGACCCAGGGGCAGCTGGGACCCAGACAGTAGCTGGGGGAGATGGCCACCTCTCTCCCTTTCAGGAGCTAACACTCTGGTTTGGATCTACACTAGACTGGAAGGCTTTGGACCATAGCATGTTTATCATTCACTTACTCATTCATTCACTCATTCATTCATTCATTCAACAAATACTCACCAAGTGTCTGAACCATATCAGGTATTCTGCCAGGAGCTGGGGACCAATGTGAACAACATAGACACTATCTCTGACAACTCACTGTCCCAGCTGTCATAGAACCTGCAAGCAAACATTCCATGGGGACACAGGCATTGCTCAGATAACGACAGGACCAGGAGATAACTACAAGTTATCCTTGTATAACTTGTGATACCTGAGCTGCGGGTCCACGTATAAGAGCCACTGGGCAAAGGGGAGGGGAGCAGAGAGAGGCAGAGTGTTCTGGACAGAAGGAACAGCGTATGCAAAGGTCCTGGGGCAGTAGGGAACGTGGCATCTTCAAAGACCCAAAGAGGCCAGTGTGACTGGAGAGAAGAGAGGTGTGGAGGAGTGGTGCAAGGTGAGCTGGAGAGACCTGCAGGGGTAGGCAGGCAGGCCTTTCTACCCTGGTTTGAATCTGAAAGTACTTGACACTGGCAGCTTCTGAGGGGTTTAAGGGCAATAATGACAGGGCTGTATTTTGAAAAGGTCCCATTTCCCAAGTGCCAAGCTTGTAGTCACATTTTATACGTACTTATCTAATTAATGAATAACCTGGATTGTTGATGAAATTCTTGGATTTAATGTCTTGAATGCAAAAAATATTAAAAAGCCTAGGGAGCCCTAGCTGGTTTGGCTCAATGGATAGAGCATCGGCTTGAAGATTGAAGGGTCCCAGGTTCGATTCCAGTCAAGGGCACATGCCTGGGTTATGGCTCATTCCTTAATAGGGGGCATGCAGGAGGCAGCCAATCAATGGTTCTCATCATTGATGTTTCTCTCTCTCCCTTCCTCTCTGAAATCAATAAAAATATTTTAAAAAATAAATAAATAAGTAAATAATCTGGGGAAACATCCAACCCTACCCAAATATTGCAAATAAAATAAAATACATAAACTTTTCTTACTGTCACTTAAATTTATTTCTACTGTAAAGTTCTTTATTTTAATAGGCTATTTTTATCTTTTTATTTATTGATTTGAGAGAAACATTGATCTGTTTTTCCACTTATTTTTACATTCACTGATGGTATATGCCCTAACCAGAGATCAAACCCACAACCTTGGAGTATTGGGACAATGTTCTAACCAACTCAGCTACCTGGCAGGGCTAGACTATTTTTTAGAACAATCTTACACATAAAGTTTTAAAAAATGATACAGAATTCCTATGTACTCTGTCCCTGGTTCCCTTTATTATTAACATATGACATTAGTATGGTACATTTGTTAAAATTAATGAACCAAGATTGATAACTTATCATTATCTAAAGTCCAAAGTTTATTCATATTTCCTTAGTTTTTACCAGTACTTCATGCATCCCATCCAGATATCCCATAACATTTAGTTGCTATGTCTTAGGGTTATCTTAACTATGACAACTTCTCAGACTTCCCTAGTATTTAATGGCCTTAACAACTCTGAGTAGTGCTGGTTAGACATTTTGTAGGATGCCCCTCTATTAGGATCTGTCTGATGTTTTCTCATGATTAGACTGGACATTACTTTTCATAGCAATTAAAAGTTATATATATAAAAAGTTTTTTAAAAATATCTTTTTATTGATTTCAGAGAGAAAGGGAGAGGGAGAGAGAGCTAGAAACATCAATGATGAGAGAGCACCACCGATCCACTGTCTGCTGCATGCCCTACACTGGGGATTGAGCCTGCATGTGCCCAGGCATGTGCCCTGACCGGGAATTGAACCATGACCTCCTGGTTCATAGGCTGACGCTCAACCACTGAGCCACGCCAGCCGAGCTATGTACAAACTTTTAAAGTCTTATTAGTACTAATAGACGTATAAAATAAAACAGTAGTCACCTGACCTGTCCCTTCTGACTCTCACTCCCCAGAGCACCCTCCTTCAGCTCTTTTAGCTCTTTGCTGGCATTTGCTGCCAAATTTCTGAATGGTATTCTGATCTTGCCTTTCTTGACTGGCCAGTTCAGACACTGGCTCCTAACTTCCTGTTCTTTATGACACATGAGAATTGTGCCTCCTTACATTCCCTTCCTCTATCCACCCACTAAGATTTATGTTGGATGTCTTCCCTAGCCCTTCCTGAATCACTCTGACCTGCACAGACCACATCAATGGGCTCTCTTACCCTCAGGCTAATGTGGGCGCGGGCAGGCAGGTGGGGGGGGGGGGGGGGGGAGGAGTGCCTGAACCGTATCAGGTATTCTGCCAGGAGCTGGGGACCGGTGTGAACAGCACAGACACTATCTCTGACAACTCACTGTCCCAGCTGTCATAGAACCTACAAGCTACTCCCTCTCCCCCAGCTACTGTCTGGGTTCCAGCTGCCCTGGGTCAGCTACTCCCTGTCAGGTTGCTGTGGAGGGCTGAGCCCTGACTCTGCTGCCAGGCACCCTCTCCATGTAGCTCTCACTCTTCAGTTTCTGATGGCGGCTCCCCACTTGCCTGCTCAGGTGGGGGTCAGGGAGTAATAGCAACCCCATACTGGGACTTCTCCTTCCCTTGTAGTTTCTTTCCCCTCTCAAATAATAGGGGGATTATTTATTTATTTTTTCAATTACCAGTTAACTTACAATATTATTTTGTACTAGAGGCCTGGTGCATGAAATTTGTGCATGGGGGGGGGGGGTGTCCCTCAGCCTAGCCTGCACCCTCTCCAATCCGGGACCCCTCGGGATGCCAGCAGTCAGACATCCCTCTCACAATCCAGGACCAGTGACTCCTAACTGCTCACCTGCCTGCCTGCCTGATTGCCCCCAACTGCCCTCCCTCCCCTCCCCCCCCCCCCCCGCCAACCTGGTCACCCTTCACTGCCCCCCTCTGACAGCCTGGTCGCCCCTCACTGCCCACCCCTGCCGGCCTGGTCACCCCCAACTGCCCCCCCTCCCCGCTGCCGTGGGCCTGGTCACCCCACAGCCTGCTGCTCAGTTGTTTGGTTGCCCCTCACTGCACCCACCCCTGCTGGCCTGGTTGTTCCCAACTGCCCCCCCTGCAGGCCTGGTTGCTCCACCAGCTTGCTGTTCAGTCATTTGGTCACCCCTCATTAACCCACCTGCCGGCCTAGTCACCCCACGCAGCCTGTTCAGTCGTACGTTTGGATGCGATGGTCGCTTAGGCCAGTGGTCGGCAAACGGCGGCTCGTGAGCCACATGCGGCTCTTTGGCCCCTTGAGTGTGGCTCTTCCACAAAATACCACGGCCTGGGCAAGTCTATTTTGAAGAAGTGGTGTTAGAAGAAGTTTAAGTTTAAAAAATTTGGCTCTCAAAAGAAATTTCAATTGTTGTACTATTGATATTTGGCTCTGTTGACTAATGAGTTTGCTGACCACTGGCTTAGGCTTTTATTATTTAGACTGATTTCAGCCCCTGTAGTGTCTTTTCACCCTGCCCACGAACTTTCTTACGAAATTCTCCTCAAATTTTACCTCATTTGAGAGCTGTTTCTTGTTGGAATCTTGACTAAGATACAGTGTGAGAATTTTAGTTAAATCAATATTCAGTGTTTATATTATCACAACCATGTAAAACATTATTCACCCATAAGGCAAGCAGTGTTGGGTGATAGTATTTCCTTTCTTGTTATAACGTGTGTGAGTGTGTATGTGCACGCATGTGTAGTATTTACCTGTTTTAAAAGCGTTTGTTTTGTTTCATGTACCCCCTTGTTAACTCTTCCCACACACCTTTCCCCGGGTCAGGAGCATTCACTCTCCCCTCAGTTCCTGTTATTTTGGGAGAATTCTCCCTGGAGTCCACATGCTCCTGCCCCGGTCAGGCCCGTGTTCTCCAGGACTGCTGCCCGGCTGCCATTCCCTTTCCTTCTCTCTTGTGTTGGAATCCTATTTCCTGGATCCTATGTATTTTTCTGGGTTTTCTCACTCATTTTGGTGAGGCATATCCCTCATTAGCTTCTTGAGAAAGGCATGGTAGGTAAATTTTGTGAGACCCTGCATGTCTAAAAAGTATCTTTATTGAAGATCACAGTTGATTAATAATTTGACTGGGTATTGAATTTTATGTTGAAAGTAAATTTCCACTGGAATGTTGAAGGCACCGTTTCTCTACCTTTCAGCTCCTGGTTTGGTTTATGAGTCTGATGGCCTTTTTATTCCTGGTTCTTTGAAAGCCTCTCTCTCTCTCTCTCTCTCTCTCTCTCTCTCTCTCTCTCTCTCAGCGTTAAAGTTGCATTCTTTAAACTACTGTACTGAAGTTTCACAGGTATGAGTATCTTCATTCATTGTGGCCCTTCACTTTGGAGATGAGGTGTCCTTGAATTCCGGAAAGTTCTTTGGAGTATTTCTTTGACCTCCTCCTCTCCTCCTTTTCCTCTGCTTACTCTCTTTTTGGAATTCCTGAGTGGGATGATAGGTATCCTAAGTTTATCTTCCAATTTCCTGTCATTACCAACTATTTTCCATTTCCTAGTCACATTATTCCATGCTTTAGAACAGATCTTCAACTAGGTCTTAAAAAGCGGGTGAGGTTCCACTACAATTACCACCTTTCTCAACACCCAAGAGCAGCTCTTTCTTATTTAGTAGTGGCCTCTCTTGCAGAACAACTAGTTCTTGCTTAAAGGAAGTAATTCCTTTCCTTATCTCTCCGAGGAACAGTTTTCTTCTGTTTCCTCAGAATGCCTTTTGGCTTGTTTGAACTTTGAAAGTGGAGTCAGCCTTTCCTGGCTCCTCTAAAACCATTCTTAAGGAAATGGACATGCTGTGTCAGCAGGTTAGGATTTAAACTGGGTAATCAATGTCCCGAAACAAAGCTCCCAGACAGGTCACCTATGTCAGGAGGAAAGAGGCCCCACAGAGCCACTCACACGAGACATGGCCAATAAGCAACGGAAGCAACGGTGCCAGCTCTTAGCTATCTTATTTCTCAAATTATTGCACCTACAATATTTAGTTCACCTTCGACCACCAGATTTGTTGTTTTTTTTTTCCAGTACCATTGTGAACATGAATGACATGGCTTGTGACATATGTGAATGCATAACATGAGTAACATTTTTATATTCAACTGTTTATCAAGCAAGCACTGACTGAGTACCCTGTATGCTGCACACTGTGCCTGGCACTGGAAAAAACACTCCAGGTCATGAACGCTGCCCTCCGGGATCTCGCTCTCCAGGGCAGTACCCACACCTGGCAGAGCCCACGAGCCTGGGAGGCAGCCACTGAGAGTGCCATTTCACACATGAAGCATGTGAGGCTCAGGGGCTTCCCTGGTTTGCCAAAATGACACACAGCTACGTGGAGACTATGCTGCATCGTGAATCCAGATCGTCTCCCGCATTCTACGTACTAACAGAAACTGGAAGAAAGAAGCCGTGAGAGGAGGGTTCAGAGGGACCAGAAGAGAACCAAGAGGAGGTTGAGTTAGTCCGGGTCCTCTCGAGAAGCAGTACGGACAGGATACTTAGAGATGCAGATGAGGAGGGTTATTCTAGGAATTGGCTCACGCAGCTACGGAGGCGAGAGTCCCACCATCTGCTGTCTGCAAGCTGGAGACCCAGGCGGCGGGCAGTGAGTGTCTTGTGGTCCAAGTCCGGAAGCCTGAAACTGGGGGCCGATGGGGAAAGTCCAATCCGAGTCGGAAAGTCAGACCAGAGGCCCAGACATCAGGGAAGGAGAAGACAGTTCACTCTTCCTCTGCCTTTTCATTCAGTTTGGGGCTGAGCCCACCTGCCTTTGGGATTTTACTCAGTTCACCATTTCAAATGCTAATATTTTCAAGATACACCTTCACAGTCACACCCAGATAACGCTTTACTAGCTATCTGCCATCATTAAACCCAGGTAAATTGACATATAAGATTAACAGAAGCAAAGGGAGAAGAGTTTCGAAGTATTTGCTCAGGCCCTACACTTCCCCAGCCCAGTTTATACTTAGCAGGGACTAGCTCAGGGCAAGTGTCGAGGAACAGGGCCACAGCACTTACTATGCTCGTTTTATAGCGCAGGGAGCACCTCTCCATCTCTCCCAGCAGGGGATCCTCACCGTTGATTAACTTGCACACCCAGACGCAGAGGGCGGCAACCCATGTGTCGGAGCCTTCTAGGCACGACCGCCCAACCCCCACTGCCAAGGGAGGGCCAACTAGTGCCCCTCAGTGGTGCAAAAATGCAATGCGCCTGACTCTCCTCTCCCAACCTAAGACCCTGGAGCAGGAAATTCTGGAGCTAAATTTTGCTAGAGATGGAGCAAGGGAGTGACAGATTGCAAAAACAGCCTCCGAGCAAGGCGTTGAGCCAAGTTTAAGAGCAAGAGAAGTCAGCCTTACACCAGCGATGAAAACGCAGAGAATCCCGAGCGGCCTGAAAGTGCCCTCCTGGCCAGGCGCTTCCTCCTCCCACAGGAGCCCCCTGAGCACGCAGGTGAGCCGCGCCCTGCCTCCCCGCAGGCTGGTGCAGCCTGGTTGCGGGGGAGGGGAGGGACACCGTTCACCTCCCTTCACCGAGGGGTCAGACGCTGGCTTCCACTGGCCTTCCCCAGGGCACATAGATATGTGTCTTTAAACTGGAACCCGAAACAGATTCTTCCTTTGCTGCTGGCTGCCATTATGTAATGTCTCACAGCGCCTCCCTGGGGCTCTCCAGGCGGGCTCGTTTACTGCCTTGGTTGCGCTTCCAGCTTTGTTCATGACTTCCAAGCTGCTTTCCATAAAGTTGAGCCATATGTACATTGGCTGCACTTGACAAAGTCTATACCTTTAAAAGTATGCATATATCGTCGCCAGGCCAACGCTGAGACTGGCGTGCAAGGCCATAGATTGGATTCCTTTAAAAAAAAATGGCCACAGTTCAAGCTCGTTAAAAAATGTTTTTGAAATATTTTTAAATTTACAGAAAAGTTACAAAAATAGTTCAAAGAGTACCCATATACTCTCACCCATACTCTCCACAATGTTAAGCTCTTGTATAACCATAGCACAATTATCAAAACCAGACATTTAACACTAATATAATACTACTGAGTAATCTACAGACATTACTGGAATTTCACCAGTCTTCCTACTTCCTA
Source organism: Corynorhinus townsendii (assembly GCA_026230045.1). Taxonomy (NCBI): domain Eukaryota; kingdom Metazoa; phylum Chordata; class Mammalia; order Chiroptera; family Vespertilionidae; genus Corynorhinus; species Corynorhinus townsendii. Next base: position 45,554,040 of record JAPDVU010000006.1, read on the forward strand.
CTACCGTCCCTGTTTTTAAACTAAACTTTAAAATTTTAGAATCATTTTTTACAATTTATAGAAAAATTGACAAGATAATGCAGAAAGTTCCCATCTGACTCCTAAGCAGTATCCCCTTTTATTAACATTTTACATTAGTATGGTACATTTGCCACAATAAATGAATCAAGGTTGACTCATTATTAACAACTAAAGCCAATACTTTATTCAGATTTCCTTTGTTTTTATCGCATGTTGCTTTTCTGTTCCAGGATCCCATCCAAAACATCACCTTACATTTAGTTGCCTGTCCTCCTCAGGCCACTCTTGGCTGTGACAACTTCTTACTTTCTTTGTTTTTGATGACTTTGACAGTTTCCAGTATTGGTCAGGGTTTTTGCAAGCCACCCCTCTATTGCACTTTGATATTTTTTCTCATGAGTAGATGGTGGGCAGGGTATGTGTTTTTGAGAGAGAGACCACACAGGTAAAGTGCCCTTCTTGTCACACTGTATCAAGGATCCAATAATGTCCTTTGCCTGGTCCAGGAGCCAATCCAGAATACCACATTGAATTTCGGGGTTTTTTTGCTATGTGTGGTGTTTTTTTGTTTGTTTTGTTTTAAATATTTTTTATTGATTTCAGAGAGGAAAGGAGAGATAGAGACATCAATGATTAGAGGAATCATCAATCAGCTGCCTCTTGCACTCCCTACACTGGGGATCGAGCCCACAACTCAGGCATGACCAGGAATTGAACTGTAACCTCCTGGTTCACAGGTCAACGCTCAACCACTGAGCAACGCTGGCCCGGCTGCATTTAGTTTTCATGTCTCCATAGTCTCTTCCATCTCTGAAAGGTCCTCAGTCTTTCATGACCTTGACACTACTTAGGAGTGCTCAAAAGTGTCCCTTCCTTTGGATTTGTCTGATTTTTTTCATGACTGAACTGAAGTGATGAAATTTTGGTAAGAATGTCAGAGAAGCAGTGTTGTGCATCCTGTCAGGGGTATGTGATGTCACTCTGTCTTATTTTACTCCTCATCACTTGGTTAAGATGGTGTATGCCAGGTAAAATTACTGTAAAATTACTATTTTCCCCTCATAATTAATAGCTTGGTGGAGAAACATTGAGATGATATGAATATCCTGTTTATCTTCAGATTTTCGCCAGCAAATTTTAGCATCTATGAATGAATCTTGCATGCAACAATTATTGCTGTAGTGTTCTAAAGGTGATTTTCCTATTTCCCTATTTATTCTCTATTAATTGCAATTAGGGGGGGTTCTCCACATGAACTTACTCAGTTATTTTTTACATAAGTATGAATACTTATTTACTTTGTGGGTTTTATTCCAATACTCCCATTATTTACTTTGTTGCTCAAATTGTTTTAGCTTTGGCCATTGAAAGCCCCTTCAGGATGGGTCCCGGGTCCCCTCAAGATGCTCCCATCAGTTTTGAGCATGTTCTTACTTCCTGGTACACAAGATGTCCTGGGACTGTCTTGCATTATCCCTGTCCCAATGATAAAATCAATACTTTCTCCAAGGATTTTGGGTGTGTTTTTTCAATTGGAAATCATTTTTAGAACCAAAATATGGGCACTAGGTATGCTCATTGCTACTGGGTGCTGCTAGGCCCTCTCTGTAAATTTGTATATGCATATATACTAACACATATACAGACACCTATATTTATCTGTGTATCTATATGTACCCGGCTTCTCTAGGCCAGTGGTCGGCAAACTGCGGCTCGCGAGCCACATGCGGCTCTTTGGCCCCTTGAGTGTGGCTCTTCCACAAAATACCATGGCCTGGGCGAGTCTATTTTGAAGAAGTGGCGTTAGAAGAAGTTTAAGTTTTAAAAATGTGGCTCTCAAAAGAAATTTCAGTCGCTGTACTGTTGATATTTGGTTCTATTGACTAATGAGTTTGCCGACCACTGCTCTAGGCCATCTGTTAGTACTTCCATGCCTAATAGTAAAAGTTAATGGAAAACCAGCAACCAAGACAGGCAGGACAATTAAGCCCTTAGAGTCTGAGAATTCAGATCTGGGCCACTCTACCAGGTAGAGAATCCCAAGCAGCTGCCTGAGGGTGAGGGAAATACTGAATGGGCAGTGAAGAAGGCAGTCACATACATCAGTTAAAGCCTCCTGGCTGGTTCTAGAAACTATAGTTCTATTGGCTTATTATACATGTGGTTATTTGTATGTGCTCACCATTTCCTTCCTCTCGTGTTTATTTTATAAACAAGTTGTTGATGTTAGCTTTACAGTTCAGTCTTTAGGTAACAGAATTTTCAAGGGGACTGTGGCTGGATAGAAGGAGTAACTAACCCAGCCGTCAGTGGTCACAGTAACTGTGGGGCTTGTGTGTCACCTCGCGTTGGGAAGAGCAGGAGAACTTCCTTTCTAAGATAAAAAGTTGTTCTTATTAGATGGGATTATGGAGAGGTTTCATTGTGGAAGAGTTCAAATGTCTGTAAAAGGGCGCATATAGCTAAAGGGATGGACTCTGCCGGTTATCAATGTATTGCCTCTCAAGTCCAAATTCACCCTTTATTTCCTGATAAGCAAAAATGAGTTCATCGATTTCGTTTCCTTTGTCAGCTGGCACCAGGTTCTGCACTGTCAGGAGAGGGCGATGGAGAGACACTGCGGGAGGAAGAGGAAGACCTGGTTTCGGGTGTCCTTCTGGCAGCAAGAGGAGCTTTTCCAACACATGAAGTGCCGGCAGCTTCTTCCCTGTGCAGACAGCACCCCCACGCCAGATTCTAGCCGCTAGCTCCTGTCACACACAGCAAGAAGCACCAGTGCCCCGCAGCTTCCCTGGACCTCTGTCAGCCAGTTTCATAGCAAAATGCGACCTCCCCTTCCCCACGAACCCCACGAACCCCTGTGGGGCGAAGATTTCTGGCAATTTCTGACAGCACGGCACTGCAAGGACTTGTCTGTCATTTAGTGAGCCTCGCTCTCTTCAACAGGGTCTGGATCCACCTTGGGGGAGGCAGGCTCTTCCCTGGCTTGTCTCTCTCAGCCCTAAGCAGTGGCTGCTACTTATACATGATATTCCTATACTGGAGGCCCGGTGCACGAAATTTGTGCACTGGGGGGGGGACGGAGGGGTCCCTTCAGTCCGGCCTGCACCCTCTCGCAGTTAGGGAGCCCTCAGCGGATGTCCCACTGATAGCTTAGGCCCGCTCCCCGGGGAGTCGGACATCCTTAGTGCTGCCACGGAGCTGGGAGAGGCTCCCGCCACTGCCGCTGCGCTTGCCAGCCGTGAGCCCGGCTTCTGGCTGAGCGGCGCTCCCCCTGTGGGAGTGCACTGACGACCGGGGAGCAGCTCCTGCATTGAGTGTCTGCCCCCTGGTGGTCAGTGCACATCATAGCGACTGGTCGTTCTGGCATTTGGTTTATTTGCATATTAGCCTTTTATTATATAGGAATCTTTAGCATTCTCTCTACTTCTTACCAGTCAATCCCTCGTTTCTCCAACCTCTTGTTAAACTTTCCTTATTTAAAATACTGTGTGGTTTGTGTCTCCTAATGGGACCCAGATTAGTTCTGAATTATTGTTCACTCCTCTGTGAGAGCCATAGAGAAAACCAAATTTACTAACTAAGCTACAGTCTTTGTGTACAGTCCTTTTCATCTTTAGTCTCATAGTATCTAGTCAAATTATTGTTTTTCAGAGTTACTTAGGTTAGGTTATTTCTCGCCTGCCTCCTCCCTACGGTTACATTATTTATTTGTAGTACACTTAGATTCCTTTTGTTGGTGTTCTGTTTTGGGGTTCCCTTCTAACCCTAGTTGATTTGAATGATTTATTTATTTTGGAGGTATGTGAATCATTACCTGGTTCCAAGAGTCCCAGCTACATAAAGCATGTAGGTATACTCAGAGAAGTATTTTGGCATCTCATTCTCACTACCTGTTCCCATTTCTTCCTTCTTTCCATCCACTACCTTCTATAAGTAACCAGTCTTCTTCTTAGCATCGGGTTTAATTTCCCTGGATTTCTTTGGCCAGTTAATACATGGGGGCCATAAATGAATCCTAAGCCTTCTTACAGGGAAAGACAGGTTCATATTCCTCCTGTCCCTGCTTTGTTTTGGAGCCCAGGGTGAGCCTATCCCAAAGCTTAATAAAAAAAAATATTTGCTGGATCTGATGAAAGTCATGTTGGAAGGCAAATTGATCATTTCTATTAAAATAAAACATATGAATAACTTCTAATTTCTACCCCACATCCATTCTACTTCTTGACACTTAATCTCGCGGGGGGGGGTGGGGGGGGGGCAGTCACATTTGTGCACAGGTACAAACTTGTTTTCTGCAACATTATTATTGTTTTGAATGGTGAAAGAAACAAAAAAGAAAAACAGAAACAGCCTTAATGTTTATCAATAAAGAAATGGCTAAAAACGTAACATGGGCCTGGCAGGTTTGGTTCAGTGGTTGCGCATTGACCTATGAACCAGGAGGTCATGGTTCAATTCCCAGTCAGGGCACATGCCCAGGTTGCAGGCTTGATCCCCAGTGCGGGGCATGCAGGAGGTAGCTGATTGATGATTCTCTCTCATCATTGATGTTTCTATCTCTGTCTCCCTCTCCCTTCCTCTCTGAAATCAATAAAAAATATATTTTAAAGAAACATAATATGAAATAGCCAACCTGGCACGCTATCCAATGTAACAAGTTTGTTTGTTTTAATAAGGTAGAGCTATGAGGAGCTTAGAAAAAGCACTAAGATGTATCAATAACTGTTGGGGGGAGCTAATTATAGAATAACAAATATGACACACTGTAGTACCATTTTTCAAAACCTCACCTGAGAATCTATATGTTTTTGTTGTGTGTTTTTTTTAATTGATGTTAGAGAGAGGGGAAGGGGAAGGAAAGAGAGAGAAATATCAATCTGTTGCCTTCTGTATGTACCCCCACTGGGGACTGAACCCACAACCTTTTGGTATACAGGTCAATGCTCAATCACCTGAGCCACACTGGCCAGGGCCTTTAATACTATTTACGAAAAACCAACCATACCACATAATTAGGTGGGTAGGTATATATGTACAAAAAGCCATAAGAAAAAGGTTTGTAAGCATGTAGAGCAAACTGAAAATGTAATTTCATTTGGTGGGGAGGCAGGTGGGGAGACTGGGATTTGGGGGGCAAGGGTTTCAAAGGAACTTTTATTCGTCATGTCTTCACTTTTTCAATATTAATGTGTTCACATATTATTTGTATAAGTAAAAACAGACAAATACACAAAATATTAACTACATTAAATCTCAAAAAACTTAAAAAGGGACCACAACCTATTGTGGAATCAGGTGACATACTCAAATACTCAGTATCTGCTTTTCCTACACAGAATTCTGGAAAATGACAAGCCCCTAGTTCTCCCTCTCCGATAAAACGTTAAGAGTCCTTTCTGAACGTTGCATGCCACGACAGCTAGTTATCTGTAATAAAACCAAGTAACGTAAGACAAGCAATAACCTAGACTCTAGATGCACAGTGGACACCATATATCTACCACCTGCAATGTATGGTTCATATTTGGACTAGTCCTGCTCTCTCAGGTTAGATCATTAAAATGTAAAACCCCACTTCTCCTAATATACACTGTCTGCTTTGATTCTTTTCTTTGCTGAACTACAGGGTGGATGTTTGACTTGAGGAAAGCAATTAGTGGCTAAGGACAGAGTCCCAGTATCCCAAGGCCTTTGCTTTCTATTTCAACCATTTGATGACAGAGGTGAGAAAGGAGACTTAACATTCCCACATCAAGGTTGTTAAATATTTACTAAAGATAAGAAGTATAAAAATAACTTTAAGTTTGTTTTTAAGTTGTTTTCTTCTGGAGGAAAATAAAACTAGAATCTTAGCCTTATTTAAAACCAAAACAAAACACAATGATTATGAATATAGTGAGCCAGAAAGCTGACTAAACCACTAATCAAAGACAGAGACACAAATACAATTAGTGTCTTGGGCAAGTTGCTCTAAGGATTCCCAGCTAATCCCAAGACATCCAGGGGCTTCGCATGGAGAGCCCCATTCTCACCAGGACACAGAAAGGCACTTCCTGCCACTGCTTTCTGTGTTTGTGTGTAGCCTGAGGTAAGACCATGCAAAATAAACAACGGAATTTTGCCCAAGCATCACATTCCCTTCTGGGAGGAAATTCCTACACTCATTTTTTAGCTACTCTGTTTGGCGTATATTTTCTGGAACTTTAATTCTTAAATCCCCTAGCCCCTCCCCTGCCTTTTAGGAAAATTACTTGTGTTTTCTAACTTTCTAGACTCAAAGCTATATCTTTTGAAAACCTTTTTTTGATGTAGACAATTTGCATAAACAGTAAAGAAATCCTCTTGAGTCAGATTCAGCTTCCCCTCATCGAATTTAGACCGTGGAGACACCTGGGATCATGCTATTTTACTCAGTGAGAAAAGCACGTTATAAGGTAGCATGTGTGGTGGGATTCTACTTGTGCATGTGTAGAGTTATGTCTGCAAGGACACTAGTATCTCGGGGTGGTGGGATTGCTGGTGACTACTTTTTTTTTTAAACTTTCCTATATTTTAAAATATTAAATATTGAGAATATATTATTTTCATAATAAAAAGGACATTTTCATTTTGAAAAACAACAAAAGGGGCGGGGTGGGGGGGCGTGGATAAAATAACGAACAGAAGGAAATGCAAACAGTAATAGTCAGATGCACCAGGAGTAAGTTAACACTCAAAATCCTCAGTCTCAACGGCTGTGCAGCTCCCTACCCATGCCCTGCCCAGCCACCATCTCTGTTGGCCTTTCCCCCTCCTAAAGCCTCCTGTCTGGTTCTCCTGCCCACCTTCTTGCCTTTCAATAATCCTTTTTCCATAGAATAGCCAGAGTGACGTTCTTAAATTGGAAATCCGATCTACAGTGCCTTCCACGGAACACTTTCAGTGGCTTCCAGTCACACTTAATTGAAAACCCAATCTCCTTGTCCCTGTTCTCAAGGCCCTGCCCACTCTGGCCCTGACTCCTTTGTCTCCTGCCCCTTTTCCTTTTGCTCACTTGGTGTATAGTTCCCAGCACTCTTTGCTGCCCCAGGGCCTTTGCACTTTCTGTTCCCTGTGCACAGACAGATCTTCCCTCCACTCCTCACATGGTCAGCCTCTGATTCTCAGATTCTGCGGGGGCCAGGGCCAGGGATCTGCATTTTAAATGTGTACTTCACATGATTCTCATGTTGGAGAGTCCCTGTCCTAAACGGCTTTTGCTAAGTATCCAAGGGGCAGCAAGTTCCAGAACAGACTCTGACAGATACCCGGAGTACTCTTCTTCTCTCTCAGGTTCTGTGAGGCCACATGGATGCTCCAGGCCAAGCTGTTCCTTAAGAAGAACCTGGCTGTGTCAGCTCACAGTAGGGGGAGTCTTCAGTCTCAGAGTTCCTCCACCAAAGGCCACGATGCTCACAAATTCAGCGTGGACTGTTACTTGTTCATCTACTAATAATTTAAGCATAAAGTGCCTAGAACAAATTAGCCCTTCTTTTCAGGTGGGGTTTGGGGACTGAGCCAGGAAGTGTTCTGGAACAGGATTATTCACTTCCTGCCTGAGAACCGGTGTACTCTGGGGTCCACGGAGAACACACCGATGATCTTGGTCAGAGTAAGGGGCTCCCCTAGAAGGTACTGGAAACGTTAAGCAAACGTTCTCCGTGCTTATGCTAAGGGCAAGCTCCTGTGCTAGGAACAGGTCTATGGGAAGGAGGACACGCCCAGGTCGCCCAGCCTGCCCACAGGGCTTACAGCTGCTCAGAGGAACGCGTCAAAAGCGGTTAGGATCATTTTGCCTTTTATTGCTTTGAGGAATTTACCTAGAATGCCAGGGGGACACAAACAGAAGTCAACTTCACAAGTTGGCTGTGGCAGGACAAGCAATAGAGAGTCATTACTTTTTTGTTGGTCTCTCTTCTCCGTGCTGCCTTTTAGGGCTCCCCCCACCCCCACTCCCTAGAGTCCTAGGGGTTCCCTTTCTCTCCCACCCCAGGAGCTGGGCCTCCTTGTCAGATTCTGGGGTCAGGCTCTTTCTGCCGAGCTTCCTAAGCTAACCAGAGGTGAGCCGTGTACTGTCCAACCCATCATGCTCACCCAGCAGAGAAAGTCTGAGCAATGGAGAGAGAGCGCGCTCAGATGACAGTATCCAAGCCTCCAGATCGCGATAGACCTGAAGCTGAATCCACTCCTAGTCTTTCCATGATGGGTGCCAACAAATCCCCTTATTGCTTCAATTCGTTTGAGCTCCGTTTCTTTTCTTGCAACAGAGAGAGGCCTGACTAATGCACAGGCCCCAGGCTGTTTCTTTCATTATTGTTCCAAGTCTCCAAATAAAAAATGTGCTATTGGCAGAAAATCATCTTTTTAATGTAAAAGTGAGGCCAATCTCAGAATGTGGATGGGCAATGTTACAATCTGACAGGGTGTGGGGCTTCTATAAATACTGGGCCAGACACAACCCTACCATTCACAGCTCTCTTGAAGCTGTTCTTGCGTGCGGGAGCATCACAGTCACTTACCACCAACCGCTCTTCGAGTTCACACTGACACTTCCATTCCTAACCCAACTCCACAGGGTTCATTCCAGCCTTCCTCCCTTCCCCTACTTGTAACGTCCTTTCCCGGCATGAGAAAAACAGCCCCCATTATCCTTAACATATTTACTTGCTTAAACCTATAATTCATAGAAAGTAGTGTTGGAATTGCTAATCCATACCACTACAAAAAGCAAGCCTACCAACTAGAATCCAGTATTTGTTTATACTTCTTTATAGTTAGTCTGAGGCAATATATGGAAAACACAGTGTGTGAAAATTACCCCTGCTCTATTTCAGTATGCTTGTTATTCACTTGAGAGAATATTGTTGCTTCTGCTTATATTCAAATTTGAGGTTTTCTTTCTCCATGTACATTGTAAAACAGAGAGACTTGCTCCTTTCACTTGGCATATTTTTGGGATTCACCCATGTTTTTGTGTGTACCAGTAGTTTGTTCCTCTTTACAGCCCAGTAGTAGCCTATTGTATGGATGCACCACAGTTTATCCATTGAAAAACATTCAGATTGTTTCCAGTTTTTGCTGACTATGAATAAAATGTCTATAAATACCTCTTGTACAACCCTAGCTGGGTTTGCTCAGTGGCTAGAGTGTCAGCCTGCGGACTAAAGGGTCCCGGGTTCAATTCAGTCAAGGGCAAGTATCTAGGCTGCAGGCTCTGGTTGAGGCATGTGCAAGAGACAACCAATTGATGTGTTTCTCTCACATTGATATTTCTCTCTGTCTTTCCCTCTTTCTTCCACTCTCTCTCTAAAAAAAAAAAAAAAAAAAAAAAAAATCAATGAAAAAATATCCTCGGGTGAGGATTTAAAAAATATGTATATTTAAGGTAAATATCTAGAAGTAGGATTGCTGAATTATGTTTACCTTTGTAAGGAAATGCAACCATAGAACTCTAGAAGAAAACATAGGTGGTATGCTCCTTGACATTGGTCTTGGTGATGATTTTTGGATTTGACACAAAAAGAAAAAGCAACAAAAGCAAAAATAAACAAGTGGGACTAAATCAAACTAAAAAGCTTCTGCACAGCAAAGGAAATCATAACAAAATGAAAAGGTAACCTACTGAATGGGAGAAAATACTTGAAAATCATATGTCTGATAAAGGACTAATATCCAAAATATATTAAAAACTAATAAAATTCCTTAGCAAAAAGAAAAGAAACCAAACCAAACAAAAACACATAGCCCAAGCAATGCAATATAAACAGGGGCATAAGAACTTACTAGACATTTTTCCAATGAAGACATACAGATGGCCAGCGGGCACAGGAAAAGGTGCTCAACATTACTAACCATCAAGGAGATGCAAATCAAAATCACATGAGATATCATCTCACATGTATGAAAATGGCGATTACAAAAAAAGACAAGAAAAAGCAAGCATTGGCAAGGATGTGGAGAAAAGGGAACCCTTGTACACTGTTAGTGGGAATTTAAATTGGTGCAGCCACTATGGAAAACAGTATGGAGATTCCTCAAAAAATTAAAAATAGAACTACCATATGATCCAGCAAATCCACTTCTGGGTATTTATCCAAAGAAAATGAAAATGCTAATTCAAAAAGATATCTGCACTCCCAGGTTCACTACAGCCTTATTTACAGCCAGAGGCCTGGTGCATGGATTTGTGCACCAGTGGGGTCCCTCGCTTGGCCTGTGGAAATCGGGCTGAAACCGGCAGTCCGACATCCCCCAAGCGATGTAATAGTGCGTGAAGCGGCAGGTGGCCAGGGAGGAGCCCAAGCCCGCTTATCCCAACCCCAAGGTGCCTGCCACTGCCACCACTAGGTAGGCTCGCTGTGGTTCCACTGCGGTCTCCACACATCCGTGCTAGGGTGATCTCAGTGCGCCCATGACCGAGAAGCGGCTGTGGGCTCACACCCAGTCGGCCCTGACGCCATCCCAGACAGGATGGGGGAGGGGCATGCAAGGGGGGTGTCTGCGAGAGAGGCTAGCACCGCTGCAGTGGCGCTCGCCAGCCATGAGCCTGGTGTCTGGCACCCGTCGGTCAGCTGAGTGGCGCTCCCACTGTGTGAGCACACTGACCATCAGGGGGCCACTCCTGCATTGAGCATCTGCCCCCTGGTGGTCAGTGCACATCATAGCGACTGGTCAAATGATCAAACGAATGGTTGGACACTTAGCATATTAGGTTCTTATATATATAGATAGCCAAGATATGGAAAAAACCTAAGTGTCTATCAATGCATAAATGGATAAAGAAAATTTTATATATAATAAAATATTATCTATATATTTGAAAGGCTAATATGCAAAGTGTCCCCACGGGAGTTTGACCAGGAGACCAGGAGTTCTATTGCTTGTTATTATGTGCGCTGACTACCAGGGGGCAGCGTGGAGCAAAGGAAGGCCTTGGCTGGCAGCCGGCAGCCAGGGAAGGGAGGCCCTGGTCAGCAGCCAGAAGGCCCCAATTGGCCCTGATTGCCAGCCAGGCCTAGGGACCCTACCCATGCACAAATTTCATGCACTGGGCCTCTAGTTTAGCCATAAAAAGGAATAAAACCCTAACACTTGCAACAACATAGATGGACATTGAGGGCAACATGCTAAACGAAATAAATCAGAGAAAGACAAATACCAGATGATTTCACTTATCTGTGGAATTAAAAAAAAACAACACAAAAAACCAACAAACTCATAGATACAGAGAACAGATTGGTGGTTACCAGAGGCAGGGGTAGGGAGGAACAAAATGGGTGAAGGTGGTCAAAAGGTTCAAACTTCCAGTTATAACATACATATGTCCTAGGAATGTAATATACAGCATCGTGACTATCTTATATAATAAAAGGCTAATATGCAAATCGACCGAATGGCAGAACAATTGGTTGCTATGGTGCACATTGACCACCAGGGGGCAGACGCTCAGCGCAGGAGCTGCCCCCTGGTGGTCAGTGCGCTCCCACAGGGGGAGCACCTCTCATCCAGAAGCTGGGCTCATGGCTGGCAAGCACAGCAGCCGTGTCAGTGCTAAGGATGTCCAACTGATGGCTTAGGCCCACTCCCCATTGGACATCCCCTAAGGGCTTCTGGACTGCAAGAGGGCACACGCCGGACTGAAGGACCCTGACAAATGCACTAATTTCTTGCACTGGGCCCCTAGTATTTAATAATACTGTATTACTATATTGTATATTTAAAAGTTGTTAAGATAGGCCCTGGCCTGTGGTGCTCAGTGGTTAGAGTGTTGGCCCAAGCACCAAAGGATCATGGGTTCTATTCCCAGTCAATGGTACGTACCTGGGTTGCAGGTTTGATCCTTGGCCCTAGATGGGGCATGTACAGGAGGTAACTTGTTGATGTGTCTCTCTCACATCAATTTCTCTCTCTTTCTTTCTTACCCTCCCTCCCCCTTCTCTCTCTCCCTCCTTCCTTTCCACTCTATCTAAAATCAATGGAAAAACATCCTGGGGTGAAGATTAACAACAACAAAAGTTGTTACAAGAGAAAAATCTTAAAAGGTCTCATCACAAGAAAAAACATAATTTGTAACTGTGTGGTGATGGATCTTAACTGGACTGATTATGGTGCTCATTCAGCAGTACATGCAAATATTGAATCATTATGTTGCATACCTGAAACTAATATGTTATATATCAATTATATCTTTTTTTTTTTAAAGGAAAGAAAGGGGGTAAAAAAGTCTTTGTCAAATATTTCCAACATCTGAGTCATCTTGGGACTGGTGTTTGTTGATTTTCTTTTCCCATAAGATTGGTCAGACTTTTGTGGTTTTTTTGTATGTTGAGTGATTTTGGATTGTATCTGGCCATTTGAATGTTATGTTATATGATACTCTGAGTCTTGTTTCATTTCTCTGGACAATTTTTTTTTAATCATCCTGGCTAGATGCAGGCTACAAGTTCTGATCTGCCTTCTATGGTCTGTGTTTTCAAAGTCAATTCAATGTTCAAAGCCTCTATAGACCTATCCTGCATGTTTGCCACCCACAGGCCAGGTGGTATTTAGGCAGTTACCCACCCTGTTGTTTAGTTCTCAAAAGCTGTGGTGTTCTGTTAGGATCGGATACATGCATGTGCAGCACCAGGGATACCCAGGAGTTTGTTCACAGCTTGTAAGATTATCTTCTCAAGTCTCTGGTCCTGTTCATAGGTGCTCTCCCTTCTAGTCCTGGCCAGATAGCGCTTTCGTCTCCCTTCTTTGCTGTGTACTCCCTGTGACTGTATCTGCTTCTGTGGCTAAGAAGGATAAGATATGGAGATGTGAGAGGAAAATGGGGAGGGGTGAATCTAATGGGATGTGTGGTGGGAGTCATCAGGAGCTAGCTGCTGTGTGGCTGCTGGGCTCCTGCTGTGGGCTGGTGCCCCAGCAGGAGACAGAATAGCTAAAATGAGCATTAAATTTAGCCAAAGGCACATGAAGAGGTTTTCAGTCCTATGGGGCTCAGTGAAGTGGAGATAGCAAGTCACCATCTGTCATACTTTGATTTGGGTTCCACATCAAGAAAATGGACTAGCAGGTAGCTCCCTGCCTTTAGAAGTAAGTGCCAGGCCCAGGTGATTCTATTTGTTGGGTGTGGTAGTGGGGAATTTATGCCACTCTTGCGATGCATGGTAAAATGCAGGGGGTGAAAGCACCTGTTAACACTGATTAACTCAAAAGCTGACCACCAGCACACACATCCATTGTTCCCACCAGCACTCTTTAGCTAAGATGGGCTTTGTCTGGCTGGCTTCACAAGAGACAAATGCCATTACAGGAGACCAAATAACCTTATTTAGGCAGTGGCCAGATAATAGAGACGCTCCAGGTATTAGCCTGACTGCATTAGTTTGATTTGTACTACTGTTCACTTTGTCTTGGGCATTAATGGAGACAAAGGCTTGGAATTACAGGAGCAGAGATAAGCTGTGGACTAGAGCCTGTGTGCTTTGAGGGAAGGATAATTCTATCTTGTGTTTTCATTTTCATTTTCATCATGTTTGATTTTTCCTCACAGTTAAAGTCCAGTCTCCTCCCCTCCCCCAAATATCCACATATTCTCTCCAAATTACTATCAATTGTAACTGACAAAAAAATTTATTGGCTCATTGTTTTCTTTAACAAGATCAGCATTTATGTTTTAGATTTTTGGAAATGATTTTAGGGGAAAAACACAACTGATCTTGCATATTATCTTGCTTCTTAAATATTCTTACATATTATGGGCTCACTTCACAATATTTAATGATATTGTTATTAGTCTGAAAATGTACAAGGATGTGTAATTACATTCATAGTTACTTCTTTAATATTATAAATTCTAGTATTTAAATTTTTCTGACTTCAGTTATTTGTTTTAATCATAAATGCGTCATCTCTATTATAAATTATTTCGGTTATGTATAACTTCATCTATAAACACAATATATTTCAGTTATAGACAAAATTGAATTTAATTTTAAAACATATGTTTTTAATTCTCATCCAAAGATATGTTTCCATTGATTCCAGAGAGAGAGAGGAAGGGGGAGAGAGAGAAAAACATCCATCAAGTTGCCTCTTATTCAATATAGTACTGGAAGTCCTAGTCATAGCGATCAAACAAGAAAAAGAAATAAATAGGCATCCAAATTGGAAAGGAGGAAGAAAACTGTCATTATTCACAAATGACATATTGTACACAGAAAACCCTAAAGAGTCCACCAAAAAACTACTTGACTTAATAAATGAATTCAGCAATATAACAGGATACAAAAATAACACCCAGAAATCGATCTCTCAGAAAGAGAAAGTAAAAAAACACATACAAACACAAAACAAAACAAAAAATCCCACTCACCACTGCAACAAAAAAAATTAAGATACTTAGGAATAAACTTATCTAAGGAGGTAAAAGACCTGTACTCAGAAAACTATAGGAAATTGAAAAAAGAGATAGAGGAAGATATAAACAAGTGGAAGAATATAACATGTTCACAGATTGGTAGAATTAGCATCATTAAAATGTCCATACTACTCAAAGCAATCTATAGATTCAATGCAATCTCTATTAAAGTACCAATGGCATATTTCACAAATCTAAACATTTATATGGAACCAAAAAAGACCCTGAATAGCTGCAGCAATCTTCAGAAGAACAAAGTTAGAGGAATCAACATACCAGATATCAGGTTATACTATAAAGCCACTGCAATCAAAACAGCCAGGTACTGGCACAAGGCATACAGATCAATGGAAGAGAACAGAGAACCCAGAAATCGATCCAAGCCATTACGCTCAATTAATATTTTACAAAGGATTCAAGAGCATACAATGGAATCAAGACAGTCTCTTCAATAAATGGTGTTGGGAAAACTGGATAGATACATGCAAAAAAAAGGAAACTAGACCACCAACTTACACCATACACAAGAATAAACTCCAAATGGATAAAAGACTTAAGTGTAAGCCGTGAAACCATAAAAATCCTAGAAGAAAACATAGGCAGCAAAATCTCAGACATCTCTCATAGCAATGCTTGTTGATACATCTCCTAAGACAAAGGAAACTAAGGACAAAATAAATGGGACTACATCAAAATAAAAACCTTCTGCACAGCAAAAGAAACCATCAACAAAACAAAAAGGAAGAACATATTTGGCAATGATACATCTGATAAAGAGTTAATATCCAACATATATAAGGAACTCATAAGAGACAGAAGACAAACAATCCAATTAAAAAACAGACAAAGGACCTACACACTTTTCTAAAGAGGACATACAGATGGCCAAGAGACATATGAAAAAGTGCTCAAAGTCACTGTTCATCAGAAAGATGCAAATTAAAATGACAATGAGGTATATCATCTCACACCTGTCAGAATGGCTACCATAACAAATCAACAAATGACAAGTGCTGGCCAGGATGTGGATAAACGGGAACTCCAGTGCACTGCTGGTGGGAATGCAGACTGGTGCAGCCATTATGGAAAACAGTATGGAGTTTCTTCAAAAAATTAAATATGGAACTGTCATTTGACCCAGTGATCCCACTTCTAGGAATATATCCTAAGAAACCCGAAATACCAATCAGAAAGAATGTATGCACCCCTATGTTCATAGCAGCACAATTTACAATAGCTAAGATCTGGAAGCAGCCCAAGTGCCCGTCAGTAGACAAGTATCACATGATCTCACTCATATGTGGACTATAACTAACGAAATAAACTGATAAATGGAGTGCATCCGGAGACATGGAAGCCTGGAACAGTGTGAGGAATCTTGGAGGGAAGATGGGAGAGGGTGAATGGGTGGGAGGAAATCAACCAAGGACCTTGGACACAGACAATGGGGTGGTGAGGGCCTGGGGTGGGGGTGGGGGACATGGAGGGAGAGGGCCAGGGGCAGGCTGGAGGGAGTCAATGGGGGGAAAATTGGACATATGTAATACTTTCAACATTAAAGAAAAAATTTTAAAAAATAGTGCTTCACATCTTATATTAATGAAAGCAGTTCTTTATATACTGGAAAAATGGCCCAGTCTGGCAGTGGAGTCTTCCTTGGAGAACCTTTAGTGCCTCTGGGTCTCCCAGTTACTGCCCTTGGGGCCCTTCTGACCTCCTCCCTCCCCATCTCAGCAATAGTGGAACAGAATAAATGCAGCTCATTGCTGACCAGTTGTTGAGACACAGAGCTCTCTATCCCCAAATGTGCTCTCAGTAAATGATTTTTGAGAGCTTCAAAATCTGAGTCATGCTACTTTTCCTCAGCAATAATATGCAAACTCCCTCTAATCTTTCTCATGCAATAAGAAAAAAAGAAAAAAATTCAATAAGAACCTTCAACTCTAGTTATCACTGGGACAGAAAAGGATAGAGGCATAAGAAAGAAAAGGGAAACAAGGAAGAATTCAATTCAAATGGGCAAAGTTGAAATAGGCTTTTAGGAGACAAAGTCAGAGCCCTCAAGCTAACATTTCAAAAAGAACACCCACTTTGGCCTTCCATTAATTAAGTGGAAAACAAATACCCAGATTTTTAGTGGTTAGCCTCCTTTCTTGGGATGCTATTTAATTCTATTTGCATCTTTAATTGACAGATACAATGGCAAATGAAAAGAAAAGACATAGTTTTTGTCTCAGAAAGTGCCCTGATTATTTCCAACAAGTATGTCAGAGTACATATGCAAGGCAGGTCTTATCCCACCTTCTCAGTCAACATATTACTTGTAACAAAATATACAGCCAAGTGGAAATCACTACACTAGAAATAGATATAAGCCAGATGTTCATTATCACTTTAAGGAATGAAATTAAAGTACAGCATTACATGAATTAGAAAATTATTTAAAAATTACTTGCAGTTCAATTCTTTTGTGCAATGGTATGAATATGACAACTGATACTTTTATATTTCTACTTTGGTATAATGACTTTGCTTTTTAAAAAAGCTGAAACTGGCATTCTATAAGGATTGTACTGCTATATGGTGAAACATTTTCACTGATTCATGCCAGAAATCAAGAGAAAATAAGATTTATGAATAAATCATATTTGGTAATCTATTAAAACATAATCACGCTTCAAAATGCATTTGAAGGAAACTAATTGAAACAAGTCACACCTTTGTGCCATTCTCCGGATGATTTTACTTGAATTATTTTGTAAATGTACAGTAATTCAGTTTGTGGAGCCACTTAGTCACAAGTTTACTGATTTTAGCAAACTAATTTATTACATTAAATTTGCTCATTTAAAAAAAATAGCTGGCTGTTTCTGAAAATGTTTATTAAAATATATAGAAAAAGCCTTTATTATATTTAAAAGTGCCCAAGTATAACAGGTACCGTGATATAGTGACTATTTACAATATATTTTCAGAAAGTGACAAGGTTCAGATTAAATGCAGAAAATAAAACATCGCATTTTAAAAACTTGGTATTTCCATTGGTTCTTCGTGTTCTGCAATTGGAGGATAACTTCACAAGTTTAGTTTTCTATCTATTCCAAGAGATTTGTGTTGAAGTTTGTCTTCACCATTAGAAACTGTGATTCTCTGTGAGACCTCCTCAGTTTGGCACGCCGATTTTGGAACCATATCTAAAATTAAGAAGAAATAAAATAGATCTCAGAAACATTATTTCATTATTCTTAACTTTTCAATAATGAGGAATAACACTAAATGTGAAAATTACCTGGATTCTGTCTTCCTCTAGATTCAATTTTCGAGCTAAATCTTCTCTGATATCAATGCCAGGATAGCAGTTTATTCTAAAGACATTTTCCAACACTTCAATCTAAGAATAAGGAAATAGTTATTTAAAATGTTGCTTCTTGGAATGTCATTATAAAGTGGACTTCAATTTGTATAGCAAAATAATTTCATTTAAATCTTGGACAATTATTTTGTATGTCTTTTTTTTTTTAAATGACTACCCATAAACTGTTAAAAATGATACATTCTGTTGTTTCATTAATAAGGCCTAAATTGAAATCCCAAAGTGAATGGGCTTTTGCTCAACAGGGTGCCAATTAAAGTCTTTGTATTATGATTATTAGTTGAAAAAACTTCCCACCTGGTTTTGAGTAAAAGCAGTTCTTGGTCTTCTGCCTCTATACCAACTCAACTCTCTTCTCAAAGACAGTCTTTCTGAGGTTGAAAAGTAACTTTCATATTTCATAACTCTTTCTTCTGGCACTGGGTGATCCACAGTACAAGGGAATAAGAGCCCATTTGGAAGACTTGGGACATGTAGACATAGGTTAACATCTTTCTCTAAAAACAGAAAAATAAACCCCCTCTTAGAAGTCCAATCCTACATGCCACAAAATTCTGTAAGAATTTCAGGAACTTGACTTTAATTTTTCTAGTGACATTCTTCTGCGTTTCACAGGAGACTTGACCTCTCATCAACCAAAAAACAAAAAGCAAATCAAAATGAAGATCCTCCTCGGTGATGGAGGACCTTTTGGTCTCTGAATGCCATTTATTTTTCAGTGAAAAAAGACTTAGAATATCTGATGTGTCAAATAAACACAGAGATCTGCAGGTGCTTGGCCTTTCCTGTGAGTGACCTCTATACCCACTGGATTCAAGGCTGATAGTCTTAATTTCCCATAGGACTCAGCTGGAGATATTAAAAGTCCTAGATAACCTAGTTATGTAACTGGATGAAACTGCAGTTTCTTTTGAACTCTAGGTAATACAAAGTTAAAGGCCAGATTAACCAGTGCAAAAGAAATGAAAGAGTTTAAAAAATTAAGCATACCCGAGGAGCTGCAGGTGTCTGCCCAAGGCCGGTGGGGTTTCATGGATGGAACACCGTCTTTCTTCTGGTCCAGTCCTAAAATGCTCTCAATTGAAAAGGAGCAGGGCGAGGGTTTGCTTTCCCCAAGCCGAGCGCCCTCCTGAAGGCTAGGAGACATTGTCTTGTGGGCTGCACAGGTCGGCAGCTCTGGCCTGTGTGCACCTCTTGGCTGGCTCTGCCCCACACGTACAGGGCAGTGATCTTCCTGCAGGTCACGTTAGGGCTCTGCTGACAAGGGGGCTGGATTTAGAATGTCACTAATTAAAATCCTGTCTTAGAAAGTTTTAGCAAGTCAATGAACACCGGGTCAGCAGCTGGAGGAGTTAATTGTTTATTTGTTTGCAAAGTAATTAGCAACTAATGGCTACACCAGGGGGGCCACCTATAGGGACAAAATGTGTTATCTCTCCTAAGCAGAACACAGACTTAACTTTCTCAAAAGAAGTGATGCACAAACTAGCACTCCTCTTTTATTTGAAACCATTAATGCATAAAATCATGCTTTTATTCTGAAGTTTATACTTTCATGGACTCCAGTTACCTAAACATACAGGCAAGATAGGAAAGCAGTCAAGTAATTAATAATCTAATTTAAGTGAATTTCCTTCCAAAGAAATTGGAAAAAGTAATAATCTCTTAATGCTATTACGGTAATTCTGATGAAAATTCCTGTTTTTCATATGCATATGTAATAGTAAATGTTGTCAATGAAAGCACAATAGTATTTGGAGTGCAGCATACTGGAAAAGGTTGGCAATGTTATGAACACTGAGTGTGACTGTCTTCCAAGTGCCTGGATTAATTCATAAGCAACAGTTGCGCCAAGTATTTTAAATAATTAATGAGAAAATTCCCTTCTTTCATCTTTTGTTTTAAATGAGAGAGATAGAAATTTATATAAAGATTCATATGTAACTATCTCCAAGCAATTTAAAAGTATGGCTTCAACCGAAAGGGAAGGATTTCTCTCACCATAGTTATTTCAAAGAAAAGAACATTTTTAAAGAAAAATTTCACTCTGAGGGACTGGGGGGTTTCCATGAAGACAATAGATTTGTAAAAAATAACCAAGAACAGAATGTTTTAATTTTGTAATCCTAAGAAAACTTGAGCCCTAGCTGGTTTGGCTCAGTGGATAGAGCATTGGCCTGTGGAATAAAGGGTCCCTGGTTCGATTCCGGTCAAGGGCATATGCTCTGGTTGTGGGCTCGACCCCCCAGTAGGGGGCGTGCAGGAGGCAGCCGATCAATGATTCTCATTAATGACGTTTCTATCTCTCTCTTCCTCTCCCTTCCTCTCTGAAATCAATAAAAACATATTAAAAAAAAAAAAAGCTTGAAACTAAGAGAGAAACATAGCTGCTAATGGGGAAGATTTTGAAGTGACCGCTCCCTGAAAAAGGTATGGTACTTTCAGTTCTGTGCTCTGCTGCAGCTCTTCTCCCATCTCCTGATGGTCAGCTTTATCATGCTTTTAAACAACTCCTGGACTTTTCTTCAGGAAAATAGGTTGCTCATAGAGGAAATAGCCTTCACAGGATGGAATTCAACCTCATCAGATTTTACCCCCTCATGATGTCATAAGCATTACGATAAACTCTCCTATGCAACCTCTAGAGTGAACAAAAGATTCACATACAAAACATCAACAGGCACACGGAGGTTGGTGTGTAGATATACAAGTCATGCTGAGAACTGTTAGACAGACGTGAGCAGAGCAAGGACCATGGGCCAAGTACAGAAAGCCCAATGCCTAACAAGGGGCAAAACAAGAACCTTGGTCCAAGGTAACATATCTTCCCCTCGCATATCATTGGTCATGAAGTTTAGACCCCTGACCTTTTCCTCTCTAAACATAACATCTAGGCTTTACTTGTATTTCAGCTCCAGGCCCAGAAAAGTAGCAAAACAGACGAGTGACACTGTGGCTGACCTCAGAACCAGCTCATTGTGAAATGATCCCCTGCCCTGGCACAGACCACACAGTGGAGACCACGACCCTGAAGAGCACATCTGAAAGCTGATGAATATTCTATTGAGATATTCCCTGAGACCTCCCCTAAGATTTCCACCTGAGAGAGAGAGAGAGAGAGAGAGAGAGAGAGAGAGAGAGAGAGAGAGAGAGAAATGCTCAGGACAAAGGCCCCAGTGGGCACTCTTCTATCCCTCTCTTCTTCCCCCACAGGCACGCATCTCCTAACCTCTAAGGGAGCCCATGAGACTTGCAACCAGGGGAGCAATGGACAGCAGCAGCTCCTCCCAGGCTACCTCCCTGACCCTGTCTCCAAGGCCCCCTTTTCTCTGACTTTTCAGTGAGTCCAAGCAGCCCAGGCTAAGCTTCCCTGTTCCTTTTTTTATGACCTTCCTTGTTTCACTGTCCTAAGTATATTTTTGCTGCTGTCATGGACCCAATAACATTTGGCTCAGTGCTGTGTACCATATTCCTTTGGATATCTCCATCAACCAACACCTTTTCCTTAAATAAATTCAATTTTTCTTTATTCACCATCTGAGAAGGCTACTTAGCTTGTCTGGCACCACTGACTTGAACCTTTCAAGAATGAATAAACTAGTAAACATTTATACCTAATGGAGATGAACTTAACCTGGGATGATTTGGAGGAAGAGAGACTTCATGCCCTTCCCAGATTCCTTTCTCTCCTCTAAAACATTCATTCGACAATTGGTTGAGCACCTACTCAGTACCAGAATAAATAGAATAGGGTCCATGCCCTCATGAAGCTCATTATGGTGCTAGGTGGGGTAGGGGTGGAAAGACAGGTAATGAACAATAGTAAATAAATAAATTCATGCATTAATTAGAAGAATGAAAAGAGGAAGCAGGTGAGCCAGGGAAGCTGGATCAACAATGCATAAGGTGGGAAAAGCCTCACTGAAACTGTGACCGCCACAGAGTAATGCCTCAGAGGTGCAAGTTGAAAGGATGCTGTAGCACATGCTGGAGTCACGCCAGTCCCCAGTTTCTTCTTTATCAAGAGGACATTCCAATATTTTTATTTGTCTTGAGTTGATTTTATCTGGACTTACATACCAGTTTATATATAGATGAGTTGATAAAAATCAAAGGTAGGAAAGAATTCCTCTGAAAATGGGGGTAAATGTTTTCTCATATATTCACTCAACAGATTTTTATAGAGCACTTAATATGTGCCAGACATAAGTCTAGGTACTAGAGATCAGTGTTGAACAATACAAGGTAATCAGAGAGTGATAAACTCATTAAAAGGAATAAACAAGGTGATGGTGATGAAACTTAACAGGGGTGGGTGGATAGGTAGGGGGGGAGAGGGTCTTTAAGTATAACAGTTGGGCAGGCCTCCCTAAGGAGGTAACATCTTAGCTGATGCTGAGGGTGAGAGAAAGTCAGCATACCAAGATATTGAGAAAGAACATTCCAGTTTAGGAAACAGCAAGTACAAAAGTCTTGCAGCTGAAAAGCACTGGAACACTTGAGAAAGAAAAGGCAATAGCCAAAGGGAAGTGAGTGGTACCAGATGCTATTATTTGGAGAACCAGGACGGGATAGATAATGAATGGCTTTTATAAAAAGCACTAGAGGCCCGGTGCATGAAATTCATGCACGGGAGGTATGTCCCTCAGCCCCGCCTGCACCCTCTCCAATCTGGGACCCCTCAAGGGATGTCCGACTGCCCGCTTAGGCCCAATCCTGGTAGGGCCAGGTAGGATTGGGCCTAAACGGGCAGTCGGACATCCCTCTCACAATCCAGGACTGCTGACTCCCAACTGCTCGCCTGCCTGCCTTCCTGATTGCCCCTAACCACTTCTGCCTGCCAGCCTGATCACCCCCTAACCACTCTGCTGCCAGCCTGATTGATGCCTAACTGCTCCCCTGCAGGCCTGGTCACCCCTAACTGCTCTCCCCTGCAGGCCTGGGTTCCCCCCAACTGCCCTTCCCTGCAGGCCTGGTCACCCCCAACTTCTCTCCTCTGCCGGCCTGGTCATCCCTAACTGCCCTCCCCTACAGGCTTGATTGCCCCCAACTGCCCTCCCTTGCAGGCCTGGTCCCTCCAACTGCACTCCCCTGCTGACCCGATCACCCACAATTGCCCTCCCTTGCAGGCCTGGTCCTCCCCTGCTGGCCATCTTGTGGTGGCCATCTTGTGTCCACATGGGGGCAGCCATCTTTGACCACATAGGGGCAGCCATCTTATGTGTTGGAGTGATGGTCAATTTGCATATTATGCTTTTATTAGATAGGATGGTAATGAATTCAAGTGCAAGGGGAAGCCAGGGTAGAATTTTAAGCTGGGACTGACAGGATAGTCTGAGCAGTTTTTTCCCCTCTTAATCCTAACCCAGGAATACTTTTCCATTGATTTTTAGAGAGAGTGAAAGGGAGGGAGAGAGAAAAGGAGGAGGGGGAGGAGTAGGGAGAGAGAGACAGAGTGAGAGACAGCAATGTGAAAGATACATTGATTGGTTGCCTCCCACCAGGTATGTGCTCTGACTGGAAAATGAACCCTTCAATGCGATGCTCTAACCACTTAGCAACACTGAACAGGGTGTCTGAGCAGGTTTTACTCACAAAACTTCTGCATGAAATGTATATGGGTTTTTCATTCCAAATAATTCTCCCAATTCTCTGCAGACAATAACTGGGTGTCCTACAATTCAATTCAATTCTGACACTAACTACCAGGAGTTAGCACAAACCCCACAGGTCACTCCCACAAAACTGCATCCACTTCAGAAATCAGTCACAAATCCTAGGTGGCCACTTATACTTCCGACCAACTGGCCACAAATCCAGGGTTTCCATGAGCCCTCCTCAGGCTCAATTATGTGCTAGAATGGCTCCCAAAACTCAGGAGGCACTTTACTTATGTCCCTGTTTTATTATAAAGGATAGTAACTCAGAAACAGTGAAACAGAAGAGATGCATAGGACAAGGTATGGGGGAAAGAAGCTCTCTGAGCCACCACCCTCTTAGCACCTCATTGTGTTCAGCAATCAGGAAGCTCTTTGAACCCAGTTGTTTTGTGGAGGTTTCATTACATAAGCTTGATTGTTTAAATCATTGGCTATGGGTGATTGACCTCAATTTCTAGCCCCTCTCCTCTCCCCTGAGGTTAGGAATTGGGGCTGAAAGTTCTAAACTTCTAATCAAGGTTAATAAACCCAGAGACAGATTGATTAAGAACAAAAAAACACAAATTACCAATATTAGGAATAAAGAGGTGTAAAACTACAGAGACCACAGACATTAAATAGGTAAAGGATTATGAACAACTTTATACCAATAAATTCAATAACTTGCATAAAATAAATATCTTTAAAAGCTATGATCACCTGCCCTAACCAGTCTGGCTCAGTGGATAGAGCGTCGGCCTGTTGACTGAAGGGTCCCAGGTTCGATTACGGTCAAGGGCATGTACCTGGGTTGTGGGCACATCCCCAGTAGGGGGCGTGCAAGAGGCAGCTGATCGATTCTCTCATCGATGTTTCTAATTCTCTTTCCCTCTCTCTTCCTCTCTGTAAAAAATCAATAAAATATATTTTTTTAAAAACTATGATTACCAAAACTAAGGTAAGATGCAATACAAAATATGACTAGTAAGATGCAATACAAAATATGACTAGTCAAATATCTATTAAAGAAACCAAATTGGCCCTAGCCAGTTTGGCTCACTGGTTAGAACGAAGGCCCATGGATCAAAGGGTCGTGGGTTCAATTCCTGGTCAAGGGCACATACCTCAGTTGCAGGTTCTATCCCTGAGGGGTGTGTGGGAGGCAAGAAATCAATGAGTCTCTCTCATGTGGATGTTTCTCTCGCTCTTTCCACCCTCACTCTCCCTCACTTCCACTCTGTCTGAAAATCAATGGAAAAAATATCCTCGGGTGAGGATTAAAAAAAAGAAAAAGAAAGAAAGAAAACTGATTATCAAATTCTTTCCCAAGTTCACTGGTGAAATTTATCAAATATTTAAACAATACCAATCTTATACAAACTCAGAAAATGGAACAGGTCCCTTCTAAATTTGTTTTATAAGGCCTGAATAACACTGGTAACAAAACAAATTATACATAAATATCCTTTAGGAACACAGACTTTTTTTATTGCTTAAAATATTAGCAAATTTAGTGTAGAAACATACAAAGAGGATAATGCATTATGACTAAGTGGGGCAAATTTAATATTTAAACATCAATCAACGTCATCCATCATATTGACAGAAAAAAAGCAGTGATCACATTAACAGATGCAGAAAAATACTCATGACTTAAAAAAGTCTTTCAGCAAATTAGGATTAGAAGTAACTTCCTTAATTTGATAAAGGACATCTATAGAAATAATCAGGTAATATATATTTAATAGTGAAATATTGAATGCTTTCTCCCTAGGATTAGTAACAAGGCAAGGATGTTTACTTTAAGCATTTCTATTTAACACTATATTGGATCTAAGCCAGTGCAATAAGGCAAAGAAAAGAAATAAGAGTCAAATAGATCAGAATGGACGTAAACTGTCTCTATTCACAGATGACATGATTTTTACCTAGAAAAAATTTAAGAATCTAAAAAATAAATTAATTAAAAAGTATAATGTCATTTATATGATGTTCTAGAATGCACAAAACGAATTTATATTGAAAAAATCAGAAGGTGATGATGGAGGTGGAGACTAAATGGGAAGAATGAGAAAACTTGGGGATAATGGTAGTATTTTATATCTTGCTGGAGTTTGGATTACAAAGATGTATACATTTGTCAATTCTCATTGATTGGTACTCTTCACTGTATGTAAAATTTTATCTATTAAAGTATAAGCAAGTATTGAACTACAGTTAATGACATGCATGCTGATGAGTTTAAGGGAGAAGTTGTTGATGTCTGCAACTTTAAAATAAAAAATAAATAAGATGGGTGGGTGAATGGATAGATATGTGATTAACATTAAATATTTATAATAATAAAAGCATACCTTCCAGACGAAGCTGGGGTTGCGAGGGCCGAGGCGGCCGTGCAGCTACGAGGGCCAAGCCCTTGGCACGACTTTCAAGCATCAGGTGTCTAGTTAATCTATAACTACAGACCAACAGAACTTCTAATGCAATGGAGTTTTCTAAGATAATGGAAATGTTCTATATCTGCACTACTCAATATGGTAGCCACAAGTCACATGTGGCTAATGAGCACTTGAAATGTGGCTAGTGCACCTGAGGAACTAAACTTTAAATTTAATTTATTTAAATTTAGTTTGCCCACATGTGGCCAGCATAGACAGAGAATATTCCCATCACTGCAAAAAGTTCAGTTGGGCAATGCTGGTCTAGAAGTATAGAATAATGTTGAAAATAGTGATGATGAAAACAGACAACATTCTTTTGTTCCTCACATGAGAACAGTGTTTCACCATTAATATAATATCTACAGTTGGTTTCCAATAAATGTTATTTATCTAAATTGCTTTATAGCTTCTAAAGCATTTTAGCCTAGTATATGTAATCAGTCCTTTCACAAATCCTCCACTATACGTAGCTGGGAACACAGAAACTGAGAGTTCACTTGTAATTTACAGAAGTCACCAGCTAGCAAGCGGCAGAGTCTTGACTTGGATTTTCTGTTGGAAATTCCCTATTTCATAGACATTATCAAATAACAACCACTGCAACATCCTCACCAGTGATTTCATGATATAAAGTATACTGATCAGTTAAGAAAAAGGTTGTGAAACCTTGCAAATGATTTATCCTCAATATCTTTTAACAGTTGTTTTGATATGAGAAATAAAAGTTTGACAATTGACATTGAAGTTATTTTAGGAATCATAAATTGTACAGTCCGTATTATAAACATCTATGTGTACAAGATAAAAGTAAAAATTTGGAGGTTTATGTTTTATAACTTCTAAATCTACCCAGGTTTTTACCATTTGTTTTCTAATTATGTATTACAATTAAGTCCCAAATCATTAACATCAGGAAAAATGCCCAATGTCTTAGGTGTTTTGGCAGAGATTTTTTATAAATCAGCCATATAATTATTATGCTCACAACCTGTGAGCATAAGATAGAAATGCAATAGGCAAAGTTCTAATGACACTTGTATCTTATTTTTGCATAGGAATTACACTGTCCTATTTGAGACTGTCAGTATTTTAAATGTTAAAATGTGTTTTTGAAAATAAAAGTTTATTTTTTACTGTTATACATTCAGTGTTTCCTAGAACAATGTCAAAGTAGACATTCAATAAATAACTGTTAAATGAGTGAACAAACAAATGGATGGATGGATGGGATTAGGAAGACGACATCTGCAAATTGGACAGGAAATGTAACTGCTGTGGGTTTACTATTGTTGCCATTTTTTAAAAAAATTTTTTTATTTTTCAATTAAGTTTACATTCAATATTATTTTGTATTAATTTCAGGTTTCAGGTGTACAACATAGTGGTTAGACAATTATATACTGTACAGTGTTCCTCCTGATACTTCCAGTACCCTCCTGGCACCATACATAGTTATTACAATACTAGAGGCCTGGTGCATGAAATTTGTGCATGGGGGGGGGGTTGTCCTTCAGCCCGGCCTGCACCCTCTTGCAATCCGGAACCGCCCCCCGCCCCCCTCCCCCCCAGGGTCCCTGGGCCTGGCTGGCAATCAGGGCCTATCCAGGCTTTCCTTTCCCTGGCTGCCAGCAGCTGGCCCTGCCCCTGCCACTGCTTGCCATCTGTGAGGTACTGTCCCCCTCCCCCCCGCCACTGGTTGCCTCACTTTGTGGGTGACAGGCTTGGCTTGCCTAGGCCTCCCTCTGAGGGATAATCACTGGCCGGCCCCGCACACTTGCCACAGCATCACTGGCCGGTGGCCTGGGCCTCCCTCTTGGGGTGATTGATCGCGGGGCCCCCAGATTGATCTCCCCACAGAGGGAGGCCCCACCCACCCACTGCAGTGCTGCCAGCTGGGCAGCCTGGGCCTCCCTCTTTGGGGCGATCATGGAGCCTACCTCCCCACCCTCAATTGACTGTCCATCAGCTGGTGGTCTGGGCCTCACTCTGTGGGGTGATTGTGGGGCGATGGTGGGGCCCCCTGACCAATCACATTGCACCCACCTTGGCTGGCCTGGTGCCAGTGCGTGTCATAACATGGTTGTCTGGAAGGAAAATGCAGGCCCTGTTGGCTGTGGGAGCGCACTGACCACCAGGGGGCAGCTCCTGTGTTGAGTGTCTGCCCCCTGGTGGTTAATGCGCATCATAGAGACTGGTGGTTCTAGTCATTCTGGTTGTTTAGGCATATAGATAGATAGATAGATAGATAGATAGATAGATAGATAGATAGATAGATAGATATAGATTGATTATTGACTATATTCTCTTTGCTGTACTTTATATCCCTGTGATTATTTTGTAATTACCAACTTGTTCTTAATCTCTTCACCTTTTCACCCATTCCTCCAACCTCCCTCCCCTCTAGCTCTTAGTGTGTGAAGGTACTCCTAGTTTTCTGTGAACCAGTTATATATCACTCCAGGGTAATCCACAAATTGGAAAACATTATGGCAATCTGTAATGAAAATTTAATAAAAGTGAGATGCAGATTCACTTTAAAAGTCTGAGCTTGAAATTTAAAAATCTGGAGTCCTGTTAAACAATTCACATCTGTGGGACTCTGTTGTTACATTGTTGTTCCTTGTGGCACAAGGTATCTTTCCCAGTGATTACAAGGCTTGGGAGAGTTCGGGCTGTTTCCTACACTCTTCTATCTTTCCCAGCACCTCTCACAGTGCCTGTCACATAGGAGATATTAAATAAAGGTTCACTTTATTTGTAACATTTAAAAACCTTTCAGACTTTATGCACAATTCTCAAGAGCACAGTTTCATATTTTTATATTTTCAAATCAGTTAAAATGGTCTTCAGTAAAATATGGTGTTTTGCACATAGCAGGCCCTTGATTTTAAAAATTGATATGAAGTAATTTGAGGCTTCCTGTCAAGATGGCGGCATTGGTAAACATGGTACTCCATCTTCCCACAACCACATCAAAATTACAACTAAACCACAGAACCACCATCATTCAGAACTGCCTGAAATCAGGCTGAATGGAAGTCCTACAACTACAGAATTATAGGAGAAGCCACATTGAAACTGGTAGAAGGGGCAAAGGCATAGAATGGACTAGTCTGACATCTACATGTAGCATATTTTTAATTGGGAGGGATGTTTTGGTTGCAGACGTCTCCGTGAGGATCAAGGCATCCCAGCCCCACACCAGGTATCTGAGGCCAGGGTTCCAGTGACAGAAAGAGTAGTCCCATAACTTCAGGCTGTAAAACCCAGTGGGGATTGTGGCTGAATGACACAGAGGCTATTGGAGTTCCAGGCAGTTCCTCTTAAAAAGGATGGTGCACAGACTTACTCAGACTCACACCTTCTGAACTCCAGCACTTGGGCAGGAGCTTGAAAAGATCCAGGGACACATAGGGGAGGAACTAAATTGTCTGGCATCGGGGCAAGAATTGGGGGAAAGTTTTGTCCCAGACAGAAGTGCTGGCAGAGGTCATTGTTGCTTTGCTGAGACCTCCCAGCTCCAGTACTGACAGGCATTTGCCATATCCAAGTGTCCATTAACCTGGCCCAGACTATTCGCCAGGCCCTGATAATTCCCTGAGACACTGCTCCACCCAATTAGTAGTCTCACCCAAACTGTTTGCAGTGGCTTTTCCATATGAATAACTTGTCCTAGCTCAAGCTTCAGACTTTCCTAAAATATCTCAAACAAGCAGCAGCTGCATCAGTGTGCCCCATACCTCACGATAAATAGCCCCAGGCCCGGCACAAGCAGTAACCTGCCTTGGTTCCCAGCTTGGTCTCTCCTGGGCACCTCCAAAGCCAATAGAAGTAGCAGCCATCTGCAGATCACTCTATATCTCGTGCAGGGTGGCCCCGGGCAGTAGCTGACTTTGCACCTCCAGGGAGTCCCCAGAGCCAGTGCATCCAGTGTTCATCTTCAGACCAAGCCAGATTACAACCCTACCACATCCATTAGCAACACACTCCAGGGGTAGATTTGGAGAGCACCAAAGCCCCATTGAAGCAAGTCTTGTACAGCATCTCCTGTACAACAGCAGCTCTTCTGCGGTAGTTGCCACTGGTCCTCATAGCCAATTGGCCTGGGAGTCAATCCCTCCCAGTGATGCCAACAGCAATGAAGGCTCAACTACAACAGGGTAGTGCACACAGCCCACACAGGAGTGCACCTAGAGTGCCTATCTCAGTGATTGGTGAGGCTGAGCCACTGGGCCCTGGAGGACACCTATCACACAAGGCCACTCTACCAATTCCAGGAAACATAGCAGCTCTACCTAATATATAGAAAAAAAACATAGGGAAGCAGAAAAAATGCGGAGACAAAGAAACATATTGCAAATGAAAGAACAGAAGAAATCTCCAGAAAAAGAACTAAATGAAATGGAAGCAAGCAAACTACCAGATACAGAGTTCAAAACAATGGTTATAAGGATGCTCAAGGAACATAAATGAAAACTTCAAGGAACTTAGTGAGAAGATCAGTGACATAAAAAAAGGACCAGTCAGTCTGGCCAGTGCAGCTCTGTGGTTGAGTGACAACCCATGAACCTAGAGATCACTGGTTTGATTTCCAGTCAGGGCACCTGCCAGAGTTGCAGGCTCGATCCCCAGCAGGGGGTGTGCAGGAGGCAGCCAATCAATGTCTCTCTCTAATCGATGTTTCCACCTCTTTATCCCTCTCCCTTCCCATCTCTAAAAAAAAAAAAAAAAAAAATCAACACATATTTTAAAACATTTCATTCATTATCACAGTAATAGAGTTAAATATGACAGTCTCCTTCAATTCTACCCAATTTTACTCCACACCCACTGATTACTACTGCTAACAGTTTAGTGCCTTTCCTTCCTGTCTTTTTTAAATGCCTTCACATAAATAGGTGGACACACACAGACATGGTTTTATCCACATGGAGTCAGACGTGCATTTTTCTGCTAGTGATTCACTACCCCCTACCCCCATCTTTGCCCTATGACACACTATGTCAGTACATATAGCTCTATCTCATTTTCTACAGTTGCTTGGAGCTAGACATCAAATGGATGAATCATAATTTATTGAACAACACTCCTGGGCACTTAGGGTTGTCTCATTTTTTTAAAAAAATCTAATCATTTTAGGTGAAATGGGAGAGCCTGATTGGCATTTATAACATTGTTTCTAGGGAATAAATGTTATGGTTCTTATCAACTTAAAAACAAACTTCTGAATCATAACAAACATTTATTAAACTCCAGCATATATCAGGGGTGCACTAGGTAACCAGGAGATGAGATGATTTCTACCCTCAAGAAACTCCTGATCAAGAAGATATTAATTAATATTAATTTTGTGAGGTGTGATTATGATTATATTAAAATGCTCATAAAATACAGCCAAATTTACTATAGACGGTGTTAATTTGCCCATAATTTATATCACTAATTACTTCCTCAACATTTTTTCAAATCTTAACTTCTATTAAAGGTATTTTTATCCAAAACCAGGTAAAAGTCAAAGTCCTCACAATAGGTCACAAGGTTTTACACAATGTGGCCTCCTCTTCTTCCCTCTTCCGAGTCAGACTTCTCCTGGCTCAATCCTTCCCTGTCACCTTGGTCTCTATGCAATTCTTGAAAACAGGCCAGACAACTCCAGCCTTAAGTCTTAGGGCCTCAGCCCTGATGAGCCTATTTACAATTGTAACTGCCTCCTCATCTCATTTTCCCTGCTTTATTTTCTTTAAAAAAAATATATATATGTAAAATTGATTTTTAAAATATATTTTATTGATTTTTTTTTTTTTTTTACAGAGAGGAAGGAAGAGGGATAGAGAGCTAGAAACATCGATCAGCTGCCTCATGCACACCCCCACACTGGGGATGTGGCCGCAACCAAGGTACATGCCCTTGACCGGAATCGAACCTGGGACTCTTCAGTCTGCAGGCCAACACTCTATCCACTGAGCCAAACCAGTTTTGGCTATAATATTGATTTTTTACAGAGAGGAAGGGAGAGGGATAGAGAATCAGAAACACTGATGAGAGAGAAACATCGATCAGCTGCCCCCCGCACACCCCCCACTCGGGATGTGCCCACAACCAAGGTACATGCCCTTGACTGAAACCGAACCTGGGACCCCCCAGTCTGCAGGCTGACGCTTCATCCACTGAGCCAAACCAGTTAGGGCCCTGCTCTATTTTCTATAGCGTGTACCACTTTCTAAAATACTATACTTCTAATGACTTACTATGTTTATTTTTTATCATTTTTCTTTCTTCTCACCATCCTCACAAGGATAGATTTTTAATATTTTGTTCATCACATAGTAAATAGTTGTGGAATAAAGACAACCATTTCCTGAGGGAATACTTTGAATCTCAAAACTAAATTTATAGCACCACCTAGTGCTTTTGGAAGGATGTGCTGATTAACTCTGATATTTATTTGCACTAACCATGGTTTACTCAAATTCTCACTATTGTTTTTTGTGTGTTTTTTTACTGCCCTCTGTGGTTCTGTAAAAATTACAAGGTTAGAAAAGAGGTGGCCCTTAGAGAAGTCAGTGTTGCACACTGTTTCACACCGACTTCTCTAAGGGCCACCTCTTTTCTAACCTGCCCCAGAATTCTAGTGGGGGTAGGAGTATCATTAAGTCTTATATCTTTTAAACTTAGGGCATCTACTCCTCCCCATTGACAAAACCCCAAAATAGGATAATAGCATGTGTTGTTTTGGTACCTACAATTGTTCTCCAGAATATCAAAATACATATTTATTAATTTTTAAATTTTTGTTTGGGCTATAAAACCCCCTAAGTCAAAGTGATAAAACACTAGCAAAGGTAATGGTAATGTTTAAAATAGTTTCAGGATTCTCTGAAAGAATGAGCACAATCTTCTAACATAGGAAATATTGGTTTCTTTAGATATGAAAAAAGGGAAAAATTAAGAAAACGAAGCTGCCTTAGAAGCATTAAAATATTTAAGATTAAATAATGAAATTAAGCTAATTTTTATTGAATGCTTATTTACTTAGCAGTATTTTGAAAACTCATTAATCATCTTCACAACCTTCTAATGTAGGTTCTCTATATTAGGTCCCATTTTTCAGATGACGGAACGGAGACACAAAGTCACAAAACTACTAAAGAGTACAGCCAGGAATCAAAGATAGCTAGGCTGGTCTAGGCTTTTATCCATCTCCCCACAGAATTGAGAAGGACTCTGCTTTGATTCAAAGTTCTTGGCCTGGCCAAATAAATAAATTTAGTAATGTCCTCTTCTTCCAAAAAGGAATCAAACAGAAGCATATACAGTTATTCTAGGAATAAAGTTTTATTCTTTGTACAGCCAAGAAAGTAGAAGCTACAGAATTTAAGGATGCTTGGCAAAGAGCAAAGGCGGTATCAACATCAAGGTCAGAGGTGGAGGATGGTTTGCAGTGGCACAGTGAAGTGGCACTGTTGGTTGTTGCTGCTCATCCACCTCTTTTTGAAATCCACTCCTCAGGACTTTTGAGTCTACCCTCAGATTGCCCAAAGCTTTCCCCTATTTGACCACTGGTTCTAATGTTTTAAGGTGAATAGAAATGACTCAGTTTACCAAATTACCAATTAATATGCTCATTTCCTGGTTCATTTTAGCTGTATGTTAAGAAAACTGAGCCCCAGCCAGGTATCTCTGTTAGTTAGAGCACTGTCCTGATATGCCAAGGTTGTGGATTAGATCCCTAGTCAGGGAACATACAATAATCAACCAACGAACGCATGAATAAGTGGGACTGCAAATCAATGTTTCTCTCTCTCTCTTTCTTCCTCTCCCATTCCTCTTTCTCTAAAAGCAATAAAAAATCCCACTTCTAGGAATATATCCTAAGAAACCCGAAGTACCAAGCAGAAAGAATGTATGCACCCCTATGTTCCTAGCAGCACAATTTATAATAGCTAAGATCTGGAAACAGCCCAAGGGCCCGTCAGGAGATGAGGGGATAAAAAAAGCTGTGTACATTTATACCATGGAATACTATGCAGCAGTAAAAAAGAAGAATCTCTTACCCTTTGAGACAGCATGGAGGGGCCTGGAGAGGATCATGCTAAGTAAAATAAGTCCGTCAGAGAAAGACAAGTATCCCACGATTGCACTCATATGTGGAATCTAATGAACAAAATAAACTGATGAACGGAGCAGATCCAGAGACATGGAAGCATGGAATAGAGTGAGGAATCTAAAAGGGAAGGGGGGGGGGCAAGGGAGAGAGAGGGCAGGTAATCAACCAAAGACTTGTATGTATATATGCATGACCCATGGACACAGACAATAGGGTGCTGAAGGCCTGGGGCCGAGGGGTGGGGGCTGGCTGGCTGGAGGGGTCAATGGGGGGAAAAAAGGGAACATATGTAATACTTTCAACAATAAAGAATTATAAAAAAAATTTAAGAAAACAATTATCTGTTAAAGTGAGTCCATTAACAAGTTATTTACTAAGTAACATCCAGAATTATTTGCATGATGCATTATACTTTTAAAAAGAGTATGAATTCCTCAGAATTTCAGATTTATTGGGTCTTTCAGGGGATATTTGTGAAGACAAGGCTTCCCCTACTCTCTGAGTGATTCTGGAAATGGTGCCCCTGTCCCTATTCTCAGATGGAATCTAGGACTCTTTTCTTAAATGTTTACTTGACTCTTTAAATTTTCTGAAATACAAGGCTACTCTGGAATGGAAAATGGTTATTCTCCATTTTGGATGGAGTTTTTCAATATGTGCTTTGAGGATCATTTGCTTTGACTCTCGTGGGGTAACTCCCACCCTATTTCTGACCTCTGGCATCAGGATCTTCCAGCTGTGCTAAGAAGTATGTATTCTAACAACCTTCCCCAGATGATTTGTATGACCTAGGGGGATACTTTTGAAAAGCAAAGTATCATTTGTGTTGTTAGATTCTTTCCTATTACAGACCACAGACCAGAACTTCAAGGAGTATCATGTAAACACCTAATTATAAGATCAAATATAATTTTAAGAGACTAATAATTAACAAATCTATTTACAGGATTGTACGTCTTTTTATTGTAAATCGCATGTATGAAACGTCTCAAAGAATTGTGTTGTGAATGTCGTTTAATCCTGCCTTGCCTTCCATAAAATTAACCAGCTGGCCAAAGTTTTTACTATGCTCCCCACATGTGAGTCTCCAGTAACCCCTGAGGCGTTCTCTCTGAACAAGCCTCATTTCCTGTGTAAAAGGAACTGAGTTTGGTCAACGGTACAGAACCTAGTGGATTAAACTTAAATTGGTTGTCAGAGGAGGCTGTAATTCTGCAGTTGTGGAGATGTTTTAAAATAGAAAACACAATAATCTTTTTGGATGAGCAGAGTAGTAGCCTAAAGATATAGGATCCAAACAGAAGGCCTGTTAAGATTCTTTTTAGTTTTATGATTGGACTAAACTGCCTCTCCATTCAATTGAATGTCAACTTGTTTTTTGTTTTTGTTTTTTTAATCAGCAGAGCCCGGTAAGAATTCCTTGTCCCTCCTTGATAATATCATAGCCTCTTGAGAATCCATTACAAAAATACAGTTTAGATGCATATAACACACAAAGGAGGAAACCATTTAACTTGATGAGAATACCCCACCCAGATCATTCAGATACCTAATGGAATTTTTCTCTGAAATTATTGGGTTTGGCCAACTGGCCAAATCTCTTCAATAACACCTTAGAATTACTATTCTTTCCTACACTTCGTTTTCACTTGTCACTTACTCTTGATTCTTGTCAATTGCGCTACCTTTCTTTTCCTTCACTTACAACCGAAATCACAGCTGCACCAAGAAGGTCACTTACCTTGCAAGTCTTCCTCCCGTAGAGCCAGGTTGCATGCCGCTGTGCTCCCAGAGTGAAAAGAAATCAGGCAGGACCGGCGGGTTGCTGAGACCTGGAGATGCTGTGGGCACATCTAAGCAGCTGGGAACCAGCAACGCTAGGTAAGAACGGACTCCAAACACCTTTCAAAAACTAAAGATCTAGAGGGTGACTAGTTGATAAAAAACAATCTAAGGAGAGAGCTTTTAGTTAAAGCTTGTAACATGAAGGATACTTCTGTGAAACTACTGCAAGTCTACTTGGGAAAACATTTAAAGCCTGATTTTATCCTTAAGAGATCGTGGGAAAATCTAGCATCAGTTGAAAAGTAACTTCCATTTCTGTTGCTGTCTCTGGACTTGTTCCAATGTATCAGTGGAACCAGGCAACGAATAATCTTTATACCCAGCATTTCTTGAATGAAAATGGGATGGATTGGTGGGGTGAATGGCTAGATGTTTAGAAGACACTGTGATTTGCCATTTCATCTGTGAGGAAAGCTCCTACCTCTACAGAGAACTAAACAAGGCAGCGTGAGGCCGATGAGGAGCTGTGAGGTGGATAAGAAGTTGGCGCTCTAGTCCAGATCAAGTCCTAGGAGCAGCGCTTCGCTCTTCTCCACTTAAAACCAGGCCGAAGCAGCTACTTAAAGCTTCTTCCAAAACTTTCACCAAACGGAAGTGCTGATCAGTTACCAACATGATTGACTAGGGTATTCTGATTTTTAAAAGGTGTTTTCTTTGTGATTTTAAAGAAATATGGAAGTCTAAATTGTGGCTTGTCAGTCCTTCAAGACCAGGTAAGAAGTGATGATTTGGCGACAAAGGCACGTGTTTCAAGCTGAATAAATTGCTATCCAAATGTCCAGAAAAATAATGTAGAACCTACTGTCCACGAATTAGCCGGGAAAGCCCGATTAATGACACGACTTCGGATCCCACAGACCTCTGGTAGCCAGCACGGTTGTGCTGGAGCGGGGAGACTGGACTCTTCGGGGAGGGGTGGGAAGGTTGTTTGAGAAACTAAAGAAAGGCAACAGCAGCAGGGCCTCCTGCATGGTCTCTGACGAAAATGTTGAGGGAGAACTAAAGCCGCCCCAAATTCCCCAGTGTGGTCTTCACTCGAGTCTCTGGTTTTCGAGACGCGCGCAGGGATGGGAGACGGCGCCCTACGAGTTACATCCGAGCGCGAGCGCGCACGGTAGGTGTCCGCGGAAGCCCGGCGCGCCGCCGGCTGGGCCCGCTCTCCCCGCCGAGCTCCGGGAGGCAAAGAAACCTCCCGGCCAGCCCGCCGCGCTGACAGGCATCGCCGTGAGCCAATGAACGCGCCGGGAGGCGGGGCATGGATACTGAAGGGGCGGGATTTCCCGCCTGACCGCCGGGCTCCTGGCGAGGGCGGCGCGGGAGGGACGGCTGCAAAGACTGCGAGAGAGGGTGGGTCGGGGTCAGCTGCTGTGGGTGGGTCGGCGTGGGAACTGTGGGCGGCCGCCGCGTCACCTGCCGTTGCCCTCCCTCCGCCACGATGCCGGGGATCGACAAGCTGCCGATCGAGGAGACTCTGGAGGACAGCCCGCAGGTGAGGCGCGGGCGGCGGCGGGAGGTGAGGGAATGAGCCGCGTGGGCCGATCCCAAGCCTGACGTCGCTGCGACCGCAGGTGCCCGCCCCAGTCCAGGTGGGCGCCGCCGCCCCGTGCCCCCGCCCTTGGCGTGCCGCGCCCAAAGGCATCAAGGCCGGGCCGCCCGCTTGCAGCCCGTGTGGGCCTGCACCGCTAGGCCGAGAGTCGCGCGCGGGGTTTGGCACCTCTGCGGCCCGGCTGTCACGTATGTTCGCAGGTCTTCATTCTATAGACGAAAGATGCGTTTTTATCGCCGCGATGTGCGGTGGTAAATCCTGATCCTGGAATTTTCTCCCCGATAACCTCTTCCGAGAAAATCCCGGAGAAAGAACCCGGTAGACTCATTAGATGATTTCTGAGCAAGCTGGGGAAAGAGATGAATAGTTTTTCTCCGGGAGATGCAGAAAGGCTGTTCTTTAGCCCGTGCAGAGAAGCCCGACTTGGTCCTGGAGCCTCCCCGCCTTGTGTGCCCAGTGTCGTGGCCGCGACTGTAGCCGCTGTCACTCGAGCTGTGCACAGCGTGTGATGGACGGCGCCTTCGAGGCTCCACGACTCCTGTGCCGCTCCTTGCAGACTTGGCCCTGAAAAACTCATCAAAATAAAAGCCCGGTGTTCTGTTTTGCGCGTTGGGAATGATGTTGCGAGTGCTTTAGCTGAAGAAAATCTAGAAAAACAACCATTTGTTATGTTTTTAGTACTGAAGAATGAAATCAGCTATATTAAAAAGACGTTAGTGGGGGGCTGTAACATGCATAGAGAAATTTCATCCTTAAGCCTTACACAATAATTTAAGCTATTTAAGACCACGTTGATGGTTGGTTACCGCTTAGAATGAAGACAGTGTTCTTGAAATGTTCATTTGAACTACAGTTCCATGTATTTCATGTGGTCTTGGCAGTTTCATATGCCCCTTTCCTGGGCAGCACGTCTGCCGTGGATTATTTTAAAATTAAAATATTTATTTATTTATTTGAGAGAGAGGGAGGAAGGGGGAGAGAGAAATGTGGATTTGTTGTTCCACTTATTCATGAACTCTGGTTGATTTTTGTATGTGCCCTGACTGGGGATGGAACCCGAAACTTTGGGCGTGTCAGGAGGACACTCCAACCAACTGAGCTACCCGGCTTGTGCCAACTTTAATTGCCAAGTTGAAATTGGGCTCTGATTGTGGAGTTGATTTGATTTTTCATGCTGAAAGTTATCTTCACTGGCCAGTTGCCTGCTGGTAATGTACTCTTATCAGCCAATACTGACACAAAGAGAAACCCACATCTTGGCTTGACTGCTAGAATAGCCAGTTCAAATTATTTCTGTAAAGTTATAAACTATATCTGTTTCATACACTTTGCAAAAATTATGTGAGGTGTATTGGTTAGGTGCACTTTGTCCTTTTGCTTTTTTATTATCTAGGACTCAACAGGTTGCCGTACCCTTCTTTTACCTGGCCTGGCTTTTACAGCCCATAAAGATATATACACAGCTCAAAATACATTGTACAGTGCCCTGGCCATGACTTGTGATGAGGATATAATCTCTTGACTTATTTCTTGAACTTTTCACACAATTAGTTTACAACTTGAGCATTAGTTTTTTTTCTTTTTTATAAGAATGTGCCACATTAGTATCAGTTTTATAGTAATTTTTAATGAAATAGCCACATTGATATTTCAATTTCTAGAAGTAATAACTTTGAACTAAATAACATTTATTTGGGAAAATTAGTTGGGGACAACTGGGATTTGGAAAGGGAGGACACTTGTAAGTGATTCTTAGGGAGAACCTGTGGCAGAATGGAAAGTCTTGGATCTGGGATTAGGATATAAAGGTTTTAATCTTCACTGCCACTTAGTCCCTTCTGGTTTAGGGCAAGTTACTCAACTTCTCTGAATCACAGAGGTTTATAGATAGCTATTTTATTTTTGTACCTGGTTATAAAAATAATATTTACTTCAGAAAAATCGGAAGTACAGAAAAATAAGCAGTTACATGCCATGTACCCAGCCGCAAACCCTGTTAATAGTTTACTTCCTTCTTTCTAATTTTTTCTCTCTTATACATTTTAATGTAATTGAGATTATGTTGTGTATACAATTTTATTTGGTTTTAATTTAACATAGTTTAAGCATCTTCACATATTATTACATTCTGAATAAAGGAATTTAAAGGCTGCACGTTTCCTTAGCTGACTTAATAGTTGTCTTACTGGACTTTTAGACTTTTCCCCCCCAAAATTTACTTTTATAAATTGGGCTGAGATTCATGCTTGGGCATAAATTTCTGCTCTCATTTGGGTTATTTATTTAGGATGGAGTCCAAGTAGTGAAGTAACAAAGATTATGGAAACTTTTAAAGCTTCTGATATGATAAGTTATTATTAGATCATTTGATCCTAATCATTTTTAAAATTTAAAAAAATTGAGGCTTTTTTCTTTTGCATATTATGAAATACTCCTAGATTATAGCATATACTTGTTTTCACATTTTCACATCTGTTAGCAAGATGCCTCTTACAGCTGATGATGTTTTACTTCTAATTGCCTGCAAATGAACACACCTGTGTGTTTCTCCTAGTGGCATGACCAACCAACTGCAACCTGTAAATATTAAACCAACAAATCAGTTTAACGACTTGAAGCATTACCATTCGTGTTTGTTGTTTGAATATATTCCTTTAATACCTGATGAGATGAAGCAAGTGCCACCATTAAAACCTGCTATATGGGCCCTGGCCGATGTGGCTCAGTTGGAGTGTCGTCCCTGCACCAAAAGGTGGTGAGCTCAATTCTGGCCTGGGTACATACCCAGGTTGAGGTTTCCATTCCAGGTTGAGGGAGGCAGCTAATCATGATGTTTCTCTCTCTCCCTCTCCCTCTCTCACTAAATTCAATAAAAAGAAAAAACTTGCTGAATGGTCTCTGATGAAATGGATTGTAAGAAAATATGTATTGGGGACAAAAGTGGAGCGCGTTTAAGAAATATTTGTACAGAATAATATTGGATGAGAAAACATGGATATTGATAACTGTGTCAAAAAGTGACTCACAAGAGTTGAACTCTGTGAAGAAATTTTAGGGTTACTAGTATATTAA
Organism: Corynorhinus townsendii; assembly: GCA_026230045.1. Taxonomy (NCBI): domain Eukaryota; kingdom Metazoa; phylum Chordata; class Mammalia; order Chiroptera; family Vespertilionidae; genus Corynorhinus; species Corynorhinus townsendii. The sequence goes on from JAPDVU010000006.1 coordinate 45,594,512, forward strand.
ATTTATGCTGCTTGTGTTTGTTTTCCTTTTTATGTTTATATGGGCATTATATGTAAAATTCTATCTAAAGGTGTGTTTCCATAAAATTTACATAAAAAATTTCAAGACATAAAACAGCCTTAAATTATAACTTAATTGCCAGCATTGTTTTGTTTGTTTTAGTAGTATATAAAAATGGTGCAGCTCCACAGTGGAGACTCAGTGAAATGGTATTGATTGTATTTTTATAAGTTGCTAATTTTAAACAATCATACAGTGTTAAACTTGATGCTTTAGTTTTAATTAGGATACCTATTTCAACCCTGTTTGGGCTAAGATGATCTTTTTTTTTTTTTAAATCCTCACCTGAAGGCATTTTTTTCATTATTATTGATTTAGAGAGAGAGAGAAACATCAATGGGTTGCCTCCCATATGCACCCCAGCCTGGGATCGAACCGCAACCTAGGTATGTGCTCTCACTGGGAATTGAACCGGAAACCTTTTGGTGTATGGGACTGTGCTCCAACCAACTGAGCCACCTGGCCAGGGCAAGAGGACCCTTTTTCTAAAAATGCTTTTACTTTTTAGATTTAGATTTAGAGTTGATTTTTTTTTTTTAAGGGCAAGATGATTTTTTTAAGTGAGAAAGTTCACTATGATTGAGATTTAATTTAAAAAAAATATTAAGACCTAACTAGTTTGGCTCAGTGGATAGAGCGTCAGCCTGCGGACTGAAAGGTCCCAGGTTCGAATCCGGTCAAGGGCATGTACCTTGGTTGTGGGCACATCCCCAGTAGGAGGTGTGCAGGAGGCAGGCAGCTGATCCATGTTTCTCTCTCATTGATGTTTCTAACTATCTATCCCTCTCTCTTCCTCTCTGTAAAAAATCAATAAAATATATTTTAAAAATTAAAAAAATATTTTTATTGACTTCAGAAAGGAAGGGAGAGGGGGAGAGATAAAAACATCAGTGATGAGAGATCATCATGGATTGGCCACCTCCTGCATGCCCCCCCGCACTGGGTATCGAGCCCGCAACCAGACATGTCCCCTTAACCAGAATCGAACCCAGGACCCTTCAGTCTGCAGCCTATCAACTGAGCCAAACCAGCTAGGGCTAAGATGATCTTTTAAATTTAGTTCCACTACAGATTTTTACATAAATGTATTCCTTGAATTAGGATGATAATTTTTGGAGGAAAAAACAACTAAGTGACAGATTTTTCTTAAAAAATGGCATAGCCAGGGCCTGGCTCAGATGTTGAGCGTTGACCTATGAACCAGGAGGTTCAGTTTCTGGTCTGGGGACCTGCCTGGGGTTGCGGGCTTGATCCCCCATAGGGGATCTGCAGGAGGTAGCCAATCAAGGATTCTCTCTCATTGTTTGTTTCTCTTTCTCTCCCTTCCTTTCTGAAATCAATAAAAAATATATTTTAAAAAAATGGCATAGCCAAACAAGATTTTTTGATGCTTTTCTTTTTACATTTAAAAAAAATTTTTTTATTGTGTTTTTTACAGAGTGGAAGAAAGGGATAGAGAGTTAGAAACATCAATGAGATAGAAACATTGATCAGCTGCCTCTTGCACACCCCCTACTGGGGATGTGCCCGCACCAAGGTACGTGCCCTTGACCGGAATCTGGGACCCTTCGGTCCGCAGGCCGACGCTCTATCCCTGAGCCAAACCATTTAGGGCTCTTTTTATATCTTAAAATAGCACTTTGAGAGGTAGGAGTTGAGGTACTAGAGCTAAAAAATAAAAAAATTCTGTCAGATCTCTGGGGCATGGGAAGTAGAGGACTGAGAATGTGGACTTTGTATATTGGCGTAATGAATTTGTGCTTTTTTCCAAAAACTGTATTCACTTAGCTTTCTCTTCTGAAAATAGGAAGCTAAGACTAAGTTGATTTTTAAAAACCAGCTTTTAAGGCTGAAGCGTTATTTGTAGAGTAAAATACAAGGTCATCTTTTAGATTTTAAGCTGCAATTATGGCAATAGTTTTTGGTATTTTAATTCTTCCCTGCCTTTGAGATATAAAAAGCTTAGCATACTTTGCCTTGATATGCTGAGTTTCCTTGCCTATCAAGGATTCCTCTGAAATCCTTTTTATTGTCAGTCTTAAATTTACTTACAATTTTTCCCCCTAAAATGAAAAATTTTACGTACTCATTGGGAAAAAAAAAGCCTATCAATATAGAAATGTATAAAGAAGAAGAAAAAGAATAACCCCAAATTTTGCACTCAGAAAAACATAGTTAATGTTTTAAAGGCAATGCTGGAGAGGGGCACTATGGTATTATTTTTGGATTAGGATGCGGGGGGAGGGTTTTGGCACTCCTAGAAGATACCACAGAGGAAAAGAAATAATCATATTAAGTTATCTTGAAATAAGACATTTAAAGTATTTACACAGGGGAGATTATTAAATTAGCCTTGAATGTTTCTTTTGATTTATTCTTAAGTTTAATTGCAGACTTTTTACTTCATAAAAATATATCTTTGTTGTTCCTTCTAAAAGTTTGTGTGATGTATTTGGAAAAACCCTTTGTTTTAATGAAGTGAAACTGAGAACAAAGAATCCTGACATCTTGGCATTACTATCAAAAGAGAAAAAATAGATTAATACTCAGAATAATTAGAGCTCTGATGTTCTAGGATTTTTCCTTCCTTCAAAAATTTCCTTCTGATTAATGTAATGGTTAACATAAACTTACTGCTTTTATTTTATATAGACAAGGTCTCTACTGGGTGTATTTGAAGAAGATGCTACAGCTATTTCCAACTATATGAACCAATTGTATCAAGCTATGCATCGGATTTATGATGCACAGGTAACAAAGCTAAAGGCTAACTCCATGCTTTTAAAAAATGAATCTTTAAGCACAGAGAGTGTCTGTCTTGTTTACTGGTGCCTAGCGCTGACCTGGGCTCATAGTAATGAATACTTGTTGAATGGATGAATGAACATTATTTTGTATTATAGAGCTCACATTTCAATTACTAATGCATAGTTTGTAGTACTGTAAAAGTTATGAAGATTGAAGCTTCTGTCCCTCCTCCCCAAACCCAGTAAGGCTTATTGAAACTTACTAATAGTGACATTTGCCTAAGATTTGACTGAAAACCCCATATTGTCACCCATATTTTCCCTAATCATGCTTTTTATCTTATGGAATACTTCCCTTTTTAAACAAAGGATTTGAAAGTATTTTGCCTTTGTTTTGTTAATAGAAGGTAATAAAAATTAGATGTAGCTCTGGGGCATAGGAAATGAATTTAAGAAAACAGAAATGACTAGATTCTTTTGTTGAATAGGAATAAGATTTGAGGCTTTGTTTATGAAATTTAATTATAAGTCTTCACAACAACCTGGGTTCTATAATAAACTTTCTTTTGGATTAATTAAGTGTACTCATTTTTCCCCTTTCTAATTTTCTCTTCTTTCTGGACTCACATTTTCATTATGTACTTAAAAGTTGTGATAGTTGTTATTTTATTTTCTTCTAGTTGGTCTCTCAAATTAGAAGACAGATTGATATGTAAAGGAAATGTTATTTTTGTCATATTCATCACTGGAAAAAAACCCTTTAAATTAAAAAAGTATTTCTGTTGCTGTATTTTATGACTAGGTTGACCACATTTTGGTTGTATGTTATTAAATACTTATCATGGGCTAATACCAGTACCTAGAGAAAGGGATGATCAGTTTTCAGTGTAGAATCTCTCAAGATTTTGCTAAGATATATACAGTTTACTCCTAACTTTAAAGCTTTAACAATATTTAATGCCTAGTTTTTATTAGTTGAAAACAAGCATACACCAGGAACGCTGCTGGTGTATATTTTATGGTTTGAGTTTCCTTTTAGTAATTTAATGGTAGTTCTCTTTCCAGTGATAGTGAGGGGTTTAGAGAACATGTATGATATTTTATGTTAAGTGATAAATAAAAATGGTGTAGGTATCTTCAACTAAAAGTTTCTCTTAACAGTAATGTCACATTAATTTGAATTAATCTTTTTTATAGAATGAATTAAGTGCAGCAACACACCTAACGTCAAAACTTTTAAAAGAATATGAAAAACAGGTACTGTATATGAAAGCTTTAAGCGCATAATTTAAAATATGCAGTGATACCGTATCTATATAGTTAAGTAGAATTTCTCATCAAGCATCATAAACTTTTTAGAATTCACAGAGGTTAATTTTGATATGCTATTGAAATTCCTTTATAGCACTTATATCTAATTTTAATGTTAGCTACAGAGGTTATCTGATTGACCTCTCTTCTTTTTACTGAAGCTTGCTTAAGTTACACAGGTGGTTATTGGAGGAATTGGAGCTAAATACCAATTCTTTGAACTCCCAAGTATGGTGCATTCCTATATACCATGTTAATTGGTTGCTTAGCAGCATTATAATTAATGTTTACTATAACTATACCAGTTTATTAAAATGATACTTGTAGAACTTATTCAAAGTTTGGAAGTTTTCTGAAGTTATTTAAAAATCTAAATTATAATGTCATTCACAAAAGACATACAGTATTGGTCCTTTACCGCATCTCTGTTTCTCACCTTTCAGCGTTTTCCATTGGGTGGTGATGATGAAGTGATGAGTTCTACTTTACAACAGTTTTCAAAAGTTATAGATGAGGTAAGTGTTTATTTATTTATGGAATAAGTGGTCTTATAATTAAGTTATTCAAGTTGTTTAGCTTTTATTTGGAACTGTTATTATTATTATATGAGTAAGTCTCTTAAAAAAAGATTACTATTTAAAAAGGACCTTATTTCTTGGTGGCTGTCTTGTAAAACAGTACTTTCTTTGCTTGATTAAAACAATTGTTTTCAAGGAATAAACATATAGATATGTTCTTCCAGTCCATGTAACTAACATTCAGTGTTTCATTGTCTTACCTGATGAACACAGGGAGAGAAGAGGCTCTTTATGGTTTTTCTTTTTTTGCCATCAGGTAGCATTTTATCTTCCATTCTAAATAGTCAATATCAACCCTTAATTTCTCAAACTAGTCTCAGAACAAATAACTAAAAAAAGACTGGAAGTTAGGAGGAAGAAAGATGGTGAGAGATGTTTGGAGAGCCCATAACTGTTCTCTAGTAGTGCAGTGAAAACTCTTCTTTTCATGAACATGCACCATTAGTCCTGTCTTTTCTAGTCTCTTAACTGGAAAATAATTTTTTGAAATATTTTAATAATCCATTATAGCAAAATATTGTCCTAGCAGATCAATATAAAGAAATATTTATAGGAAATGGAATTTTTTATTGTGATAAAATATGCATAACTAAAATTTACTACTGGTGACTTTTAGTACATTCACAGTGTTGTGCAACCATTAGCACTGATATTCTAGAACACTTTTATCATTATCCCAAAAGAGACCCTGTGCCCATTAAGCAGTCACTTCCTATTCCTCACTCCCTCAGCTCCTGGCAATCATAAATCTGCTTTCTGTTTGTTTGGATTTACCTATTTTAAATATTTCATATAAATGGACTCAATATAATTTGTGTTGTCTTTCACTTAGCAAAATGTTTTTAAGGTTCATCCATGTTGTAGCATGTATCAGATTGCATTCTTTTTTTAAAAAATTGTTTTCAGAGAGGAAGGGAGAGAGATAGAAACATCACTGATGAGAGAGAATCATTGATTGGATGCTTCTTGCATGTCCCCTAATGGGGGAGATCAAGCCCACAACCTGGGCATGTGCCCTTAGCCAGATTGAATCTGGGACCCTTTAGTCCACAGGCGGATGCTTTAGCCACCTAGCCAAACTGGCTAGGGGCCGCATTCCTTTTTTTTTTTTTTTTTTTAATAAAATCTTGTATGAATATACCACATTTTATTTATCCATTTATCTGCTGATGGACATTTGGGTTGTATCCCACCTTTTGGCTAATGCAAATAGTATTGCTGTGAGCATTCATGTACAAGTTTTTTGTTTTTTGGTTTTTTTTTTGAACACCAGTTTTCAATTCTTTGGGGTATATACCTGGCGTGGGATTGCTGGGTCATATGGTATTTAACTTTTTGAGGAACCACCAAACAGGTTTCCACAGCTTCTACACAATATTACATTCCCACCAGTAATGTAGGAGGGTTCCAGTTTTTCCACATTCTCACCAACACATGGGAATGTGTTATTTTTATTTACGTTTTATTGTAGCCATTGAAGTAGTGTGGAGTCTCATCATAGTTTTGACGTGCATTTTCCTGATGGCTGATGATATTGAGCATCTTTTCACGTGCCAATTGGCCATTTGTAAATCTTTGATGAAGTGTCTGTTCAGATCTTCCCCCTTTTCTTAATTGGATTGTTTCTTTTAGTACTTAGTTTAAGGGTTTTTTATTCAAGTTCCTTATCAGATACATCATTGGCAAATATTTTCTCCCATTCTGTGGATTGTCTTTTTTTACTTTTCTTTTTTTTAAATATATTTTTATTGATTTTAGAAAGGAAGGGAGAGGGAGAGAGAAACATCATGATGAGAGAGAATCATGGATGGGCTGCCTCCTGCACGCCCCACCCTGGGGATCAAGCCCGCATGTGCCCTGACTGGGAATTGAACCGTGACCTCAGCCACGGAGCCACGCTGGCTGGGAACTTTTTTACTTTCTTGATAGTGTCCTTTGGTATACAAAAATTTTAATTGTGATGAAGTTTAATTTATATATGTTTTTTGTTGCTTATGCTTTTGGTTTCATATCTAAGAAATCATTGCCAAATCCAAGGTTATCCTATGTTTTCTTCTAAGAGTTTTAAATGGAATTTTTTGACTGTATATTTTATTACGTAATTTTGTGTTCTCTTATTATCTCTATGTTATCTTTTACTAGATTTTGTTTAATTTACACAACACTGGTTCAATGTTTCTGTTACTGGGCCTTTTTGGTTTTTCTTTTACTAGCTTAGCTCTTGTCATGCGGTACTTTCAACACAGCTTGCTGATGCCATGATGTTCCCCATTACCCAGTTTAAAGAAAGAGATCTGAAAGGTATTGAAATCAAGCTTATGTTTACTTTCATTAGCTATCAGAATATTAATGCCTGTAAAATGCATATTACTCTATATCTTAACCATTTCTGAATACAGCTGTGCCACTTTTACTTTAGTCACTAAACACTTATAGGAGCTAATTAATACTAGGTGTTAAACTAGATACTGGGGAATACTGATATGAATAAGATGTCACTTCACTTGAGAAAGTCTAGAGAAGGATATAGGTAAACAGATAATTACAATACTGTTTCATAGGGAATGAGCAAGGTGTTGTGAAAGCTCAGAGGAGGGTGTCAGAAAGGCTTCACCAAGGATGTGATATGAGCATTGAGCCATGAAGAGGAGTTTGCCAGGAGAAAAGAGTCATTCTATTAGAGGGAGTAGGAAACACAAACGTATGGGTTCTAAAAATACATGGCTTGTTTTGAGGATGATAAGAAGTTCAGTGTGGCTGCAATATTGAATGTGTTGGGCATGGCAGGAGACAAATCTAGAAATAGATTAGTTGGGACTAGATTATGTAAAGATGTTTCACTTAAGTCTATAAGGAAAGAGAAGCAAATGAAGGTCTTTTAAGGAGACATAATCCTTTTGTTTTTGGAGGGTGGAATAGAGTGAATTTGATGTCTAGGAGAATGGATTAGGAAGTTGTGAGAGTCCAGTGAGGTATGACCAAGACTTGAACTGAGACATTGGCACAGGAGATGGAGGTGTGTTTATGGGCTGGAGTGGCAGGAGGTAGGTGGTACTGACACAGCTAGCAACCCATCACTTAGTTTTTTGTGGTGGATTTTGCCCCCATTTAGCATTATTCAGTGATAAAATGACTTTTATAGAATTGGCTCTGCTTTCTCATAATTTACAATCTTAGAAAATTATATAGACCTGTTTACAAGATAGGTAGATAGAATAAAACATTGAATTAATATATCAGTGGATGGTAAAATATTTAAATTATAATGGAATAAAAACAAATGTATTTTAGACATGGAGTTAATATTTGTGGTGATAAATCCTTAAGAATGGTCATTCTAAGGTCAAGAAACATCTCTTTTCTCAGTCAAAGGGGGAATGAATGTCATAATTTTATTAATAAAATGTTCTTATTCAACATTTGAACTTATTAGAGTCAGTATAAAAAATGAATTGTTAGATTCTGGTACAAAAACTATTTCTATATCTTAGAATTTACAGTGGTTTTACAATTTGTTTTTGTGTCATATTACTAATTTGTGGCGAGTAGATTTTCTGGAGTTGTAATGTTGCTAATGATAGTAAATGTTCCATAGGCTAGCTGAAATACAGAGTGGCATTGTCACTTTGAATGTCGAAGTATGAGATATTATTTGGAGTTTTAATTATAGCTTAAATGGCAGTTACTGTTTTCCAATTAAATTTAAGGTATTTCATAAATATGCTACACTGAAATTATTCTTGAACTTTTTCAGAAATATTGACATTAAAGGAAGTGTTTCAGATTGCTAGTAATGGTAAGCTCTCAATACTTTACAGTTCTTTCTTTTATGATGCATTTTTAAAATCAACACAAATCTGTGGCCAGATTCTATGCAATAATTGAAAAAAAATAAACCTAATTAAAAGTTTAAGTGAACATTATTTAAATCTGTGTTTTTATTTAAGTTGTACTATAGAAAAATTTAATAAGAAATTAAATCAACTTTTGTGATTTGCTATCCTTATAATATTAAAGAGGTGATATAATATTTTTCCTTCCTTGTTTTCCTATACATTCCACGTTTTCTTTAATGAATGTTTGCTATTTTTGTATTAAAAATATTTATGTAAAATTTTAGTGGATTATAGTTTCCTTTGAATTAAATATTTTTACCAATTTAATAAGTAGAAACATACTTTAGGGGAAATTTGGATAGGGGAACATTTGTTGAAAGATGCACATCTGAAGCCATTTAAAATATAAGTTTTGCAAAGTACTATTTTGTTGTTGTTAATAGTCATTTCTATTTTTCAGATCATGATGCTGCAATTCACAGATATAGCCGATTATCAAAAAAAAGAGAAAATGATAAGGTATGATACATATTTACTCTTTCAGTATTGCAGTTAACAACTGTTTCATTAGGTGGTCTAGTTTTTCCTGTTTAAAATGCTGTCTTTACTGGGGTGGGGGTGTCAATCGGGAAAAAAGGAGACATGTAATACTTTAAACAATAAAAAAATGCTGTCTTTAGTTTTGTACATTGATTGCTAGCACATTCCCCGCCACACACTCATACATACATGTAAAGAGCTCAGGTGGACATGTGCTTCCTTTGACACTTGGGAGAATGAAGGGTAGGAGGTAAAAATGTGGGAGTCATTGGAATATGGAATATTCTTTGTACTTGATTTGATATTCTCAGGAGAGCAGGAAGAGAGAAGAACCTAGTATATATTACATAGTAGATGCTCAATAAATATTTGTTGTCTGAATACAAGAACTTAAGGGAACACACACATTTTAAGTGTAGGTGAAGGGAAACAAGCAAGTACAAGAGAGGAGGAGTAGTAGGGAGGGAACCAGGAGGAGAGAGTGGTATGTTGTCAACTGACAAAGTCAAAGACTAATGGCTAAGCTATCCTATGTGATAAGGAGGGAACATGCTAATTGACCCTCACAATGTTGCAAAGATGGTGGTGCCCACAGCCAATAAGAAGGGAATATGCTAATTGACTGCCACACCCTAAAAGATGGCGGTGCCCACAGCCACAAGATGGCAGCGCCCAGTCCCCTCAGCCCCGTCAGAGTGGCAGGCATGCGGCTGCTCCGTGTATCTGCCTCTGGAGTCCCCCAGTCCCCTCAGCCCTCAGCCACCCAGGACCAGCCCGAGGCACAGGCAAGCCTCAGACAGCAGCTGCCCAGCCGTCCAGGGCCAGCTCGAGGCGCAGGCTAGCCTCGGATGGCAGCTGCCCAGCTGATGCTCCAGGCGCAGGCAAGCCTCAGATGTCGGCTGCCCAGCCACTCAGGGCCGGCCCAAGGTGCAGGCAAGCCTCAGATGGTGGCTGCCCAGCTGCCCAAGGCCGCCTGAGGCTCAGGTAACCAGAGCCAGCCGAGGCTTGCGCTGCCAGCAGTGGCAGCAGCAGAGGTGTGATGGGGCACCGCCTTCCTCTGATTTCCGGGTTGCCTCCCGCCCCTGAGGGCTCCTGGACTGTGAGGGGGCAGGCCAGGCTGAGGGACCCCTTCTCCAGTGCATGAATTTTCATGCACCGGGCCTCTAGTTATCAAATAATTGTCTGCCTTTCCTCTGTGTGATATACTTTCTCTGACATGCTTAGTTTACTGTACCAATCTTAGTTATATGCAGAATTCTGCTTTTAATGTGCTTTAAAATGAAGTGGTTGGTAGTAAAACAGGAAAACTATCTTAGCCACTATTTTGCAGGATTTCTAATATCTAAAAAAATAAGGAAGCAGTGCACAATTGCTGGTGATGTGCCTTTTTCCTTGGGTAGGCTCTTCTTCACAGCCACTACTAAAGATAAATTAAAATTAAATAAACAATAGTATTTTTAATTTTTTCACTTAAAGGCAAAGTATGAAGTAACAGAAGATGTCTACACTTCCAGGAAAAAACAACACCAGACCATGATGCATTATTTTTGTGCATTAAATACTCTTCAGTACAAGAAGAAAATAGCATTGTTAGAACCTCTACTTGGGTACATGCAAGCTCAGGTGAATTCTACACTGTGTTTTGGATTATAACTGCCCTAAAAACTTTATATTAAGTATGATATTTATGTTAAATATAAGGATATTACATTGCAAACTACAAATTACAATTTTGTGCCTATGTTTTAAAAAAAGTAATTTAAAATTGTCATCAGGATGTTATTTTAGGGAAGTTAGGGAGAATGGTTTTCCTTGCAGATGAAGATTTCAAATATTTTATGGTAAATGAAACCACTTACCTTGTATGTAGATCTTGTTCATCACAATTGAGGACAGGGAACAGAAAGCTAAATGAATTGTGTAGTTATACCTATTGCTGGAGCTTCCAATCATTCTTGCTTCATAATAGATCTGAAAGAAAAGTTTGAGTTTGCTTCAAGTTGCTTGCATACTTCCTGAGTTAAAAATATTAATGAACTCCTAAGTGTCCCAAGAGGTATGCATCAGGAAGGGGGCTAGAAAATTAAGTCTGGGTAATATAAGATGAGATGGCAGCCCCCTATTTCTTCAAGTATGAATATTATTATTCCTCAGATACAAAACATTTTAATCTTTGTATTAAACATGAAATACTTTATCAATATGACTTACCTGAAATATCTTAAAATTTATTTTCCAATTTAAAAAATTGCTTACCGTATGCATGTATCTATAATAATAAAAGCATAATATGCTAATTAGACCAGATTCCGGATGAAGCCAGGGCAGTGAGGGCCGAGGCAAGCTGCGGTGGCTGCTAGGGCCCAGCCCCTTGCATGAATTTCATGCATTGGGCCTCTAGTTAATAGATAAAAGAATGAACAGTGAAATTTAAGTTTATTTCTTCAGTGGTTTCATGCCCAGTAGAAGTCATTCTAAACTACAACCTATTTTTATACATACCAAATAATCCTTTGTTTTTTACTTATCATGCATCTTGGAATTTGTTTATATGATTTATTTAAGTATTTTGTTTGTGTGTGTGGGTGTTTCTGTTGTTCACCCTCCCACTCTCACACCCTCTTGCCTCAGATAAGTTTCTTTAAGATGGGTTCTGAAAATCTCAATGAACAACTGGAAGAATTCTTAACTAATATTGGAACAAGTGTACAGAAGTAAGTATTTTCTTCCTTAAAATTGAAAATGAAGTTATGTGAATGATAAGTTAACAGCTAAATGTCATAATCTAAAAATATTTACCATTTAATTTCCTGCCATGATAGTGTTTCTTGCATGACTCATGGACACTTCTCTTTTCACCATCTTTTCCACAGAATCTGAACTCTGAATTTCATAATAGTATCAAATCTGCTGTTTTATTGATTCTAAACTAAGTTTTATGTCTGAATATAACAGACCCATGATAGTAATTATTCATAGTGAGTTATCTTCACGGTTACCTGAATTGTGGTGGATAAATGGGAGATCACTAAATAAATCTTGTTTTTCAAGCGATGAAAACTTGGAGAAAGCAGCTCTAATAAGGTTCAAAAGTCTGAGCAGTGATGTGGTCAATCTGAGGTAGAGAGGGAGATGAAAATGTTGTTTTGAAGGCACAGGACACAACAGTTTGAAAATTCCTCTCGAGTTAGGCATTGAATGTGGCTTCATTAAGTTTTTGAATTTAGTATTGTTTCCAAAATATCTGTTTTAAATAAAATGTAAAGCTGTTTTATAACATGTTCATGTTACTTTACCCATATCACTGTTGCTCTTTTTAAGAAAAAATATATAAAACAAATTACAGATAAATGTGATTGTGAAAGGAGTACTTCGTTGTGGTTGGTAGTGAATAACCTGTTCTCTGTGCTAGTGTCCGCAGGGAGATGGACAGTGATGTAGAAACCATGCAGCAGACAATAGAGGATTTGGAAATAGCCAGTGACCCTTTATATGTGCCTGACCCTGATCCCACGAAATTTCCTGTTAACCGAAACTTAACCCGAAAGGCTGGATACCTTAATGCTAGGAAGTAAGAAAACTATTGTTATTTTCTTATATTGTGTATCATTTAAGTTAGTAGCGAGCAAATATATAATTGATATTGCCTGCCAAATTGTTTTGATTTCACTAAAGGTTGGATCTTTTTAGTTAGTGGTATTAGTATTTAGTTGAACTTTTTGACCTATGGGGTACATGAATAATTTTCAAAAGTAACTATTTAGATATATGTTGAATAATTTAGAATTATCTAAAAAGTGAAACCAATTTGAGTTTAAATCTAGCATAATGTGAATGCTATAAAATGTTATTTATCATACTTTAAAAATGTGTGTAATTACACCATCAGGTCAAATTTTAGTTTTTACCTCAAGATAAGATAAAGCAAGTTAACCCCAGGAGTAAAATAAGTTCTTTTCTTTTGAGTTTTGTTTTGAAAAGTTGAACTATATTTTTGAAGCATCATTATAGCAGCTTCAATTTAATAATTTCCACCCTTGTTTTGGAAATATATGTACACCCACTCACATAAGTGGTCAGCATACATGAATTTATTTTAGAAACTAAAAAACAGATATATTTTCTAGGTGCTTTGGTGCCTTTTTGCAAGCTGGTTCTTTGTGGTGTGCTTTATCTTGTGTCTGACTTATGATGAGATTTCATGTGTGTTGTAATTAAAGAGTGAATGTACTTTCTTCATTTAGTAAAACAGGCTTGGTGTCATCTACCTGGGACAGACAGTTTTACTTCACTCAGGGTGGAAACTTAATGAGTCAGGCCCGTGGGGACGTAGCAGGAGGCTTGGCCATGGACATAGACAACTGTTCAGTAATGGCTGTGGACTGTGAAGACAGACGGTACTGTTTTCAGATCACCTCTTTTGATGGAAAAAAGTTAGTATTTTTCCTACTATTAATGAAGTATGTAATATTTTAAACTACTGAAATGTAAGATAATTCCTGTTCATTCAGACATTTTATAGATATTTTAGGCTTGTTATATATTCAGGTAATTTTCTTACAGAAATGAATTGAATTGTCCTTTCTGACCTGGTTAAATGATGTCTAGTATTTTAAGGTTACTAAAGTGAGGTCATATGGTAAAGACCTATGATTTCATGCTGAGACTAGTCACTGGAAATCCTGCCTGGGAGGGGAAGGCAGCACAAGTTAGTAGAAAGAGCCCCAACCGTAGAGTCAGAAAGTTCAGATTCTGGACCCACTACTTAGTGTGTGATCTTAGACAAGTTACATAACCTATCTAAGCTTCATTTTTGTACATGTAAGATTGGGGGGAGGTCATAATCTCTTATTGTCTAACTTGTTAATGAAAAATTGAGATCTAACATATGTAATGTATCTAGCATGTATTAGGTGCTAGCAATAATAAATATTTCTAGCCCTAGCCAGTTTGGCTCAGTGGATAGAGTGTTAGCTTGCGGACCAATGGGTCCTGGGGTTGATTCCAGTCAAGGGCCCTGGTCCAGGCTCATGTAGGAGACAACCAATCAATGTGTTTCTCTCACATTGATATTTCTCTCTGTCTTTCTCTCTCTCTTTCACTCTCCCTAAAAATCAGTGGAAAAATATCCTCGGTTGAGGATTAACACAAAAATTATTTTATTTCAAGTAAATAAATATTTCTGATAAAATTACTTAGTCCATTAATGGTTATATGCCATTTTAAATTTTTCTATTATCTTTGTATTAAATGAGAATCTGTAGAACAAATTTTGAAAAGCATAGAAAAATATAAAAAGGAGTATGGAAAAAAAGCTATGATCTCACTAACCAGAGCAACAATTAACTTTTTAGTCTGTTGCCCTACAATTTTTATTTTTTAATTATAGTTTTTAAATAGTTGAGAAAATACTGCATATGTAATTTGGGCCTGCAGTCACTTATTAAAAACATTTTATAATGGCTACATTATAATCTACATAAGGATATATACCGTAATTTATAAAAATTTTTAATGATAGATGCTTAAGTTATCTGCAAATTTTTCCTGCTTTATTAAGTTGCTTTTGATCTTCCTTATTGTTCAGAGCAACTCTGGGTGCCCTGAAAGTCATTTCCCCCCTATATTTACTAGTATGTATAGTAAGATGTTACAGCTCAAAATGGTTATTTAATTTCATATTCCTTCTATAAACATATAATGAATGCCAATTACTATGTATCAGTTATCATGGTAGATGTTGGGAGTCCCTGTATTCATTTGTCAAAATTGTCAAACTGTTAATAACTCACTACATGTACTTACCTTTTTGTATTTTCAATTTTTTTGCTAATGCTTACTATGATTTTCCATTTCACATTCCTGGTTTGATTCAAGATTAGTAAAAAATATTTTTTTCTCTAACTCTTAAAACATGAACATCTATAGAAAAGCTAAATATCCCTATGTTACTGATTAATATATTGAAAAAGTTTTATTTAACCATATTCAATGAGAAATAATAAAGAATGAAGTAAAACTAATGTTTTATATTAGGGTTGGTTATTTATATTTGAAATATGTGTGTCAGAAGGCTGAAATGGATTCTTAGTTGCAGTGCACCTTTGCTATAGGCTGTCTTCTGAAAACTAGCACCTGTTTCTTTTTTGGCACATTTTGGCATAGATAGCCAAAGTTAAGAGTGGCTAAAATCTGAGTCCTGGTGCCTCTGGTGGTCTCTTTTTCCTAAGACGTTGGCTATGTGGCGTTTTTGTGTGTGTGTGTGTGTGTGTGATTTTTTTCATATTGATTGATTTTGTATGTACCTTTTAAAATAAAAATTTAAAGTACTGTTAAAGTACTTTAAAAGAAGTTGAGGGCCTAATTTTTCTTTCTTTTTTTTCCCCCCAGATCTTCAATTTTGCAAGCAGAGAGTAAAAAAGACCATGAAGAGGTAAAATTTTATGTAGTTAATTTCTTTAGCAACATCAAGATATTTTGCTGATGATAAAACATATTAAGTTCATTATAGAAGTTTGAAAAATTTGGGTTAATTAAAAATGTATTTTTAATAGAAGTTTATCATCCTTAAAAAACATTCTTAAGTTTCACAAAGAATTTATATTGGCCCTGACCGGTTTGGCTCAGTGGATAGAGTGTCAGCCTGCGGACTGAAGGGTCCTGGGTTCGATTCTGGTCAAGGGCATGTACCTTGGTTGCGGGCACATCTACAGAAGGAGGTGTGCAGGAGGCAGCTGATCGATGTTTCTCTCTCATCGATGTTTCTAACTCTCTATCCCTCTCTCTTCCTCTAAAATATATTTTTTAAAATATATTTTATTGATTTTTTTACAGAAAAAAATCAATAAAATATATTTAAAAAAAAAGAATTTATATTTGGACCTCTGAGGAGAGAACCTTAGAGATCATCTCTCTACTCTCTTTTTAAAGGCTGCAATTCAGAAATGACCTTGTGACTGTTGCTTTCTGACAGGCTGTTTAGAGGTGACAGTTTAATTTATTCACTCCTCTCACCAACCCTCTAAGACAGTATTGGCTGCATTAAGAATATATAGTGGCAGCAGATTGGCATGGGATGAAGCAACTAAAGCTTAAAACCTTAGGGAAATGAAAGATAGAAAACGAAAAGTTGGGAATATCTGTTTTTCCTCACAAGTATTTTATTTTTGGCTCTATTTTTACTTGTAGTACACCAAATATGGAAGGTAAGTTATCATTAAGAACTGATACTTTAAAAACTTTGTCTTGAGAAATATTCTTCAATGAAAATGTATTTTAGGTTGATTTTGAGCCATCTTATCTGCTATTATAATTGTTTTGGTGAAAGACAAGGTTACCGATTATGTAGAGGTTACATTTATATACTTCTGGTGGAAAAGAATAGCTATTAAAACTTGGCTTTTGATCTCTGAGGAACACAGACAAATATCTGCAGCGTTTACCAAACAGAATATTAGTTTAGTTTAGTGAGGCTCATCAAGCTCTGGAATTCTCAAGAGTGAAGCAGAAGGTGTGAAGCAGAGAGTTTTCTATGGTAATTTTTTATAAACCTGAAAGAAGGGAAGTATGTAAAATCTATTCACCAGGAATATATTTAGCTCCTAGCTTTCTTGTATTGGTGTTATTAATGAGATCTGAGTCCAGGCTGTCTTGTTTGGTAGGGATTAAGGGGGAAGTAATATAAAAAGATATAGACTACTAAATTATAACTTCACATGATTACTATATTTTTTAATTTCCTTGTATGAAATTTGGAATTTAAAAATAATCTGTTCAATGTTCTGTTATATCCCCAAATACTATACATATATGCTTATGTATATAGGAAGGTATTTATCTTATAAGAAAGATTATGTGTTATTTCTTCTAATGAAATTTATATTTATTTCAAATATTGAACATTCTCTTTTAGAAGAGAAGCACTGTAGAAAAAATATTAATCATATTCTTTTATTTTTCCCTCTTACAGTGGATCTGTACAATAAACAATATATCTAAACAAATATATTTAAGTGAAAATCCAGAGGTAATATTTTTATTTTATCATATCTAGATCTGGCAAAATTAAATAATCATGTGGTTAATACAGCTTTTATTAATTAAGTCATAATTCTCAAGTTCTATAATCTTTTAATTTGCACTTGAATGGGCAGCTTTAACATATGTATATAATGAGTATCTGGTCTTCCTGAACAAATTATTTCAAAGGTACTTAAATCAGCCAATAAACATATTTAGTGGCCCCTAAACTTGTGTTTAGTGCTGTGTTGTGCACCATGGAGAAGGGGGATGGAGAAGAAAAATAAGCCATGGCATCTGTCTTCCAGGAGCTTATGTGTGTGGGAAGACAAAACTAAAACTTGAACATTTCAAAAAACAGTAGAAATTGAAAACATACTGTGATGACTAAAAGCTTAATATTTAAGAATGTTAAGATCAGTGTGGACTTTAGAGAAAGCTGGAGACGATGGGAACTTGCACTGGGTAGGATTGGTCCATGTTTTGTGGAAAAGAGAAAACATTGTAGATAAGAGAACAGAAACAAAAGCACAAATGTGGATATGCTATGAATCTAGCTGTGTAATTGGATTTGAAGGTTCTCGTTGGGGAATAATAGAAAATGGAAATGTGTGTACAAATCATCTGGGATATTTAAAATGCATTCAGTAGGTCTTGGGTGAGGTGGCCTGAACTCTTAATTTTGCCAATTATACTTCAACTATTAAGGGTATCAAACGAGAAAAACTCAGCAGTGCAGACATAGCCATAGGTACAATCCAAACATACCATACAGGCAGAGCCCAGGTGTGCAGAGAACTCTGGAAGGAGTCAAATGGATCCATATTGCAGTATAGTTGGGAAAAGACTTGGCTTAGGACGGGAGTTGCCTGGCCTCTGCCAGTCTTGGTGGGCCCAGCTATGCTGTGAACCTAGGCACCTCCTGGGGCTGGGTGGGGCCTAATGATTTCAGTTGAGAGAGAGGGAAGACTAATTTCTCTAGAAAGTCCTCACCTTCCAAGTCTTAAGCTGTTGGTGTAATGGGTGATTAGATGGGAGTGTCGGGATATGTAGGAGTCCATTATCATAATTCAGGTATGAACTGAGGAAAGACAGAAGAAATAATCATAGAAACAGGTAAAAAGAAATTGACTGGACTAGTTAGCATTGGGACTGATTAAAGGATGAAGGAGAGAAAGATGACTTCCAGGTTTTAAACCCAAGTGAAGGGAAAATTTTAGAAGAGTTCTGTTTTGTTTTTAATCATAATGGCTTTGAGGTGCCCCTCTAACACATATGATTCAGATGCCTAGGGAAAATTTTTGAACCAAATAAACAAAATCTCAGACCTCTAAAATATTAGTAATTTCTGACAGTTTTATAATAATCTTATGAGTTTAAGAAATCAGTGCTCACTGTAGAGAGAAGCCTTTGCTTTTAGTAATTTAATTTCCCATCAATCTAGCTTTTCCTTTCTGTTATGTTAGTTGAGCAACAAAAAATTAAAATGCAAATTAGGTGACTTGTAATACCTCGGAAATACATTGAGAATACAATGTTTGGACTTGAAAAATTCAGACTAATTGTGCTTTCCTATCAGTGATTAGAACTTAAGTTTTAATTAGTATTTTCTATATTATCCAGAATTATTTTATGTATATTAATGAGAGAAGAAATTTTGATCATTTTGTGGCATTGTCTTAGTATTTTTGCTAACTATAAGACACAGAAATGTAAAAATATTTTGATTTTTTTCCTAATGTAAATGCTACTTTAGCTAGTGTTTTAAATAAAAGAATAAGTTTATAAATATTTCTTATGGAAAGCTTTCTTGCTTTCAATTTTTGATCTGAAAATTATACATGATAATTTTATTAATTAATAAATGTATAGATATTTCTGAGCATAAATGTATTCTGGAAAATTATGAAAACTTCAGCAGCATAGTTATAATTTTATATTTTGTGACTATTTCTTACTCCTTATAAATTTCTTTATTTAGCGAATGTATTTAGTGTCCAGTATGCCAGACACTGTTCTAGTTGCTAGCAAAACAAACTTAGTCCAAAAAATCTCATAGTTAAAAACATAAAAAACAAACAAACCAATATTTCCTGATCTATATATAGGAGGCAAAAAATCAGATTCACTCCCCCCACATTTATAGGAAGTAAGAAAAAACAAGATATAATGCTGCAAAGTTAATTATGTATCTTAATATTAAGACAGAGTACATGGAACTACTTTATTAACTC
Source organism: Corynorhinus townsendii (assembly GCA_026230045.1). NCBI lineage: Eukaryota > Metazoa > Chordata > Mammalia > Chiroptera > Vespertilionidae > Corynorhinus > Corynorhinus townsendii. The sequence goes on from JAPDVU010000006.1 coordinate 45,613,837, forward strand.
CAATTTACATTTTATGTGTAACTCAATTGAAAGAGTTATATTCAAATTTGTGGTTTTCTTGCTTTACTAATGTTAGTCTTTATTTTTTTTAAAAAAAGGAAACTGCTGCACGAGTAAATCAGTCAGCTTTGGAAGCTGTCACTCCTTCCCCATCTTTCCAGCAGAGACACGAGAGCCTGCGGCCAGTGGGGTGAGTTACCAGACTGTGGGTTATTTAGAGAACTACATGGGGTATTGAAAGGGATAGTAAACACTTTGCTTATAGCAGTGCTGCTTAGGTTAGTATGAAATAGTTCCCAAACAAAATGGAAATTGTATTTTCAAATTGCTAAAGTTACCAGCCAAGAGTGCTAAATAAAATGATTCCAAATTTTCTTTGTGTTTATCTCTAGATTGAGGTGATATATGTTTTTGAATTTAATAATTGGAAAAAAGAAGTCTATTATTAAATAAGTAGCTATGATTTGGGATTGTGTCTATTAAAATTTGTTCTGTCCTTCTCATTGACTTACAGAGTTGTATTTTCTTATCTCATAGTTTAAGTGTTCAGTTTCCAAAAGAGAAAACTAAGTGTGCCTTCTTGTTTCCTTTTGTGCTTAGACAATCTCGACCATCGACAGCTCGAACCAGCAGTTCAGGATCCTTAGGATCTGAGTCCACAAATTTGGCTGCCCTCTCTCTTGATTCTCTCGTTGCCCCGGATACCCCAATACAGTTTGACATAATTTCTCCTGTGTGTGAAGATCAGCCTGGGCAGGGGAAAGCCTCTGGCCAGGGAGGCAGGTGGGTGATGGCATCTCAGGAATATTGTGCTATGGTCTGCGAAGTTTATGATATCATTTCTGTCTTTTACATATCATGTGCATCAGCTACATTGTACCTTATTTAATTACCTAAAATCATTTTGATAGTTAGAGAAGAATCACGGCAGGTTTTTCTCTTTGTTTTCTGCCTTAGATAAATGAGTTAAGATAATTTAGTATTTAAAAATATTTAATTCCAAATTGCTTATTAGATCTTCATAGTATTTGCTATTAAAATTGCAGGAGAAAGCTGACAATCTTATCTTTAGGTCATGACAATATTTTTAAAATTCTTGAGAGTAATATACATGCTATAGATTTATCAGAAAATATTATCCTGTATCAGAATAAGAGATCTCCAGGAAGAAACTAAATCATTATCATACTATGAATTATTAATGAGCCATTTTTTGTTTATATAATGAGAAATATCTTTGTCAAAGCATTAAAATTTTTCTTTGGCTATGGATGAAGGAAACATGACTTAAGACAAATTACTTATTTAGCAGGTTAGACATCTAATAAATTGATAATATATTAATCTGGGTATACATGGCTATGATCAAGAAAAAGTAATTTAAATTTGATCACAGAAATATACTTAGCATCTGATATAATAGGTCAATCAGACATGTATTAGGGAGATAATTTTATGTTAACTTCATGCCAATGCTATTTTGGAACCACTTAGCTCTTTGTTTGCTTACAAAACTTACTTTGAATTGTACTTTTCTTCCTTCATGTGGGTGTGCAAGAGCCAAACACACTAAGGAGGGAGGTAGCTTCCATCTTTAGGTAGCTTTTCTTGCATTGTTACATATGCCTTGAGAAATACAGGTTTAAAACTAGAAACTATTGAAATTTTCAGAACCAACTTGTGACATATACATAGATAACCTAAAAAGAGGTTTTTACCATCCTAGGAAATGTCTGCCATTTTTCTCAAGTAGCTAAAATTGATGCTAAATCAGCTGTTTCTCTGTCCTAGTTTTTTTAAATTCATGAACTTTTGCAACATAGTTTATTATGGTGTGTCTGTCTGAACTTCCAATCCATCCACATTGTCTAAAATGCAGCAACTTTTGAGTTGAGCCTATTAACTCAATCTGAGGGTTGGGCCTTCATCAGACTAACTTGGTCATCCATAGTGTTCCTTAACAGGATGGGTTATTTTAGAATTTTATTTTAAACGTATGTACAAGGTTTCGTGATTTACTTTTTAACTTTGGTTTCAGTGATTGATAATCCTTCCATGTGGCTCACTGTAACTAACTGTTGGTTCATAATTAAAAAAATTTTTTCAGGCGTACAAATCCATTTGGAGAATCTGGAGGAGGCACGAAATCTGAAACTGAAGGTAAAACAGATGTGCAATATTTTTATGTTTTAGAAATTCTAAACAGTAAACTGAATAATTTGTTGTTTATATTTGTTTTGCTGTATGCTATTTTAATGGTATCTTTATTTACTTAACAATTTTCTCTTTTTTCTCAACTTACACTTAAAAGCAACAGAACTTAATTGGACTTAAGATTTTGTTATTCACAAAAAATTATAGAATATTATACTTTTGACCTTACAAAGTCCAAATGTATAAGATGTCCTGCTTTTCCAGTAGATGTTTCTTCTGGTACTGGAGCATAACTTCTTTTATTCCTTTTTCTAGTAGCTTTTTATTTTTATTTAATTTCAAACTTACAGAAAAGAATAACATAGGAATTCTTTTTAGCCATAGCCACCAATTAATTGTTGAAACATAACCTTTGCTATTTGAATTTAACACCTTAATTCTCCTGTAACTTGAACACTATAGTTAGGAGCTAGGTTGAATTTTCCCCTGGAAAATCTAAAATGAGGCAGTGTATTTTCATTCTTTAGGTAAAGAAATGTGGGATTTAAAAACACATAATATACCTTGTTCTGTTGTAGATTCTATTCTTCATCAGTTATTTATTGTCCGATTCCTTGGTTCTATGGAGGTGAAATCAGATGACAATCCAGATGTTGTTTATGAAACAATGCGCCAAATCTTAGCTGCCCGGGCCATCCATAACATCTTTCGTATGACAGAATCCCATTTATTAGTCACTTGTGATTGTTTAAAGTAAGTAGTAACCTCTCCCTCAAAAAACTGTAGGAAAAATGTATATATAATTCCAGCCTAATTAAAATTTGTTCAAATTTTTAATTATTATTATAGGTTAATTGATCCACAGACACAAGTTACAAGGCTCATGGTGAGTTCTACATGTTTAAAGCGTTAAGTCTCTTTGGGCATAAATACACCTTTAACATCTTTATAACAATCCTGATTCTATATATTCAAATATGGTAGTATCAACTACAATTGGTCTTTAAAAGGCTGTTATAATTAAGTCATTGACTATCTCTCCTAAAATGTTACAATTGAACGTTCCATGTAACTTAAAGAATCAGTGCAATTTGGTGTGATATGTAGTGTTTATCTGTAGCTAGGGAGTATATATCACTAAAGAAACGAATGGTAGGATTGCCCTGGCCAGGTAGCTCAGTTGGGGAGAACATTGTCCTGACAAGCCAAGGTTGCAGGTTCTGTCCCTGGTCAGGGCACGTACAAGAAGCAACCAATGTACAAGAATGTATAAATAAGTGGAACAACAAATTGATGTTTCTTTCTTTCTCCCTTCCCCATCTCTCTCCCTCTTTCTAACTAAATCAGCAAGTTTTTTTTTTTATTTAAAAGAAGAAAATAATAATAATAGGAATTAAAAGGGGAACATGATTTATTTTATAATTAGCTATTTAGAAATAGTTGCAAGTATGTGCTTCTATGTAATCATTTCACAATATAAACCACTTTTGTTATTGAATTTGACTTTGTAAAATGTGTTATGACTAATAAAACAAATTCAGTATTCAACAACCTCTTATTCTGCCTGGAAAGCCAAACCAAATAAGATATTATTTGTTCTTGGATTACCGTTCTGTTAAGAAAAAAAAAAATGGCTTTAATCTTTTATTTAGGATATTTTTATAGCAGCCTAAGTTTGTGATATATAAGAATGCTATTGTAGCCCAGCTGGTGTGGCTTCAGTGGTTGAGCATCAACCTATGAACCACGAGGTCAGATACCTGGGTTGCAGGCTCGATCCCCAGTGTAGGGTTTGCAGGGGGAATCTCTCATCATTGATATTTCTCTCTCCCTCTCACCTTTCCTCTCTGAAATCAATAAAAATATATTTTAAGAAAATTAAAAAAAAAAGAGTACTATTGTAATGGCTCGAAAAATCTCATGTTTGCCTCTGATGTTTTCTGTGGCAGTTTCCATTACCTAGTGTAGTTTTATATGCTACACACCAAGAAAATAAGAGGCTTTTTGGATTTGTTCTTCGGACATCTGGAGGGAGAAGTGAAAGTCATCTGTCATCTGTCTGCTATATATTTGAATCAAACAACGAGGGGGAAAAGGTACCTGACTTTTCAAAATGTGTCTCTGTTGTGAAATGCATATCATAATTAAAGTTCTTACTAAGATTTCTGGAAAACTCAGACTTTGCCTGGTTCAGCTGAGTTGCTTGACCAAAGCCTGTTGCTCTGAAGAGAGCTGAGGGGATATATTGGGCCTTCTTAGTTCTTTAGACCTCTATCTTTCTAGCCATTGGTAGCTAGTGCAATCTTCTGACCTCATTAATTCATCCTAGGAATGCAGTAATTTCCATAACCAGCTATTTTTTCATATGTCTTCAGCTTAGAGTAGCATCAGCAACTGCTTACTTTATTCTTTGCAGACTTTACTATTTCAGTCATGAATTTGAGATAATAAGTGCATTATGTTAAAAAGGTGACAGCCAGTAGTTGAAACAAACTGACTGAAGAAAATACACAAAGTCTTGGTTTGGGGCTTGGAACATTCTTAAATCAGCCTTTTTTTAAAAAGCAGTGTATTATAATGAGTTATAAAACTAGTTACATTCGCCATTTGGATACTTGAAATTATTAATTTGATAGGAGAACTGCTTAACTTTTTTTCTACTTTCCCCCCTTTTAGATTTGTGATTCTGTTGGACTGGCAAAACAGATAGCTTTACATGCAGAACTGGTAAGAATCTAAGACACTAATTATCCAAGAATGTTAACTAATGTAAGGCAAAATTTTTCATAATGACAAATAAAATGATTTTGCTAAATAAGGTTAACATTGGATACTATTGCTGATTTGGTATTTAGAATTTGGGTAAATGGCTAACATAGCATGTAAATTTTTGGTGTGTTTTCTCATATATATGCAGAAAATAATTTGAAAAGTTACAAAGAATATTAATTGAAAAGTCTAAAATTTAAAGTTATTTCATACTTAATTCATTAGTTGTATTCATCTGTTCTTCAGGATCGTAGGGCATCAGAAAAACAAAAAGAAATAGAGAGAGTAAAAGAGAAGCAACAGAAAGAACTCAGTAAACAAAAACAAATTGAAAAGGTATGCAGTCCTAACATCTGGATCTTCTCTGATGTGATTTTTGTAAAGAGTTTCCTTAATTCAGCACTGACTTCATTCCAAATGAAGGTCTGTTTCTGCTTGCTCAGCTACTTCATAACCAGAGGACTCATAGCATAGCAGAAAAGGATGACATCTGTCTTCTGATAGGATGTTTACATTATAGTTATACCGACATGTAGAGTAACTTGCCGTTAAGCAAACTTATCTGAACTTTCATGTTTCCATATTCCAGTGAAGGTTGTCTCTGGCAAAGCAGGTCTTTTGAGAGGCTGTGTCATATAGACTTAACTGCCATTGATGAAATCTACATTGGCCTCTAGGAATGTATATATTATACATATATATACTAGATGCCCAGTGCACAAAAATTGTGCACTTGCAGGGGTGGTCCCTCAGCCTGGTCTGCACCTCTTGCAGTCACCGGAAGCCCTTGGGGGACATCCTTAGTGCTCCTGCCACTGCTGCTGTGCTTGCCAGCTGTGAGCCTGGCTTCTGGCTGAGCAGTGCTCCCCCTGTAGGAGTGCACTGACCACTAGAGGTCAGCTCCTGTGTTGAGTGGGATCAGGCCAAAACCGGCTCTCCAATATCCCCTGAGGAGTTCCGGATTGTGAGAGGGCGCAGGCCTGGCTGAGGGACCCCACCGGTGCATGATCGAGGCTGGGGAGGGACGCGGGAGGTTGGCCAGCCGGGGAGGGATCAAGGGAGGGCTCCAGGACATGTCCAGCCTGTGTCAATCCCGATCGGCCAGACCCCAGCAGCAAGCTCACCTACTGGTTGGAGCGTCTGCCCCCTCCTGGTCAGTGCACATCATAGCGACTGGTCAGTCAGTCGACTGTCTTCCCCCTGGTGGTCAGTGCACGTCATAGCAAGCGGCTGAGTGGCCTTAGCATATCATTAGCATATTAGGCTTTGATTGGTTGAACAGATGACTGGATGACCAGACACTTAGCATACTAGGCTTTTATTACATAGGATAGTATATAAATACATATACACACACACACATATATATTAATGTTACCAGGAGTGTCAAATCATTGTCTGTCCAATAGAATATTTTAAGCTAGACAAATTTTAGAACAAAATCTGGAGAATACATTAGATAGGTCGGCAAACTCATTAGTCAACAGAGCCAAATATCAATAGTACAACGATTGAAATTCCTTTTGAGAGCCAAATTTTTTAAACTTAAACTTCTTCTAACGCCACTTCTTCAAAATAGACTTGCCCAGGCCGTGGTATTTTGTGGAAGAGCCACACTCAAGGGGCCAAAGAGACACATGTGGCTCGTGAGCTGCAGTTTGACGACCATGGAGATAGGTGATACATGAGATTGAAAAAGCCAGTTATGGGGTATGGCATTGACAGCAGTGGAAAAGATAACTGGGATATTTAATGAGAACAGATCAGCAGGAATTATCAATGGAGTGATGTATGGACAAAGGAGAGGGAAGTGGCAAAGATGACACCGAAGTCAAGGCTTCCTGGATAGATTAGGCTGAAGGAGGATGACAACTGATTTAGCAAGATAAACTGGACAAAGATGGAGAAGAGGGCGCAAAGAGGGAAGGGATGTGCAGTGATCCATTAGAGCATTTTACTGTGGAGTATAGCAATAACAATGTCCTGAATTTGGTTATTGACCATAATAATGGAGAAGACAGAAGTGTTGGCTTTTATAGGATTTATAGAATGGAACAAGAATTCACTTTGGTGCTGCATTTGTTGTTGTAGCCTTTCTTCTCAGTAAGTTGCCAGAATTATGCATTATTTTACAACAGAAGGATTGAAGTGATTCTCAAGTATGAATTTTAACTGCATAGTTTTCCATTTGATTGCAAATAATTAACTTAAATTTTCTTGTCTGTCTTTTCCACTAGGACTTAGAAGAACAAAGTCGGTTGATAGCTGCTTCCAGTAGACCAAACCAAGCCAGTAGTGAGGGGCAGTTTGTTGTCCTTAGCAGTAGCCAGTCAGAAGAGAGTGATTTGGGAGAAGAAGGAAAGAAGAGAGAGTCAGAAGCATAAACTTATCCTTGCTTTTGGTTAATAATTCTCCCCTTCAAATTTATTGACAATTTCTGTGGTGAAATGACTCAAGGTAACAACTATGTTGAAATATCATGGAGGAGACTAAAGTTTATATTGGCTTATTTGTTTTAACTTCATTTAAAAAAATAAGATTGACCTTGATGACTTAGGTTTGCATTGATTTCTTTTCCTCAAGAATAATATGCTATGCAGCAACATCAAATTCCATATGTTTAAAAGAAACCTATTCATCTCCCTAAAGTGGATTGCTGAGGAATTAACACTTACTCAAGCCTTTTCCCCTTCAAATTGTGAATTTATTGTAACTGGCTATGACCGTAAGAAATCATTTATTCTTCAGCTTCAGATATTCAATGTTCTCTTTCATTAAGAACATTTTGTTGGTGGCACGCTCTCCCTCCCAGGACCACCACTGCACCTTTTCCTTCTGAAACCTCTTGTTCCCCCTCAAGCACACATTTCCTAAACTCTAAGGAACCCCAGGAGACTTGCAACCTGGGAGTATGGGCAGTGGCATCCCAGGCTAACCCCTGAACCTGTCTCCAAGGCCCCCTTTTCTCTGACTTCCCAGTGAGCTGACAGCCCCACCTGCGCTCACTTCTTTCACTGTGACTTTTATTTCTCAGTGAGTCTACACAGCCCTGCTGAGGCTCTGTTACTTCTTCTGTCCTAAGCCCTTCCTGTTTCACTGTTCCCAGCTTTAATAAACGTACTCTCAAAAAAAAAAAAAAAAAAGATTCTGTTGGTATTGAGGAAGCTTTCGACTGAATAGGTTCAACACTCTTTATACAGAAAATTGTACAAGTTTGCAAATATTTTAACAATATTAAATGTGCAATAGAACTTTTATAAAATAATTAGAAAAGACATTTTAGACTTAAGATTTTAAATTGTGGCAGGTGGTACTACTGTTGATTCAGGGTACTTTCTTGGATTGCTCAGATTTCTCTGATGTATCACACCTGGTGTCACTGGGAAAGAAGCTTAAATGTCAGTTCAATTACTGTTACAACCCTGGGCATTTTATTATCGCAGTCTTGTTCTCAGGTTGGTACTTGAATTATTGCTGCAGAGCAGTAATGGTTAAAATAAGGTTTTGGAATTTATAAAGAGGGATTTTTGTTGTTGAAGTACATTTTAGATTTAACATGTAAAGATATTGTTAAAGGGTAATACATTGTATTTTCTGCATTGAGTGAGATACTTTTTATTGAAAATCAAGTGACATTTCCAAAGTTCTATAACAATTACGTTTTCTGCTTAAAGTAAAAATTCCCAGAGATTAACTTAGAAAATGTAATCTTCTAAATTTCAGATTGATACCCATAGTATTTTCATAATCCCATGTTTTGCTAACATACTGATCACCACTTTATATCCACAAAGGCAAATAACTAATATAGGAGAATAGAATAAGTTGCACTAATTATTGTAAATACGTATATTCTTCAAATGAGTGAAATGTCTCATTCCATGAAAGACTGAAAAGAAATTGAATGCTTGGAATAGGAGGGTTGACCAAGGAAGGATTTTAGCATGGTGTTAAGGTTAAAATGACATTTCTCTACTGCCTACTTCCATGTCAACAACTGATTTTTTTTCTTTACTCAGATTTTTAACATTGCTGATAAAAATTATGTTCCTGTGTTTCATATGTAAAAGTATATGTAGACAAGTTATATTGAATGAACTATTTTACAGTTATACATTTAAAATTTTCAAGAGATCAGCCACTAAGACTAGTTTTAATTTTTTATTTATTTTTTTTAATTGATTTTTTTTTTAGAGCAAGAGGAAGAGAGAGGGATAGAAAAATAGAAACGTAAATGAGAGAAACTTCATCGATTGGCTGCCTCCTGCATGCCTCTTGCTGGGAATTGAGCCTGCAACTCAGGCATGTGCCAATGGGAGAGAGGAGGGGGGATTGAACCAGTGATCTCTGGTTCCTGGTGACACTCAACCACTGAGCCACACCGGCCAGGTAAGACTAATTTTACAAGGAAAAAGGCCTTTTTTTTTTTTTTTTATGTACAGTTAATTTTTAGTTCTGAATTAGAAATGCCATTTATTTAGTTCTTACAATATAGTGTGACTGTTTCACACTTTATGTACACTGTTTTCGTATGAATGGGATAGGTGTTTATATATAAAGATCATGATACTCTTTTATCCATGTGCCAAATGGGAATAATGATTACTTGACAATCATTGTGAAGCCTTATGTACCAAAACATATAGTAAAAAATAAAAAAGTAGAAATTTATGGGATACTTTTTGAAAAAAGTTTTTTTTTATGCTTACTAAAGGAAATGCTTTCACAATAGCTTGTGTATTATTCCTTTTATAGAAGATAAATTTTCTTCTGTGGCCAGCACTTGATTAGTCTTGCAAGTCATGCTTTTGGGACCTTTTTGAGAATTAGTAAGCGTTCTGTTTCATTAAATCTTTTGTTAATACTATGAAGTTGTCAACTCACTTAGCTCAGATGAAATTTGTCACCCAATAAGGGGAGTGGTCAGCATTAGGAGGCAGTTTTACTAGGCTGGTGCTTTACCTGGTAATGACATGCTGACCTTTGTTAGCACTCTGGTCAGTGAGGTAAAGTTAAGGGTATTGGAAGGCATAGGGCTGCTAGACAGACTTATAGTTCCTTTTAAGTTACATTTTGATAGGAATTTCCACAATCACACAAGCTGTCCATAAGTCAGATTAAAGCACATTCCAACGCCCTACAGAAGTTATGTGTGGGTTTAATAATTTTAGATGATTCACCTTCTATTCCATTACTAGGACTGTATGAACTATTCCATTACTGCTGATATTTAAGCATCAACTTTAATAAACTCTCTTTTTGATTAAAGAAGGCTGCCCATGGGTTTCTGCATAATGTTAAACTTTATCTTTGTTACCCTTTGAAATCCCTTCTAGGGTTGGGATGCTTTGGTGTTAATTGAATTAGATTTTGGGATCTCTTACTCAGATTCAAACTTATACTTAATGTTTTGTGTTTCTTCTTCTTTTCAAGAAATTAACCAAACAGATTCTTTAAAAGGAAAAATATTAAGTCTACCTAATTTGCTATGTACTCTGCTACCTATATGAATGTACCAATGGTCATGAAGTCAATAGATAGGAAACAAGTTATTCCTTCTCCCTTTTAAAATGTTCATAACTTGCTAATAAGGGACTGAGACCATTACCTTAAACAGAATCCCCAAAGTCAGTGTAGTTTTTGCCATGTATATAATTATTACTTTGTGATTAATTTCAAAAGAATTCTCAGCCTCTACAGTCTAGGGATGGTAGATTTATTTTACCTTTATGCTTGTGCGTATCATTCTTTGTAACATATAATCTTGGGTGGTAAAGGCATCAGTTAATTTTGATTTATATGTAGGAACTTGAAGTATTTAAGAGTCAAATCTTATAAATGCTGACAGACCCTAAGAAGCCATGTATTATATAAAACCTGCCACCTGAATTAATAAAGTGAAAATATTAACATTGGTTTTGAAAACAACCTCCTAGCATTCAAACTGTTCTTTAAATTTTCAAACACACTGACTGTAGCAAGACTTTCATTTTATTACTTGCAAGTTTGGTTTTCTCTTCTTTCATGAGATTTTCTCCTTCTACATTAATAAGTAATACATAAAAATTTGAAACTGGAACTATATTATACTTTTTAACCAATCTCTTGTGGCTAAACTCAGATGTAATTCGGTTAATATAAGAACTAAGTTATTAATCTCACTAACATGAGATTAAGTTATAACATATGTAAAACTGCTTTATATATTTGTAGTGTAAGTGAATTGATTAATTCTTATTTCACTGATGCTATTAATCATGCAGCACTGCATTCATGCTACATTTACCTTTAGAATTGGATGTGAAGAACTCAATGTAATTGTGGTATACATGTGGGGTGGAGAACTTACTTTTTCATGTTGTCAAAACAGATATTCTCTGACAAGGCTTCAGAAACTACGCTGTTAGGAGATTTTTAATGTATAATAAAGTCCATGATTTTTGTACCATAATTTTTGTATGAAATATTTGACATGTTCTGAATTTTATTTCTCCAAGTAATTTCAAATGATGCTTATACATCTAGCCCCATTGCAATTCCCTAACAGTTAAAATGAAAAAAAAAAAAATTGTTACTCATTGAAAAGTAATACTAATTCTTCCCTAGTGACTTAAATTTATCTTTTAGAAAAAATAAAGAGACGTCTCAGTAATTACCCTGGACATGTTACAGACAGTGTGACTATGTATACTTTCTATGTGTGGTTCTATTCAAAGAAATTCCTCTTGTTTAAAGGTTATGGTGTACACCAGCTTAAGTGTCTTGGGCCTGTAGTTGTAATATTACTGCATATTCATCCCATGTGCTCTTTAGAGTCTTCTGTAGCATTTACCAAGTTCTTTTCTGTTACTGGGAGTTTCTGTTCTTATTTTGAATTTTATAAAATATATATACACTTTTAGAAAGTCTGGGGGTGGATGGAATTAACTTTAGAATTATGATATAAGTGTATATATCTCCTAAATATCTTTTATATATATAAAAGGCTAATATACAAAGTGTCCCACTGGGAGTTCAACCAGGAGACTGGGAGTTCAGTTGCTCGCTATGACATGCACTGACCACCAGGCCATGGCATGGAACAAAGGAAGGCCCCAGCCGACAGCCGGAAGGTCCTGATTGGCCCTGATCACTGGCCAGGCCTAGGGACCCTACCCGTGCACAGATTTCGTGCACTGGGCCTCTAGTATTTGTATATTGACATACATATAATTCACCAGTCACTTATAAACAGATACTATAATTTGATTTAAAATAATAAAATCTAGGCCAGCTAGTTTTGCAATTTTTGAGAAACTGTATTATTAAAAAAAATTAAGTCTGTGCTTATTCAAATAGTCTATATAGCCATGAATCACCACATGAGAAATATAACTTCAGTTCACCTAAGATGGACTGTATTATGCTAAGAAAGTATACTAAGACTAAACATGTAAACATTAGGCCGTAGCAGATTGGGCCTGTGGTGAAAAGAAGACTATGTCATCCTACCTCTCTGTGCTTCCTGTTGATGTGCCATCTAAATGCTACACAGCTGTGGCTAAGTGAATGTCTTCTATTTCCTTTCTCACTTTCCACACATAGAAACCTGTACTTAACATATACAGCATAGACAATATAGAAATAAAAATTTAAACTAAGATCTTGTAACTACTTCTATCAGTGATCCCCTCCTTATGTCCAGTACTGGTCTAGTAGGCTCAATATAGAAATGATAAGCCATCATCCATTTGAAAACACTTGTAATTTCTATTCCAGTGATCACATTAACCAATAAATGGTAATCCTTAACCATGGTTTTGTGGAAAGGGATGCATTATTTCCCATTAACGATGAAATTACAATTGAAGATTCTATTTTAATTAACCCACCTCACCTCAATACTAGACTCTGCAAGTAAACAGATACTAAACTGGCCTTGCAATCACATTTTGTAGTATATGTAGTTCTCTATAAAAAGGATTGCTGTTAATCATCTTGCATTGTCAGAGGTAGCATCTATTGAGCATGTAGAAATATGTATTCATACACTTAATATTAGATCAATATTTAGAATTGATGTATTTCAGTTAATTGAAATTTTTACTGTTTGATCTTTTTTAACTGCTTTTCAGAATGCTAGCCATTGATATATTGAAAGGCTATATTCAGAGCAACTTTAAAGAATGTAGACTGAAGGTTTTAGTTGCTAGGTAAAGTGAGAAATAGGAATCGTTTAACAAGTCAAATTTTAAGGAATACAGCTAAAGAACTATACCTTTCCAACCAGAACAGTTTGATTACCAGGTTCCTGTGAAAACTCCTTGTTCATAAAGGTCATATTCTTTGTAAAGGACATAAGCTTTTAGACGATTGGGTAATGGAAGAAATGACATGAAGACAGGGCAGCGCAAATGCAGACGTCCCATACACTTCCGGATCTTTAGGCGGCACAAATGTTTTAGGGAACGAGGGTTTGCTAAAATGAGAGAGAGAGATTATCCAAAAGGAAAAAGAATTGATTTTTTTTTTTTTATGGCAAAGGTGGAGATTTATTGAAGAACAAGTACAGACTCCCATGTGGGGAGGGGGAGAAGGGTCCCCAAGAATTGATATTTTTTACATGACTAGGGTTTAGTTAGCAAATGTATTTTATTATGCTTAAGCCATCAAAATTTTTGTTTCCTGTGACAAAATGGGAATTTAATAGGGAAACAGCTTTTTATTCTCAACCCTTATAGAGAATGATTTCAGAACCATGTCAAGTTAGAGTCCAAGGACCAGCAACTGCTGTGGGTCTGGCCTGTGAGATCTGAAGTTCTTAAATCTGCCACCTCTACCCAGTCCTGCCCCTCACGATCAGGCTAAAAACTGAAGACCACTACTCAGGAGGAAATTAAATGAAATTCCAATTTGACTTGGTTTTACTGTGAAGAATTTGGTTTGAAAAGGTCATTTGATATCTTTGCTGTTCTCATCTATGTTTTTATTGCCATTTCATACTTTTTAATTCCTCTTTCTACACTGTTACATAGGATTAGGATAAAAATAATACCAATATAATAGTGCAAGTTAAATATATTTACAAACATTTTAAAGATAGGAGTAGTATTTTTCTTGGTTTCGTTAGGTCAAGTTTTTAATGAAGAGAAAAATGTTTTATAAACAAGAATTCAATTAGTATTTTTTATAATCTTCTGCAAGAATGATACTCACTCAAAATATTATGGATTTCTGACCAGAGCCCCTGTTTCTGGAGCACAGCTTTCAACTTAGAACATATCCGAACTTGATCAACATAATCAAGCATTACTCGAACAACCTTTCCAGAGAGATGTTGCAGCCATGACAAAGTTATTACTTCACAGAACTGAGAAAGAAAATCAGAACTATGAAAACTAAGTATTTATTGTTGGCATAGTAATCAAAAGAGCAGTAAACTCAGAATGCAAGGTCTCAAGCTTCTCATTTATAAGCCAGGGTGCTGAGGTAGAAAATCTATTTCTTAGCTTACTATTTGGAAAAATATTTACTACTATGTCCTCAGAGCTACGTGAGATGTAATGGAAGTGTGAGACTATTATCTAGTATCTATTATCCCCTCTGCTTGGCCACGAATAAAGGTTGTCTTTCATTTGTGCCAAGATGTGGCCACCTGGGTTTTAGCCAATGAGATGTAAATGGAAGTGTGAGCAACCCCCAGAATGCCCTTAAAGAAGAACAAGATGTGTGCTGCTTCCTCTGCCTGCCTTCCTGGTGGTTGGAATGTGAACGCAGGTTTCTCTTGTGAATTTGTGGAGCTGTCCAATTAGAAGGCTATTTATTTCCTGGCCTTTATTTATTTGAGAGAAGAACAAGCCATCTTATTAGAGCCACTGTTAATTTTGGGTTTTCTATCATTTATAACCTACTCCCACCCTGTTACTTGAGGGATCTGATAGTTTCTATCTTTAATTCACATGGTCTTACAGATGTCCATGTAAGAAGTCAAGTAACACTATGTGAAAAGTCAGAAAATAATACAAGATATATGCCTAAATACCAAATCCTAAACTAATCATAGTCTAAAAAATAATAAATCATACAGTATTTTGTCTTTTACTTTTTAGAATTGATTCGAAGTACTTTCTTCACTCACTTATTTTCAGATGTTATTATGAATTCAAGTGTCTAGAGTGCATCTACTGTGTGCTAAGCACAGATCTGTAAGTTGAGGAAAGTGGTGAACAAGAGCTTACATTCATGTATTTGTGGGGGAGACATAATCAGTAAAATTTAAAAAAATTCAGAAATGATAAGTGCTGTCAAAGAAATAAGTAGTGTTATAAGAGAGTGATTAGGGAAGGGAACTTAGACAAGGGCCTATTTGAAGAAGTAATGTTTGAAATGAGACCTGAAGGGTGGCAGCTGTGTAAAAGTGGGAAGAGCTCAAGTTGGAGGAAGGGGAAGTCTAGTGTGATGAAAACCAAGAGA
This sequence comes from Corynorhinus townsendii, assembly GCA_026230045.1. Lineage (NCBI taxonomy): Eukaryota > Metazoa > Chordata > Mammalia > Chiroptera > Vespertilionidae > Corynorhinus > Corynorhinus townsendii. The sequence continues at coordinate 45,629,212 of JAPDVU010000006.1, forward strand.
AAAATGCCTCAAGAAGGGCATGATCAATTATGGTGATTCTTTTTTTCATCAAAAAGGTGACTAAAGAAAGCCATTTAATTAATTGTTAGTGCTAAAAGAGCTAAAAACCTAGGGGTGCAGGTATTGGGAACCCAGAAGCATTTTAGCTAGATAACTTAAAGAAAAAGCATCATGTATACGAGACCACCTTCATTCTTGAAATATTGCTCAGATGTTGCTTCATTTGTAAAACTCCCTACGTTGAGTTAAATTACTGTGGTTTTTGTTGTTCTGTTTCTGTATCTTTTTCATCTTTCTACTATTGTGTTTTTCCCATTTAAAATCCAACAATGCACTCTGGAGAGGATGAATGGAGTCTTCCCTAGTGCTATGTCAGGGCCACTGATAATGACAATATAAGGTGATACAGCCAATACTGTGGACTCACCAGAGTATCTTTGATAACTGTAGATGTCCAGCCCTCAAAAGCATAGATACGATGAACTTTGTCTCCATGAGGACAATCAAAGCATCGTTCTGTGTCATACCCATAATTCAACAGCATCCTGAGCATGACTTCATCTTTCAGGGTGTATTGCAGTGCTGATGGGAAGTGTAACGGGTTGACTCTGCAGAAGTAATTTACATTGGCCCCATGCCGTAGCAGCAGACTTATCAGCTCATAGTTGCCCATCCTTAGGGCTATCTGGAGGCAGTTAACTGGGTCTTGGTTAGGCAGGGCTCCGGCACGCAGAAGCAGCTTAACTGAAGAGAGGTCACCATTTGATACAGCAAAATACAAAGCTGACTTCCTATGGTCATCATAGTGTTTGCGAATTCTCTGATCTAGCATGAAATTTACATCAAATCCAGCCTGGATGAGAAGTTCAAGGCATTCAGGGTGTGCTCCTGCTGCTGCACAGTGAACAGGACTGATGCCACTCTGCTTAATTGCAACAAAATTCGTAACTGGAATCAAAATCTTTAGAGCTCTGAAAAAAATTTCAAAGTGTATAAAAAAGAAAAAATATTTTTAAAGATGCAGCTGGGTAGCTCATTTGGTTAGAGCATCATCCTGATACACTAAGGTTGCGGGTTCAATTCCTAGTCAGGGCACATTCAAGAATTAACAAATCGACATTTCTCTCTATTCACCTCAGTAAAAAAGATGCAGCATTAAAAAAAAAAAGATGCAGCATTAGCATGTTTATGATTGTTTTACACTAGCACTGGATGGTATTAGTAGTTCCTGATACCAAAAGCTCAGATACCAAGTAAAGCTAAATGAAACTACTGTCTAGATTACAAACTCAGAATTAGCCCAGGCAATGAGACTTGAGGCTCCTCATATTGCCTAAGAACTTGATAATAAAATAGTTTTATGTCTCTTCAGTGGCTACAGAATGTGCCTTACTTTACCACTTTCTAGGTCAAGAGTTTATCTTTAAAAGGGGTATTGGAGCCCTGGCCAAGTAGCTCATCTGGTTAGAGCATCATCCCAATACACTAAGGTTGTGGGTTCAATCCCCAATAAGGGCACATACAATAATCAACCAATGAATGTATAAATAAGTGGAATAAGAAATCATTGCTTTTCCCTCACTTCCTCTCTCCCACCCCCCCTCTCAAAATCAATAAAAAATTAATAAAAAAGGAGGGGGGGGAAATAGATCAACCAAAGGACTTGTATGCATGCATATAAGGACACCAATGGACACAAGACACTGGGGAGGGTGGGATGAGGGCATGTGACAGGGGATAGGGGAGGCTGGGGGAAGGTCAAGGGGGGGAAAAAAAGGAGATATGTGTATTAATATATGTAATACTTTAAACAATAAAAAATAAAACAAAAGGGAAAAATAAATAAAAATTAATAAAAGGGATATTGGAGTTGCAGGATAAGAGATGAAGAATATAAAGTTCCCAGAAGCTGCTCCAAGAAGTAGCTATTACTTATATCTATTATTTTTAATAATGTAATTGAACTTACAACACGTGGCCTCTGTCAGCTGCCACATGAATGGGTAGGTGGCCTGAATTCTTAGGGACATTGGCATCAGCTCCATACTCTAGCAAGAGACTCACGGAGTCTGCATTTCCTCCACGAGCGGCTTCAAGTAAGATGGAAGAAGAATCTGAGGCCTGGCCGTGAGCATTAGCTCCTAAGAGGAGAAAGATTCTTGTTATGCTAAAAGTCTTTTCCACTGTATTGATTAAGCATTCTTAAAAACATATCACCACTACCAAAAAGCAGTTATTGAATAGCCACTTTAACAAAGCACTAAGAATCAATTAAATAAATGTAACTCCTGCTCAGGCAGTTTATAATCTAGTTGGGGAGGGGGGAAATTTTGTAATCTCTATAAATAGGTTGGCTTGCAGAGTAATTTTAGAAGGGGTGTTTTTTTTTTAACTTGGTAGTTCCAGGAAAAATAATTGTGTAAAAGTTTGTTTTATTTCCAGACCAGTTTACAAAAGCCCACCTAACTCAAAGCACACGTACATAGGATGTACTGCACTTCTGTTGAACTCTGCCATCAATAGATGCTATGGTGGAAAGGGTCCTTTTTCTGTTTTAACTTGTTCTTAGGGAGCTGTTCATAGTAAGAAACATTATAATTGTTTTTAGTTGAAGTTTCGAACTGATGATAGTGAAAAGTACAAATTGTAGCTCCCTGTATGGGAAGTCTCATGTGAGTTGTGGGGTAATAAAAGAGTGCAGGCATATCTCAAAGATATTGTGGGTTTGGTCCCAGACCACCGTATTATAGCAAGTATTGAAATAAAGCTAATCGTAATCTTTTTGCTGGTGGAAAGTCTTGTCTTCAATTTGTAAAAGACACAACATTGATGAAGCACAATATAGTGAAGTGCAATAAAACAAGGTGTGCCCGTGTAGGTACAGGCAAAATGCCCTCCAGAAGATCTCAGGGCTGGGGTTGTGAAAGGAACCAGGGGGTGAAGGAAGGAGAAAGGAGTTTGGGTCAGCTGTGGAAGACCTCTTAGTAAAATGGGCTTTAAAGAAAGAGTAGCATTGGAATGGACAAAAGGAGAGGAGAGCATTCTGGGTACATTCACAGCTCCCAAAAAAAGATGCAGTGACTTTGCCCTAGCCGATTTCCCTCAGTGGTTAGTGTGTCAGCCCTGGGACCGAAGGGTTGTAGGCTCGATCCCAGCCCCGGTTGGGACACATGTGGGAGGCAACCAATTATTATGTCTCTTTTACATGGGTGTTTCTCTCTGTCTCTCCTCCTCTCTTCCATTCTCTCTAAAATAATCAGTGGAGCCCAGCCAGGTGTAGCTCAGAGGCTGAGAGTTGACCCAGGAACCAAAAGGTCACCGGTTCGATTCCCAGTCAGGGGACATGCCCAGGTTGCAGGTGCAATCCCCAGTGGGGGGCCTGCAGGAGGCAACCAATCAATGATGCTCTCTCATTGATGTTTCTATCTCTCTCTCCCTCTCCCTTCCTCTCTGAAATCAATAAAAATATATTAAGAAATAATAAATGGAAAGAATATCCTTGGGTGGGGAGTAACAACAACAAAAAAGATGCAGTGACTTTAATTTAGGACAGACTCCATGGTCATTAGAATATAGTGCTTGCCCAAGGATCCTCTTCCTAGAAGAAATCCTACCTAATAAAAGAGTAATATGCAATATCCTATAAGTAAATTACATCTAGAAAATTTTTACTTTACAAAATTAATTTTCATTTGTAATGCTAACAGCAAGAAGGCCATGAAAAACACACATGGTGTCTAAATAAGACAAAGAAAAATCGTTTGGGCAAAAATAAAAAGGATCCCAAATCAATTATATAGAAAAGATTCCTTTATTAACTTGTGGTCGAGAATATGTTTGTATATTTTCAGAAAACAACTCCAAGACCATGTGGATTTCTGCAACAGAGAGGAATTGACAGGTCTACTCTAACCACGAAGACAAGAGAAAAAACACTCCAGAAATGGAAGATGCTGACGACGCCTTGCCACGCGAGCAGTCAGCAACTGTGCACCGCTGTAGGTTGCCTAGGACCAAACCAGAGACGGTCAGACCTGCATTGCCACCATGTACCCACCATCCAGATATCACTGCTGACATGTACACATAAGGAACTGTTAGACATTGAAACGGGGACTCAGAACTGTTGGACATTGAAATTGGGACTCAAACATTTTGTTGTTGTTTTGTTATTATATGTTAATTTCTAGTCTGCAGAGGCAAAATTTTTTAAAGGAAAAAAATGGTGGGAAAAAGATACAGAGGCAAAGAAGCATTGAACAGACTGTCAAACTACATCGGGAAGACAGGGGAGGCTGGGCGAGAGGGGCTGTAAGAGACCAACCAAAGGACTTGTACTCATGCATATAAGCATAACCAATGGATACAAGACACTGTGAGGTGGGGAGGGCGGGCAGGTGAAGGCATGTACTGGGGGGTAGGGGAGGCCGGAGGGAGGTTAATGGGGGAGAAAAAAAAGGAGACATGTGTATTACTATTTGTAATACTTAAAACAATAAAAAAAGTTTTAAAAAAATAGAGTAATATGCAAATTAACCATCACTCTGCTATGCCCACAAGCCACGCCCACCCGCCAATCAGGAGTAAGTATGCAAATTAACCCAACCAAGATGGCTGTGGCCACAGAGCAAGCAGGAGGCTTGGGTTTCCCCGGCAATGGAGGAAGCCAAGCTTTCCGCACACCCTGGCTGGCCCAGGCCTCCACTTAAGGCTACAAAGTTTCAATTATAGAAGATAAATAAATCCCAACAACAAAAATGGCAGCAGCAGCAGCCATGGAGCCAGAGAGAGCAGGAGGCTTGAATTGTCCCTGGCGATGGAGGAAGCCAAGCTTCCACAGCCCTGGCCTGCCTTGGTCTCCACTCAAGGCTACAAAGTTTCAGTTATAGAAGATAAATAAATCCCAGATACCAGAGCCTCCGCTTGGGTCGCCGGGGGACGTGGCCGGCCTGCAAACCACCACAGGCCCCTTGCCCAGGCTGCCCCATGCCCCAAGGGAACCCCCACCCTGATCTGGGACACCCTTCAGGGCAAACCAGCTGGCCCCCACCCATGCACCAGGCCTCTATCCTATCTAATAAAAGAGTAATATGCAAACTGACCATCACTCCAACACACAAGGTGGCTGCCCCATGTAGTCAAAGATGGCTGCCCCCATGTGGACACAAGTTGGCCACCACAAGATGGCCAGCAGGGGAGGGCAGTTGGGAGGGACCAGGCCTGCAAGGGAGGGCAGTTGGGGGCAATCAAGCCTGCAGGGGAGGGCAGTTAGGGGTGACCAGGCTGGCAGAGGAGGGAAGTTGGGGGTGACCAGGCCTGCAGGGAAGGACAGCTGGGGGGGACCCAGGCCTGTAGGGGAGAGCAGTTGGGGGGGACCAGGCCTGCAGGGGAGGGCAGTTAGGGGTGACCAGGCCTGCAAGGGAGGGCAGTTAGGGGCAAACAGGCTGGCAGGGGAGCAGTTAGGCATCTATCAGGCTGGCAGGGGAGTGGTTAGGGGGTGATCAGGCTGGCAGGCAGAAGCAGTTAGGGGCAATGAGGAAGGCAGGCAGGTGAGCAGTTGGGAGCCAGCAGTCCTGGATTGTGAGATCCTCTACCGGGATTGGGCCTAAACGGGCAGTTGGACATCCCTCGAGGGGTCCCAGATTGGAGAGGGTGCAGGCTGGGCTGAGGGACACACCCCCATGCACGAATTTCATGCACCGGGCCCCTAGTGTCTAATAAACTTCCATGTAATGAGTCTTCATTATGTACTGGTTCCTTTATATGCACAACAATTTCTAAAGTTCATGACACCCTAAAAAGTAGATTCTAATATCTTCATTTTAAAGGTAAAGAAGCAGAGGCACATTGAAGCAAAGTGACTTCCCCAGAGATGTACAGCTGGTAAGCAGGGTAGTCAGGATTCATGTGCAGGTGGGCCAGGCCAGGGCCCATTTCTCTGATACCATGTTGCTACTCAAGCAATGCAGGTTAGTAAAGTAACTCAATTTGGAATGAGGCAGATGTGGGTTCAAATCTTGATTCTGCCATTTACCAGCTATGTCACTTTTTGCAAATCACTTTGTAAGGGGAATGCTCACTCACACCTCACTTATGTCAACCAATACTGGTTTCTTTGAAGGGTTAAGGATTTAACATCTGTTGGCACTCCTCTTTCTTTATATTTTAATCAATGATTTATAGAAAAGGTTACTCTTTTTGTGTAAAGGATCCAATGCTGCTATTTTAGGATTTTCAGTAGCTAATTTTAATACATACTTCTTCCAAGTATTTATATTAGGCTTAAGTAAAATGTTAACTATTATTATTTTGAAGCTTTCCATGAGGAGGAGAATGCTTACTAGTTTGCCTATGGTAGTGTGCTGACGGTATAGAAAATCTTGCTTTGCTCTAGTAGGTTTGGCTAGACCAGGTGGGCCAAGCCAGGGCCCATTTCTCTGATGACATGTTGCCACTCAAGCAATGCAGGGTAGTAAAGTAATGTGATTTGGAATGAGGTGGGTTCCATCCCCAGCCCCCATAGTCACATGCGAGAGGCAACCAATTAATGTGTCTCTCTCACTTTGATGTTATTCTCTCCCCTCCTCTTCTCCCTCCCTTCCCCTTCTTAGTGAGGATTAAAAATTAATTAATTAATCAATTAAAAAGAGAAAATCTTGCCTTTTTGCAGTAATATTTCCATGATTTCGGTGTGCCCACTTTGGGCAGCAAGTGCAAGAGGAGTGAATCCGTAGGAACTCTGTGGGTCAGGGTGAGCCCCAGAAACCAGCATTAGTTTCACCAGGTCCCGTCTGCCCAGTCTGGCTGCTTCGTGGAGAGCTGTTCTCTTGTTGGCACACTGCAGATTAACATCCGCCCCGTGGCTGATCAGCAAGGACGCCATGTCGTAGGAGTTGTGTAGAACAGCTGGGGAATGAGAAGGGAGGTAGGCATGTGTTCAACAGGACATTAAGGCCAGAGTGCCCCTCAGGCTTCTTGAGGAGCTCTTCCTATTACCCACATGTGCCAGCATTTTGTGTTTGAAAACAGATTATAAAATGAGGTATATATCAAATAATATTAATAGTGTTTTATATCAATAGGCTGTTTGTTTTTCTGTAAGACATGACCAATTATTCATTGTCTTATTGGTGGCTTATGTGGCTGAAAAACAGACATAAAACTTACATTTATAATTTTTAAGTTTCAAGAGAATCGGAATGTCAGTACTCAGTATAGTCCTAGAAGTGCTTATAGCTATTTTAAAAGTAGAAAAACAAAAGCAGCAATATTTAGGCAATTATTTTTAAGGTTACATTTTGTTAATTAAAATTCTCTAACTGGCTTTTCTGCATTTATGCTGTTAATCTTTAACCCTTCAATATTCTAAAACACCTTAACTTATTCATCTCCATACCCATTTGCTAATTATTTGCATGGACTGAGGACTCTTGCGAGTGCCAGATGCTGAATCAGTATGAATTCTGCTCATAATAATGTGCCACATAAAGGTCTCTAACTGCTCTAAGACTGAAATATAGAGTGCCAAGGGTGCTGGGTCATTTTTAATTCACTGAGCCAGCACTTAGTGTGCCCTTTCATTCTGGAACACATGTACTTTGTTTTGGAAATCATATTCTTGACTTATTTCATTGATGATGTACTGCTTCCACCTGGTCTGGTCTCCTTCTAGCATTCCTATTATTCCTATCATTTGTCCTTCTAGTTTTCTTATTTCTTTTTCTTTCCTATTTTCTATTTCTTATCTTTTTATCTGGGAGCTTTCCTAAATTCCATCTCCCAGCATTTGTTTTGAGTCTTTATTTCTGCTATCATATTTTTTTATTTTTATTTTTTTAATTAATTTATTTTTTTAAATGAATCTTTACTGTTCAGATTATTACAGGTGTTCCTCTTTTTTTATTTTCCCATAGCTCCCCTCCACCTGATTCCCCACCCCACCCCATGCCCTTACCCCCCGCCACTGTCTTCATCCATAGGAGTAAGATTTTTGTCCAATCTCTTCCCGCACCCCTCACACCTGCTTCCCCTGAGAATCGTCAGTCCATTCCCTTTCTATGTCCCTGATTCTATTATATTCACCAGTCCATTCTGTTCTTCAGATTTCTTATTCACTTGATTTTTAGATTCACTTGTTGGTAGGTATGTATTTGATGTCCTTTTGTTGTTCATAATTTTTATCTTTACCTTTTTCTTCTTCCTCTTCTTAAAGAATATCCTTCAGCATTTCATGTAATCCTGGTTTGGTGGTGATGAAATCCTTTAGCTTTTTCTTGTCTGTGAAGCTCTTTATCTGATCTTCAACTCTGAATGATAGCTTTGCTGGGTAGAGTAATCTTGGTTGTAGGTTCTTGCTGTTCATCACTTTGAATATTTCTTGCCACTCCCTTCTGGCCTGCATAGTTTCTGTTGAGAAATCAGCTGACAGTCATATGGGTACTCCCTTGTAGGTAATTAACTGTTTTTCTCTTGCTGCTTTTAATATTCTCTCTTTGTCTTTTGCCCTTGACATTTTAATTATGATGTGTCTTGGTGTGGTCCTCTTTGGATTCCTCTTGTATGGGGTTCTGTGCACTTCCTGAACTTGTAAGTCTATTTCTTTCACCAGGTAGGGAAAGTTTTCTGTCATTATTTCTTCTAATAGGTTTTCAATATTTTGCTCTCTCCCTTCTTCTGGCACCCCAAAAACTCGGATGTTGGTTCGCTTGAAGTTGTCCCAGAGGCTCCTTACACTATTTTCATATTTTTGGATTCTTTTTTCTTTTTGTTTTTCTGGTTGGATGTTTTTTGTTTCCACATATTTCAGATCTTTGGTTTGATTCTTGGGGTACGTTGATCTACAGTTGAGTTTCTGTATATTTATTTTAGACAGTGTATGCTTCATTTCTGACTGGTCCTTTTCCATTTTTTTGGCATTCTCATTAAGGTCCTTGAAGGTCTCACTAAGCTCCTCAGAAGTGTTATCAAGTTTCTCAGCGGTTTTTAGAAGATTCTTGAGTAACCTTATACATGTGGTTCTGAACTCTATGTCATCCAGTAGTTTGCTTTCCTCTGTTTCTTTTATTCGTGACATGTTTCTTTGTTTCTGCATTTTGGCTGCTTCCCTGTGTTGATGGAGGGGCTTTGTGTGGTAGGTGACCGATAGGGGGCAGTAGCTCAGCCTCCCCAATCTCCTGATGTGGACGCTCTTGGTACACCCCTTTGTGGGCTGAGTGCAAAGTCTTGGTGCAGTTAAGCCTTAATTGCTGTTGTTACGATGGGAGGAATTGACCTCCAGGCCAATTAGCTGTGAGCACTCCCTGTGTCTATAATGGAAGAACTGCTGTGCTGAAGACACGCTTATGGGGCAGGACTTGTTTCAGTGGGGCTTTGGTGCTCACTGAGTCTGCCTCTTGAATGTGTCACTTATGGATGTGAGGAGTTGAAATCTGGTGTCTCACACTGACCACTAGGTACACTGGCTTCTGGATCTCCAATGGGGTGCAGGTCAGCTACTGTCTGAGGCCACTCAGCAGGAGCTACAGTGAGAGCTGCAGTTTTCTCCTCTTTGCTTGGGGTTTGGAGGTTTTGGAGCTGTCTGACCCAGGCTGCAAGTTTGCTAGGTTAAGCTGTGATAGGGCAGGCCTTTCTTATGCTAATTGAGCCGCTTGGAGCTTGGGTGGGTTTGTAGGTTGTGCAGGGCGGGGCCTCAGGGTGTCACTAGGTTAGGGCGTGGCAAACAGCAATGGCTGCTAGTTAGCCGGCTCTGAGTCTCCAACGGCATCCGCGAGTCCCGTGCCCCAGTGCAGTAAACAATTATTCCTGCGCGCAGCTCTGCAAGCAAGCCACCCTCTCTGGCAGACAGTCCAGCTTCTCCCCGTAGGAGTTTGGGTCCCCCGCGTCTCCCCAGAGACTGGATTTCAGAGTAATCGGGGGCTTGTCTCCGTTGGGGTTGAAAAAAGCAATGCACCCAGTCGCCCGCAGCCAGCCCAGATCACGCGCCTCCGTACCTCAGCTTTTCAGCGCCCGTGCACGTCTCAATGCTCTTTTCTCTTTCCTTCTAGTTGTAGAACTTCCACTCAGCCAGCTTTCCCGTGGTTCTGGGTGATAGACGTTTTGTCTTTTAGTTGCAGTTTAAATTGTTGTAGGAGGCAGCAGTTTAGGTGTTTACCTACGCCGCCATCTTGGATTCCTCGCAATCTTCCTCCGTTTCTTTCATTCGTGACATGTTTCTTTGTCTCCACATTTTGGCTGCTTCCCTGTGTTGATAGAGTAGCTTTGTGTGGTAGGTGATCTATAGAGGGCAGTAACTCAGCCTCCTCAATCACTTGAGGTGGATGGTCTTGGTACACCCCTTTGTGGGCTGAGTGCAAAGTCTTGGTGTAGTTAAGCCTTAATTGCTATTGGTACGCTGGGAGGAATTGACCTCCAGGCCAATTAGCTGTGAGCACTCGCTGTGTCTATAATGGAAGAACTGCTGCGCTGAAGACACGCTTATGGGGCTGGACTTGTTTCAGTGGGGCTTTGGTGCTCACTGAGTCTGCCTCTTGAATGTGTCACTTATGGATGTGAGGAGTTGAAATCTGGTGTCTCACACTGACCACTAGATACACTGGCTTCTTGATCTCCAATGGGGTGCAGATCAGCTACTGTCTGAGGTCACCCAGCAGGAGCTACAGTGAGAGCTACAGTTTTCTCCTCTTTGCTTGGGGTTTGGAGGTTTTGGAGCTGTCTGACCCGGGCTGCAAGTTTGCTAGGTTAAGCTGCAATAGGGCAGGCCTTTCTTATGCTAAATCCACTGCTTGGAGCTTGGGTGGTTTGTAGGTTGTGCAGGGCGGGGCCTCAGGGTGTCAGTAGGCTAGGGCGTGGCAAACAGCAATGGCTGCTAGTTAGCCGGCTCTGCGTCCCGACGGCATCCCCGAGTCCTCAGCTTTTCAGCGTTCGTGCACGTCTCAATGCTCTTTTTTCTTTCCTTCTAGTTGTAGAACTTCCACTCAGCCAGCTTTCCTGTGGTTCTGGGTGATAGACGTTTTGTCTTTTAGTTGTAGTTTTGAAATTGTTGTGCGAGGCAGCAGTTTAGGTGTTTACCTACGCCGCCATCTTGGATTCCTCCTCCTGCTATCATATTTTTAATTTTCAAGAGTTGTTTTTTTCTTTTGTACCTTGATTTTTTTGGTAGCTTCTATTATTTCATTAATCTCTCTGAGGAAAGTAATTATAATTTTCTCCTATGTTTTATTATCTCTAAATAATCTATTCCCATGAAGTTGCTTATATTTGTTTCTTTTTTTAAAATATATTTTTATTGATTTCAGAGAGGAAGAGAGAGGGGGAGAGAGATAGAAACATCATTGATGAGAGAGAATCATTGACAGGCTGCTGCCTTGCATGCCCCACACTGGGGATTGAGCCCACAACTCAGGCATGTGCCTTACTTGACCTGGAATTGAACCTTGATCTCCTGATTCATAGGTGGATGCTCAACCACTGAGCCATGCTGGCCAGACTATATTTGTTTCTTGAAGACTTTCCTCAGATAGTCCTTGGCTCTCTGTTCATGATTAAGAGTTGGGGACTAAAGAGCTGATTGGAAATTCTAAACATTGGGTGGGACTTGTGGACTGTGGTCTTAACTATAGGTTGATATGCCTAAGCCAGTGGTCAGCAAACCACAGCTCACAAGCCACATGCGGCTCTTTGGCCCCTTGAGTGTGGCTCTTCCACAAAATACCACGTGTGGGCATGCACGTACAGTGCAATTGAAACTTCGTGGCCCATGCGCAGAAGTCGGTTTTTGGCTCTCAAAAGAAGTTTCAATTGTTGTACTGTTGATATTTGGCTCTTTTGACTAATGAGTTTGCCAACCACTGGCCTAGACCATTTGTTGGAGTACCCCCAATTTCACTATTTTTCTTTCTTTCTTTTTGGAGATCAAATTCTCCAAAGAAGCTTCCTTTTGGGGGGTAAAGTTCTGGCTATCAGTTTATGGAATCCTGGTCAGGATGAGGGCTGGGAGATCTCAGCCATATTTGCTTAATTCCTCCAGTATTTTTAATCTAGTATTCCCACCCTTGCCTAATATTCCCCAGTGCAGAACAGCTCTGTTTAAACTATCCAGAGAATAAACCTACAGAATTTTGCTGGGATGGGGGATAAGGGATCTGTCCCAGCAGGGTGGATTGTGAGAAGTGATCTAGAGATCAGACTACTTGTTTCTTAATAGTTTTAAACCAACCCTTCTATTTTATTTATTTTTTAAAAATAAGATTCCTTTATTTATTTATTTTGTTTTGTTAATCCTCACTAGAGGATATTTTTTCCCATTGATTTTTAGAGATAGGGGAAGGGAGGGGGAAGGACAGAGAGCTGATAGAGACACATTGATGGACTGCACAAACCCCAACCAGGACCAGGGATCGAGCTTGCGACTGAGGTAAGTGCCCTTGACCAGAATCAAATCCGGGACCCTTCAGTCCGCAGGCTGACACTCTATCCGCTGAGCCAATCTTCCTATTTCAGCTGCCTGTTCTTCCCTATGCTCCATGAGGTAACTATTGCCAATAATTTTCAGATCATTTGATAGAATTGTGTTTTTTTGTCTTCCCCCAATTTAGGATGTGGTTTTCTTATTACTTCATTCTCTAGTTGTTTTTTTTTTTTAAATATACTTTTTTCTTTATTGATTAAGGTATTACATATGAGTCCCTATCCCTCCATTGCCCCCCCACCCCACTCCCGTTCATGCCCTTACCCCCCTGGTGTCTGTGTCCATTGGTTATGCTTATATGCATGCATACAAGTCCTTTGGTTGATCTCTTCCCCTTACTCCCACCCTCCCCTACCTTCCCTCTGGGGTTTGAGCATCTGCTCGATGCTTCTCTGTCTCTGGATCTGTTTTTGTTCATCATTTTTTTGTTGATTATAATCCACAAATGAGTGAGATCATGTGATATTTATCTTTCTCTGACTGACTTATTTCGCTTAGAATAATGCTCTCCAGTGCCATCCAAGCTGTTGCAAATGGTAGGAGTTCCTTTCTATAGCAGCATAGTATTCCATTGTGTAGATGTACCACAATTTTTTAGTCCACTTATCTGCTGATGGGCACTTAGGCTGTTTCCAAATATTAGCTATTGTACATTGTGCTTCTATGAACATAGGGGTGCATATATCCTTTCTGATCAGTGTTTCTAGTTTCTTGGGATATATTCCTAGAAGTGGAATCACTGGGTCAAATTATTCTCTAGTTTTTAAAAAATTACGTTTTGTTGTCTCCTCTCACGTTCTTCCCATTCTTTTGTATCTTATCCCCATAAAACAGTTACTTAACTATAATTTTAGTGAATACTCAAGAGGGAGCAAAATTAGGCATTTGTATTCAATCTGCCATCTTTATCTGACTTTATCTGGCTGCTTCTTCCTGCTCTGCTTTCTTGCACCAGAATTAACTGGCTAAATTAAGGCACCATGCAAAATGATCAGTGCCTAACCTGGCAGAGATTTTGCATTAGGCCACCTCACAGGCCAGTCTGTGGATAGCTCCAGAAGGCCAGGCACCTATGTCTGATCCGCTGGGATGAAGTGACAGAGCTGCAGCTATGTACCAAAAGCTGGCTTTGACAGCTGTTGGCATGCAGGAGACTCAGAGCCACAGACTCTTCTCCAGAGACAAGATGTTACTTTACCTGTAAGAAGAGGAGAATTGCCTTCAAAATTCTTGGCATTTGGATTGCAGCCATTGAGAAGCAGAAAACTGGCATTTTCTAAGAGACAATTGCTGACAGCCAAAAAAAGTGGTGTTTCACCATTGTGGGTGGTTTGCTCCCACACACTGGGTTTTGAAGCTGAAATAAATCCGTTAGACCACATAGGTTAAGACATAAAAATAAATGTGACATTTATTTCTCAAAAGTATCAGAGGCATTATAAAGGGAGTTTACCTTTCAGGGTTATTTCCAAAATGTTCGTATTTAATTGCACTGCAGCCTTATGCAGAGGAAGCCGGCCTATCTCATCTGCTTCATCAAAAGCAGAACTGTACTTGGTCAAGTGGAACAACGCATCTTCCTCACCTGTTAACAAGTTAAATCAGAGCAGATTCACATTTGGCACACATACAGGGCAGCCTATGCTGCTCCAGAATTCTACCATCAGGGTTACTATGAGACAACGTGATTCCATCACCATCTTTTGTGAAAGACAGATTTAAATGGCACAGAACAAACAAGCAGTATGGCCCATCCCCTATCCTTCCATCCACCATGCCCTGTGAATACCCATCACCTTGTTACATCAGAAAAACAGCCCTGCCCACCAAGAAGCCTGGACTCTTTGATAAATTGTTCTGAAGTATTTTCTCCCAGGAAAGACCACACCAGACTCTTGACAGTCAGCTGAGGACCCCATGTTGTGCAGCATTTGGGAGAAAGTGCTTCTTGGCTTCCAGAATATAGAGGGAAACCCTGCCAGTTGTCATCATCACCTCTACCACAAGTTGAAGGGGATAGAATAGGAAGAGTACTTAACTGTCTCTATTGTTTCCACTATCTTCTTACAGTCAGCGCTTAAAAAGGAGTGGAAGCTGCATAGGAAAGAAAAACATGTAATTCCCAAAACTTAGGAAAACACTAAGATATCTGACATAAAACAAAAGGAAAAAGTAAAGGCAATAGTAGTTAACTAGGGATAAACTCGTAGGGGAGGTAATGACTGAGGCTTAATAGAAATACTTCCAAAATGTAGTGGGATCCTCAATGTGTGCGTTTGGGGAAACTCCTCTCCCACGTGTCCTCCCTTGCTATGGCAAAGACTGTGTCAGAGCCTGGATCACAGCAAGCCCTTAATCATGTTTTCTGAATGGAATCAAACCTGCTAGGACTGAAATGTCACATTATCCCATGATAACATTTAATGGCTACTCTATAATGTCAATGATTCTAGCCAAAATTATTATTTAAAAATATAGTAATTAATCCTGGTGTAAGTTTTAAACAATAATCATGGTCAGAATTCGGGCTAAGAGAACACTATTGGCAGTTTCTAAACTATCATTTTTATTAAAATATCTATATATATATAAAAGAGTAATATGCAAATCAACGGATCAGTGGAACAACCAGAACAACTGCTCGACCCGTCACTATGAGACGCACTGACTACCTCTTGGTCCCTCCCCCTGGCAGGCAGGCACTGATCCCTCAATGGCGAATGGGGAACTGGGGGTGGGTGGTAGTGGCTGCGGGCAGCCAGATGGCCCTGATCACAGGCCAGGCCTAGGGACCATACCCATGCACGAATTTCATGTGGTGGGCCTCTAGTTTAAAAATAAAGTTTCAAAGGTCACTTATGAATACATTATTTTTAAACCTAGAAAATAGAGATTACTACCACCCCATTCTCTTTGATTATTCAATGAACCCAACTTGAAGAGAATAAATTTCCTTAGACAATCTGTCCTACTTACAATTTGGTCAATTAAATTCTCTTAAGTATTTAAAACTGTACTTAGAGATTTAATACTGTATTTGTTTTTTTTAATTTTTTTTATTATTTATTTATTTATTTTTTAAATAAATCTTTATTGTTCAGATTATTACAGGTGTTCCTCTTTTTTTTCCCCCATAGCTCCCCTCCACTTGATTCTCCACCCCACCCCATGTCCTTACCCCCCGCCACTGTCTTCATCCATAGGAGTAAGATTTTTGTCCAATCTCTTCCCACACCCCTCACACTTGCTTCCCCTGAGAATCGTCAGTCCACTCCCTTTCTGTGTCCCTGATTCTATTATATTCACCAGTCCATTCTGTTCTTCAGATTTTTTATTCACTTGATTTTTAGATTCACTTGTTGGTAGGTACGTATTTAATGTCATTTTGTTGTTCATAATTTTTATCTTTACCTTTTTCTTCTTCTTCTTCTTCTTAAAGAATACCCTTCATAATTTCATGTAATCCTGGTTTGGTGGTGGTGAACTCCTTTAGCTTTTTCTTGTCTGTGAAGCGCTTTATCTGACCTTCAACTCTGAATGATAGCTTTGCTGGGTAGAGTAATCTTGGTTGTAGGTTCTTGCTGTTCATCACTTTGAATATTTCTTGCCACTCCCTTCTGGCCTGCATAGTTTCTGCTGAGAAATCAGCTGACAGTCATATGGGTACTCCCTTGTAGGTAATTAACTGTTTTTCTCTTGCTGCTTTTAATATTCTCTCTTTGTCTTTTGCCCTTGGCATTTTAATTATGATGTGTCTTGGTGTGGTCCTCTTTGGATTCCTCTTGTATGGGGTTCTGTGCGCTTCCTGAACTGGTAAGTCTATTTCTTTCACCAGGTAGGGAAAGTTTTCTGTCATTATTTCTTCTAATAGGTTTTCAATATTTTGCTCTCCCTTCTTCGGGCATCCCAAAAATTCGGATGTTGGTTCGCTTAAAGTTGTCCCAGAGGCTCCTTACACTATCTTCATATTTTTGGATTCTTTTTTCTTTTTGTTTTTCTGGTTGGATGTTTTTTGTTTCCACATATTTCAGATCTTTGGTTTGATTCTTGGGGTACGTTGATCTACAGTTGAGTTTCTGTATATTCTTTATTTCAGACAGTGTATGCTTCATTTCTGACTGATCCTTTTCCATTTTTTTGGCATTCTCATTAAGCTCCTTGAAGGTCTCATCAAGTTTCTCAGCGGTTTTAAGAAGATTCTTGAGTAACCTTATAAATGTGGTTCTGAACTCTATGTCATCCAGTAGTTTGCTTTCCTCTGTTTCTTTCATTTGTGACATGTTTCTTTGTCTCCACATTTTGGCTGCTTCCCTGTGTTGATGGAGTAGCTTTGTGTGGTAGGTGATCTATAGGGGGCAGTAGCTCAGCCTCCTCAGTTACATGAGGTGGATGCTCTTGGTACACCCCTTTGTGGGCTGAGTGCAAAGTCTTGGTGTAGTTAAGCCTTAATTGCTGTTGGTACACTGGGAGGAATTGACCTCCAGGCCAATTAGCTGTGAGCACTCGCTGTGTCTATAATGGAAGAACTGCTGCGCTGAAGACACGCTTATGGGGCAGGACTTGTTTCAGTGGGGCTTTGGTGCTCACTGAGTCTGCCTCTTGAATGTGTCACTTATGGATGTGAGGAGTTGAAATCTGGTGTCTCACACTGACCACTAGGTACACTGGCTTCTGGATCTCCAATGGGGTGCAGATCAGCTACTGTCTGAGGTCACCCAGCAGGAGCTACAGTGAGAGCTACAGTTTTCTCCTCTTTGCTTGGGGTTTGGAGGTTTTGGAGCTATCTGACCCAGGTTGCAAGTTTGCTAGGTTAAGCTGCGATAGGGTAGGGCTTTCTTATGCAAAAGCCGCTGCTTGGAGCTTGGGTGGGTGTGTAGGTTGTGCAGGGCGGGTCTCAGGGCGTCACTAGGCTAGGGCGTGGCAAACAGCAATGGCTACTACTTAGCCGGCTCTGCATCCCTGTCAGCAGTGCTGTGCCCCAGTGCCGTAAACAATTATTCCTGTGCGCAGCTCTGCAAGCAAGACACCCTCACTGGCAGACAGTCCAGCGTCTCCCCAGAAACTGTATTTCAGAGTAACCAGGGGCTTGTCTCCCTTTGGGTTGAAAAAAGCAATGCCCGCCCGGATCACGTGCCTCCGTACCTCAGCTTTTCAGCGCTCGTGCACGTCTCAATGCTCTTTTCTCTTTCCTTCTAGTTGTAGAACTTCCACTCGCCCAGCTTTCCTGTGGTTCTGGGTGATAGACGTTTTTTCTTTTCGTTGTATTTTTGAAATTGTTGGGGGAGGCAGCAGTTTAGGTGTTTACCTACGCCGCCATCTTGGATTCTCCCTGTATTTGTTTTTTATGGCTGCTGTAAGAAATTGCCACTCACTCAACTGGCTTAAGATAACACAATTTATTATAGTTCTGCAGTTCAGAAGTATGGAATGGGTCTCACTAGGCTAAAACCGAGGTGTTGGTAGGATTGTGTTACTTCTGGAGGATCCAGGGGAGAATCTGTTTCTTTGTCGTCTCCAATTCCTACAGGTCTCCCACATTTCTTGGATCATGGACACCTTCCTCCCGTCTTCAAAGGCACCATTGTGGGGTCACACCGTCTACCCTGCCTTCTCTCAGGTTGCCTCTCCTCTGCTTTCCTCTTCCATTTCTAAGGATCCTTGTGATTACATTGAGCCCACCTGGATAATCCAGTCAATCAATTAGCAATCTTAACTCCACCTGCAGCCTTAATTCTCTATTGCAGTGACTTTTAACCTTTTTCATCTCACAGCACACATAAACTAATTACTAAAATTCTGTGGCACACCAAAAAAATATACTTGTTGCCAACCTGACAAAAAATAGGCATAATTTCGATTGATTTACAAAACAATAATTAATAATAGTAGCAATAATTACCTACCCTTTTTGCTCCAAAGTAACTTTTTTAAAAATTAGGTGCCTATGCTTGTATATAAGGATTTCTGGTACCAAGAATTAACCAATCAGATGCAACATTATTCTGTGATGTGACCAAAAAGTGCAATTCTATTATATGACTCATATATAGGGTGTGCCCCCAAAATGTATACACACATTTTGATAACTATAAAGGCAGTATTTATTAAAATACATTTTAAAAATTGAGACATCAGCTGTTAAAGTGTGTATACATTTTTTGGGGGACACCCTGTATGTCTCGTTCAAGACAGGCATTCACACCAGATAGCTATTGTTGTGTTGGCTGCTGTCATTTTTTTAATTTGATACTGTAAGGGGAAAAAGGTGAGTGCTCCTGACTAAATCGTCAAGTATTGCATGTTTTTGAAATTCTTGCAGCCTGGCTGGCATGGCTCAGTAGTTGAGCATTGACCTGGGAACCAGGAGGTCCTGGTTCAATTCCTGGGCAAGGCACATGGCCGGTTTGCATGCTTGATCCCCAATAATGAGTTTGCAGAAGGCAGCCAATCAATGATCCCATCACTGATATTTCTCTCTCTCTGCCTCCCATCCTCTCTGAAGTCAATAAAAATATATTTAAATAAAATAAAATTCTTTCGGTACATCGGTTGAAAATTGCTGCTCTATTGCCATGTAAGGTTACATATTTACAGGTTCTTGGGATTAGGATGAGGATTTTTTTTTTTTTTGGTGGGGGGCATTATTTTGCCTATCTCAAGTGTATTCTAGTTTCCTAATTCCTTCAAGTGCCTGACCAAATCACCAAGCCTTCCTAAGTATCATATTAAAGTTTAATAAATGAAATTTGTAACTGTAGTCAACTATAATTTCTCTAAAATATTTTATTACTCTTAATCAAAACCTCATACCTTTCAACTTAAAATCATGATTTCAAAGTCAATTACTCAATGAACTTAAAAAATTTTAATAACAATATTAATATAACAGATAATCTAACAAACCCAATTTCTTTACAAAACTTTATTTTAATGATTATTCCTAAATTTAACACAAAAGTGTAGGATGCCTGGCTCTTTACTTACTAGCTCTGTGACCTTGGTTAAGTCTTAGTCTCCTTATCTCTAAGTAGGGATAATATTACATACCACATCAAGAGGTAATGGCAATTAGGATTTAAATGAGTTAATATTTATGAAATGCTTAAAACAGTATGGCCCCATGAGTGTGTTACTTTTTAATTTTTATTTATTTATTTAATAGTTTGTTGATTTTTAAATATTTTTTAAAATATTTTTATTGATTTTTATTTTTAGAGAGAGAGGAAGGGAGAGGGAGAGATAGAAATATCAATGATGAGAGAGAATCATTGATTGGCTGACTCCTGCATGCCCCCAACTGGGGATTGAGCCTGCTGCAGCCATGTGCCCTTGACTGGAATCAAACCCAAGACCCTTCAGTCCACAGGCTGACACTCTATCCAGTGAGCCAAACCAGCAAGAGCGTAAATATGTTTTTTATTGATTTTAGAGAGAGGAAGGGAGAGGGAGAGAGGTAGAAACATCAATGAGAGACATTGATTGGTTGTCTCCTGCATGCTCCCTATTGAGGATTGAGCCCAAAACCCAGGCATGTGTCCTTGACCAGAAATTGAACTGGCAGCCTCCTCGTGCATGGGATGATGCCCAACCAACTAAGCCATACTGGCCAGGATGAGTGTGTTACTTTTTAAAAAATACTATAGTTTTGATGTACTTCAACATCCCTATATCTATACTAATAAAAGGGTAATATGCTAATTAGACCAGGTGACTGGACATCTTCCAGATGACTGTCTTCCTTCTGGACAGTTAGGGGGCAACCAGGCTGGCAGGGGGGCAATTTGGGGGCAGCCAGGAAGGCCGGCATGGGGGCAGTTAGAGGGCAATCAGGCAGGTAGGTGAGTGGTTAGGAGCCAGCAGTCACGGATTGTGAGAGGGATTTCCAACTGCCGGTTTAGGCCCAATCCCTGTGGCCCTAAACTGGCAGTCGGACATCCCCTGAGGGGTCCCTGATTGTAGAGGGTGCAGGCTGGGCTGAGGGACCCCCTCCCCCCATTCACGAATTTCGTGCACTGGGCCTCTAGTTAATTATAAAATCTCTTGGGGTTAACACATTTATCCAGTTTTAACTCCATCAGGTACAGAGGAGTCACCATCACAAGCAAACAGGGTTTATCGCCCTTGAAAAACAATAGTAACTACTCAGGGGGTTGAGGTTGCTGATCAGCCAGAGAGCATTTGACTAGGTGGGCTCAGCTGCAGACAGCCCATTTCCAGGGAGATTTTCTTATACTATTGAGATTCTTTTCTAGTGTTGTCATAACAGATTTCTAAATCAACACCCTTCAGAACCAGTTAGTCTCTTCTTCTGGATTTAAGTTTACATAATTCCTCCTTTTGATTTGAGATTAAAGGTTGAAGATAATTTTCTATGTGTCTTGGTTAGATTTATGTGTTTCCTTAGCCCCCCAAAGATAAGATGCACAAGAGTTCTCTAGCCTTTCATATTCTCATGTGTTTCTTCTTTCTGATTATCAGTCTGCATCTCCTTACCCTGATTTGCTGCTAACCTCCTTCAACTGTTTTCCTTTTTTTAAAATATATTTTATTGACTTTTTACAGAGAGAAAGGGAGAGGGATAGAGAGCCAGGAACATCAATGATAGAGAAACATCAATCAGCTGCCTCCTGCATGCCTCCCACTGGGGATGTGCCTGCAACCAAGGTACATGTCCTTGATCGGAATCGAACCTGGGACCTTTCAGTCCACAGGCCAACACTGTATCCACTGAGCCAAACCGGCCAGGGCTCAACTGTTTTCTTTACTGCCTAATTAAATTCTAAATTATGTCCAAATTTTTTCCTGTTTTGTTAGGCATCAACTCTCATAGATATTTTAAGTATATGTGCAGCTCCTTGGATTCTGATCCTTTCTCCTGTTTTTGTCAAAACACTAGTGTCAACTCCTGAGTATTTATGCTACATTGGTAATGAGATACCATTACCTCTCATTCCCAGGTGCCTGCTGTGCAGTCCCTGGCTTGCGAATATCCTGTAAACTCTGTTGAATGATGAGTTGGGTATCAAAGTCTTTGTCTAAGTCTTCATCACTGGTGTAATTATCCATATGAAACACCTACAGATTTAATTTAAAGTCAGAATGAATTAAAAATATTTTTCTAGTTGGGAAAACAGATGATAACTGCTTAAAATTATACATGAAATTCAGAAAACTACAAAACTGGTAGGATTGATAAATGAATAAAATGCAAAATTTAGAAAACAAGATACTCATTTAAAAATTTTCAGACTTATTTTCTGAACCACCCAGATTCAATATAAATTATAAGTTTTCATGAGTAACCATTTACTTAAAGCTTATTCAGGAAAAACGACCTTTCATATGAAACTTAGGTCAGTACCATTGTAACTTTGGAAATGCTTACCTTCATCTATTTTAGATTTGACTTATGAGTTTTTTTTTCTGTGATTATAGCACTCACTCAAAAGAACATCTTTTCTACATTCAGTGAAAGTTATGCTGAAAAAATATGTTATTTAGTTAGTAAATATTAAACATGAACATGTTATAGTAATAAATAATACAACAAATAATAGGAATAGTAGTAGTACAAAGTTTGTACTACAAACCAATGTATTTTAGTAGGCAATATCTCAATTGTTTTAAAAGAACATTTCAGTTTTAGCATAGAATAAGTTTGATCACATACCAAAGACTTTTTACCTTCTGTTACCACCTTTAGGACAGCACTGGAGTTTTCACTGTTAAAGATTAGCACATCAGAATTTTCATTTATATTTAGGATCTCCACTCCGCTGCAATGACCATTCCATTAATAGCTTTACTATAAATACTTGATCATAAGACAGTCTGGCACATTCCCCTTGTTTTCTCACTCATGGTTTAGCTCTGTTGGAAATATGATCTCTTTTCTTCACTGCTATATTCATCAAGCTTAAAGGATTAAACATTTTAATTCCATTCTTAAAACAAATGCTTATTTTGCAGGGGGATGTCCACATGAAGTGAATTCATTCTCTTAAGACTCACATACACAGCCACTGCAACACAGAATCAACTTTCTACTTAAAGAGAAGCCAAACATTTTGCTCTAACCAAATTATCAAAAGCGATTGTTGTTTTTTTAAAAATAAATCTTTATTGTTCAGATTATTACAGGTGTTCCTCTT
This sequence comes from Corynorhinus townsendii, assembly GCA_026230045.1. Classification (NCBI taxonomy): domain Eukaryota; kingdom Metazoa; phylum Chordata; class Mammalia; order Chiroptera; family Vespertilionidae; genus Corynorhinus; species Corynorhinus townsendii. The sequence goes on from JAPDVU010000006.1 coordinate 45,651,829, forward strand.
TTTTTTTTCCTCCATAGCTCCCCTCCACCCGATTCCCCACCCTACCCCATACCCTTACCCCCCGCTACTGTCTTCATCCATAGGAGTAAGATTTTTGTCCAATCTCTTCCGCACCCCTCACACCTGCTTCCCCTGAGAATCGTCAGTCCATTCCCTTTCTATGTCCCTGATTCTATTATATTCACCAGTCCATTCTGTTCTTCAGATTTTTTATTTACTTGATTTTTAGATTCACTTGTTGGTTGGTATGTATTTGATATCCTTTTGTTGTTCATAATTTTTATCTTTACCTTTTTCTTCTTCTTCCTCTTCTTAAAGAATACCCTTCAGCATTTCATGTAATCCTGGTTTGGTGGCGATGAACTCCTTTAGCTTTTTCTTGTTTGTGAAGCTCTTTATCTGACCTTCAACTCTGAATGATAGCTTTGCTGGGTAGAGTAATCTTGGTTGTAGGTTCTTGCTGTTCATCACTTTGAATATTTCTTGCCACTCCCTTCTGGCCTGCATAGTTTCTGCTGAGAAATCAGCTGACAGTCATATGGGTACTCCCTTGTAGGTAACTAACTGTTTTTCTCTTGCTGTTTTTAATATTCTCTCTTTGTCTTTTGCCCTTTTAATTATGGTGTGTCTTGGTGTGGTCCTCTTTGGATTCCTCTTGTAGGGGGTTCTGTGCACTTCCTGAACTTGTAAGTCTATTTCTTTCACCAGGTAGGGAAAGTTTTCTGTCATTATTTCTTCTAATAGGTTTATTTTGCTCTCCCTTCTTCGGGCACCCCAAAAATTCGGATGTTGGTTCGCTTAAAGTTGTCCCAGAGGCTCCTTACACTATCTTCATATTTTTGGATTCTTTTTTCTTTTTGTTTTTCTGGTTGGATGTTTTTTGTTTCCACATATTTCAGATCTTTGGTTTGATTCTTGGGGTATGTTGATCTACAGTTGAGTTTCTGTATATTCTTTATTTCAGACAGTGTATGCTTCATTTCTGACTGATCCTTTTCCATTTTTTTGGCATTCTCATTAATATCCTTAAAGGTCTCATCAAGTTTCTCAGCGGTTTTAAGAAGATTCTTGAGTAACCTTATAAATGTGGTTCTGAACTCTATGTCATCTAGTAGTTTGCTTTCCTCCGTTTCTTTCATTTGTGAGATGTTTCTTTGTCTCCACATTTTGGCTGCTTCCCTGTGTTGATGGAGTAGCTTTGTGTGGTAGGTGATCTATAGGGGGCAGTAGCTCAGCCTCCCCAATCACATGAGGTGGATGCTCTTGGTACACCCCTTTGTGGGCTGGGTGCAAAGTCTTGGTGTAGTTAAGCCTTAATTGCTGTTGGTACACTGGGAGGAATTGACCTCCACGCCAATTAGCTGTGAGCACTCACTGTGTCTATAATGGAAGAACTGCTGCGCTGAAGACACGCTTATGGGGCAGGACTTGTTTCAGTGGGGCTTTGGTGCTCACTGAGTCTGCCTCTTGAATGTGTCACTTATGGATGTGAGGAGTTGAAATCTGGTTTCTCACACTGACCACTAGGTACACTGGCTTCTGGATCTCCAATGGGGTGCAGGTCAGCTACTATCTGAGGCCACCCAGCAGGAGCTACAGTGAGAGCTACAGTTTTCTCCTCTTTGCTTGGGGTTTGGAGGTTTTGGAGCTGTCTGACCCGGGCTGCAAGTTTGCTAGGTTAAGCTGCGATAGGGCAGGCCTTTCTTATGCTAACTAAGCTGCTTGGAGCTTGGGTGGGTTTATAGGCTGTGCAGGGCGGGGTCTCAGGGCATCACCAGGCCAGGGAGTGGCAAACAGCGATGGCTACCAGTCAGCCAGCTCTGCGTCCCCGTCGGCACCCGCGAGTCCCTTGTCCCAGTGCAGTAAACAACCACTCCTGCGCGCAGCTCTGCAAGCAAGCCACCCTCACTGGTAGACAGTCCAGCCTCTCCCCGTAGGAGTCTGGGTCCCCCGTGTCTCCCCAGAGACTGGATTTCAGAGTAATCGGGGGCCTGTCTCCCTTTGGGCCGAAAAAAGCAACACCCGCCACCACGCGTCTCCGTACCTCAGCTTTTCAGCGCTTGTGCACGTTTCAATGCTCTGTTCTCTCTCCTTCTAGTTGTAGAACTTCCACTCAGCCAGCCCTCCCGTGGTTCCGGGTGATAGACGTTTTGTCCTTCAGTTGCAGTTTTGAAATTGTTGTGCGAGGCAGCAGTTTAGGTGTTTACCTATGCCACCATTTTGGATTCCAAAAGTGATTGTTGTAATGGTCCTGATTCACTGGGTAGCTGCACCTACATTTTCTTTGGGTACAGAGCTGCAGCCAGAATATCCTGGGAATTCTAAGGAAGGAATTAACTCCACACAGGATAATAAAATTTTGTTTTTATTGAAATGTTTTAAATTGTTAATGTACATTAATATTCTGAATGAACACTAAATAAGAACAATATTAACCATTAAAAATAATGAGTCCACGTGGCATCTAAAACGAGCTATGAAGGTAATGCCGAGAAGCACAAACCACTCAGGTGTGCAGGATCTCACTGCCTTTGTGCGTCCACTTCAGTGCTTTGAGTTTCCTTTCCTCACCTCAGGGATACTGTGAGAAATGAAACTAACATTTAAAAGTATGACAGCCCTAACCAGTTTGGCTCTGCAGAGAGTCTTGGCCTGCAGACATAAGGGTGCTGTGTTCGATTCTGGTGAAGGACACATGCCCGGGTTGCAGGCTCGATCCCTAGTAGAGGGCATGTAGGAGGCAGCCAATCAATGATTCTCTCCCATCACTGATGTTTCTATCTCTCTCTCCCTCTCCCTTCTTCTCTGAAATCAATAAAAATATATTAAAAAAATAAAAGTATAAGAGGCTTAGTTTTATAATTGTTGTAATATTTTCCTTATTTACTATCTACCTGTGTATTTTAAATGTCTGTGTAGGTGAGCAAAAAGTAAACTATTGCTGAAGCTGAGGAATGACTTGACACCTTTGAAAAGGAATGTTTTCTGATAGTAGTTCAATTTTATCCAGTTATTCTGCTCAAGTCTCTTTTCCACATATATATCTAACTTAAAAAAAGGAACAAAATAGAAGCTTCAAAAATTGTTATATGCTTCAAAGAAACATTTCTTTTATGTTTTCCTTCCCTAGGTGTCTGACTATGATCTTGAGTCCATCTATGCGGTAACCATGTGGGTGGTAGAGGGAGAGAGGAGGCTATAGGGGGGATAAATGATGATTAAAAAAAGAAAAAGAAAGAACCATTATGACACACACACATAAAAGCTCTTTTCTTTTGAGATTTAATCTGAGCTTAAAGGATACCTCTTCAGTGGGGCTTTGCTTAACCAGTCAATCTAAAACAAACAAACACATACACACACACACACAAGCCACACCTTGAAGCTAACTGTTGATTATACCACTGATTTTGGATTATCTGCCTAACATTTGTCATACTTGGTTAATTGTCTGTGGTTGTTTTTTTCTTAGCATAACCACACTCCCTCACTTCCCTCCCCACCCCTGGCCTAGAATGTAAGCTCCATGGACAACAGTAATTAAAAAAGAATCAACAAAGGTTGAATGAATGAAAAAAAAAAAAAGGAGTCCATTTAGAAGGCTGTATTCCAATCACGAGTGATATATCAGGGAGGAGAGCTATGCAAAGACCTTTCACAAAGACCATTTAAGAATGATACCAAGATACTTGGTTTTATTATATATATATTTTGAAGTATGTGAAGACATGGTATTTTTTTTTTTTTACTTCAGATATTTTATTAAATTTGTCCAATTTAGTCATCCAACTGACAAAGCAAAGCAACCCCACGCTTGATCCAGTGTTGAATGGGTTGGTCCGTTTTTAACAACATTGCAATGACAAAGTTAGTAGAATGTCCTGTCGTGGAAAGAGTTCCTTTACGTTCACTTGTCTTGTAGAGGGGACAAACATAGGCATTCAACTTCTCAATCTGAGCCTTTTTAGCTTGAAAAAAAAAAAATAAAAGAAATATATTCATTTCATAAAGAGAAAAAGACCCAATAGTACTAAAAGAACAACTATCTTGTAATAAAATGGCAAGTGCTAAATCTAAGATTATGGTTATGATATTTGAACATTTGAAAGTTGATGTTGCTTTTTAAAGTTTTTATAGTAGTTATAGTTGTGAAATAAGGAAGTGATTTCATAAGGTTCGTGATTCTAGGTCTGGAGGACAGGAATTGATTTTAAGGTCTGGATCACTTACAGGCAAGAAAACACTCCAAGTAAAGGACTTGGGAGAGGAGTAAGGGAAAGCGAAGGTAGGGAGGAAGGAATAAAATATAGCAGAGGTAATGGGGGAGATGCTAAAAGAGAAACAGTTGTTTAGTGCTCTAATACAAAAAACCCATAAATTAGAAGTTGAAGTTACTGTTTGTTTTCAGCAGGTTATTACTAAGACAAACACAGCAATACTTAGCTACTCACACAAGGAAGTTCACATTTCTCAGAGTTAAACTAGAACTGCACTGATAATGAAAATATTTGATGGTCTGGGTAGTGATTACGGGTGATTTATAAATGTTTTCATTAATAGTTATTTGAGATAAAAAATACAGAAGACATAGAAAACAAAAGAATGAACCTCATTTGTTTAGACTTGTGGAAAAATGATGATAGCAAAGGAGGGAAGGAGCAAGTTGCTTTTCCAGAGGGACAAAACTTGGCTGCACCCATGTGGCTTGCAGTGTCTACCCCTTGGGGCACCTGACAGCTCCTAGGCCTAAGAGTTTTTTATAGCCAGAAAACTCTAGCTGTTAGCTGGAGACTGTGTCAAGCCTATTTGTGTCTCTGAGAGGTGTGCAAAGAAAGGCACTTGGGAATAAAAATATTGGTGGGAAGCTCTAGACTCTGAAAAGTAGAAGTGTGGGGGAGGGGCAAAGAAAATGTTACATCCCATGGGATAAGAGCAAAAAAGAGGCAGAATGATATTCCTAAAATAATACAAATGCAACACACAAACGAAGGAACTATTTATTGTAATTGGACAAAATTCTAATGGGCTAGAGCAAAGACTTATTTGGGAGAGTAGTTAAAAATATCTATCATTATCCTCCCTAAAACTCTAATAAGTTTTGTTAGAAGTATATTTACTTGGTTTTATCCATATGATAGGCATCAGGTCAAACAGAAGTTTGGGATATTGTTCGGCAAGTAATCCACTGTGAAGAGAAATTGAGAGACATTTATTAGACATAAGATAAAATTTGCTTCTCGGATACTGCTACTTAGATAGTGGCTTTTAATACAAGAGAGAACCAAAGATATGCAGGAAAAAAATGTAAAAAAAAAAACCACAAAAAGAAATAACAACAACAACAAAATAAATCCAAGGAAGAGACAATGAAAAATTGAGAGAACCAAAAGAAAACTGTGCAAAGGCTCTATGTACAAACAGTGGACAAATATCAATTCCTGCCATTTTTTTTTTTTTTTTTTTTTTTTTTTGCAGAGAGGAAGGGAGAGGGATAGAGAGTTAGAAACATCGATGAGAGGGAAACATCGATCAGCTGCCTCCTGCACACCCCCTACTGGGGATGTGCCCGCAACCAAGGTACATGCCCCTGACTGGAATCGAACCTGGGACCCTTCAGTCCGCAGGCCGATGCTCTATCCACTGAGCCAAGCCGGCTAGGGCACAATTCCTGCCATTTTTAAAGTGCTGTCCATGAGGCAGACACTGGCCTATACCATTTCACCCTCACAATGATCTTGTCCCCAATCCTATTCCAATTTCACAGGTAGAGTGGCGGCTCAGAAAATGAGCACTTTTCTCATAGTAACACAGCTCTAAAATGCCAGTGTCAGGATTCAAATATAGATATGCCTATCTAGAAATGTAGCTTCTTTTCCCTATGCTACATTGTTTGCTTACTTGCTTATTAGTTTGAAAGAAAAAAGAAAGGAAGAAAAAGATGAATACATATATAAAGAAAAGTTAAGAGAAATTTCATCACCCAGTAGAGTGATGAAAAAGAAGAGAGAACGAATCAAATGAACTATGTGCATCCAAGTCTTCTCATAGCTCTGTCTTAGCATGATCTCTGTAGAACCACCTTCTTGATCCTTAAGCGATTTTCTCTGCTTTGGCCTTTAACGTTCTCTTGAGAGTAAAGTCTAAGTCTGACTCTGGAAATAGAGGATTATGTTTATTAATGAATTTCCAGGGGAAATATGTTCTTCCTTCCTCTCTTACCTTATATATTTCAAACAAGAATAGCATTGCTGCCCTAGCCAGTTTGAGCATCAGACTGGAGACTGATGGATCCCAGGTTCGATTCTGGTCAAGGGCACATACCCAGGTTGTGGGCTTGATCCCCAATTGGGGGCCTGCAGGAGGCAGCCAATCAATGATTCTCCGTCATCATTAATGTTTCTATTTTCTATTTCTCCCTCTCCCTTCCTCTCTGAAATAAGTAAAAATGTGTATATGTATATATATATATTGGCATTACTTAGTTTCCCAAGCTGGAATTTCAGCATTTATTTTAAATATTTATTTATTATGCCATCAAAATATAAGAAAACATTTTCCATTCACCAGGAGAAATAATACCTTTACTATAACTGTAAATTGTTTAAAAGTGAGGTGCTCCTACACTTTATAAAATGGAAGGTAATTGTTATAAAACAGAAGAAGTAGGAAAATTATGTCCATTAACTTAGACCACTGAAATATTAACTAAAAACTATTCAGGACCTAAAAACCACTCATCACTTGCCCAGGCTGAATAATGATTTATGGCAAGATTTCTGATATTTATTATTTGACATATTCCCTAGAAGAGGTGTTTTGGTTGAGGGGAGGAGGGTCAGGGAGGAAGACAGCAGCCAGCTTATCTGACTGAAGATTCAGCTACAATTAAAGAGATCTTTGCTTTGAAATTATGGACCTTGGTCTGTCCCAGCGTGCTCCATCGAGATATAATCCATGGATGTAAACTCCATCTTCTGGTGCTGTCTCAGATGTATCATAAGGAATAACCTAAAGTAGAGGCACACACTGGTAATGATCTCCTCTCCAGATAACTTTAGTCTCATAAAGAAAACATTGGCTAAATCTTCAGAACACATTCAGGGAAACTCTGTTATATTAGAGCTCCTTAAACGATATAATTTCAGTAAAGTGTAAATGTAAAAATGTATAATACAGTTCTTTGTGAAGCATTTTATCAAGTTTTACTGTACCTCATATTAATTTTTGCTAAAATAGAAAAGCAGCATTGGATTTTTAAAAGAGAATTTTTAAGAGTGTATTTGAACCAAAACTGACAACATATGCTGAGGAGCAAGATCTCAAATGCTCCTGGATTATTCAAATTGAATATTGAGGTATATAAAATTTCTATTATATTATAGAGATAGCAAGACAAATATATACTTTCTTCATGAAATTCAAAGAATGAAAAAAAGTCAAATTGTATATAATGAGCTATAAAAATATGAATTCTGCATATTCTCCTTGCTTAAGTACATGACTTCAATGTAATGCTATACTGTGCAATTTAAGAAGTTACTGTACCTCAAATTCATATCCTAGTAAATCAATCGGGATGGTATATTTTCTGGCATAATTCTGCATAGCTCCAGTTAAAAAGGCTTGGGTGAAAAAGAAACCAGAGAGCCAAAATACACAAGGTTTTCCTGAATCATACCAGTCCTGTAAAGGAAAAACAAAATGTTTATTTTTTTAGCTTACACAAGTGTCACCTGACATAATTCCTGATTCTGGTTTTCATGTGTATTGCCCACAATTTCCATTACAGGACTCTCTTCCTGACACCAAACACACTACCTATCTTGGCCCTCCTACCTCTTTTCCCTTCTAGTTACTCTTCTTGGAAAATTCTAACCCATTTTAACATTAACCTGAATAAAACAAAGTTTGAAAAATTTAAATTTTCTTCAAAAAGCCAAATATAAATTATTTAGGGGCTTATTTATTACTTAATCCCACTCAAAAGCAACCATTTTCAGAAACATTGTCTACCTATAGCCCTCATGTGTTGACTCCAGTTCCTTAACCTTCTTAAACTCTCTTCCTCCATGGTCATTGCCCTTACTCCAGTTTAGATATTTATGATCTTTTTTTTCTCTATCAGTGTGTACTTTTCTTGCTGCTTTTCTCTCTTCCTGCTCAACACATCTATAACAATGCTGCCAGAGGCTACCTCGCCATGCATGGTTTGGATCAGGTTTAGCACCTTGCATGATTTTTCAGTGACCTACTGCTATGCTACCAAATTAAAGTCTAAATACACCTTAGTGTAAACACCTTAGTCTTCTGTTCAAGATACTTCACAATCTGGCCCCAACCTGTATTTCAGCTCTATCCTTTTTAATTCCCTTCAACCATCTTACGTTCTAACCAGAATGCACCGTTTGCAAGTCTGTTCTTCGCACTGGGTGGACATCTGTTTTTTTTTCTTTCTACTTATCTTAAAGTGAAAATACTTTTTTTTTAAATGAATCTTTATTCAGATTATTACAATTGTTTCTCCTTTTCCCCCCCTTGGCTCCCCTCCACCAGGTTCCCACCACACCTTCTGCCCTTACCTCCCCCCCACTGTCCTCATCCATAGGTGTACGATTTTTGTCCAGTCTCTTCCTGCACCCCCCGATATCCCTTTCCCCCTGAGAATTATCAGTCCACTCCCTTTCTATGCCCCTGATTCTATTATATTCACCAGTTTATTCTGTTCCTCAGGTTTTTAATTCACTTGATTTTTAGGTTCACTTGTTGATAGATATGTATTTGTTGTTCATAATTTTTATCTTTACTTTTTTCTTCTTCTTCCTCTTCTTAAAGAATACCTTTCAGCATTTCATATAATACTGGTTTGGTGGTGATGAACTCCTTTAGCTTTTTCTTATCTGTGAAGCTCTTTATCTGCCCTTCAATTCTGATTGATAGCTTTGCTGAGTAGAGTAATCTTGGTTGCAGGCTCTTGCTATTCATCACTTTGTAGATTTCTTGCCACTCCCGTCTGGCCTGCATAGTTTCTGTTGAGAAATCAGCTGACAGTCATATGGGTGCTCCCTTGTAGGTAATTAACTGTTTTTCTCTTGCTGCTTTTAATATTCTCTCTTTTTTTCTTTTGCTCTTGGTATTTTAATTATGATGTGTCTTGTTGTGGTCCTCTTTGGATTCCTTTTGTTTGGGGTTCTGTGCGCTTCCTGGACTGGTAAGTCTATTTCTTTCACCAAGTGGGGGAAGTTTTCAGTCATTATTTCTTCAAATAGGTTTTCAGTATCTTGCTCTCTCTCTTCTTCTGGCACACCCATAATTCTGATGTTGGTACACCTGAAGTTGTCCCAGAGGCTTCTTACACTATCTTCAACTTTTTGGATTTTTTTTTTGCTTTTTGCTTTTTCGGTTGAGTGTTTTTTGCTTCTTTGTATTTCAATTCTTTGACTTGATTTTTGCGTTCCTCTAGTCTGTTGTTGGGTCTCTGTATAATATTTTTATTTCAGTCAGTGTATGTTTAATTTCTAGTTGGTCCTTTTTCATATCTTTGAGGGTCTCGTTATATTTATCGGCCTTTTCTAGGATATTCTTGAAAAGACTTATAACCGTGGTTTTGAATTCTATATCCAGTCGTTTGTTTTCCTCCATTTCTTTCGTTTGTGATCTGTTTCTTTGTCACTGCATTTTCACTGCTTCCCTGAGTTGGTAGGGTAGCTTTGTGTGCTAGGTTTCCTATATGGCCCAGTGGGTCGGCCTCCCAGTTACCTGAGGTGGACACTCTTGGTGCACCCCTTTGTGGACTGTGTGTACAGCCTTGTTGTAGTTAAGTCTTGATTGTTGTTGGTATCACTGGGAGGAATTGACCTCCAGGCCAGCTGGCTGTGAGGATCAGCTGTTTCTATGCTGGGAGAAGTTCGGTGCTGGAGACAGCCTTATAGGATTAGACTTGCCAAATTGCGAAAGCCTCTGTGTTCAGCTTGGATGGGGTGGAGTCTCAGGGTGGAGCAGACAGTCTTGGCTTCCTGTCAGCCCTGCCCTTGTGTGTGCACACGCGCGCATCCAGACCTCTGCCTTCCCCGGCTCCCGAGCCTCCGTCCAAGAGTCCAGATTTCCCCCGCAAGAGTGTGGGTCCCCAGGGGCTCACTTGGAACTGGGGTTCAGTGCAGTCAGAATTGGGGGTCAGTGCAGTCAGGAGCTTCCGACTCCCTTCTGCTAGGGAAAGCCTGTGGCAACCTATGCAGTCTTTGTGCACAGTTGCGCGCGTGCACTTCCAGACCCCTGCCTGCCTGGGCTCCCCAGGTCTCCCCGGGTCTCCGAGTGCCTTTCTCTCTACCTGACAGTCCAGACTCCCCTTGTATGAGCCTGGGTCCACGGGGTTTCGCCTGGAACTGGGGTTCAGTGCAGTCGGGGGGCTTCCTTCCCCCTCCCACCAGAGAAAGTCAGCCAGGCTCTCAGCCACCCTTCCTCTCTGTGCACACAAAGACCCTTTGCGGTACCTCAACCCTTTGCCATTCCTCCAATTCTCCGTGAGCGTTTCTCTTTCCTTCTACTTGTAGAATTTCCACTCAGCCAGCTTTCCTGTGGTTCTGGATGGTGTCCGTTCTGTCTTTTAGTTGTAGTTTTGAAATTGTTGTGTGAGGCAGCGGTTTAGGTGCTTACCATGCCGCCATTTGGTTTTCTTAAGGATCTGAAAATACTCTTAAGTCCTTCTGGAGAATGAACCCTCCTACACTCTCACTCCAAGCTCTTCTGGCAGTGGTATTACACCTTATGGAAGGCACAGGATTCATTGCCTAGCCAATCATACCTCCAGTCATAAGGATTGATTCAGTAATGGACATGTGACCCAATCAAAGCTAGGGATGTTGAGATTCTTGCTGGGACTTTTGGAGAAAAGACTCACTCTCAACTCTCTATAAAGTTGTGAGGCTATAGTTGCTGTTGCTATCATGCTACCATCAGAGGAAAATCTGAGAATACAGTTACCCCACAGAGACTGGAACCAAGAGATGAAGTGCAAGAGACCAAGATCAGGTGACCATGTTTGTACCCAAATTCAAACCCTGCCTGGAGCCACTTTACCACCTTATTTTCAACTACACAAAGAAGCAAATTTTGTTTTATCTTATGTCAAAAATTTTACAACAGAATCCATCTAAATTACATCATGCCACAGCTATCTCTCTTAAATCTCTTCCTTTTTTTGTAGTATCCAAAATCATTCATCCTTTAGACCCAGTTCAAATGTTACCTCATCCAATAAACAAACAACTTTCCTGAGCTAAAAGAACTCTCTTCTCTTTGAGTTCCCAAAGCACTTTAGTCTTTTGTGACAGATCCCTTACTATACTGTATTAGTTTTTTCTTAGATACATATGCTATCTCCCTATAGGCTATTGGCAACTTGGAGGCAACTTGGCAACTTTGTCCAACAACAAGGTGCTTTGGACAAAGTGGAGTCTCAATTTACATTTGTTGATTGAACAGATGAATTAATAAAATGCACTTGTTCTCTGAGTGAGCAGCAAGCTATGGGAAGAAGCCAGCTTTGCTTCCTCGAAGAGAACAAACCCCTTCTAGAGATATTAGAACAGTACAAGCTATCAGATCAAGAAGTAGAGAAAGAGATGGAGTTCGGCGAGGGCACAAGCTAGGCAGAACCAGCACCTCACACAAGGAAGCTGTAAGAACCCAGAAGGCAAGTGCTTAGAAAATTCCATTGCTCATTCCACAGCTTCATTTAGTCAAGAATGTCATGAGTGTCTGGGTGAGCTACTTATATACAATCTCTGAATTAGCTACCATTAACTGAGTCCTTTGTACATACCAGGCACTGTGCTAAGAACTTTACATGCATTACCTCACTTAGTTCACAAAATAACTCAACGAGTCAGGTATTTTCCTCCCATTTTACAGGTAAGGAAACTGGGTCCAGAAAGATGAGTATCTTGCTCAATTTCACACAGATACTGTCAGATCCTGGATTTAATCTGAAATGATAGCCAGTGTGAAAAAAAAAAGCTTAAAAAAAGGTACAGGAAGGAGAAGGGGAAGATAAATAGGGTCAATAGTGGGAGAGAAATGAGAAAAAAAGGACAGGAAACTCCAGATGACTTATTTGCTTAATTTGTTAACTCTAAGAACGATTAAAAGGTGAAGTCAAGAGTCTAGGAAAAAGAAAGATATGGGAAAATTGTGCAGCTTCTCTAAAGGTAAGGGAACAATGGGGGAGATCCATTCAGGGGAAGGTTTGTGGTAAAGGGTGATAAAGTGCTCAATAATGAGACCTTTCTAACTCATTCAAATGGGATGATTTCCAGGGGAAATGCAAATTTCAGAAAGTAGAGAGTTTGATGTGAACTTATAGTAACAACAACAAATTGAATTTATCCTGGAGACTGTTCCAGTTGGCACCATGCCAGGACCCCTCTAGGGGACTAAGCTAAAGACTCATCAGGCCCTTCAGGAACAAAGTAGTATATACTGAAATGCAAGCAGTTCCAATAAAAGTTCTAGAAAAGTTTGGGAAATAAATTAGGGTATGAAAAAAAAGTAAAAGTGTGGCAAGGGGAGGATGGAATTAACTATGTCAGATGCTTTTGATAAGGGACAGAAAGAGACTGGTACATATAGGAAGAAGTAAAAGACATGCCTAGGCATTTCCCAGGGGTACACATGCTCACTTATCAAATTAGCAAAGATAAAAATGAACACTAATTACTGAGAAATGGGCACTCATTCACTATTGATGGGGATATAGTTGAATAAATTTTCTGGAGGATAAATAGGTAATGTACATCAAAAGCCCTAAAAATATCCAAATGGTATTAATTAAAACATTAAAAGAATAAGGTTCCACTGACCAAGAGGGATTTTTCTAGCAACACAAGAATGGTTTTACATTTGGAAATGTAGTGATATAATTCAATGCAATAATGAGCTAAAGAAGATAAAAAGTGACATCACCAGCAAAAAATGCTGAGAAGGCATTTGATAAAATTCAATAGTTTCTGATTTTACAAAGGAATAGTCTACATTTATTGAATGCTTAACACATATTGTAGACTGTTACCCTATGAGATAAAAATGTCCATTTTATGGATAAAGAAACTGAGTCTAGGAAGTGACAACTCTTCTAGAGCTTAAACACTTAAAACCACTATTCTGTACTTTTTTGTTTGTTAAGTATTAATCTACATAAAAAGCTCCTATAAATTAAAAGTTGCTAAGTAGTCCAAAAGAAAAATGGCCTAAGACAGTGGTCGGCAAACCCATTAGTCAACAGAACCAAATATCAACAGTACAACGAATGAAATTTCTTTTGAGAGCCAAATTTTTCAAACTTAAACTTCTTCTAACGCCACTTCTTCAAAATAGACTCAGCCAGGCCATGGTATTTTGTGGAAGAGCCACACTCAAGGGGCCAAAGAGCCGCATGTGGCTCGCGAGCTGCAGTTTGCCAATCACGGGCCTAGGAGATGAACAGGCAATTCACAGAAAAATACAAATGGCAAGCACACATACCAAAAGAAGCACAAGCTCACTAATAAATAATCAAAGAAATTTAAATTAATACAACAAGATTGACAAAAATTGAAAAGTGATGTCTGAAAAAGCCTGTCCCTCTAATCTTTACAAGCACTGGATATTTTATGATTAGTTTCTACAGTGAAACAAATAAAACTTTCATATAATAAAAAGGCAACTGAACACTGAAAGGTCATATAACTGTGTGAATTTACAAAAAGTATTTTTGGGTCTTTCCCCACCCAATACCTATACATAAATTTCAGCCATAAGATGGGAGTGAGCTGAGGAGTTAGCGAGGAAAAATAGCGCCTTGCTCTATGCTTGCTGTCCTGCCCTGAGCATCCTTTTAAGTGTGTATTTGGAGCGGGAGTTGGCCGGGAGGGTGTAGTAGTTGGGTGGTGGGAGTGGAGGGGGGTGAGGTTGGGGGGCGGTGGTGGGAAGAATGAGATTTCAAAGCATTAATATTTTCCATGGTTTTATGAGATAGAAGCAACTGATTTTAAGACAATGCCCAGCCCGGCTGGTGTGGCCCAGTGGTTGAACGTAGACATATGAACCAGGAAGTCAGGGTTCAATTACCGGTCAGGGCACATGCCCAGGTTGTGGGCTCGATCCCCAGTGGGGGTGTGCAGGAGGCAGCCAATCAATGACTCTCTCATCACTGGTGTTTCTATCTCTCCCTCTCCCATCCTCTCTGAAATAAATAAAAATATATTTAAAAAAAAGACAATGCCCAATTATTGATAAACCCAAGCCTCGGACTCTTGGTGATTTACGACAAAAGCAGAATCTTTGAAAATATAAATATCACATATTACTTGGGTTTGAGTAAAGCAAATTTGTTTATTGTTTTAAGTATTACAAATAGTAGTACATATGTCTCCTTTTTTTCCCCCCCCATTGACCTCCCCCCAGCCTCCCCTACCCCCCAGTACATACCTTCACCTGCCCGCCCTCCCCCCCCGCCCCCAGTGTCTTGTATCCATTGGTTATGCTTATATGCATGCGTACAAGTCCTTCGGTTGGTCTCTTAGAGGCCCCCTCGCCCAACCTCCCCTGTCTTCCCGATGTAGTTTGACAGTCTGTTCAATGCTTCTTTGCCTCTGTATCTTTTTCCCACCATTTCTTTCCTTTAAAAAATTTTGCCTCTGAAGACTAGAAATAAACATATAATAACAAAACAAAAAAAATGAGTAAAGCAAAATTTTAATTCTTTATTCAATGCTTTGAAATATGTGTAATTTTCAATATCCTAAAATTTTGGTTAGATTACCATGAAACTACTAATCACATTCCATTCAACTCAGATCCCTCAAGTGACCATAGCCAATTTTTAATGTCTCCCCTTAATATATAATCTTTTACCTGTAAAAAGTTCAACCGGGCTAGAAAATCTGTGATGTAACTTCCTAGGGGCTTAAGACTTGGGTATGATCGTTGGGCCCATATTTCTGGAACTTTTCCAACAAGCAAACTTCCAGAGAGTGCCTCCAATGCAGAATCCATTACAACCACACCCTTAATAGCTTTCTCCAGGTCCTGTAGAGTGCTACGTATAGTTTTAATTAAACTGCAAGGAAAGCAATTATGTTATCAACATATATGTGAAATAAATATCAACATGAAATCTTTCCAGAAGAAATAGCAGGAATCTCATTCACAGCTTTATAAGGGTGTTTCCCAAAGTATGGTCATTTCTACTTGGCAATGTAAGGTTATTTTAACATACACTTAAATGAACATTTTTTATTTTAAAAATAAATAGTTTAAATAAAGTAAATAATACAACTAGTTTTTTAGGTATTATTGCATGGGACCAGGCCAATTTAAGCAGAGAATGATTACATAAATAATGTTACAGGTGAATTTTAAATGTGGAAAAAGTTATAAAAGTGTTATATAGTGGTTCAATTTGGGAAACTGCCTCAAAACATAAAGCTTATATTCATTTATGCACTTTTAAATACTCTGCTTCCCACTCAGGCCCAAACTTCTAAGAATATTAAAAATACACCTGATTTCAGAGTTTTAGGCTAGACGCCTAAATATACCTGATGTGAGGGATAATACGTTATTACTTACTAGAGGCCCGATGCATGAAATTCGTGCAAGGGGCTAGGCCCTTGAAGCCCCAGCTTTTTTTGGAAGGACATACAGTCTAATTAGCATATTATGCTTTTATTGTCATAGATAAGTTCTTGTGAATACTTATTATATGTATGCTCTTACAAAATACAGAATTAATTAATATTTTATTTTAAAACAAGTCTGGAAACCCAAATAAACTCGGAAACACTTAGAAAATTCATGAACACAACAATCTCCATTCCTTAAGCCTGGACTGAATTGTAGAAAATGCAATTTAAAAAGTTCAAAGCATATACAATCTGTTTGCTAGTATGGGGTACCTAATCAACCTAGATTGTATTCAGGAAGAAAAACAAGGTGTATATATATTAAATGGAAGAAAAATGTCAAACGATGTGACTACACACAGGCCTTATTAATGCTCATTTCATCTTTAGTTTCTGAAGATACTAGTAATGGATCGATGAGAAATCTAATTAATGAATATTTTTAACCAGATTTCTTTTTCATCATTATTTTTACATTACAAAAGATATTCTCACTTTGGAGGCAAAAGGTTATGCAGTTAAATTATGAATATAAAAAGGGAGAAATTATAAAGAAATGGCAAGTTTTGATAATTTTTTTTCTTAAAGCTTTAAGTAAATACCAACTTTTATCAACTTTGGTTGGTCACCTTATGGATCACTGGGGATACAGATCCTTACTTGTTAAATCTTTCCATTTCTTGTACTAACACAGTATTCATGCTCTCTTCATAGCTCACAGGATACTTCAATAGGGCTGCTTCAATGTCAAAATCATTTGGTAGCTAAGAGAATAGATTTTGAAGATCACATATTACTCTAGAACAGATAGTTTCATTCAGCGATAATACTAATAGCTAGCACTAAGCAGTTACTATGTACCTGCTTTCTATACATCATCTCTTTTTTTGTTTTGTTTTGTTTTTTGTTAATCCTCCCTGACCAGAGCTAGGGATCGAGCCTGCAAACGAGTTATGTGCCCTTGACCGGAATCCAACCCGGGACCCTTCAGTCCATGGGCTGATGTCCTATCCACTGAGCCAAACTGGCTAGGGCTCCATACATCATCTCATTTAATCCTTACCATTTCCTCTTAGGTGGCCATTATTATATCCATTTACAGATGAGGCATTTAAGTAAAGAGAGGATAAGTACAAGGGTACACAGCCAAAAAATGATCTGTTTAAACCCACAGGTCTTTAATTCCCAAGGCCCATGCTATAGGACATAGCACTTTGCAGAAGA
Source organism: Corynorhinus townsendii (assembly GCA_026230045.1). NCBI lineage: Eukaryota > Metazoa > Chordata > Mammalia > Chiroptera > Vespertilionidae > Corynorhinus > Corynorhinus townsendii. The sequence goes on from JAPDVU010000006.1 coordinate 45,668,709, forward strand.
TAAACATTTCTGAAAAGTAGTATAATTTCCTTTTGTAAATTGAATCTTATTCGTATTGATAAAACTGAGGTACTATTTCATAATTGTTTTATATTGAGTTCCAATCAATTATCAACTGGCTTCAAATAGCTTAGTTTATGCTATCAAATAAATAATGTGTGAATGTAGCAGGGGTCCAGGACATAGGGAGGAGAAGGCCATCAAGTGTCTGATTTCTATGAGGCACCTCAGGGATGCTTGAGAAGTGATGAAGGGGACTTTGGGACTGATGATCAAGCTGCAAGACATTGGAATTCATACTCCTTAAGGGAAAAAAAGTTTCCTAATCAGGGAAGTATCAAACTAAAAAAAGTTGAGCTGCCCAGAGTATCTCCAGGTGATGGTCCCTGGGTGTTGCTAAAGAATTATAAGTCATGCTAGATGGTGTCACTCAAGGACGCTTTGGCTTAGTACAGTGGTTGGCAAACTCATTAGTCAACAGAGCCAAATATCAACAGCACAAAAATTGAAATTTCTTTTGAAAGCCAAATTTTTTATTTTTTATTTATTTTTTTAAAAATAAATCTTTATTGTTCAGATTACAGGTGTTCCTCTTTTTGTTTACCCCCTATAGCTCCCCTCCACCTGATTCCCCACCCCACCCTACCCCATGCCCTTAACCCCTGCCACTGTCTTCATCCATAGGAGTAAGATTTTTGTCCAATCTCTTCCGCACCACTCACACACGCTTCCCCCTTAGAATTGTCAGTCCACTCCCTTTCTATGTCCCTGATTCTATTATATTCACCAGTCCATTCTGTTCTTCAGATTTTTTATTTACTTGATTTTTAGATTCACTTGTTGGTAGGTATGTATTTGATGTCATTTTGTTGTTCATAATTTTTATCTTTACCTTTTTCTTCTTCTTCCTCTTCTTAAAGAATACCCTTCAGCATTTCATGTAATCCTGGTTTGGTGGTGATGAACTCCTTTAGCTTTTTCTTGTCTGTGAAGCTCTTTATCTGACCTTCAACTCTGAATGATAGCTTTGCTGGATAGAGTAATCTTGGTTGTAGGTTCTTGCTGTTCATCACTTTGAATATTTCTTGCCACTCCCTTCTGGCCTGCATAGTTTCTGCTGAGAAATCAGCTGACAGTCGTATGGGTACTCCCTTGTAGGTAACTAACCGTTTTTCTCTTGCTGCTTTCAAGATTCTCTCTTTGTCTTTTGCCCTTGGCATTTTAATTATGATGTGTCTTGGTGTGGTCCTCTTTGGATTCCTCTTATATGGGGTTCTGTGCACTTCCTGGACTTGTAAGTCTATTTCTTTCACCAGGTAGGGAAAGTTTTCTGTCATTATTTCTTCTAATAGATTTTCAGTATTTTGCTCTCTCTCTTCTTCTGGCACCCCAAAAATTCGGATGTTGGTATGCTTAAAGTTGTCCCAGAGGCTCCTTACACTATCTTCATATTTTTGGATTCTTTTTTCTTTTTGTTTTTCTGGTTGGGTGTTTTTTGTTTCCACATATTTCAGATCTTTGGTTTGATTCTTGGGGTACATTGATCTACAGTTGAGTTTCTGTATATTCTTTGTTTTAGACAGTGTATGCTTCATTTCTGATTGGTCCTTTTCCATTTTTTTGGCATTCTCATTAAGGTCCTTGAAGGTCTCACTAAGCTCCTCAGAAATGTCATCAAGTTTCTCGGTGGTTTTTAGAAGATTCTTGAACAACCTTATAAATGTGGTTCTGAACTCTATGTCGTCCAGTAGTTTGCTTTCCTCCGTTTCTTTCATTTGTGACATGTTTCTTTGTCTCCACATTTTGGCTGCTTCCCTGTGTTGATAGAGTGGCTTTGTGTGGTAGGTGACCTATAGGGGGCAGTAGCTCAGCCTCCCAAATCACCTGATGTGGACGCTCTTGGTACACCCCTTTGAGCCTTAATTGCTGTTGGTACACTGGGAGGAATTGACCTCCAGGCCAATTAGCTGTGAGGACTTGCTGTGTCTATAATGGAAGAACTGCTGTGCTGGAGACACGCTTATGGGGCAGGACTTGTTTCAGTGGGGCTTTGGTGCTCGCTGAGTCTGCCTCTTGAATGTGTCACTTATGGATGTGAGGAGTTGAAATCTGGTTTCTCACACTGACCACTAGGTATACTGGCTTCTGGATCTCCAATGGGGTGCAGGTCAGCTATTGTCTGAGTCCACCTAGCAGGAGCTACAGTTTTCTCCTCTTTGCTTAGGGTTTGGAGGTTTTGGAACCATCTGACCCGGGCTGCAAGTTTGTTAGGTTAAGCTGCGATAGGGCAGGCCTTTCTTATGCTAAAGCTGCTGCTTGGAGCTTGAGTGGGTTTGTAGGTTGTGTGGGGCGGGGTCTCAGGGAGTCACTAGGCTAGGGCGTGGCAAACAGGTATGGCTGCTAGTTAGCCAGCTCTGTGTCTCTGACTGCGTCCCGTGCCCCAGCGCAGTAAACAATCATTCTTGTGCGCAGCTCTGCAAGCAAGGCCCCCTCACTTTCCGACCCGGTAGCAGACATTCCAGCTTCTCCCCATAGGAGTTTGGGTCCCCGCGTCTCCCCAGAAACTGTATTTCAGAGTAATCGGGGGCTTGTCTCCCTTTGGGTTGAATAAAGCAACGCCTGCCACCAGCCCGGATCACACGCCTCCGTACCTCAGCTTTTCAGCATTTGTGCACGTCTCAATGCTCTTTTCTTTCCTTCTAGTTGTAGAACTTCCACTCAGCCAGCTTTCCCATGGTTCTGGGTGATAGACGTTTTGTCTTTTAGTTGTAGTTCTGAAATTGTTGTGCGAGGCAGCAGTTTAGGTGTTTACCTACGCCACCATCTTGGATTCTCCCAAGAGCCAAATTTTTTAAACTTAAACTTCTTCTAATGCCACTTCTCAAAAGAGACTTGCCCAGGCTGTGGTATTTTGTGGAAGAGCCACACTCAAGGGGCCAAAGAGCCACATGTGGATCGTGAGCTGCGGTTTGCCGACCACTGGCTTAGTACAACCCCTCTACCCCATATAAGTCCCAGATTCCAGTGCCAGGTAACTTCCTGTTAGGGATTTTGTAAGTGCCACCACTCTGCAAGGGTGAGAACCTTTCCCCACAGAGGTATACCGCAGAAATGGTAAGGGGTCAGGGGTAAGAAAAGGCAAACAACAGAAGCAGCATTCCAGGGGTAGGGGTGGGAGGAGGCTGGTTTGCTGTAATTCAGGGGTCACAGGCATTGCTGCTCCACTCTCTTCTCCAGTGGCAGCAGCCAGGTGAGTAGGCTCCTAAGGAGTGATGTCAGACAAGGCTAGCAACTGTGAGAGTTGAGGGGTGGTGCTGCCCATGAGCTTTCAAGGCAGATGGACTATGGGTCAAGTTCTGCTACGTCAGAGTGCCTAACACTGTGGGGGTAATTACAGTATTTGCCTCAGAAAAGAATTGTGAAGATCTGTACTTTGGGACCATGATGTTTTTTAAAGTTACATAGCTCTTTATTGAATTTAAGACAGAAAAAAGGTGAGAAGGCTAACTAAGAACAGTGGGTTGTATTATGGAAAAAAGAACAAGAGTGTTAGCAGCTAATTCTGTGCCTCCTCACTTCCTAAGGTAGCCTAAAAACTATTCATTCCTTGATCCAGTAAGTTCAGACCATTTCCTCCATTTTTTAAAAGTAGGTCCACTATCACTCTGGCCGGTGCAGCTCAGTTGATTGAGGGTTGTCCCATGCACCAGGAGGTCACTGTTTCAATTCCTGGTCAGGGCACATGCCCAGGTAGCAGGCTTGATTTTCAGTAGTGGGAGTGCAGGAGGCAGCTGATTGATGATTCTCTCTCATCACCGATATTTCTATCTCCCTCTCCCTTCTTCTCTTAAATCAATAAAATATATATATTTAAAATAAACCTGTTTCTCTCTCATTGATGTTTCTATCTCCCTCTCCCTTCCTCTCTCTGAAATCAATAAAAACATATTTCTTAAAAGTAGGTCCATTATCTTTGCTTAGAAATGACAATAAACCATATAGGTTCATTAGCTCATCCATAGCTATAGTTACTAAGAACTTACCATGTGCTAGGTGTTATGCAAAGTACTTTATTTATTTATTTATTTACTTACTTGTTTATTTATTTATAACAATTGATAGTCAATTTATTAAAAAGGTTGATTTAAGCCCTAGGTGCTTTGGCTCAGTGGATAAAGAGTTGGCCTGGAACTGAAGGGTCCCCAGTTGGATTTAGGTCAAGGGTACATGTACCTTGGTTGCAGGCTCAATCCCTAGCCTTAGTCAGGGTGCGTGGGGGAGGCAACCAATTGATGTGTCTCTCTCATATTGATGTTCCCCTCTCTCTGTCTCTACCCCTCCCTTCCACTCTCTCTAAAAATCAATGGAAAAATATACTTGGGTGAAGATTAACAAAACAAAACAAAAAGGGTGGGTGGGTGGGTGTGATGTTGATTTAATTATCTACAGTGGTGACTTAAACCTGGACTCCTGACTCAATACTGATGAAAGCAATCAAGGATTGTGCAAGTCAATGAGTCACTTGTGGATCTTCATCTGAAACTGATCCTAAGTCTTAGAACCCTCCCCACAGGCAGTTTTTCTTGTAGTGATTCTGAGAGCCTGGGCCGGCATCTGAAATAGTCCTTTCACTCTGAGATTCTTTTCCTTTGCCCCTCTGATCAAGTCAGCACTCACCTTTTCCAAAGATTTTACGTTGTGTCTGGTTAGAGTAATTCTAATTAAGTGAATTGCCACCTCTGGTTATATGGGTGTCCTTCCTGCATCTTTATTTTTCTAAAATATATTTTATTGATTTTTTACAGAGAGGAAGGGAGAGGGATAGAGAATTAGAAATATTGATCAGCTGTCTCCTGCACACTCCCTACTGGGTACGTGCCCACAACCAAGGTACATGACTGGAATCGAGCCTGGGACCCTTGAGTCTGCAGGCTGACACTCTATTCACTGAGCCAAACTGGTTATGGCAGTGGTCGGCAAACTGCGGCTCGCGAGCAACATGCAGCTCTTTGGCCCCTTGAGTGTGGCTCTTCCACAAAATACCACGTGCGGGTGCGCACATACAGTGCGATTGAAACTTCGTGGCCCATGCGCAGAAGTCGGTTTTCGGCTCTCAAAAGAAATTTCAATTATTGTACTATTGCTATTTGGGTCTGTTGACTAATGAGTTTGCTGACCACTGGGTTAGGCCATCCTGCATCTTTTTTTTGAAAAATATTTTACTGATTTTTTTACAGATAGGAAGGAAGAGGGAGAGGGATAGAGAGTTAGAAACATCGATCAGCTGCCTCCTGCACACTCCCTACTGGGGATGTGCCCACAACCAAGGTACATGCTCTTGACCAGAATCAAACCCGTGACTCTTGAGTCCACAGGGCAGCATCTTGCATCTTTAAAAGCCTTGGCTGCAGAGCACTTTCCAGACCCACTTGCTCTTGGGCCAGAGTGAACAGCAGTGAGTCAGGAGCAGGAGCAAGCCAGATGGGCTTTGCTGCTATGCAACCCAGACTTCTTTATTTAATTTTTTAAATTTATCTTTATTGTGAAAGTATTACAAAGATTTTCCCCCCACCCCCTATTAACCCTCTCCACCCTGCACCTGCTCCTCCTGGCCTTCACCACACTATTGTCTGTGTCCATGGGCTATGCATATATGCATATAAATTCCCGGGTTAATCTCTCCCCACCCACCCCCTCCGTCCCTCTGAGATTCACCAGTTTGTTCCATACTTCTTGTCACCACTTTACAGATCTGGAAACTAATGCTCAGAAAGGTAAAATATCTCACACAAGGTCATAATGCTCTTAAATGGAGTTTTCAGATTGCCATTTCAGTACCATTTTGATGTATATTATATTATAAGCAACATATTTTAAACAAAAATTACCTTTTGGAGAATATCTCTGCTAATTTCAAGTAGAATCTGATCAGTACTTCCTGAGGATCCTGTCTGTTTGGAGCCTCCCTGGGTGAGAAGCAAGGACTCAAAGAGGATTTTTGTTTGTTGAAGATCTTTGGAGATATCAACATTTTCATGTAATCCAAATACCTCAGGGTGTTGAGTAAATGGAAGTTTCTACCAGAATAGATTAAGCAAGCAGCACATTATCACTGGATACATTAATTCATAAGGTAGACATGTGCAAACCAAAAAGGGGTAAAAATCAACCAAACAATAATGGAATCAAACTTTTCTAATTTTCAATAATTATTAGAAACAAAAGATATTGAAAATTGATTGAAATAATATTTATCTAACCCTATACATTACCTTGGAATTGTTCAATTGCTTTTTAGGAAAATCACACTAAAATCTAACCCTATTTTCAGTGATATCAGTTACCTTAATGAATTCAATGTAATCATTATAGGTGCCTTTGGGAGGTGCAAAATAGTTTCCACTGGGAGAAAATTTATAATGAGGATTTTCAATTATGTGTGTATTATAAAAGTCAGCCAGCATGGTTAAGAGGAGACGTCTGTCCCAATCATCTGTCACTCTTCCTCCATAGTTACACTCCCCAGTCAGGTAAGAGATAGCTTCAAATGGAATTGTATCATATTCATTTATAAATAACTGAAACAAATGAAACATAAAACAAGAAAAACAAAGTCTTTCACTTCATTTCTATTTTAAGATGACATTAAATATCTATCTATCTATCTATCTACACACAGAAGTGGGGTTGAAAGAATTATCACCATTGACTATCTTGGGTGACCTTTTGGAGGCCACATGTCATAAAGGCCCTCAACACAGCTAAAAAACAGAAAAATAATATTCTGTGTTTGCCTAATTGGGCAAGTTCACTTCCTAGCTTTGGTTTTCTTAAAAATAGGAATAGTACCAACCTTACAGGATTGCTGTGAGAATTAGAATATAAGTAATGTGCCTAGTTCAAAGTCTGAATTAGTAGAGACTTACAGTGGATATTTAGTTACTTATTTGGAGAGAGCCTGCTGACCTTCTGAATGCCTCACACTGTGAATCCTAGCCTCTCTTATAGCTAAAGCCTAGGCCTCTGACCTGGGCTTGGCTCCTCAGATGCATCCATCCTAGACTGAACGAGGGTTTTAAGCAAAGAAGTAAGAACAGCCAAGAATAGTGGTGTCTTTTGTTGTTGTTGTTTTTATGATATCAGAGGGCCTGCAACAGACCAGAGTGTGTGGGGCAGGTATGTGAGCGGCAGTGTCTAATATTCAATAAAAGTAGAGGTTCTACTCCTACCAGATTTGATGTGACTCTGAATATGACTCTGGATGCCTTGGTTCTCCAGCCATCTTGGTGATTCTGTGACCTGCCCAATATTCTTTCAATAAATTCCTTTCTACTTAAATTAGACAGCCTGTTTCTGTTGACTGATAACAGCAAAGTTGTAGATTTCACTGAGTGGAGAAGAGTAGAGGATAGTGAGGGTATAAAGCCAACACTGAGGAGGGCACTGCAAAAAGACAGGGTCCTTGATGACAACACTGTTGCTGAATCAGCCAACTTCCAGAGCCTGTCCTTCCTCTGCACTTTTTAAAATGTGAGATAAAGTTTCATTATGGTTTAAGCCATTTTGAATTGGGTTTGAATTGGCTTCATAAACCATAGTTGTAATTATTATTGCTATCTACCCACCTAGTATTGATGTTGGGAGAATTAAGTTTTTCTAAGCAAAGGGCCTGATACACAGTTATCCTCCATTAGTGTTAGTTCCTTTCTAGTTTTACCTGCAGTTGTCGAATACTGATGCGTAAGTCAGATTCATTAAATCCATATGGAATATTCCAACCAAGAGGACCAAATTTCTTTCTCTCTTGTACAAGGGCATGAAAGAAACAAACTCCAAAGAGCAACTTCTCCCATGCCTTTAATATAAAAATTATACAACAAGAAAAAAAATTCTGATCAGATTTCCTTCATTTAAACAAGGGGAGTCAGTGATCTTTTTCATTGTAAGATTCTGTGATCATATATTGCTAAAAACTTGTACTTAAAAATATTAATTTTATGACTTAAAACTTCCAAAGCTAGACAAACTGCAATAATATTAAAGTTCACTAAAATGTAATGATTCTACCATTTACCAAAGTAAATGGATAGCAAATGCTGTAAATGAGAAATACCTTGGTATTGTTCATAGATATTTATAACTTCAATACTTAACTGTTATCCTGTAGACTCATTGGCACATACTTTAGATTACAAGCGCAGGAGAATATGTAATTATTATCCTATGTAATAAAAGTATAGTATGCAAATTGTCCCCTCTACTGGGAGTTCTTCTGGGAGTTCAACCATGGGGTGGTGTCGGCCAGTGGAAGGAAGGGAGTACCTGGTCGGCTACCACCAGCCTCTAGGGACCTTACCATGCACAAATTTCTTGCACTGGGTGTTATGAATAAATACCAATATATAGTTTCTGATTTTGTGACTTTCCATTTGGAGATCATTTTTGGAAAACACTGTTTATTTACTTTCTCCATGGTAACTTCACATACATGTCACATGGGCCTCTCACTAAGCCTGTGATAGAACTCTGGAGGATGGCCTCCCATCCCTTTGAGATCCCCGCAAGTAAATTTCAAGTATGTTACACAGTCTGTATTTCAAGTTAGGCCTTCTCAAACTTAGCTATAAATGCCATAAAAATCCATCTAGCTATTTTCACGTGATATGGTAATAGAAATTGTTTCTGTAATATTAAAATGAAAGTATACCATGGCTTAACTGTATAGCTGTATTCTTGAAATGTTGTACATAAACCAAAGCTTATTTTACATATACTAGATGAATGCTGCGGTGATACATTTAATAGGGGAAAACTTTTTGTCAATGAGAGCAATCAACTAATTTAGGTGTATTCTCCACATATTTTCACATAATGGGTTTCTTGAGGTGACAATTTACATATTCTAAAAACTCTTAAATATATATATAATCCTTTTCTGAAGGCAGCATTTCCCTACATCCCATATGTGCTTTTTCCAACTGACCTCTGAATTACATTTTCCAGGGTACATTTTGTGATTAAACCCAAGGTGGCAGCAGGCTAATATCATCATCTACCTAAGGATGATATCATCAACCCAGCATCAGTGGGATCTGCCTTTTGGCTTGTTTCCTATGATGTGGTGCTGATTTGTGTTGACTCATCCAAATTCCTTAGCAATGCATATAAAGATTTTCACAGTCTTATTCCTAAATTCTTTCCCACTCTTATCTCCCATCAGTCAAGCCAAAATAAGCTACTTGTTGTCTTTCAACAGCTTTGTCATAATTCTGTGCCTTGAGGCATACTTCCTGTGCCTACTTCAAATGTCACTTCCTCCAAGAAGTTTTCCACAATCACACAGAAGTGGGAAGAGACAGAGTGATCTGGGTACCAAATCCCACCTCTAACACTTGTGAGCTATATGACTTAGAACTTTGATTTGCCTGAGTTTCCTCATTTAAAAAACAAGGTTGTGATGATAATATATATATATATATTATAGAGTTATGAGGCTTGTATATTCCTGCTGGTGTTCAATAAATATTTGTTTCCTTTTTCCCCTCCTTTCTTTGTCCTCCCATAACTCATAATACAACCATGACAATGGTTTCCAAACTAGTTAACATCTGAATTTCCTTTATTATTTGTTTATTTGTACCAGCTCAAGTTCCACTTTGGGCTTAGTGAATCAGAATCTACAGGAGAGGGCCACTGACATCTGTAACTTTATTAAGCCCTGAGTTTTATGGGGATTATGGTTAAGCTTGCCTTGCATATATTTCCCTTGACTAGGATGTAAGCTCCATGAAGACAGAGATTTTGATATGTTTATATGTTCACTAGAGGACCAGTACATGAAAATTCATGCACTGGAGGGGGGGGTCCCTCAGCCTGGCCTGCCCCCTCTCACAGTCTGGGAGCCCTTAGGGCAGGAGGTGACTGGCAATCAGGGGAAGGCAATGCCCCCATCACACCTCTGCTGCTACCACTGCCGGCAGCACAAGCCTTGGCCAGTTCTGGTTACCTGAGCTTTGGGTGGCCCTGGGTGGCTGGGTAGCCACCATCCGAGGCTTGCCTGCGCCTCGGGCGGCCCTGGGCAGCTGGAGGGCTGTGGGGGCTGGGCAACTCTGTAGGCAGGCGAAGCAAGGCCGGGCCTGCCCCCAGGCCTCGTGCCTTCTGCCCTGGTGGGGCTGAGGGGACTGGGCACTTCCATCTTGTGGCTGTGGGCGCAGCCATCTTTGAGGGCATGGCAGTCAATTAGCATATTCCCTCCTTATTGGCTGTGGGCGCTGCCATCTTTGTGATGGCACGAGGGTCAATTAGCATATTCCCTATTTATTAGATAGCATTACCAGTTCCTAGAAGAGTGCCTTATACCTAATGTATTCAAGAAATATTTATTGGATGGATGAATTAATAAATAGATAGAAATTCAGAAATGTATCCTTACCCTTAAGGGGCACACAGCTGAATATAGGAGACAGATATATAAACTGACAAATAACTAATATGTTATCATTGCTAGATAATTTAAATGCCCAAGATGTCAATTTAACTGTGATTATAAAGATCTTATTTACTTTTAATAGCCAAATGATGATAGTTCAAATTATTACTGGCCCAATGGTCATAAATTAGTCTTATCAAAGGGCATCCCAGTTATTTCTGGGAGCCTCCAAAGGAGTTTCATATGTGCCTATAAAAAAAACCCCAGTCAGCTACAGAAACCCTAGGGCAGTGGTCGGCAAACTCATTAGTCAACAGATCCAAATGTCAACAGTACAACGATTGAAATTTCTTTTGAGAGCCAAATTTTTAAAACTTAAACTTCTTCTAACACCACTTCTTCAAAATAGACTCGCCCAGGCCATAGTACTTTGTGGAAGAGCCACACTCAAGGGGCCAAAGAGCCGCATGTGGCTCGCGAGCCGCAGTTTGCCGACCACGGCCCTAGGGCAATGGTTCTCAAAGTGTGCTTCCAGGACCATCAATCTCAGCATTACCTAGAGATGCATTTTTTAAGCTCTACCCCAACCAACTGTGTCAGAAAATCTGGCAATGGGGCCCTGCCCAATGAATGTGATGCACATTGAAAACCAATGGTCACAGGGCAACCACAATCTTTTCCTTCTCTTACCCTAGCTCCCATTTGTTTTCACTACCAGAACAGTGAAAATGTTGCTTGGTGAATAAAAATGATGATACATGGCTAGGCTGCTATCTTTGGATGTTGTACTAATCTTAAAACTCGGGGTGCCAACATTGCTTGCTCAATGATTTAATATAGGAAAGTGCTGCTTTTCCAACTCAGTACCATTCTTTATTTGGGCCATCTAAGCCTCAAAGCAGCTCTGCTTGTTGTTTGGAATCTTTAAAAATTTCCCTTCTCTGCTTCTGGCTCTCTCCTCTAATTGCAAAAGCTCAGACCCTGAGTGGGAATCAGACACCACACCTTCTCCATTCTTTTCATAGCTAAAACTACCAAGTATTCTATTTTTCTTCCAGAGTTACAAACAAAACCATCATTCAGAACTAGGGCACACAGAAAGTACCAATAAGCAGAAACAAACTAGTTTGGGTCCAAATTCAATCCTTTCCCTTCAATATCATTATTTTTCTCACTCCAATAAGCAAATCTGATATATAGCATGCATGTGTTGAAGGTGAGGGCAGGGGATTTCCCCCTTGTACTGATGTTTTCTTCCATGTGGAGAAAAATTAATGTAACATGCCTGAATTTTCTCCTTCCTTGTACTCATTCAGGAGAGGGGAGTTACCTATCTGATCAGTAAATTTGGGAAAAGTTAACCAGATATGCTTTGCTCAGCTTCTCCCTTTTCTTCCTTAGAAGCGAGCTTTCTGTAGGAAGGAATTTTTCTGTTCCTTTGAGTGGATAAGTCTGCTTAATTCTGGGTTCAGTAATATGAAGCCCATTTGTTCACAGATAAACTACATCTTCCAACTTAGTCTACATCAATAATTAAGGTTATAATTTGGTTCTCATGCACTTATACTTTTCCCTGTTTCTTAATTGGTAAGAATTCAGGCATGGGAAAGGGATACTATTTATTGGGACTCCTCGAGTATCCAATACCATATGCAAAACTGTTTTACACGGATATATTGAAAAGCATTATTAATACATCAAAACATTATTGCTAAAATTTAAGTTCCATGAAGGCAGATTTTTGAGGGTTGTCTATTTTATTCTCATTGTTTAATATCTAGTACCTACGACAGTACTTAACACACATATTTGTTGAATGAATAAACGATCTGAACATAGATAGCTATTCTTGGGTCTTAATCAAATACACTATTGGCCTTTGGTTTACAAACTAAGACATATTTATTTATTCAACAATATTTATCTGACTGTCTACTACTTGGAAAACAGAACACAAACAAACTATTGGGGGGAAAAATGAACAAGATAGGTACAATTTCTGTCTTAGAAAATGCCTAACGTTTAATATTCTTAAATAAAATATTTCTATTTCTATATTTTATCACTATAAAAACATATTTTAAAAGTTTCAGAAGCTGAATATTACCAACTCCTTTCCATGGCATCCATGAAAAAAATAATTATCAGAAATTGGATCAGTGAGATATGACTGGAGGAGATTTAGCCGAAGACCCGTAGGAGGTTCATTAGTCATTTTCACTCCGTTCTGTAGAATTGTTACTGGGAACTAAGACAAAATAAAACAGAGAGCATTACTCAAGATAACTAGCTTGAGTCCTAAAAATGCATGCACCAGTGAATTAAAAATGGGAATAAAAGAGGACTCCAGAAATGTTTTTTTAACACCTCTTAAAGTTAAGCATTTAAAGCGTGATTAAGATACACATGTAACAGATAATTAAATAAGTGTACTGAACTCCATAGGAAATAAACATACTTTTGGAGATGGATAACTTGTAAGCCAAAGCCTAAAGGATGAGTTACAGACATCAGGGGAAAAATCTTCACATATTTTTTCCAACATGGGCATCCAGGAGATAGCAAGGTGACAATTCTGTAGGCAAACCCAAGTTCCTTCTTCTATTGCTGCTTTAATCATTTTTGTTGCAATTGGTCCTTGTCCCTGTCCCAGTGAAATAGCTTGAAATTTATTTCCAGACATAGCTTTATCATTTGCAAATTTCAGCAGGCCTAAGTGGGCACCAAAAACATGGTTTCACTGCTTACTCTAAAATTATAAAATATGGCTTATATTTCAGTAATAGTTATTTAATTGGAAAATTCTAATTATCTTTCCTTGTAAGTACCAGATTTACTAACTGACTTACAGTCATATAAAAGTGGACATTAAGTATGATGATTTATTTATAATTTCTTTAAAGTTGACAGCATATACACTTACTGGCCATGGGATCTGCTCCAGGAGATAGCACAAAAATTAAGGGAATAGTGCAATTTGAATCCAAGTAACTCTTTGTCAAATCAAATGGTGGAGGCTCTACAAACTTTTTCCCCAGTTTGTCAGTTACATAATTTGTTATAGCTGGAGTTATCTGTTAAAGAAAGAAAAGCTATGATCTTTAGAATAATTTTATTTCACATAACAACTTTATTACTGAAAACCAACAAAGAGTAAAATATGAGTTTAATGGCCAAGAAAAGCACACAGTGTATCACAGACAATGCATAATTTATCTAATACATAAAAAGTGTCTATAAATTGATGGAACAAGACTAACAACCCAAAATAAAAATGGGCAAAGAACATGAATAGTTCACAGAAAAAGAAATAGAAATTGATCTTAAATATATGAAGAAATGTTCAACCTCATTCAATATAGCAGAGACCACAAATTGTCCACCTTCTTTATCTCCTTTTGGCAATAGAACCTCAAGTTTTCCCAACCTTTTTTCCCCAGCTAGATGTGGTCATGTACTAAGTTTTGGCCAGACAAATACAAGCAGAAATTATGACTGGAGCATCTAGATCATATTTTCATAAGGAAGCTCTCTCATCAACAGATGTGGTGTTCATGAGCCAGCTTCATTTTGCTTATGAGGACCACACCATATGGGGCTTCTCTAGAATGAGAGAAGGAACTTGAATCTCTGGATGATCTCAAGACCAGAGCTGGCCTGCCAGCCCTCAAGCATTTGCTCTGGGCTGTTTGGAGAGAGAGAAATTAATTTCTATTTTATTTAAGCTGCTGTATTTTTGGTCTCTGTTACAGCAGCTTAGTCTATACCCTATACTCATAAAATACAAATTACAACTATACTTAGATACCATTTCCATTGATCAGATTGTTATATAAATGGGACAAAAATAGCCTCTGTGTATTCATTCCTATATTGTTTATTTCTTCAGAGCAAGCTGAAACCTGTTAGCTCAAAAGCTCACTAGCACCAAACTCAAATTTTTATGTATTCAGTTATTTTAAACATAGCCCAAATAATCATATTTTTAGCCATTTAGAGCCTACCTATATATTGGGCTTTGCACTGAACATCTACTAATCATCTATCCTATATAATAAAGAGGTAATATGTAAATTGACCATCATGCCCGCGTACAAGATGGCCGCCCCCATGTGGTCACAAGACGGCCATGCCCATGTCATCAGAAGATGGCTGCACCCATGTCATCACAAGATGGCCAGCAAGGGAGAGCAGTTGGGGGTGAACGGGCCAGTAGGGGAGGGCAGCTGGGGGCAATTGGGCCAGCAGAGGAAGGCAGTTGGGGTGACGGGCTGGCAGGGGAGGGCAGTTAGGGGCGACCAGGCCGGCCGGGGAGGACAGTTGGGGGATGACTGGGCCTGCAGGGGAGAGCAGTTAGGGATGACCAGGCCAGCAAGGGAGTGGTTAGGGGGCAATCAGACTGGCAGGCAGAAGCAGTTAGGGGCAATCAGGAAGGCAGGCAGGCAGGCAGGCGAGTGGTTGGGAGCCAGCAGTCCTGGATTGTCAGAGGAATGGCCAACTGTCGGTTTAAGCCTGATCCCACAGGAATCCCTCAAGGTGTCCCAGATTGGATAGGGTGCAGGCTGGGCTGAGGGACCACCCCCCCCACCCCAGTGCACGAATTTCATGCACCGGGCCTCTAGTATATATATATAAAAACCTAAGCAACCATTAACTGGTCGACCGGTCACTATGACATGCACTGACCACCAGGGTGCAGACGCTCAAAGCAGGAGCTGACCCCTGGTGATCAGTGTGCTCCCACAACAGGAGCACCGCTCAGCCAGAAGCCAGGCTCATGGCTGGTGAGTGCAGCTGTGGTGGCGGGAGCCTCTCCCACCTCTGTGGCAGCACTACATAGCGGCAGCAGGCGCAGCAGGAATGGGAGGAGCAGCTCCTCCTCAGCCAACCTGCTGCTTTGAACACTGCTACATCCCTCGGGGGATGTTGGACTGCCGGTTGCCTGTGGGGATGAGGCCGAATCTGGCATCTGACATCCCCCGAGGGGTTCAGGATTGTGAGAGGGTGCAGGCCAGGCTGAGAGACCCCACAGGTGCACAAATCCATGCACCAGGGCTCTGGTAGATAAATAAGCTCCAGGACATTAAGACTCCAACTGCTTTTAGAGCTCTGATACTGAGACTCCCACCCACCAGTGCTGCTAGGCAACATCACCTAGACACCACATGAGCCCCCTCTCCCTTGGGAGTTTCTTTTACTCCCCCTTTCTCCCCTTAGAGTAGTGACATCTTCCCAACCCAACCCAGTACTCCAGCCTTTTGACAGACTCCTGCTGTGAGAGACTTCTCCCTCCCTAACATGCAAACCTGTCAAAGCATCATCCAATGAAGTTCATGTGGGCTACTGCCACCTCATGGTCATATCTTTTTCCTTGATCAGCCCCGAAATTTCTCATTCCCTCTCCATAACTTGTCCAAAGTTTGGAAACATATTGTGTGGGCAAAAGTATAGATAAATGGACATTTTCATCCACTGCTATGGAAGAGTAATCTGGTTTAACATTCATGGAGGGCTATTTGGCAATATCTATAAAATTACAAGTGGGCAAATCCACTTACCCAGCAATTTTATTCCCAGGACTTTATTCTGAGAGGGAGTTACAAATGTGAGAAATAACATATATATATTATTGATTTCAGAGAGGAAGGGAGAGGGAGAGAGAAATAGAAACATCAATGATGAGAGAGAATCATTGATCGGCTGCCTCCTGCACATCCCCTATTGGGGAACGAGCCTGTAACCCAGGATGCGCCCTAACCAGGAATCAAACCCTGACCTCTTGGCTCAAAGGTCAATGCTCAACCACTGAGCCACACTGTCGGGGCAGAAATAACTTTTGAATAAGTTTGTTCATTGCAGCATTTTTTTTAGTAGGTAATATATAAATATTGTAAAGATTTACAATGGAAACCGGTTAAAGAAATTATGGTATATTCATATAATGGAATGCCATACATTGTAAAAAAGAATGAGAAAGTTTTTAATGAACTGATATGGAAAATAAAAATATGTAAAACAGTGAATGCTACCATTTGTATTAAAAATAAATGGAGCCCAGCTAGAATGGCTCAGTTGGTTGAGCATCGTCCCATACACCGAAAGGTTGCCAGTTCAATTCCCAGTCAGGGCACATACCTGGGCTGTGGGTTCTATCTGAGGTTAGGATGTGTATGAAAAGCAACTGATAGATGTTTCTCTCTCACATTGATGTTTCTCTCTCTTTCTCCCTTCCTCTCTTTAGGCATGTCCTCATAAATAAATAAATAAAAATAAATGGAAAAGTTACATGTATGCATATTTATACGTGCATAAAAGGATAACAAGGAGCAGATGACATTAATTGCCTAAGGGGAAGGATGTTGAATAAGTCAGAGATGAAGACTGGAGGTACCCTTTTCACTGTATTCATATATTCATCTGATTCAAAATATTGTTTTAGTTTTGAACTGAATATGTTCAGTAACAGGAATATGTTACTTACCTATAAATTATATTAAAAGTAATTAATAAAAATGCTATTCATCAAGAAGATAAGAATGGAATGGCAGAAAAGAGGTCTGATTAGTTGAGGTAAGAAGACTACCAAGGTGTACCTTTGTCATTATTCTATAGGTACTGAAAAGCCACTAAAGGTTTTTGAAAAAAGAGCTCACAATGATTTAGCAGGTCTTTATTTCTGCCTTTAATAATTTCCCATGAGCAATGATGAAATCTTTTTAATTCTTTTACCATTAATGCCATGTACAGTTTTTACCTAGCACAGTAGGTTTTCAATATACATTATTTTAAGGAAGGGAGATGCTGAGAACACAGAGACCTTGCTTCCAGTAAAGGCCCCAGAAGGGCTACTCTTTAGTAGTTGTAGCTAAATTATCTATTGAGTAAAGGCTATTCTCTACACCTGTCCTAACAAATCTTAAAACAATATTTGAAAGGAGAAATCCGAATTCAAGTAATTGAACTATATAACCAAAGGGGTTGGCAAACTCTTGTGCTAGATAGTTAATATTTTAGGATTTGTGGGCCACATACAATTTCTGCTATGCATTCTTTTTCTCTTTCTATTTAAAAATATTTTGTATTTTCTTTGTCGTCTTCTTTTTAGAAACAACCCTTTAACATATAAAAACCATTCTTAGCTCATGGGCTAGACAAAATTAGGTCATGGGCTGGATTTGGCCCACAGGTTTTGTTTGCTAACCTCTGAACTAGCAGAACAAAATTCAACAATCTTTAAAGGAAGATAACAATTCAAAGCAACCTTCTGGACGAAACCGGAGCTGCGAGGGGCTGTGAGGGACTGCGAGGGCTGGCCGAGGCAGCGGAAGCTCTGAGGGCCGACGGGGCTGCGAGGGCCAAGCCCCTTGTACAAATTTCGTGCATCAGGCCATATATATATATATATATATGCACACTAGAGAACTTTCTAGAGATGAAACATATAGTAGCTGAATCAAAAAATTAATTGGATGGGATTAACAACAGATTAGATGTTACAAAAGAAGAGATCAGCAAACTTAAAAGATAGCAATAGAGCCCAGCTGGATATGGCTCAGTGATTGATCATCGACCTATGAACCAGGAGGTCATGGTTCAATTCCCAGTCCGGGACACATGCTCAGGTTTTGGGCTCAATCCCTGGTGTGTGTGTGTGTGTGTGTGTGTGTGTGTGTGTGTGTGTGTGTGTGCGCGCGCGCGCAGGAGGCAGCCAATAGATGATTGTCACTCTTCATTGATCTTTCTCTCCTCTCCCTTCCTCTCTGAAATCAATAAAAATATATTTTTTAAAAAGATAGCAATATAAACTATCCAAACTGAAGCACAGTGATACAAAAGATTTAGAAATAATTAACAGAGTATCAGTCATCTATGGTATAATATCAAGCAGTCTAATGTATATTTAATTGGAATAATGGGTGGGGTGACTAAAAATATTTGAAAAAATAATTGCCAAACTTTACCAAGTTGAAGAAGACTGTAGATCTATAGTTTAAAGGAGCTCCATGAACCCTTTTGAGCATCTGAAATAAGGGTTAAAGAACCAAATAGCAATATCTTTAAGCCTAGTACTTAAAAATGCCAAATTATCTGGTTCCAAATGAGACATATTTGTCTTTTACCTTATCGGGTCTTAAGCACCGAAGAATTATTATTTTCTGTAGTTCATTTAGCCTCTGATTCATTGGTTCTGGTAAAACAGCACTGTGTGGCTCTTTACTGTCATATATTTTCTGCCATTCATCTATATATTCACAAAAATGCGATCTAAAGGAAAAAAGTTTAATAGTTATTCTTTCATTGGGAAAAAATTAAAGAGACATTGCTGAGCAAGGAGATGAATCAAGACAGCTATAGAACCATTTAAAAATTACTAGATTACAAATTTATCCATCACTATTCAATGCTAAATCATCAAGTTTAAACAATTACCTGAGTCCTTGGAAGGCAGGAAATTCACTAGCACGACAAATTTCCTCCCAGCTTTTATCCTGTAACCATGTTGGATCAGGATTTTTCTCAGCACTCTTAAGACTCACTCCCCCAGTTAAAAGAAACATAAGTTCCTGGTAGTCAATCTCTTTCTTTGCCCTGTATTCCCAAAACAAGAACTGTTGTAAATTGTTGATTTTAAAATTGAATAAATTTCTGCTTCTATAACTTGGATAAAACAACAGAAATGACTTCCGTGACTGCTGTAAACAACTAGAAAACTAAAAAAAAAAAAAAGAATGAAACAACTGTTTTTGGAAATTATACAATAGGCAGTACAGGACTGAGATCCCTTAAAAAAGGGAGACAGATAAGGTGATTCTTAGGATTGCCTCAGCATCTGCCTGGATGCATATTCCAGAGCAGATGAAGCTCTGAGCTTGGCAGTATTGCTGAGCTGAAGAGATCTCCATCAAGGTTGAGGTGACTGAAATACGTGAGCAAAATACCAGAGAGGAGGCAGATACATGGAAAAGGAGCTCTGGAAACCTGCCTATGTTTACTAAATTCTAAGCTGTGTGTGAGTAGGTAAAACTCCAGGAGGCCTGGCAACGCATTTCTGGGGAGCTGTGGACTGAATAGCTACCAGAGCTCACACAGAGCTAGAAATGAGTTTTTGCCAACTAGAGTTGACTCTTTATTCACACCAGAGGAATTCAGTGCAACATCAGAGGGATTACAACTTAGTAGTGAAGCTAACATAGCCTTAGAATAAAACTGCCTTAAGAAAGCTAAAAACAAGCCTTGAAAAGATAAAACTAATCCAGTAATAATTTAATTATCTGAAAAAGTAAAGTCTAATGGTCTTTAAAGAAATACAAAAAACTCAGCATTGATCAATGTAAAATTCACAACATCCATAAGCAGGAGAAAAATGAGTCAATATGTACACAGACGAGATAGTGATGATACAACAAGCAGACAAAATGTTAAAAGAGCTATTATAAATATACTGAAGGAGTTAAAATGAAACATAAAGATAATGAAGAGAGCAATACAGTAAACCTTCAAACCTCGATTTAATGAATTTGGGATTTGATGAACAAAATTGCCAGTTTGTATTTCATATGTGAAAATTAATACCCAGTTAATTTAAAATGCTTTTAACCAAAATTTACTTAAAATCACCAGGTTATTTTTTGTTATTAATTCACTGTTATTCTTAACACATTTTAGTGAATAGGCCATATATTAGAAAAAACATTGTAGTACTCTCGTCAGCATAAATAAACTAGAGGCCCAGTGCATGAAATTCGTGCACAGGTGTGTGTGTGTGTGTGTGTGTGTGTGTGTGTGTGTGTGTGTCCCTCAGCCCAGCCTGCACCCTCTCCAATCTGAGACCCCTCAAGGGATGTCTGACTGCCCTTTTAGGCCTGATCCCACCGGCCTAAACAGGCAGTTGGACATCCCTCTCACAATCCAGGACTGCTGGCTCCCAACCGCTCACCTGCCTGCCTTCCTGATTGCCCCTATCTGCTTCTGCTTGCCAGCCTAATCACCCCCTAACCACTCCCGTCAGCCTGATCGACACCTAACTGCTCCCCTGCTGGCCTGATTGTCCCTAACTGCCCTCCCCTGCCAGCCTGGTCACCCCTAACTGCCCTCCCCTGCTGGTCTGGTTGTCCCCAACTGCCCTCCCTGCCGGCCTGGTCTCCCCTAACTGCTCTCCCCTGCATGCCGGGTCCCCCCCAATCTGCTCTCCCCTGCTGGCCTGGTCCCCCCCAACTGACCTCCCCTGCAGGCCTGGTCCCCCCCAACTGACCTCCCCTGCATGCCTGGTCCCTCCCAACTGCCCTCCCCTGCAGGCCTGGTCCCCCCAACTGCCCTCCCCTGCAGGCCTGGGTCCCCCCAACTGTCCTTCCCTGTAGGCCTGGTCACCCCCAACTATCCTCCTCTGCCAGCCCAGTCACCCCTAACTGCCCTCTCCTGCTGGCCATGTTGTGGCAGCCATCTTGTGTCCACATGGGGGCAGTCATTTTTGACCACATGGGGGCAGCCATCTTGTGTGTTGGAGTGATGATCAATTTGCATATTACCTCTGTATTATATAGGATATTACATATCTACAATTCAGTCTATATATTTAAGTCCAAGGGTCACCACTCATAAACTTCCAGGAATGATTAGCATACGATCACACACGTGACATGACTTTCTGTAGCAGTTTCTTTCTTCCTTTTTTTTTTTTTAAATCCTCACAAATGATATTTTTCCATTATTTTTAGAGAGAGTGGGGGGGGGGGGGGAGAGAGAGAAATATTGATCAATGTGAGAGAGACACATTGATTGGTTGCCTCCTACATGTGGCCCTGGCACTGGGGATGGAGCCTGCAACCAAGGTACATGCCCTTGACTGGAATTGAACCCAGGACCCTTCAGTCCACAGGCCGAGGCTCTATCTACTGAGCCAAACCAGCTAGAGCTCTGCAGCACTTTTAACACTTGCCAGCAGATGTTCCAAAGTGCACTAAACCTCATAGTTGTTTTTTTTAAAAATATATTTTTATTGATTTCAGAGAGGAAGGGAGAGGGAGAGAGAGACAGAAACATCAACAATAAGAGAGGATCATTGATCAGTTGCCTCCTGCACGCCCCCCACTGGGGAACCCAGGCATGTGCCCTGACCTGGAATTGAGCCCTGATCTCCTGGTTCACAGGTTGACACTCAACCACTGACACTCAATAACTGAGTCACTGCGGCCAGGCCATACATACTTACTTTTAATTACACAAATGTGTCTGCATAAGTAAAAACAGGTAAACTAATTTGTCAATTTTTTAACATACACATTCAGAAAATCTACTTTATTATATAATGAACTTTTGGCTTTAATGGACACCCCCTCACCCAAATTAGTCCATTATATTGAGGTTTTACCGTATAGAAAATAACCAAATACTGTTAGGCACATTCTCTACCTTTCCCCTTTACTCCATTATGCCCTGCTTGGGGTTCTTGCCATCCAAGCAGTTTTCCTATTAGTCTCATTTCAGGTTTTGCAAGCCATGACAATGGCTTTCAGTTTCCAGTAAACTGCCTCACCCAGTTTCCAGTGGACCACCTACAATCGGCCTCCTTCCTGCACCTCCTGCCTCTCAATGACACAGAAGATATAAAGATCCCACTCTCCCTACTCTTACTCACTTATACCAATATACAGGTCTCAGCCCGCTGTGAGAGAATGTAATAACACTAGAGGCCCGGTGCACGAAATTTGTGCATGGGTAGCGTCCCTAGTCCTGGCCAGTGGTCAGGGCTGATATACGGGATGACCGGTGGGGCGATCAGGGGGCCCCCACTGGCACCCGCCTTGGCTGGCCTGGGGCCTGCGGGCTGAGGGCAGCTCCTGTGTTGAGCATCTGCCCCTGGTGGTCCATGCACATCATAGTGACCGATTGTTCCACCGGTCATTCCGCCGTTCAGTTGCATATTAGGCTTCTATTATATAGGATTTCTTAAACTCTCACAACATCACTTGGCCTGGTTCCTATTGGCACAGACCTAACAAATGCAATTTCTAGCCATAAAAAATACAAAATCTAAAAAAATTTAACTGATTCTCTTTCCCCCAGATGTACAGAACTTGAAAGGATTCATTACTAGTAGACCTACACTATAAAAATGTTAAATTTCAGGTAAATGGAAATTTGGATATACATAAAAGAATACAAAGCTCCAGATATGGTAAATATATGGGTAAACATAAAAGTCTTTTTTTCTTTTTATTTAAGGATCTTTAAAAGATAATAGATTATTTAAAGCAAAATAACAATGTGTTGTGAGATTTATAACACATGTACAAGTAAAATGTATGACATTATATATATAGTTTTACCTGCGATAGACAGTGAAAAGTTAAAAAGTATACTATAATCCTAAAGAAATCACTGAAAGAATAAAACAAAAATGATAGCTAGTAAGCCAACAAAGAAGATACAATCAAATAACAAAAAATATGCAATTAAAAGAAAAGCAGAAAATGAGGAAATGTGGAACAAAGAACAGATGAGCAAAACAGAAAACAAATTGTAAGATGGTAAGTTTAAACATAACTCTATTATCTCATTGAATGAAAATGGTCTAAGCAGTTTCCCTAAAGTTAGTAATTATCATATTGGATAAAACAAGCAAGACCTAACTACGTGCCATCTACAGAAAAACAGTTTAAGTATAAAGGTACAAATAGGTTAAAAGTATGGAACATATAGCCCACTGGGTGTGGTTCAGTGGTTGAGCATGGACCCATGAACTAGGAGGTCACAGTTTGATTCCTAAGTGAGGCATATGCACGGGTTGTGGGCTTGATCCCCAGTAGGGGGCTTGCAGAGGCAGCCAATCAATAATTCTTTATCATCATTTGATGTTTCTATCTCTCCCTCTCCCTTCCTCTCTAAACTCAATAAAAAAATATTTTAAAAAAAGTATGCAAAATATATATATACCATGCTATCAGTATTCAGAATAAAACTAGAGAGGCTATACTAATATAAAAAGTATATTTCAGAGAAAAGGGTATTACCAGGGATTTAAAAAAGGCCAAGTCAATTCATTAAGAGGATATGAAAGCCCCAAACATCCAATAACAGGATCAAAACACATAGCAATATTGACAGAGCCACAAGGAAAAATCTCTATAGAAATTCCAAACCTTTCTCAATAACTGCTTAAACAGGTAGACAGAAAATCAATAAGGATATAGAAGATATATATAGACCAGTTTGACTTACTTGCCTTTTATAGAAATTCCACCTCAGAACAGTAAAATACACATGCTTTACAAGAGTACATAAACATTCAAAAAGAGACCACCTTCTGGGCCATATAATGTTTCACAGATAAAATTTCTAGAATAGGAAAAACTATGGAGACAGAAAGCAGATTAGTGGTGAAGGCTTGGCCCGTGGTGGGAACTGGGTTGAGGCGGGGGAGTTGGGAGAAAAAAAAGGGAGACACCTGTAATACTCTCAACAATAAAGATTTTTAAAAATTTTATTGAACTGTACATGAGTATTTTATAAACTTTCCTGTGTTATCTAAAATTTAAAAAACAAATAAACATAAAAACACTATTACTATGGTAGAGAAATATGTAGGTAAAATCATGAATTAAGCAGAGCAGTCATCTTTAGGTATTAGGTATTCCAAGCAGGCTTTTAAAACAAATAAATAAAAAGCAAGTAACTTACAGAAGGAGATTTGCACATAATAAAAAGGAAAATAACAGCTTGTCCTTCTCAAATAGTGATCGGCATATATTACAATATAAGTTGTATGTGAAGTGGTCATTTAAATATCGGAGGCGCTTTTCCAAGATTTTTGATCTGTTACTAAAAGGTTTTAAAAAAGAAAAATGTATTTAGTCAAACAAAACTAAGATAAAAGTAAGTAAAATATGAATTAACATGCAAGTTGTTTTTATTTTACCAAAGTACCACTGCTAAAAATATACTACACACACACACACACACACACACACACACACGTAAAACTGATGAAATCTGAATAAGCTCTCTGGATTGTATTAATAAATTTCCTGGTTGTGATATTTATAATAATAAAAGCATAATATGCTAATTAGATTGGATGATCTTCCAGGCAAAGCCAGGCTGCGAGGGAAGCCCGGGTCCCGGGTGCCAGAAGGAAGCCAGTGCCAGCAGCCGGGGGAAGGAAGGCTTACTCTTGCATGAATTTCGTTCATTGGGCCTCTAGTTGTACTATAGTTATGCAAGATGTTACAATTGGAGAAACAAGGTGAAGGGTATAGGAGGAACCTTCCTGTACAATCTTTGTGTGTGTACAATTTGTAAATCTTTATGTAAAAAGCAGGGTATAATTCTATGAGAAAATGAAATATGGTTTAACCCTCTCTCTATTTTCAAAATTCTAAATTTCTTTTTTTTAAATTTCTTTATTGATTACGGTGTTACATATGTGTCTTTATTCCCCCATTATTCCCCCAACCCTCCCTCTTGCCCTCACCCCGCTGTTGTCTGTGTCCATTGGTTAGGCTTATATGCATGCATACAAGCCCTTTGGTTGATCTCTCTCCCTTACCCCCAAAATTCTAAATTTCATATTGTACTCTAAAATGATTGGAAACAATCAGTTAATTAAAACGCACACCTACTGAATCTTTAAAAATAAAAATATTTTTAATTTATTTCAGAGAGGAAAGAAGAGAGAGAAACATTAATGTTAGGAGAGAATCATTGATTGGTTGCCTCCTGCACGCCCTCCACCACAGGGGATGGAGTCCACAACCCGAGCATGTGCCCTGACTGGGAATTGAACCGAATTGAACCGTGACCTCCTGGTTCATAGGTCCATCTCAACCACTGAGCCAGCCAGGCCCTACTGAATCTTTATTAGTGTGAGGATCTATGCTGGGGATGGAACTGTATGAGACAAAGAATTATAGCCAGGCCATATATTTAAGAGAAGAGAAAACAGGACTAAAGCTAATCCTTCTATGTCTAAATCTTGTGTAGATGTGAAACAAAACTAAAAATAGAAAAGCTTGTTCTTTCTTCCTTTCATTCACTTTTCCATATTTTTAAATGTTCCACATGAATATTACATATTACATAAGTAATAAAAAAGAAATGGAAAGGATGGTGAAAATCCAACCTAGAGTGTATGAATGAAGCTAGGGAAAGTTTACCTGTCATGAATAGAGTTGATATAAAGGTTCACAAACCAGGTAAGAGAGTACTGGTACATAGGATCAATGTTAGCCAGGTCTGCAATGCTAAAGAATAATACTGATGAATGTTTAGCAATAGGTCTATATCCTTCTCGAGACTCTGCTATTTTGAGTTCTGTTTTTTCTGCAATCTAGAAGAGGAAAATCAAAATTAAAAAAAAAAGTGTTTTAATTATATTTCTCATGTGATGAAGTTTATAGTTTTAAAAATAGCCAATTAACTCAATGACAAAATTATAGAATCACAGTTTACAAGAAAGGGTTTTATTATGCTAAAAGCTAGAAAGGAAAAAAAGGGAAGGGAAGGGAAGGGAAGGGAAGGGAAGGGAAGGGAAGGGAAGGGAAGGGAAGGGAAGGGAAAGGAAGGGAGAACTATGGAGGGAGGGGAGAAGACCAGAGGTTTACAGATTAAAATTGTGATAACTCACCAACCATCTCTGTCTTATTTGAGAAATACACAGCTGTCAATCTTTGCTTATTTTTTTTGTTTGAATCTTACATGTGTCTACTACAGTCATTCATCCTCTTTAAATAGGCCAGAGATAGAGAAGGAGAGGGAGAAAGAGAGATAGAGAGGAAGTGTGCATGTTTAAGGTGTCAATAAGTACGTGTACCAGAACCCAGCACAAAGTTTGGCAGAGTAGGTATTCAGAAATATTTGTTGGTTGATGGTTTTATACATTAAGAATACTTTTTTGTCAACTAGCTTCTGATATGTGTAACTTTTCATAGGGGTGTAGATATTCAACTCCAAAAGAGAAAAATTTCTCCAAGATAACAGCTCTTCAACAGACAACTCAATCTGATAGGTTAATAGTCTACAGGAAAAATGTGTAGAACACTTTTACAACCCACTTTCCCTCTTTGGAAATGCTAGCCACAGACTCTGTTCAATAAATATGCCTATGTAGTCATGTTTATATTGAACTAGAGGCCTGGTGCACAACATTCGTGCACTTGGGGGGGGGGTCCCTCAGCCTGGCCTGGCCCTCTTGCAGTCTGGGACCCCTTGGGGGATGTCTGCCTGCTGGCTTAGGCCCATTCCCCAGGGGGACATCTCCCAGGGGTCCTTAGCGCTGTTGCGGAGGCGGGAGAGGCTCCCACCACCACCGCTGTGCTCATCAGCCATGAGCCTGGCTTCTGGCTGAGAGGCGCTCCCCCTGTGGGAGCGTACTGACCACCAGGGGCAGCTCCTGCATTGAGCGTCAGCCCCCTGGTGGTCAGTGCATGTCATAGCGACCAGTTGCTCGTTCAGCTGTTAGGTCGATTTGCATATTAGCCTTTTATTATATAGGATGATCCTATTTGTAGCTGATTCAATCAGGTGGTATGAATAGAATAAGGCCCAAAATAAGTTAATCAATTTTCTCTCCAAATGTTTCACCCTTTAAGAGCCTCAGAAAATGAAGTCAGGTGGTACTGGGCATCAGTGTTAAAAGGTAATGGGACCAAAGTAGTTTTCTATAGGCCAGATAAATGTAGGAGGAAACAGACACAAAAGTTTTACAGAAGAAATTGGTCTTCAAATGGAATAGAGAGAACAACACAATCTTAGAGAGTGGGGAAGAGACAGAGAGCATAGAAACTCAATGCTTTCCATTTATTCCCAAGGCTTGTACATACTTTGTATAATTGGGAAAATAAAATATCCTCTTGCATATTTTTAATTTGAGCTAATTTGAGTGGGTTTCTCTTTCTTGCAAACAAATTTTCCCTAAAATTACACAGTATTAACCACAATTAAAAGTAAGTTTTAAACCTCAATTTTGACTATAAAAAAGTAAAACAAAGTTATCAACAATGAAAATTAATGACATTTTACATAAGAAATCATAATAGTAGTATTCCCATTTAAACCTATGTTATTTTTTCATCCATCAGGGGACTCAGCCAAAAAGACATGATTTCTTAAATTTCTTTCTCTTTAACATAAAATACTGGAACCAATAAATACTTATATCTCCTTTCCTCTTTGAATCTTAATAAGAAATAAACTGATAAATTCTTCTTATCCTTTCTCCCCTTTGAACAAACAGTGGAGTGAGGAGACAGTAAGTTGGTTCTGCTTTGATGGACAGGGAAGGAAGGGAGACATTATAGAATATCTCAGCCATGGTCCCCAGATTGGGAGCTGCCATAGGATATTACTTTAAGAGTATTCTTTTGGCTCTTCTAAAATAAAAACAAGCAAAAAAACAAAACCTCAAAAACAACAATACAGAAAAACAGTACATCTGAACTGAAAGTCATTACCATCACTGTCGCACAAAACTAAACCCATCCCAAGGGAAGTGTGCCTAAGCCTTTTAAAAAGTCCTCCAGAGCAGGGGTGCATAGGGTGGGGAACAGCAGAAGGGTACTGAACAATTAGTGCAATTTCTATTTAGGTTTACATTTTTTTTAAGTTATCATAATATTAAGATGTGCTTGATTCATTGGGTGGGCCAAGGAGGATCAAAAGTTCTGTAAATCAATATTAGCCTATAGAAGTCATTCTGTAATATTTTATTGTGTGAACATTGGCTTTAACTACTGTTTTTGGACCCTAGTTTTCTTAAATATCAAATATAAAAAATAACCAACAGCTAAAGCCTCTCTACCTATAATACTGTAGGATTCTACTAAAAATATATATAATGTGAAATTACCATTTGGCTGTCATAGATAAAATTTTAATAAATACTTTATTCATTGTAGATTTCTTATCTTCCTTCCTTCACTTGCCACTCCCAACTCTCATACCTTTCTCCCTGATGAGCAAATGACAAGGCAATGGCAGAAAAGCATCCTTTTTAGTTCCTAAAACCACTTAATGTCCAATTAACCAGCAATTACCTCCACACATCTTAAATTTCAACCAGGAACAGAGGCAAGCCAAATTCTCAAACTCAGTTTTTAGGTGACAGTCAGTTACATTTGAATGAAACAGACTAGCTTGCCTTACCTATGCAATAATAAAAAATATATTATATTTTAGGTATTTTAACAGCTTTACATGTAATATTCATATATTAAAAACTTTAAGTGCTTTTCTCCAATTTAAAAATGTAAGGAATTAAAAAATAAGGCATTCAATATTTGAAAAAAGTACAGATTTATAAAATGTGTATATTCTATCATGAATTTTTAAAACTTTCATTTTAAATTTATTTCTCTATGTAAGATACTATACAGGTCAGACCAGGTTTTGAATAATTCAACAGTAAGAAATACTCTTTGGGAGTTAAAAATTAGTTTCTGTTTTTGTATTTTTATGAATTATTTTTCTTTCCCAGTAAGCCTAGTATAGCACTTTCTTAAGGCACCTGGAGAAAATTGTTAAGAATCAAAAGATTTCTAGTATTCTCTTTTCACCTGCTGTTTCTTTGTTATCTCATTGGACATCATTTTAGCAGAGTCTAAGACTTTAATTGCACTTTCATCCTCTAAAATGTTCCCTTCTGAAGACGATAATGTTTCCAAAATTCTTTTCTCTATATCTTTTAGCTGTTTCTTATTAGCTGCAGACTGAAGAATAAGAGCATTTCTTTCCTCTTCTAATTCTGGTCTAAAAGATAAAAACATGCAGTCTAAATTTGTAGTATTTTATCTAAATTCATATTTAAATATTAGACATTACAATATTATAGACACTTAAATAATTTTGTAGACATGTAACACAAACTAAGATGATTAGTCTCTTAATCCTAACCTAAAATTACTTCCATTCAAATAATAACTTGAGAAATTTAAGCAAAAAAGCAACATGTACTGTGGTAAGTTTAAGAATATAGTAAGTTTATCCATATGGTATAGCCAGTTATGTGAGAATAAGAACTGGAGAAGACCTAATGAACAAAAAGAATCCAGAGACATTGAAGCATGCAACAGACTGACATATTTCAGAGGGGAGGGGGAAGGGAGTATGAAGATATTAACCAATGAACTTATATGCATATATGCATAGCCCATGGGCAGACAATAGTGTGGGGAAGGCCTAGGGAGGGGACAGGAGCTGGGTGAAGAAAGTCAATGGGGGAGGGGGGGGGACATCTGTAATACTTTCAATAACGAAGATAAAATTTTAAAAAAAGAACTGCAGATGAAACTTCTTATTTATTCCTTGACATCATCATATTCCATCTAATTTTCATTGTTTCTTCTATCATAGCAGATACAGAAAGGAAGGCTTGTTGTACAACTGGCTCTGGGGTGGGGGCAGGGGCAGGCTGGAGGGGGCTAATGGGGGAAAAAGAGGAACAAATGTATTACTTTCAACAATAAGGTTAAAAAAAAGAGAGAGAAAATCAGAAGAGTAACCTGAAAAAAAAAATTACCTCTTTGTCTTTAACCTTTGGCTTTTTAATTATGATGTGTTTTGATGTGAGTCTCTCTGGGTTCCTCTTGTTTGGGACTCTCTGTGTTTCCTGGACTTATAAGTCTGTTTCTTTCACCAGGTAGGGGAAGTTTTCTGTCATTATTTCTTCAAATAGGTTTTTAATATCTTGTTCTCTCTCTTCTCCTTCTAGCACCTCCATTATGTGAATGTTGGTGTGCTTGAAGTTGTCCCAGAGACTCCTTACACTATCTTCATATTTTTGTATTCTTTGTTCTTTTTGCTCTTCTGATTGAGTGTATTTTCCTCATATTCCAAATCCTTGATTTGATTCTCAAAATCCTCTACTCTACTGTTGAATCCCTATAAATTATTCTTTATTTCAATTAGAGTATGCTTAATTTCTGACTGGCCCTTTTTCATGTCTGACATTCTCAATTAGAACCTTGAAAGTCTCACTAAGTCCCTTGAAACTCTCATTAAGATCTATGATCATCCTTATAACCATTGTTTTTAACTCTGTAGCTAGTAGTTTGTTTCCTTCCATTTCATTTAGTACTTTTTCTGGAGATTTCTTCTGTGCTTTCATTTGTGACATGTTTCTTTGTCTCTGCATTTTGCCTGCTTCCCTGTATTTGTTTCTATGTATTAGGTAGAGCTGCTATGTCTCTAAGACTTGGTAGAGTATCCTTGTGTAGTAGGTGTACTATAGGGCCCGGTGGCTCAGCCTCCCAGTTACAAGGGCTGGGCCCACTAGATCAGGGGTCCTCAAACTTTTTAAACAGGGGGCCAGTTCACTGTCCCTCAGACCATTGGAGAGCCGGACTATAGTTTAAAAAAAACACCCATGAACAAATTCCTATGCGCACTGAGGGCCCAGGACGAGTCAGATGCTAAGCAGGACAGGCAGCGGCACCTGGCGGGCCGGATAAATGTCCTTGGGGGGCCGCATGTGGCCCGCGGGCCGTAGTTTGAGGACCCCTGCACTAGATGCATGTCTGTGTGGCCTGTGTGTACAATCTTGTTGTAGTTGAGCTTTGATTGCTGTTGGAGTCACTGGGAGGAATTGACCTCCAGGCTGATTGGCTGTGAGGACCAGCTGTGTCGGTTCTTGGGCCTCTGATTGATATGTATGGGGCATGCTGATGCCAGATACTGCTTGTTTGAGAGATTTCATGAAGATCTGAAGCCTGAGCCAGGACAGGCCATTCATATGGAAAAGCTGCTACTCACAGCTTGGGTGGGGCTGCAAATTGGATGGAGCAGGGTCTCATGGTGGAGTCGACAGTGTGAGCCAGGCTGATGGAAACTCAGATATGGCTGCCAGTCATCTCTGCAACAGTGGAGGTCTCAGCATAGGAACCATGACCCCTCTGAGCACTTCTGTCTGGGAGAAAGCTGCCCCTGAGTTCTTGCTCTGATGCCAGACAATTCAATTCCTCCCTGTATGTCCCTGGATCCACCCCCAAGCTGTTGCCTCAGCACTGGATCTCAGAGGGAGCAAGTTCATGTAAGTTTGTGCACCAGCCCTTTAAGAGGAACTGCCTGGGTCTCCAGCAGACTTTGTGTCACCCAGCCATAAACCCCACTGGTTTTTACAGCCCAAAGTTACAGGACTTCTATTCCCAGGTCTAGCACCTTGGGCTGGGGGGTCTGGTGTGGGGCTGGGATCCTTTGCTCCCCCAGAAGGCCTCCACAGCCAAGATATCCCTCCCTATGAAAACAACGCCTCACGTGGGTGTAGGACCAGCCTGTTCTGTGCCTCTACCCCTCCTTCCTTATCTATTTGTAGGACTTCCATTCAGCCATATTTCAAGTGGTTCTGAGTGATGGTTGTTCTGTATTTAGTTGTAATATTGATGTGGTTGTGTCAGGTGACAAGTAGGCATTTAACTACACAGCCATCTTGGTTCTCCCCTCAGGAAGCAATTCTTTACCATTAGCCCCTCTACGTATATTTTTCTCATTTAAATAATAACATATGCTATTAATAAAAAATACATCAATTATGAAGAAAATAGTAATAATTACCCATAATCTTAGCATCTGAAGGATGATCACAGTTAATACTTTGGTGTAATCTTTCTCAATCTTTTCTGCATTCATCATTAATTTTTGTTTTTACAAAATATTACCCATACTGTATATAGTTTAGCATCCTACTATTTGTTCTTATCCTAAGTATCTTCTTATTAATATCCTATATATGTATTTGAACACATTTCTGATTTTATCCATAGCATTCCTAGGGTGAAATTTTTTGGCTCAAACAATCAGATAGAAGTCAGAAATTATGGCATGTCACTTGAATCATACTACCCTTATTAAGAGCCCAATATAACATAGTTGACTTATAACTTGCTTGTTATAGAATGGCTATTTTAAAGGATTATATAATTATTTAATTTATAACAACAAGATATAAAATTTGACAAGGTTTTGAAATAATCACATAACAAAAGTATTAATGGCCTACAAATATTTCTCTCTAGGCCATCTGGAAGCAGCTAAGAAAACACATACCTCTCCTTTGCGACAACAATACCTAATAACTGATCTTCAAGTCCTTCTGGAGTTATCATGAAATTGAGCAAAGACAGTTTTGTAGCTAGCTCTGGCATATAGTGTGGATTTCTCAGTTTTGTGGTGATATAAAACTTGAAATCAAAGGAATACTCAATAATGACTTCACCAAGCCTGATGCAATCAATGCCACCTATATTTCAGAAAACAAATGAGTAGTAAGTAAGCCAAAGTTGCATAGCTCCTCCCCCTATGTTAAGAACTTTCCCAGGTTACTAGTAATTTAAAGGAGAATACAGATGTGACAAAAGTCACAGACACAGAAGCAAGTAAACAGTTATAAAGCAGGACTATTCATTCTGGGGTAGTATAAGACATTTTCTCTGGTCATGGAGCCTTCTAAATGAAGATTCCTTTTGATGTTACTTCCTGTCTCAATTTTCAGAATCCAGAGTACTCACCATTATACAACGGACGGAACCTCTATCAATTTTCAATCATGATTCCAAAGTTATTTGTGTATGACTAAAGCTCTTAAAAGTACTAGAGTTTGGCAAAGATAAAAGTTTTATAAGCAGAAAAAATATGAGGTGGGCAATGTTTACTCATATGGTCCACATTAACCATTACTATTTCCAGTAATGGACTTTGTGTGGTACACAGTCACACGATAAAGGAATTTCAGGCTGCCTTAAACTTTTATGTTCTCGACTGAACAACAGTGTAGATAACAGTGATTAAGGCAAAGAAGGGAGGGCAAAGTTCATTCTTGATACTTGTTCCAAATTTCATTTCATACATAACAGTGATACAGAAGTTTTGAGTTATTAACCTATTAAATGTATGTGTTGGTTTTTCCTTCTTTAAAGATAAACCTCAAAGATAACAATCATCTTTCAGTTCAACTAATATTAATTGACTTCTACCTTGTTTAAAAGTTTGTCTAAGTAGTAAAGGCTCCAAAGATGGGTCCAGTTCTTCGCCAACATTTTCTAACAGAAGTGGAATTCCAAACTGAATACAGTTTTCCAGTGTTCTCATATAGTCTGAATCTGATAGCTTAATAACACTAAGCTGATTTTCTTTCTCAGAGTTTTTGATCCACTTATTGGCTTGACCTTGGGGGTCAATCATTAAAGGCCTAGAATATAATAAGAAAAATTCTGAGGAGAATAAATATTCATATTTCTTTAAAATTATATAATTTAAATAATAAACATCACCATCAATTTGTAAAAGTAGAATGTGTTTCACAAATATTATCAGGATTAATCTTCACAAAAGTCCTGTGATAAAAGAGTGAAAAAGGAGTTTTAGTCTTATTTATTTTTGAAATGAAGAAATGCAGTCTCAGGGAGCACTTTGACCAAGGTTCCATGGATACAAAATTACTTCAATGTCAGAAGTAGGATCTTGTGAACCTGTAAGCTGTGCTCTTTCCAATATAACATATCATCTTCAAGGTAATTTTAATACATGACATCTGTTAAAATAATATGAAAAATAATTCTACTTATTTGATAAAAATTTAAAGTAAGAGATCTACTAGTCTACAATGGATTTCTTCAGGGTATCAGTAGAGTCATAAACTAAATTCCCAAGTTTAGTCCAATATATATTTGAGATCTATTTAGAAATTTTTTCTATGTAAGTATGATAAAGATTGTATTCAAGAACACATGATTCATGGTGTGCTTTCTTCTTCCTCAGTGTTAATACTATCCTAGGTTCCTTTTGTATTCAGTACAGTGCATTAAATTATCTTTAAAAAATATTAACACAGCCCTGGCCATTTGGCTCAGTTGGTTGAGCTTCATCCCATGCACCAAAAGGTCACTAGTCACATTCCCAGTAAGGGCACATTCCCGGGATGTGGCTTGATCCTCAGCAGGAGGCATGCAGGAGGCAATCAATAATGTTTCTCTCCCTCTCCCTTCTTCTCACTCTAAAATAAATTTTTTAAAAAATAGCACAGAGAGAGGAATCGAAGATGGTGGCGTAGGTAAACACCTAAACTGCTGCCTCGCCACAACAATTTAAACTGCAACTAAAAGACAAAACGTCTATCACCCAGAACCACGGGAAAGCTGGCAGAGTGGAAGTTCTACAACTAGAAGGAAAGAGAAAAGAGCACTGAGACGTGCACAAGCGCTGAAAAGCTGAGGTACGGAGGCGCGGGATCTGGGCTGGCGGCAGGCGTTGCTTTTTTCAACTCAAAGGGGAGACAAGCCCCTGATTACTCTGAAATACAGTTTCTGGGGAGACGCGGGGGACCCAAACTCCTACGGGGAGAAGCTGGATTGTCCGCTACTGGGTCGGAAAGTGAGGGGGGCCTACTTGTAGAGCTGCGCACAGGAATAATTTTTTATCTGCGCTGGGGCACTGGACGGGACGCAGTCGGAGACACAGAGCCTGCTAACTAGCAGCTATTGCTGTTTGCCACGCTCTAGCCTAGTGATGCCCTGAGACCCTGCCCTGCACAACCTACAAAACCACCCAAGCTCCAAGCAGCAGCTTTTGCATATGAATGGACTGCCCTATCTCGCAGCTTAACCTAACAAACTTGCAGCCCGAATCAGAGAGCTCCAAAACCTCCAAACCCCAAGCAAAGAGGAGAAAACTGTAGCTCTCGCTGTAGCTCCTGCTGGGTGGACTCAGACAATAGCTGACCTGCACCCCATTGGAGATCCAGAAGCCAGTATACCTAGTGGTCAGTGTGAGAAACCAGATTTCAACTCCTCACATCCATAAGTGACACATTCAAGAGGCAGACTCAGCGAGCACCAAAGCCCCACTGAAACAAGTCCTGCACCATAAGCGTCTCTCCAGCACAGCAGTTCTTATAGACACAGCGAGTCCTCACAGCCAATTGGTCTGGAGGTCAATTCCTCCCAGTGTACCAACAGCAATTAAGGCTTAACTGCACCAAGACTTTGCACTCAGCCCACAAAGGGGTGTACCAAGAGCGTCCACATCAGGTGATTCGGGAGGCTGAGCTACTGCCCCCTATAGGTCACCTACCACACAAAGCCACTCCAACAACACAGGGAAGCAGCCAAAATGCGGAAACAAAGAAACATGTCACGAATGAAAGAAACGGAGGAAAGCAAACTACTGGACGACATAGAGTTCAGAACCACATTTATAAGGTTACTCAAGAATCTTCTAAAAACTGCCGAGAAACTTGATGACACTTCTGAGGAGCTTAGTGAGACCTTTAAGGACCTTAATGAGAATGCCAAAAAAATGGAAAAGGACCAGTCAGAAATGAAGCATACACTGTCTAAAATAAAGAATATACAGAAACTCAACTGTAGATCAACGTACCCCAAGAATCAAACCAAAGATCTGAAATATGAGGAAACAAAAAACACCCAACCAGAAAAACAAAAAGAAAAAAGAATCCAAAAATATGAAGATAGTGTAAGGAGCCTCTGGGACAACTTCAAGAGTACCAACATCTGAATTTTTGGGGTGCCAGAAGAAGAGAGAGAGCAAAATACTGAAAACCTATTAGAAGAAATAATGACAGAAAACTTTCCCTACCTGGTGAAAGAAATAGACTTACAAGTCCAGGAAGCGCACAGAACCCCAAACAATAGGAATTCAAGGAGGACCACACCAAGACACATCATAATTAAAATGCCAAGGGCAAAAGACAAAGAGAGAATCTTGAAAGCAGCAAGAGAAAAATGGTTAGTTACCTACAAGGGAGTACCCATATGACTGTCAGCTGATTTCTCAACAGAAACTATGCAGGCCAGAAGGGAGTGGCAAGAAATATTCAAAGTGATGAACAGCAAGAACCTACAACCAAGATTACTCTACCCAGCAAAGCTATCATTCAGAGTTGAAGGTCAGATAAAGAGTTTTACAGACAAGAAAAAGCTAAAGGAGTTCATCACCACCAAACCAGGATTACATGAAATGCTGAAGGGTATTCTTTAAGAAGAGGAGGAAGAAGAAAAAGGTAAAGATAAAAATTATGAACAACAAAATGACATCAAATACATACCTACCAACAAGTGAATCTAAAAATCAAGTGAATAAAAATCTGAAGAACAGAATGGACTGGTGAATATAATAGAATCAGGGACATAGAAAGGGAGTGGACTGACGACTCTCAGGGGAAGCAGGTGTGAGGGGTGCGGGAAGAGATTGGACAAAAATCTTACTCCTATGGATGAAGACAGTGGCAGGGGGTAAGGGCATGAGGTGGGGTGGGGAATCAGGTGGAGGGGAGCTATGGGGGGAAAAAAAAAAGAGGAACACCTGTAATAATCTGAACAATAAAGATTTATTTTAAAAAAATAGCACAGAAAGGGGAGTTTTTCATCCCATGTCAATTTGGCTTACTCAGACAGTCTCTTTACAATTTAACAGCTTGTAGGGATAAAATCTTCTTCCCCTTTTCCTATAAATAAGCTCTTTAATCAGCTACTCCCAAATATCTCTATTCTATTTTCTTCCCTTTCCAAAAGACAAAGCAACCCAATCCAGCTGCCTGGTTGTTTTCTTCCTCAGCTTAGATTGTACTGAAATCCTATTGAAAGCACCAAAAGGTCCAGACACTAGTCAAAATTTACTTTTAATATCACAGCAAACAGAGGAAACAAGTTCTGAAACTGAGAAAGTTATTTTACATACAACTGCTTAAAAGTTGCCTAGTAATTATACTAAATTCATCAAGGTCCTATTTAAAGAGACTTTTTTCTTCCTTATACAGTGTACTAGAGGCCGGATGCACGAAGATTTGTGCAAAACTGGGCCTTCCTTCCCCTGGTTGCTGGCACCGCCTTCTCTCCAGCCGGAGTTGCCTTTCCACCTTTCCACGCTTCCCAGAGGCCTGGACTGTCCCAGCCGCTTAGCGCCTATGTATGCAAATTAACCCGGCATCTTTGTTGGGTTAATTTGCATACTCACTCCTGATTGGCTGGTGGGCATCACAAAAGTACGGTCAACATGCATCTTTCTCATTCATTTATTTAGTTATTTATTTTGATTCCTGCTTTTTTATTTATTTATTTATTTTAATAAATATTCAGATTATTACAATTGTTTCTCCTTTTCCCCCCAATAGCTCCCCTCCACCTGGTTCCCACCCCACCTTCTGCCCTTACCTCCCCCCCACTGTCCTCATTCATAGGTGTACGATTTTTGTCCAGTCTCTTCCTGCACCCCCCGATATCCCTTTCCCCCTGAGAATTATCAGTCCACTCCCTTTCTATGCCCCTGATTCTATTATATTCACCAGTTTATTCTGTTCCTCAGGTTTTTAATTCACTTGGTTTTTAGGTTCACTTGTTGATAGATATGTATTTGTTGTTCATAATTTTTATCTTTACTTTTTTCTTCTTCTTCCTCTTCTTAAAGAATACCTTTCAGCATTTCATATAATACTGGTTTGGTGGTGATGAACTCCTTTAGCTTTTTCTTATCTGTGAAGCTCTTTATCTGCCCTTCAATTCTGAATGATAGCTTTGCTGGGTAGAGTAATCTTGGTTGTAGGTTCTTGCTATTCATCACTTTGCAGATTTCTTGCCACTCCCATCTGGCCTGCATAGTTTCTGTTGAGAAATCAGCTGACAGTCGTATGGGTGCTCCCTTGTAGGTAATTAACTGTTTTTCTCTTGCTGCTTTTAATATTCTCTCTTTTTTTCTTTTGCTCTTGGCATTTTAATTATGATGTGTCTTGTTGTGGTCCTCCTTGGATTCCTTTTGTTTGGGGTTCTGTGCGCTTCCTGGACTGGTAAGTCTATTTCTTTCACCAGGTAGGGGAAGTTTTCAGTCATTATTTCTTCAAATAGGTTTTCAGTATCTTGCTCTCTCTCTTCTTCTGGCACCCCCATAATTCTGATGTTGGTACACCTGAAGTTGTCCCAGAGGCTTCTTACACTATCTTCAACTTTTTGGATTTTTTTTTCCTTTTTGCTTTTTCGGTTGAGTGTTTTTTGCTTCTTTGTATTTCAATTCTTTGACTTGATTTTTGCGTTCCTCTAGTCTGATGTTGGATCTCTGTATAATATTTTTTATTTCAGTCAGTGTATGTTTCATTTCTAGTTGGTCCTTTTTCATATCTTCGAGGGTCTCGTTATATTTATCGGCCTTTTCTAGGATATTCTTGAAAAGCCTTATAACTGTGGTTTTGAATTCTATATCCAGTCGTTTGTTTTCCTCCATTTCTTTCGTTTGTGATCTGTTTCTTTGTTGCTGCATTTTCACTGCTTCCCTGAGTTGGTAGGGTAGCTTTGTGTGCTAGGTTTCCTATATGGCCCAGTGGGTCGGCCTCCCCAGTTAACCTGAGGTGGACACTCTTGGTGCACTCCTTTGTGGACTGTGTGTACAGCCTTGTTGTAGTTAAGTCTTGATTGTTGTTGGTATCACTGGGAGGAATTGACCTCCAGGCCAGTTGGCTGTGAGGATCAGCTGTTTCTACGCTGGGAGAAGTTCGGTGCTGGAGACAGCCTTATAGGATTAGACTTGCCAAATTGCAAAAGCCTCTGTGTTCAGCTTGGATGGGGTGGAGTCTCAGGGTGGAGCAGACAGTCTTGGCTTCCTGTCAGCCCTGCCCTTGTGTGTGTGCGCACGCGCCTCCAGACCTCTGCCTTCCCCGGCTCCCAAGCCTCCACCCGAGAGTCTAGATTCACCCCGCAAGAGTGTTTGTCCCCAGGGGCTCACCTGGAACTGGGGTTCAGTGCAGTCAGAAATGGGGTTCAGTGCAGTCAGGAGCTTCTGACTCCCTTCTGCTAGGGAAAGCCTGTGGCAACCTCTGCAGTCTTTGTGCACACTCGTGCGCATGCGTGCGCTTCCAGACCCCGGCCCGCCGGGGCTCCCCAGGCTCTCCCCCCAGTCTCCGAGTCTCTAAGTGCCTTTCTCTCTACCTGACAGTCCAGACTCCCCCTGTATGAGCCTGGGTCCATGGGGTTTCGCCTGGAACTGGGATCAGTGCAGTCGGAACTGGGGTTCAGTGCAGTCAGGGGCTTCCCCCTCCCGCCAGAGAAAGTCAGCCAGGCTCTCAGCCGCCCTTCTTCTCTGTGCGCATGAAGACCCTTTGCAGTACCTCAACCCTTTGCCCTTCCTCCAATTCTCTGTGAGCTTTTCTCTTTCCTTCTAGTTGTAGAATTTCCACTCAGCCAGCTTTCCTATGGTTCTGGATGGTGTCCGTTCTGTCTTTTAGGTGTAGTTTTGAAATTGTTGTGCGAGGCATCAGTTTAAGTGCTTACGTATGCCGTCATCTTGGTTTCGACATCTTTCTCTTTTATTAGTGTAGATGCTTATTATTGGAAAAACACAGTATTTGTTCTTTCCATTGCAAAAAGTAACAATTTCTGTAAATTAACATTTCAATGCTAACCAATATTCTTATTAATGCTTAAATCAATGTTCTTAGAATTGCAAAAGAGATTATTTTTTATTTTAAAACAAATCCAATTCCTACTTAATATAACTTTATGTAAGTATATATACTAATAAAAGGGTAATATGCTAATTAGACCGGACATCTTCCGAACATCCTTCCAGACATCCTTCTGGACAAAGCCATGGTGGTGGTGGCCGAGGCAGAGGCAGTTAGGGGCGATCAGGCCGGCAGGGGAGAGCAGTTAGGGGTGATAAGGCTGGCAGGAAGGTGAGTGGTTAGGAGCCAGAGGTCCCGGATTGTGAGAGGGATGTCCGGCAGTTGGACATCCCCCAAGGGGTCCCAGATTGGAGAGGGTGCAGGCCTGGCTGAGAGACCAACCCCTCCTCCCCCCGCCCCATGCACGAATTTCATGTACCAGGACTCTAGTTATAAATATAACCGGAAAATTGAGTTGTGTCCATCGGAGAGATAAGACCATACCATGGTATTTGTAATCCAAGTGTACCTTATTGTAGGTATGAAAATAATTCTCAACTACATTTGAAATCCTTGGACAGTCTGAAGAAAAAAGCATTATTCATGTATTATGACAGAGGTAGTAATATTTGGGAAAACAAAGCTTTACTGTTAAGTTAATAAACAATAGTAAAGCAGCATAGTATTTTCATCGTGGTTAAAAAGTAAGCAAGTCAGAATTTGAGATATAGACACTAAATAAAGGATTTGAAAATGATAATTATAAAAAACTAACATTTATTGAGCACTTATATTCAAGCACTTTCTCACAACATTCCTATGAGGAAAGAATTATTGTCTTCATTTACAGTTGGGGCACCTGAAGCACTGAGAGGTCAACTAAGTTACCAAAATCTCAAGATAGAAAGCAATAGAGAAAAATTTGAATCCAAATATTCTGACATCAGTGTCTACACTGCTCTTAACCATTGCACAATATTATAAACAAACTTCTAGAAATTATGAGCAAGCAGAACAAGGACTGATTAACTATAAGCTATGATTCTAGCAACCTGACTAGCAAAATAATCTAAAAATCCTCCAGCCATCTAGTTTAATTTATCCACTAGTAGATAAAATATGGAACTTTAAAAATAATTAGTTGACATGCATTTAAGAGATACCTACACACATAATACAAACATCCAGAAAAACACAGGTGTCAGAAACACAGACAAAAGAATTCCAGAACAGTAATTGTGTGAGATGAAATGGTAGAAAGCCTTGGGAATGTCAATTCTAATAACATACAGATGCCTTGAGTCATATGTAGCAAGAAGCTGGAACTGAGACCCCTGTATTAAGCTTAAACCCACAAAAGGTTAGTGAAATCATAGATAGAAAAAAAAAATCCCAACTCTATGCATAAGGAGACAAGAAGGAAAGGTTTTGATGTCTGTCTCATTTCCAGCTGGGAAAAAGTCCCCTGAGAATCTGCAACCATGGGTCTACATTTCATGCAGGTATAGGGTGGGAGTTGGGTAGAAAAATGTCTTGGGCTAAAAACATTGTACTTTTACCAACCTTTACTAGGAGAAGGATGGGAAACTCCTGTTCAATACCAACCACAGGTAGAAGGCAGACTTAAGCAGTCATAGGAAGGAGGGGAAGAAAGGCTGAAAAAGTTGTAGCCTGCACAACTTGTAGTCCTAAGACTAACAACCAGAACAGAGTCCACTCTGCCCCAAAACAACCTAACACAGAGTACATCTAGGAAGAGTAAAAATGTAGAGAGAGACCCCATCTGTGTCAGGGGCATTCAGGTGCTTGCCTTTTTTTTTTTTTTTTTCATCTTTGAATGTGATGAAAGGTAAGGATTTATTTTTTTATAATGATAGCCATTTACATCAGCACTGTTTATTGAGTTACCTATCCTTCGTCACTGATTTGTTTCGTATTTAATATACTTTTATTGATTTCAGAAAGGAAGAGAAAGGGAGAGATAGAAATATCAATGATTAGAGAGAATCATTGATCATCTGCCTCCTGCATGCCTCACACTGGGGATCAACCCCACAACCTGACCAGGAATTGAACCATGACCTCCTGGTTCATAGACTGACACTCAACCACTGAGCCACACTGGCTGGGCCTTCCTCACTGATTTGTAATGCAACTTTAATGTATCTCA
The DNA here is from genome assembly GCA_026230045.1 of Corynorhinus townsendii. Classification (NCBI taxonomy): domain Eukaryota; kingdom Metazoa; phylum Chordata; class Mammalia; order Chiroptera; family Vespertilionidae; genus Corynorhinus; species Corynorhinus townsendii. Next base: position 45,710,676 of record JAPDVU010000006.1, read on the forward strand.
TATTCCAAAAGAAAACTGAAATTTCCATTATAGTTTTAATATGTTTTTATTGATTTTTAGAGAGAGAGGAAGGAAGAGGGATATAGTGATAGAAACATTGATGAGAGAGAAACATGATTGATTGGCTGCCTCCTGCACACCCCCTACTGGGGATAGAGCTGAAAACCTGGGCATGTGCCCTGACCAGGAATGAAACTGATGACCTCTTGGTTCCTGGGTCGATGCTCAACCACTGAGCCACATCGGCAGAGCTTCATTTTTAAAGACAGTGAATGTGATATCCTCTTCCACTTTTACTTAACATAGTGATTAAGAATAATGATTTGGAAGTTAAATTGCCTGAGTTAAAATTCAAACTCCACCATTCACTAGCTCAGTTATCTTACTAACTTTCAAATTACTAAATCACTCTGGGTCTCAAGTTCCTCATCTGTAAAATGGAATAATAATAACATCTAACTCATAGGAATTTGTGAGAACATAGGGAACTTACAACAGTACCTCATGAATATAAGAGCTCAGTAGTACCTATCAGAGTATGTTTGAGATATGGTCCCATGAAAAGACTTTAAAATTAGATGACAACATGACTGAATAAGCATTTATAGGAAACTATTTCTCAGATGAGAGTAATTTTCCAAAATAATATAAATGAAAGAATAACAATAAAAAACCATTTGGGATATTCATATAATTATCACACTATTGATAGTAATTTTAAAAGGAATCCATGAAACTGCATAAATTATAGTATCTTGAAAATGGATAGAAATACCTAGTTAAAATAAATACACTGAATAGTCAAAAACTAGAAATAGCCCAGATGCCCATCAACAGGAGAATGCATAAACAGTGATGTATTCATACAATGAAATACCACTCAGCAACAAAAAATAGGAATATCATAGTGTGTAGAAGAAACCTTGCACAAAAGAGTATGTACAGTATGATTTGTTTATACAAAGTTCTGGAACAGTCAAAATTAATCAATGGTGGAAAATAATAAGAATAATAATTTCCTATGGTGGGGTGAGGGTGGGGATTTACTGAGAAGGGACATAAGAGAACTTCCTGGGAGTCATGTTCTGTATTTTGACAGAGGTTTGGATTGGCATAAGTGTACACTTTTGTATACACTTTTTAAAGAACTCATGGAATGGTGTTCTTAAATTTTATGTATTACATGTAATGCTAATTTTACCTCAAAAGAAAAAAGCATAATATTGAGCTTTAGTTAATAATATACATGGATGCACTGTTAGGGAAAGTACATCCATGTCTTCAACTTATATTGAAACGCATAAAAAAGGATGATTTGACAAATGGATAGAGGGATGGATAAATATTTGATAAAACATCAAGAAAAATGAAATGTTTATTTAGGATCTAGGAGGTGGTAGCTATATGAGTACTTACTCTAAAATCCTTGCAACATTTCTCTATGTTTGAAAACAACTTTCAAATAAAATTACTGAAAAATAAATATGTTTTATGTTCCTTACCAACGCCTGGAGTTATTAACAATCACTCCATTATCTATGGAAAATGTATCTGTTGGTAATCCAGCAATATTCCAAGCTCTAATTTTTACTGGATCACCCAGGGTTTTACTCAGTGAGAACTCCTCTGAACATGGGAATTTTTTCTCCTGTAAGAAATAAACAAATATTTGATATTTTCTTTCATCTTGTTGATCAAAATATTTTTTAAATTAAAATACTGATTTGTCATTAGATATTATTTAATAACTCTCATGAAGAGAAAAAACACACACCTGAATTCAGAGTTGGACTATCATGGGGATATAAAGCACAGCATAGGGAATATAGTCAGTAATCTATAATAATAAAAGCATAATATGCAAATCAACCGAACGGCTGAATAGCAGAATGACTGTCAGGACATCCTTCCAGATGACCTTCTGGAAGAAACCGGGGCTACAGCTGTGGGATCGAGGCAGCCACCGTGGCTGTGAGGGAGGGATCAAGGCAGCCACTGTGGCTGCAAGGGAGGGATTGAGGCAGCTGCTGCGGCTGCAAGGGATTGAGGCACCGCTGCAAAGGCCTACTCTTGCACAAATTTCGTGCATCGGGCCTCTTGTATAGTAATAACCATGTATAGTGTCAAGGGGGTACTAGATTTATTGCGGGGATCACCTGTAAGTTATATAAGTATCTAACCACTATGCTGTACACTTGAAACTGTTGTAATATTGAATATCAGCTGTAATGGAACAATTTTAAAAATTGTAAAGAGAAAGTAAAAAATAAAATATATTAGAAAAAGAAAAAGAGAGAACGTTATACTATGGAAGTACTTTACTGATTCAACAAAAAGGAAAAAAAGACTTTATATTTTCAGTTATTTCTTCACTTCTCTGTCCTTATTATCATCTTTTCCCCCAAAATATCCCAACTTATACTTTGAATGACCTAAAAAGAAACGTAAGGAATATAAAAGCATTACCTTGCACAACATGCTCCAATTTTCTGTACACGTTTGTCGAAAGCCAGAAGTAAAAGCACCAAGGTAGGCTATTACTCCTGCTGATACCAAGACATCACCAGTCAAATTTTCATATACTATCTGAAGGTCATCGGCAGCTTGAGACCATCTGTGAGATAAACCAAGGGTAAAATAGCTTCACCATAGAGAATGATGGAAGACAGCAATTGAAAGGGCAAGGAGCTTCTAGCCCAGATTCTATAACAAAAAGCCATGAAATGTTGGACGCTTGCTTACCTATATAATGAGGAGATTAGATCCCTTCTAGCTCTAGCATGCTCTAACACATATCTATGTTAAACAAATGACAGTCCACCTTTCACTATCAGAATATTAGGTGCTGTTGTTATTGTTTTCAGAATTTGGCCCTTCAGAATAAGCAAAAGCAAACTCTCCCGCCCCTAGCATTTTGTCTAATCATTTTCTTCAGGATGATTTAGTCTAATTGTTACAGGATAGGAGAGGTCTTCTCTTCTCCAGTTGCTAGTGTGGTTGGATTTCTTGTGATATTCCAAGAAAAAAATTTTCTAAGATTCATATGGGAGAACAAATTATTTTTATTTGGGTGGAATTAATCCCTGAGTTTCCAAAGTCCCATTTCCCTTAGTCCAGTCATAGAAGAAGTGTAGCTGGGGAAACTCTAGTATCTATAGAGTTTTCTTTCCATATTGGAGCCGAATCAAGTCCAGCATCAGGCTAGCTTAGCTTGTGTTTCCCCACTGCAGTCCATTGGTCCATTATGTATGGGGTCCACATGGCTGTGGACCATAAAGCAGATACAAGGAAGCAGGAGCAAAAGGAAGCACAAGCCAAGAGTCAAGTGCAACAAGAGAGAGAATTCCTTTGTTTAGGGGATTATGTATTCCAAAATTTTTGTGGGTTTGCAGTGATGATGCCCATTCTGACCAACTTTCTCTGTCCCTAGGTTTTACTGACAGGCACCTCCCCTAGTCCCTGGTCACTCCAACTTTAGTGGGCATGTGTCTATCTTCCTTTTGTTCTGTCCCCTTCCACCAGTGCTTTGCAGGGAACATACTGGTGGTTCCCTGGGGAGTGCAGAGTTGCAGCTTCCTGGTGAAGCTGCCTAAATGACATGCCCATAATGTCCAACTTTCACCTTTGCTCCTTTCCTATTATTAACAAATAGCTAATTACAATGGTATCATAGTGGTTTCAGTATTTATTGTTTCAGTATTTTTTGTTAGTCTGCAATTCATTACCCAAAATTATATTTAAGTTGTATGGAAGCTGATATACTATTGCTAGGGATAATATTTTTCCATTTAATGAAAACTTTGTGATGAAAGTACATTCCAAAACCATCAAATCTGCACAACAAACTCAAAGGCATATTACTTTATCATGCTATTCATTCAACAAATATAATCAACTAGAGGCCTGGTGCATGAAAATTCATGCACTGGAGGGGGGGTCCCTTAGCCCGGCCTGTCCCCTCTCACAGTCCGGGAGCCCTCAAGGGTGAGAGGCGACCCGACAATCGGGGAAGGCAACACCCCCATCACACCTCTGCTGCTGCCACTGCCAGCAGTGCAAGCCTCAGCCGGCCCTGGGCGGCTAGGGGGCTGAGGGGACTGGGGGACTCCGAAGGCAGGTGCGCTGGTGGGACTGAGGGGACTGGGCGCTGCCATATTTGAGGGCGTGGCATTCAATTAGCATATTCCCTCCTAATTGACTGTGGGCGCCACCATCTTTGCAACGGCATGAGGGTCAAATAGCATATTTCCTCTTTATTAGATGGGATAAGTGAGGTAGCTGGCTGGACAGTACAAATAAATAATTAGAATAAAACTAATTGGCATGGTTAGATCAAGCCAGTTATATCTTCTTTGAAATAAATTTCAACAGAGTGAGCCATATATCCATTACTCCCCACCCCCAACATTTTATCAGGAAAAATTTTGAACATATATATAAAACCACAAAGACCTGTACAGTGATTACCCACCTACTCACCATTTAGATTAAAAATTACCATTTCCTGTCCTGCCCAGTATGGCTCAGTTGGTTGGAGCATCACCCCATACACCAAAAGGTGGTAGATTTGATTCCTGTTAGGGCACATACCTAGGGTGTGGGTTCAATCCACACTCGGGGCATGTGCGGAATGCAACAAATCAACGTTTCTCTCTCACATAGCTGTTTTTCTCTCTCCTTTCCTCTAAAATCAATGAAAATAATCATTTCCCTTATTTGCTTCTCTTTTTAGACATTTGAAAGCAAGTTGCAAACAACGTCTTTTGACGTTGATATTCTGTTTGGAGAATCTTGTCCAGGTGCCTTGTAGAATGTCCCACATTTTCAACCAGCCATTTTAAAATCAATGATCATAATAAATATCCAAATAAAGTCACATATTCAAGCCTGATATTTTTATATGTTGTTAAAATAAAGAGAAATATGACCTTGATTTTTCTCCACCCAGTCCTCCAATTAGTTTTGAGGCTCTTTCAAGTTTCTTAGCACACAGTTCCACCTGATCTTCTAAACGAGCCTTTTCCTCAGTTTTTTCAAAAAATACTTTTTGTAAGGTTTCCAAATGATGTTCAACTTCTGCCAATTCTGCTCTCTTCTGATTCAAAATTTCCATGATCTCAGCTAAGGACTTCTGAGCTTCTGTTAAACGGGCTTTCTTAGGAGCCACTACCTGTTTGGGAACAATATATGCTGCTTTGATGTATACTCTGTAAAACTGACATTTATATAATTATTTATAGATATTATGAATTTAAAACATATATTATTATACATTCACTTGTTACTTATAATAAAAAAACATATAAAATAAACATTTTGCCTTAAATCTTACATATTTTTATATACAAATAAATTAAAATATCGTTATATATTTTGTAAAATACATAAATCATTCTGAACTAGTACACTGTCATATGTAAAACAGATAAATTATTCTGAACTAACAAAATATCACAATATGTAGCAAAAAAATGACAACAATATATACCAAAATGTCTCTAAGTAAAGTTGCTATTGAGCAGTTGCCAAAAACAGAGAAAAATACGTAATAGAATTATAAATGTTTAAAATACATGAATATGCTTTTTGTTGTTGTTGGTTTTCATTTTTGAATTTCCAAGTCTGTGATTTTCTCAGTCAGGCAAGACCTCGATGTTCAATTTCACTATCAAAACTAAATTTTCCTCAACAAATCTTGAAAAGCCACATTTTTGTTGAAAGAAAAAGTTCTAATTTTATTATGCTCATTAGTATATCAAAAAAGGGGTTTGCCAAGCAAAATAGAAACAGACTCATGGAAACAGAGAACAGAGGGGAGGAGGGTCAGGAAACTAGGTGAAAAGGTGAAGGGATTTAGCAGTACAAATTGATGGTTGCAAAACAGCCACAGAGATGTGAATTGCAGCATGGAGAATATATTCAGTAATGTTGAGAAAACAGGGTATGGGGCCAGCTGGGTCCTTAGGGCAGCCGGGGACCATGCTGAGGAAAGCACAGTTTTCCAATGACCTTGTTATACATCTGAAACTGGTGCATAGTGAATGTAAACTGTGGTTGGAAACAAGAAAAAAAGAATATAGGGTTTGCAACTTTATCTTTGAGTGTACTATAAGCCATTGTTAGGAAGAATTTAGATGACCAAAGAGAGTATGTATATTTGAAAGAAGAGGCACATAAGCCTTCTGCCATAAATAAATGTGAAGGCAAAGAGGAAAAAGGGAGGCAAGTTAGCAGACACTGAATGTCCCACTATCTCTTCTATTGTCTGAAATCTTGAAGGGGAACATGTTAAATAAATAGATAGAAAGTAGAAAAATTTGCTTTCTACTTTTTTCTTTTTTTTACTCTTAATAAATCTTTATTGTTCAGATTATTATAGGTGTTCCTCTTCCCCGCCCCCGCATAGCTCCCCTACACCTGATTCCCCACCTCACCCCATGCCCTTACCCCCCGCCACTGTCTTCATCCATAGATGTAAGATTTTTGTTCAATCTCTTCCCACACCTCTCACACTAGCTTCCCCCTGAGAATTGTCAGTCCACTCCCTTTCTATGTCCCTGATTCTATTATATTCACTAGTCCATTCTGTTCTTCAGATTTTTTATTCACTTGATTTTTAGATTCACTTGTTGGTAGGTATGCATTTGATGTCATTTTGTTGTTCATAACTTTTATCTTTACCTTTTTCTTTTTCTTCCTCTTCTTAAAGAATACCCTTCAGCATTTCATGTAATCCTGATTTTGTGATGAACTCCTTCAGCTTTTCTTGTCTGTGAAGCTCTTTATCTGATCTTCAACTCTGAATGATAGCTTTGCTGGGTAGAGTAATCTTGGTTGTAGGTTCTTGCTGTTCATCACTTTGAATATTTCTTGCCACTCCCATCTGGCCTGCATAGTTTCTGCCGAGAAATCAGCTGACAGTCGTATGGGTACTCCCTTGTAGATAACTAACCATTTTTCTCTTGCTGCTTTCAAGATTCTCTCTTTGTCTTTTGCCCTTGGCATTTTAATTATGATGTGTCTTGGTGTGGTCCTCTTTGGATTCCTCTTGTATGGGGTTCTGTGCACTTCCTGAACTTGTACGTCTATTTCTTTCACCAGGTAGGGAAAGTTTTCTGTCATTATTTCTTCTAATAGGTTTTCAATATTTTGCTCTCTCTCTTCTTCTGGCACCCCCATAATTTGGATGTTGGAACACTTAAAGTTGTCCCAGAGGCTCCTTACACTATCTTCATATTTTTGGATTCTTTTTTCTTTTTGTTTTTCTAGTTGGGTGTTTTTTGTTTCCTCATATTTCAGATCTTTGGTTTGATTCTTGGGGTACGTCGATCTACAGTTGAGTTTCTGTATATTCTTTATTTTAGACAGTGTATGCTTAATTTCTGACTGGTCCTTTTCCATTTTTTTGGCATTCTCATTAAGATCCTTAAAGGTCTCATCAAGTTTATCAGCGGTTTTTAGAAGATTCTTGAGTAACCTTATAAAATGTGGTTCTGAACTCTATGTCATCCAGTAGTTTGCTTTCCTCCATTTCTTTCATTCATGACATGTTTCTTTGTCTCTGCATTTTGGCTGCTTCCCTGTGTTGATGGAGTAGCTTTGTGTGGTAGGTGACCTATAGGGGGCAGTAGCTCAGCCTCTCCAATCACCTGAGGTGGACGCTCTTGGTACACCCTTTTGTGGGCTGAGTGCAAAGTCTTGGTGTAGTTAAGCCTTGATTGCTGTTGGTACACTTGGAGGAATTGACCTCCAGGCCAATTGGCTGTGAGGACTCGCTGTGTCTATAATGGAAGAACTGCTGTGCTGGAGACACACTTATGGGGCAGAACTTGTTTCAGTGGGGCTTTGGTGCTCACTGAGTCTGCCTCTTGAATGTGTCACTTATGGATGTGAGGAGTTGAAATCTGGTGTCTCACACTGACCACTAGGTACACTGGCTTCTGGATCTCCCATGGGGTGCAGGTCAGCTACTGTCTGAGGCCACCCAGCAGGAGCTACAGCGAGAGTTACAGTTTTCTCCTCTTTGCTTGGGATTTGGAGGTTTTAGAGCTGTCTGATCCAGGCTGCAAGTTTGCCAGGTTAAGCTGTGATAGGGCAGGCCATTCTTATGCTAAAGCAGCTGCTTGGAGCTTGGGCGGGTGTGTAGGTTGTGCGGGGTGGGGTCTCAGGGTGTCATTAGGCTAGGGCGTGGCAAAGAGTGAGGGCTGCCAGTTAGCCAGATCTGCATCTCTGACCAAGTCCCCGTGTCCCATGCCCCAGCGCAGTAAACAATTATTCCTGCATGCAGCTCAGCAAGCAAGCCCCCCTCACTTTCCGACCTGATGGCAGACAGTCCAGCTTCTCCCTGTAGGAGTTTGGGTCCCCCGCGTCTCCCCAGAAACTGGATTTCAGAGTAATCGGGGGCTTGTCTCCCTTCGGGTTGAAAAAAGCAATGCCTGCCGCCAGCCTGGATCGCATGCCTCTATACCTCAGCTTTTCAGCGCTGTGCACGTCTCAACGCTCTTTTCTCTTTCCTTCTAGTTTTAGAATGTCCACTCAGCCAGCTTTCCCGTGGTTCTGGGTGATAGACGTTTTGTTTTTTAGTTGTAGTTTTGAAATTGTTGTGCGAGGCAGCAGTTTAGGTGTTTACCTACAGTGCCATCTTGGGATTCCTCTGCTTTCTACTTTTGACTTTGGAGGAGACCTTGCTGGATACCTCCCTTTAACATTGAATTAAAATGGTAGTGTGAAGGTGTAGACTGGGAAGTCAGGAAAGAACCTGAATACTTTGGCTTCTCTCCTTAATGGAAAGGATCCAGAAGATTCTGGATGTCTTGTGGGTTACGAGCTTGCAGACCTGGTATGAGACTACTGTGGGGAGGGACTCAATGGAAGAGCATCCCAGATAAAATTAATTTTATTTCTTTAACAGGTGTATACAGGTCTACTCCTCTGAAACCAACATTATTAGGAGTACCTACGCAATTGTTACAGCCTGATCACTCATTCTATATTCTGAGTTTGTTCTAAACACATGCTACCATGTATTTTTACCTGCCTTTTTATTTATCTTTCCTGTTTCCCTGGGTAGAATTCTGCAAGCTGCAGTGTTTTCCTGGTCCTCTGCTAGCCAAATTTACAAAATGCTCTTAAAACCATTCTCTGCTCTCCCAGGAAGTTGGCCCTAGGGGCTACTCCATAACAGGTTTCCTATCAATGCATGCCATTGCTTTAGGGCAGTGGTTGTCGGCTTGCAAGCCATATGTGGCTCTTTGGCCCCTTGAGTGTTCTAACGCCACTTCTTCAAAATAGACTCACCCAAGCTGAAAACCGACTTCTGCGCATGGACTACGAAGTTTCAATCGCACTGTATGTGCATGCCCGCACTTAGTATTTTGTGGAAGAGCCACACTCAAGAGGCCTAAGAGCCGCATGTGGCTCGTGAGCTGCAGTTTGCCGACCACTGCTTTAGGGGAATCTTCCATGCTCTGCCTCTCAACCCTACTTGGATCTTCTTGCTTCTAACGCTTAGAATTAATTTTTTAATCTGTCACTTTGCCCTTGAAGTTTTGGATTTTTCTTTGTTTATGCCCATCCCTCATCAAACTCCAATTCTCTTTTGGCCCAGGTCCCCCTGGCCAATTTCAGTGGTCATCCCTGCTCCCACAGCACCAGCACTCACACAGCCTCATCCAGGGTATGTCACATAAAAGTATTCTCTTCAGCTACTACATACTTGATGTCTGATGTTTATGCTTTAGCAGAACAATTCTTTCTGGTAGCACTTTTAGAAAAGTCTTAACTAGCAAATGCATATTTGCATTAAATGCATATTTAATTTCTGGGACTGTTTCAATAGAAAATGGATATGTTGATCCTCAAAATACCTTTGCAACTCTGTCATATACTTCCATAGCCATGATCCATTTACACAGACCCTCAGCTGCAGAAGAAGCCTTAGCAATCTTAGGGGGGTCAAATTCAGGGTTTGTTAAATAGTCACCACGGATCTTCTGCATAACATTCACCTACAAAACAAAGATTTAGATCTGAAAGTTTCACATATATCACACAATCATAAGGTGAAAAATAATCAAACATAGTAAAAAATTTTCTTATAAAAAAGTTATGTTGTCTTTAAAAACCAGTCAGTACTTTGAAATAATTTTAAAATAAGCATATTTTAGGTGAAATATAAGTCATTTTTGAGCAAAATACCCAAACTTGTTATAGATATTAAGGGAAAATATTTCTCCTAAAAAAATTAAGACTTTTGTAGAGTAAGAAAACATGAAGACAAGAAGAAAGGACAATTAAACATTAATAAATAAAGAAGGGTGCAGATGGAAAAGAATGCTTTATACTTTATCTCACATAAATTTGTGTATCTGATTAATAAACTATTATAAGAAAACACTTAAGAGAACTTTTTCATGTCAATATTATACTAAAACAGCAAATTATTAAATGACTTTCAGTGGTTGGAAACAAGAGAGGGTCTATGCATTATGGGAATTCGTAGAATAGTAACAAATAGAATGTCCCTTTATTATTTTAATCAAAAATGGAATATCTCCTTATGTTTTATATAGTATCACATAATATTAAATATCTTATACATCTCAGCAAAGTTACATTTAGTAAAAGAAAATAAAAATTCAATGAAACTCACTGGAATGTTGTCCTTGTCATATTCTTTCAAATCTCTTAAGAAATTCATATCTCCCAGAAGTTTTTTGCTAGGTGCCCAGTAATCGAATATCTATAAATAAAATTTTGCAAACTTATTAAATATATAATTAAAGATGCTTGCTATAAGATTTTTCTTCCTGAAGTTTAAGATATATTTTCCAGAAAAACTATATACTGTGAAAATATTAACTTTTGTCTTCTTGGAAATAAAAGACTCCTCTCCCTAAGATTATGTTATATATATCAAATGTTTAAGATATGAACATGAGATTATACATTAAATTCATTATAAAAATTAAACATTAAAAGAGAAATGATATGTGATTGTATGTATATGAAAATAACTTGGTAAGGTAAGAGCCTATTTATTTTCTTTAATATCTCAAAGAAGGATAGAATGACACAAAAAAAATCTCAACTCTCTAAGTCAGGGATTCTAACCTAAGTATAAAAACCTAAAAAGAAAATAAGTCTATAACTTTACTTTAGGATAGATGCTATGCCTTCCCTTTTTAAGGGATATAGCCTTGAATAATAAATGATCTATAACAGCTAACTTGTATTGTGAGCTTACTGTTTGTGAAGCTTTATATATAAGAGCTTTATATGTATTAACTAATCTAATTCTCATATTAATTTTATGAGGCAAGTACTATGATAACCCTCTTTTTTTCCTTTTCTTTCTTTATTTTTTGATAACCCTCTTTTTATAGTTTCACAGAGATTAAGCATTTTGTTGAAGGTCGCATTACTAATGGGATTGGGATTCCTGAAGACAGGCATTCTGGCTCCAGAGCACATGCTTTTAACAACCTCACTAGCCTGTAACACAGCAGAATTTTGAATGCTCAGAAACAACCCCAATGTGGTTATATATCAGATTTTTGAGAATCCTTGCTGGAAAAGCACAGGAATCCCAGTGTTCATTCAATCCCAACCCCATGAGACTAGAGAACCCTGCATAGGCAGGAAAGGAGATGGAATCAGCTGGATCCACATTTTTCTGATGCTGTACTACCTTAGCTTTGCTCTGGAATAAATATAGATAGTCCATAATTGATTCTGAATCCATTCAATCTGGAAGACAATGTTTTTTCCCTGGACTAGGTACTGTTGACATTTAATTTGACAGTAGTTGCTACGTACATTCATGCACATGATTTAAATCTGTTTCTAGTTATTACCTTTCCTCCAGTTCCTGAAGGATCTGTAATTTTTTCTGGTTTTATATCTTTCATGACACAAATAGCAGCCATAACTAGCTTAACACCAGATGGAGGATTCTTCATTGATTTCACAATTGTAATGTCAGCTGGCTAAATCAAAAGAAAACAGGATATCTTCAGAAGAGTTTATTTCTAAATAATAAGCTTTTAAAGTAAAGCATCAATTTTCATTTGAAACTGTAATTGTTTTTTCCTTTGCATCACTATAATAAACAATAGAGAATTTAGCACAGATTAACAGCAATGGTTCTCAAACATCTGGAAGATCATAGATTCTTAAAAGACTATTATGACAGTGATAAACCCTCCAGAAAATATATTTTTGCACATAAACACAAAATTTGTATGTAATCACACACCAAGCCTATACATGGAAGCCAGGTTAAGAACCCTAATTCAGACAAAGGCCTTCCTTCTCCTGGCTGCCGGCACTGGCTTCCCTCTGGCACCTGGGACCCGGGCTTCCCTCGCAGCCCTGGCTTCATAAGTAAGGTTGTCTGGTCTAATTAGCATATTACACTTTTATTATTATAGATACTAGAGGCCTGGTGCACGAATTCGTGCACCATCGGGGTCCTTCAGCCTGGCCTGTGGGATTGGGCCAAAACTGGCTTTCCAACATCCCATGAGGGGTCCCGGATTGCAAGGGGGCACAGGCCAGGCCAAGGGACCCCATCGCTGCACAATCAGGGCTGGGGAGGGACATAGGAGATTGGCCATGCGGGGAGGGACTGCAGGAGGGCTCCAGGGCATGTTGGGCCCATCTCACTCAGTCCCAATTGGCCGACCCCAGAAGCAAGTTAACCTACCAGTTGGAGTGTCTGCCCCCTGATGGTCAGTGCACGTCATGGTGACTGGTCAATTGATCAACTGTCTGCCCCCTGGTGGTCAGTGCACATCATAACGAGTGGTTGAGCAGCCTTAGCATATCATTAGCATATTATGATTTGATTGGTTGAACGGATGATCAGACGACTGGACACTTAGCATATTAGTCTTTTATCATATAGGATTAGTTTTAACTCCCTCCCCCAAAAATGTAAGAAGAGGTAGGTCCCAATTCCAAACTTATCTTTAAAAAAGGCATATATTGTTATGACAGACACAATAGAGTCACTTACTTAATATCCACTTCAATATCTTCTGACCTCTCTTGCAATTGCTAGAAAGCTAACAACTATATATTTTAGTTTCCCATGCAGCTAGAGTTGTGAGAGGTCATTCGGTTCCACCATCAGATCACTTGAATGATAAAAGAACTCACAATGAATAAGTGGGGAGATGGGCAGAGTGTGAGACATCTATTTTGCCCACATGGATTATAGTTGAGATGGTATAGCTCAGTAGAAAGGCTCTGCAAGCTTCTGACTCAGAGAGTCCTCTGGTAGACTATTTCTGCAATTTGGCTTTGAATCATTCCTGACAGCTCAGCCTATGATCTGTTTTTTCAGCTCTTCCAACAATTCTGTAATCCATTTGTAAAATTCCCGAAAAAGTACTATCTGCTTATACTAAATAGAGTCAATTCTCTTCTCTGCAACTGAACCCTAAGTCATATCAAATACAGTATTTGACACCAACAATGGTAAAAGCAACAGGCTCATAATGAAATAGCTGGAGGGGTTTGAAGACATTAAGAATCCTGTGAGTTTCAGAGAATGGAGTACTGAATGTCCCTGATACACAGTGATAAAATAGTTACTTAGATTAATGCTCATGATCATCTACAATGGAGTACTTATTAAAAACAAGGCTTTGTCAGAATGATTGACTGCTGTGATAAGCATCTAAGGAGAAAATGAAGAAAGACCACTGGGTAGAATGTGGCCTTTAAATGTGCCAAAGAGCAGACAGGAAGAAAATAATAAGCTCAGGGTTTTTAATTCCTGACTCACAGCACAGTAAGAGCACTAGGGCATTTCTATAAATGCCCTGAAATAATCTCATGCCTTGCCTGGCTGGCATGGCTCAGTGGTGAGCATCAACCTATGAACCAGGAGGTCACAGTTCGATTCCTAGTCGAGGCACATGCCTGGGTTGCAGGCTTGATCCCCAGTGTGGGGCATGCAGAAGGCAGCTGATCAATGATTCTCTCTCATCATTGATGTTTCTATCTCTCTCTCCCTTCCTCTCTTAAGTCAATAAAAATAAATAATAATAATCTCATATCTTAAAACTACAAGGCTGATATTAACTGAAAATCAGATAGAATTTGATCCTCTGAGGTGCTGAATTACCTATAGGTTGAACACATCATCTTGTCAGGTCTCTTACATAAAAGTTAGGGCACTGATTAGAAAAGAAGGTGAGTAAATTTAGTTTTTACTCACTACATTATTCTTTGTATTAATGTGCTATGGATATTGAAAACATTTTTTATAAATTGGTAGTGGCATATGGGTTGTGGTCAGGCCAATTAGGTCTAGATTTTCTCACTAATTCACTTAACAAATACTTAGAGTCCTAGCCGGTGTGGTTGAGTGTTTAGAGTGTCATCCCACACCAGAGGGTTGTGGGTTCAATTCCCAGTCAAGGGCATGTACCTGGGTTGCAGGTTCGATCCCCAGCCTTTTAGTATTTCTTTAATATAAGCAAAGCAAAAACAGAGACACTTTTACCATAAATCCTTTAATTATTCTTTCCTATTGATTACAAAGGTTAAATGAATAAACAGCCTGAATCTCTGCCTAAAGTTTTTAAAAAATTTGCAATGTCTAAGTTGTAACTTGCAGAATTGCTTTTTTTTTTTTCTTAAATTGGATACAAGCATTTTCTGGCTTTGGGCCAACAGAAGCATAAGTTGTTGGTGTGTGGTGTTTTTTTGGTTTGTTTGTTTTTTAGTAGTAATTTGTCTTTTTAAAATTTTTTTATTGATTTCAGAGAGGAAGGGAGAGGGAGAGAGAGAGATAGAAATATTAATGATGAGAGAGAAACATTGATCTGCTGCCTCCTGCATGTCCCCTACTGGGGGATCAAGCCTGCAACCCGGGCATGTGTCCTTGACTGGAATCGAACCTGGGACCTTTTAGTCCACAGGCTGACACTCTATCCACTGAGCCAAATCAGCTAGAGCCAGTAGTAATTTAAATAGATTTTTGTATTAGATCTGAAAATGTTGCCTTTTTAATTGAAAACTTATCAAAATTTAAATTTTATGTATGCCATGACAGTGATATACAGTGGGTTTTGACACATGTGATACATGGAATATCACATTGTGGTAAGGATTTGTCATAACAATAGATTGTTGTGTGCTGTTTAAATAATAACTAACAAATTAAACCAAAGTGTTGCCACACATTAGTAACATTTTATGTAAGTTATTTAGAAGTTGCATTCTTTTCTTCATTGGATATATTTTTATGACGTCATGAGAAGAAAACAAAGCTATAATAAATTGTCTTTTAAGAAAATTTAAAGTAACTTGGTCTCCAAGGAGATATTTAATGCATTGAGAGAATTCAGCAGCCAAGTGTTATTACAGCACCATTGTGATAGCTCTCTGTGTTTTGTTATGAGTTTCTGTTAATCAACAATCTGTTTTTATAGCATAGTTTCTTTCAAGTTATGTTGTTAAAATATTCCACTTCTGGGATCATGGCTTTTTCTCTGAGACTATTGCATCTTTTTAATTCTTCCCTAAAATATTTTTTTTAATTAGAAAAAAAAGAAGGCAAAGAGTGGTCTGAGTATACTGAACCACTAGGGCTTCCCTAGTCAACATAAGTTATCTTTCCTGCTTCCTTTGATGAGGTTGTTCTGGTCTTGCCTAAAGTCTTATATAACTCTGGTCAGATAGTTCATTTGGTTAGAGCATCACACACCAAGGTTGTGGGTTTGATCCCCAGTCAAGGTAGTAGGTTTAATCCCCAGTTAGGGCACATACATGAATCAACCAGTAAATACATAAATACATGGAACAAACTGCCCTCTCTCTCCCTCTCTCTCTCATCGCTAAAAAAAAAAAAAGAGATACTATATGAAGTCATATATAACCCACATTTGTATTGGAGATCTTTAAGTTCTTCTGTACATGCATGTTCAGGAGCCTGCAGAAGGGTAGCTCCACACTATCTATATATATAAAAGCCTAAGTGACCATTCTACTGTTCAACTGGTTGACCGGTCACTATGACATGCACTGACCACCAGGAGGAAGACACTCAATGTACAGGATTGGGCTCCCTCCTGTCTGGATTGAGCCTTCAGGGATCGGGCCAAAACTGGCTATCTGACATCCCCTGAAGGGTCCTGGATTGCAAGAGGGCACAAGCCAGGGTGAGGGACCCCACCAGTGCACTGGGCCTCTAGTTTAACATATGCCTTCTGGTCCATGTACAGAACTACTTTGGCCTCTTGGAGTTTGTTCTATTTTCATTGGAATATCCTCAATGAAAATTATAAATAATATATGAAAAACAAAAAAAAATATAATATATCAAAGAGGATCTGTTAAGAGTCAAGTTCTAGCCCTGGTTGGGTGGCTCAGTTGATTGGAATGTCATCCCATACATCAAAAAGGTTGTGGGTTCGATTCCTGGTCAGGCCTTGCATGGGAGGCAACTGAGATGTTTCTCTCTCATATCTCTGTTTCTCTCTCTATTTCTCTCTCTCTCTCTCTCTCTCTCTCTCTATCTCTATTTCTATCTCTATCTCTCTCTTTTTCTCTCTCTCTCCCACTTCCTCAATCTCTTTTTAAAAAAATCAATAAAAACATATCCTCAGGTAAGGACTTAAAAAAAGAGTCAAATTCAATTTGACTGGACAAAAACAATATAATATCATTCACTGAAATAAAACTACTCCTAATTAACCAAGTATCTGTACACAATTTTACTTTATTGATGAAACACAGGGTAACTAATGCCAAAGCTTGCCTTTAGTGTATCCAGTGCAGATAGAGCTGCTTCCAAGGCTGGAATCGCCTCAGCTAAGTCACTTTCACACTCATTTTTCAGAAGTTGGGCTTCTTCAGCCTTTCCACTGGCTATCTCTTCATCTAATTTCACAAACGTTCTTTTTGCTTCTACTTGTTCAGACTCTACCTCAATAACCTGAAGAAAAAAATAAAGACAATTCCTCGAACATTCTATTGCTTTCTTCCTTCTGGAGATAAAAGAATGTTTGAAAAGTAAGGAATTTTGAAGGGTAGAAAAGCCCAAGATAAAACGAGGAGAAATGCAAATACATGTAACCTAATTTGGTAATGGGCTTCATACTTCCCTTCAAAAATGAATGAAAGGAGAATCCAAATGGCGGCGTAGGTAAACACCTAAACTGCTGCCTCCCCCAACAATTTCAAAAATACAACTAAAAGAAAAAACGTCTATAACCCAGAACCACGGGAAAGCTGGCTGAGTGGAAGTTCTACAACTAGAAGGAAAGAGAAAAGAGCATTGAAACGTGCACGAGCGCTGAAAAGCTGAGGTACGGAGGCGCGTGATCCGGGCTGGCGGTGGGCATTGCTTTTTTCAACCCAAAGGGAGACAAGCCCCCGATTACTCTGAAATCCAGTTTCTGGGGAGACGCGGGGGACCCAAACTCCTACGGAAAGAAGCTGGACTGTCTGCCAGTGAGGGTGGCTTGCTTGCAGAGCTGCACGCAGGAATAATTGTTTACTGCACTGGGGCACGGGACTGCCTACAGGGACGCCAAGCCGGCTAACTAGCAGTCATTGCTGTTTGCCACGCCCTAGCCTAGTGACACCCTGAGACCCTGCCCTGCACAACCTACAAACCCACCCAAGCTCTAAGCAGCGGCTTTTGCATAAGAAAGCCCTGCCCTATGGCAGCTTAACCTAGCAAACTTGCAGCCCGGGTCAGACAGCTCCAAAACCTCCAAACCACAAGCAAAGAGGAGAAAACTGTAGCTCCCACTGTAGCTCCTGCTGGGTGGCCTCAGACAGTAGCTGACCTGCACCCCATGGGAGATCCAGAAGCCAGTGTACCTAGTGGTCAGTGTGAGACACCAGATTTCAACTCCTCACATCCATAAGTGACACATTCAAGAGGCAGACTCAGTGAGCACCAAAGCCCCACTGAAACAAGTCCTGCCCCATAAGCGTGTCTTCAGTGCAGCAGTTCTTCCATTATAGACACAGGGAGTGCTCACAGCTAATTGGCCTGGAGGTCAATTCCTCCCAGTGTACCAACAGCAATTAAGGCTTAACTACACCAAGACTTTGCACTCAGCCCACAAAGGGGTGTACCAAGAGCATCCACCTCATGTGATTGAGGAGGCTGAGCTACTGCCCCCTATAGAACACCTACCACACAAAGCTACTCCATCAACACAGGGAAGCAGCCAAAATGTGGAGACAAAGAAACATGTCACGAATGAAAGAAACGGAGGAAAGCAAACTACTGGATGACATAGAGTTCAGAACCACATTTATAAGGTTACTCAAGAATCTTCTTAAAATCGCTGAGAAACTTGATGAGACCTTTAAGGATATTAATGAGAATGCCAAAAAAATGGAAAAGGATCAGTCAGAAATGAAGCATACACTGTCTGAAATAAAGAATATACAGAAACTCAACTGTAGATCAACATACCCCAAGAATCAAACCAAAGATCTGAAATATGTGGAAACAAAAAACATCCAACCAGAAAAACAAAAAGAAAAAAGAATCCAAAAATATGAAGATAGTGTAAGGAGCCTCTGGGACAACTTTAAGCGTACCAACATCCGAATTTTTGGGGTGCCAGAAGAAGGGAGAGAGCAAAATATTGAAAACCTATTAGAAGAAATAATGACAGAAAACTTTCCCTACCTGGTGAAAGAAATAGACGTACAAGTTCAGGAAGTGCACAGAAACCCAAACAAAAGAAATCCAAAGAGGACCACACCAAGACACATCATAATTAAAATGCCAAGGGCAAAAGACAAAGAGAGAATATTAAAAGCAGCAAGAGAAAAACAGTTAATTACCTACAAGGGAGTACCCATACGACTGTCAGCTGATTTCTCAACAGAAACTATGCAGGCCAGAAGGGAGTGGCAAGAAATATTCAAAGTGATGAACAGCAAGAACCTACAACCAAGATTACTCTACCCAGCAAAGCTATCATTCAGAGTTCAAGGTCGGATAAAGAGCTTCACAGACAAGAAAAAGCTAAAGGAGTTCATCACCACCAAACCAGGATTACATGAAATGCTGAAGGGTATTCTTTAAGAAGAGGAAGAAGAAGAAAAAGGTAAAGATAAAAATTATGAACAACAAAATGACATCAAATACATACCTACCTACAAGTGAATCTAAAAATCAAGTGAATAAAAAATCTGAAGAACAGAATGGACTGGTGAATATAATAGAATCAGGGACATAGAAAGGGAGTAGACTGACAGTTCTCAGGGGAGGCAGGTGTGAGGGGTGCGGGAAGAGATTGGACAAAAATCTTACTCCTATGGATGAAGACAGTGGCGGGGGGTAAGGGCATGGGGTGGGGTGGGGAATCAGGTGGAGGGGAACTATGCGGGGAAAAAAAGAGGAACACCTGTAATAATCTGAACAATAAAGAGTTATTTAAGAAGAAAAAAAAATCAAAAAAAAAAAAAAAAGAAAACCTATTAGAAGAAATAATGACAGAAAACTTTCCCTACCTGGTGAAAGAAATAGACTTACAAGTTCAGGAAGCGCACAGAACCCCATACAAGAGGAATCCAAAGAGGACCACACCAAGACACATCATAATTAAAATGCCAAGGGCAAAAGACAAAGAGAGAATATTAAAAGCAGCAAGAGAAAAACAGTTAATTACCTACAAGGGAGCACCCATATGACTGTCAGCTGATTTCTCAACAGAAACTATGCAGGCCAGAAGGGAGTGGCAAGAAATATTCAAAGTGATGAACAGCAAGAACCTACAACCAAGATTACTCTACCCAGCAAAGCTATCATTCAGAGTTGAAGGTCAGATAAAGAGCTTCACAGACAAGAAAAAGCTAAAGGAGTTCATCGCCACCAAACCAGGATTACATGAAATGCTGAAGGGTATTCTTTAAGAAGAAGAAGAAGAAGAAAAAGGTAAAGATAAAAATTATGAACAACAAAATGACATCAAATACATACCTACCAACAAGTGAATCTAAAAATCAAGTGAATAAAAAATCTGAAGAACAGAATGGACTGGTGAATATAATAGAATCAGGGACATAGAAAGGGAGTGGACTGATGATTCTCAGGGGAAGCAGGTGTGAGGAGTGCGGGAAGAGATTGGACAAAAATCTTATTCCTATGGATGAAGACAGTGGCAGGGGGTAAGGGCATGGGGTGGGGTGGGGAATCAGATTGAGGGGAGCTATGGGGGGAAAAAAAGAGGAACACCTTTAATAATCTGAACAATAAAGATTTATTTTAAAAAAATGAATGAAAGAAAACCGAAGAGATAGCCAATCAAGAGAAAAGGGTAAAGTCCCTAAGATCTAGTGGCAAAAATTGAGGCTTATTTTCTTTTTTTAAATTTATCTTTATTGTTGAAAAGTATTACAGATGTTCCCCTCACTCCTCTAGTGGCCCCCTTCATCCTGCTCCTGCCCCCTGAGTGTTATTTAGAATAGCTAAGATCTGGAAACAGCCCAAGTGCCCATCAGTAGCTGAATGGATAAAAAACAAAACAAAACTGTGGTACATTTACACAATGGAATATTATGCAGCTATAAAATAGAAGGATCTCTTACTCTTTGCGAGAGCGCGGAGGGCCCTGGAGAGTATTATGCTAATGAAATAAGCCAGTCAGAGAAAGACAAGTACCACATGATCTCACTTATATGTGGAATCTAATGAACAAAATAACCTGAAGAATAAAATAGACCCAGATACTTTGAAGCATGCAACAGACTGACTATATTTCAGAGGGAAGGGGTAAGTGGCCCCAAGAGATTATCCAAAGAACTTATGGACACAGACAATAATGTGTTAAGGCTTATTTTCAAAGCTAATTTTACATATTTCAATTGTCTTCTGACATCAATTAAATAAACATTCACAATACTCTACCTGCATCATATGTGCATTTTCAATTTTAGCTTCCTCCAATTTGGGCTGTAATTGAACAAGCTCCAATTTCATTTCACCAACCTAAATAGACAATTCATCATTAAGTTTTAATAGTTACAATAGTGACAGAAACCAAACATAGAAAACTGAAACTTAAATATATCAGAAAGTATTAGGGCCAGAAAATCTTGACTTTTTCTTCCAGTTCTTTACATGATAAAAGAAATAATGAGAGTGTGGCCAGTTTCCTTTACAAAATATTTTATCTTCCTTGAGTATATCACAGGGCAGCAGGAGAATTCAGTTGCCACAGAAGAAATGCAGATAGAAAAGAAGGTGGCAGCTTGGAGTATCCTTGTTATACTATTGCTTATATTGAAATAATGCTAATAAGCATTGGAAGTACTTGACTCATTTTTTTTAAAAAAACACTGGTCTTTTATTTTAGCAGCCATTAAAATAAAAAGTCAACCCAGACTTCTTATATTCTCTCCAAGTTCAAAAAAAAAAAAAAATGAAGACTAAAACAAGATGTATCTGAGTCTGTGCAATCTGGGTAACTTAGTAAACTTCTCTAAAATTCACTTTAATCATCTGTAAAATATAGATCATAAAAGTTTTGACCTCATGGAGTTCTTATGAGGAATAATTAAAGGAATACATGTGAAACATATAACAGTGCCTGGCACATATTATTTCTCACATTTCCTATTATATATTACCATTCTGAGCTGTCAAATGTACCTGAGATTCAGCAAAAGCAAGCTGGTCAAGCCCATTCACGTATCTTTGTTTTGCTTCCACAACAGCTTGTCGCTTCTGAGTCAAAAGCTGTCGAAATGAGGCAATAAGTTCAAGATAAGAAGTAGCAGTAACATAGTTATGTCGTCCTAACTCCTGTAAGAACCTACAAAAGAGGCAGATCATATATCTTAATATAAGTAATTGGCTTCAGAAAGTAAGAAGTAAATTCAACAAAGCATTAACAACAAGCATTTAAGAATAAAGGTTAATTTTTAAAATTACAAAAATTCACGTTTTTATTGATTTTTAGAGAGAGTTGAAGGAAGAGAGAAAAATCATCAACTGACTGTCTCCTACACACCCCCTACTGGGATCGAGCCTGCAACCTGGGCATGTGCCTTGACAGGGAATCAAATCATGCCCTCCTGGTTCCTAGGTTGACGCTCAACCACTGAGCCACACCGGCTGGGCGAAGTTAATTTTATTTACAGGATGCTGAGTAATTGAACTCCATAGAGTTCTTGAATTGTACACATAACCACATTCCAATTTCTTATCTACACGATATCAAATAGCAATGATGTATTTAAAAAGCTCAAATCAATAGATCTGTATAAAAGGTGAACTACAGCAAGAAAGATATAGGCCTTTTTACATGTTTCATAAGCCATGAAAATCTAACCCTGTAAGGGACCCAAGATATTGTATAAGTATAGTAGGAAAGGGGATTGCAGATAGGATAGTAAGAATGAGTCATGAGAGGAAACCAAGATGGCGGCACAGGTAAGCACTTAAACTGCTGCCTTGCACAACAATTTCAAAACTACAACTAAAAGACAGAACGGACACCATCCAGAACCACAGGAAAGCTGGCTGAGTGGAAATTCTACAACTAGAAGGAAAGAGAAAAGCTCACAGAGAATTGGAGGAACAGCAAAGTGTTGAGATATGGAGATTCGCGCGCACAGAGAGGAAGGGCGGCTGAGAGCCTGGCTGACTTTTTCTGGCGAGAGGGGGAAGGAAGCCCCCGACTGCACTGAACCCCAGTTCCGACTGCACTGAACCCCAGTTCTGGGCAAACCCCCATGGACCCAGGCTCATACAGGGGGAGCCTGGACTGTCAGGTAGAAAGAAAGGCACTCAGAGGGGGAGCTGGAGCAGGCAGGGGTCTGGAGGCGCGCGCACACGCGCACAAGTGTGCACAAAGACTGCGGAGGTTGCCACAGGCGTTCCCTAGCAGAAGGGAGTCGGAAGCTCCTGACTGCACTGAACCCCAATTCTGACTGCACTGATAATCAGTTCCAGGTGAGCCCCTGGGGACCCACGCTCTTACGGGGAGAATCTGGACTATCAGGCGGAAACTTGGGAGCCGGGGAAGGCAGAGGTCTGGAGGCGCACACATACGCGCGCACAAGGGCAGGGCTGACAGGAAGCCAAGACTGTCTCCTCTGCCCTGAGACTCCACCTCATCCAAGCTGAGCATAGAGGCTTTTGCAATTTGGCAAGTCTAATCCTATAAGGCTGTCTCCAGCACCGAACTTCTCCCAGCGTAGACATAGCTGATCCTCACAGCCACTGGCCTGGAGGTCAATTCCTCCCAGTGATACCAACAACAATCAAGACTTAACTACAACAAGGCTGTACACACAGTCCACAAAGGAGTGCACCAAGAGTGTCCACCTCAGGTTAACTGGGGAGGCCGACCCACTGGGCCATATAGGAAACCTAGCACACAAAGCTACCTTACCAACTCAGGGAAGCAGTGAAAATGCAGCAACAAAGAAACAGATCACAAACGAAAGAAATGGAGGAAAACAAACGACTGGATATAGAATTCAAAACCACGGTTATAAGGCTTTTCAAGAATATCCTAGAAAAGGCCGATAAATATAACGAGACCCTCAAAGATATGAAAAAGGACCAACTAGAAATGAAACATACACTGACTGAAATAAAAAATATTATACAGAGATCCAACATCAGACTAGAGGAACGCAAAAATCAAGTCAAAGAATTGAAATACAAAGAAGCAAAAAACACTCAACCGAAAAAGCAAAAAGGAAAAAAAAATCCAAAAAGTTGAAGATAGTGTAAGAAGCCTCTGGGACAACTTCAGGTGTACCAACATCAGAATTATGGGGGTGCCAGAAGAAGAGAGAGAGCAAGATACTGAAAACCTATTTGAAGAAATAATGACTGAAAACTTCCCCTACCTGGTGAAAGAAATAGACTCACCAGTCCAGGAAGCGCACAGAACCCCAAACAAAAGGAATCCAAGGAGGACCACAACAAGACACATCATAATTAAAATGCCAAGAGCAAAAGAAAAAAAGAGAGAATATTAAAAGCAGCAAGAGAAAAACAGTTAATTACCTACAAGGGAGCACCCATACGATTGTCAGCTGATTTCTCAACAGAAACTATGCAGGCCAGATGGGAGTGGCAAGAAATCTACAAAGTGATGAACAGCATGAACCTACAACGAAGATTACTCTACCCAGCAAAGCTATCATTCAGAATGGAAGGTCAGATAAAGAGCTTCACAGATAAGAAAAAACTAAAGGAGTTCATCACCACCAAACCAGTATTATATGAAATGCTGAAAGGTATTCTTTAAGAAGAGGAAGAAGAAGAAAAAAGTAAAGATAAAAATTATGAACAACAAATACATATCTATCAACAAGTGAACCTAAAAATCAAGTGAATTAAAAACCTGAGGAACACAATAAACTGGTGAATATAATAGAATCAGGAGCATAGAAAGGGAGTGGACTGATAATTCTCAGGGGAAAAGGGATGTGGGGGGTGCAGGAAGAGACTGGACAAAAATCGTACACCTATGGATGAGGACAGTGGGGGAGAGGTAAGGGCAGAGGGTGTGGTGGGAACCGGGTGGAGGGGAGCTATGGGGGGGTGGGAGAGGAGAAACAATTGTAATAATCTGAATAAATATTTATTAAGTTAAAAAAAAAAGAATGAGTCATCATTCTTTGCACAAGTGTGTCACTTGTCAGCTGAATGGGGTATGGCCAAGAAGTATGAGATTACTACACATACAAATAGAAACAATGAAAGCAATGATGTCTCATGGCAAGTATGTAGACTAGAGCCCACTTCTTGATGCAACTGTCCAAGACAACCATGCTACTTGAATAGGCAATATACTCTATTTTATAGTGATATGAGCACTTGGGCTTATGCACCTTTGAAATGAAGATCTCAGAGATTAACAGAGGTAAAACAGACACTTTTGAAGTATCCACAGCCTACCAACCAGCTCCCTTTATCTGAGAACTTCCACCCAGTGCCCCATAGCAATGTTGGTTCTGTGAAAGTTGCTATTCTAACTATAGCTGATCATACCAGAGTTGGACACTGGACACAAATAAGGCTAATCACATTTTGGAACAAATTTGGAATGGGGAGTTGGAAACAGGCAATCAGTCTCTGCCTACAGCTGGAATTGCAAGAAGTAAATTGAGAACTGAGAGGCAGCCAGTTTCCTCCATATGCCCTGGGAAGCAGAAAGAGAAAGAGAAAGACTGCAAAGAGAAAGAAATAAGCAGGTGCCTAGACAAAAGCAGGAATGAAAAATAGAGAAAAGGCATTTCTGGTTTTAGAACGGCTTTCTAATTCCTGCTTCCAGTCACTTCTGAGACCTAGCTGAATTCTTTCCCTTAAGCTTTGTCACACACCTCTGTATCTTTATGATAAACTCCCCCTTTTTGTTAAAGCTAGATCAAGTAGCTTTTTATTACTTGCAAGCTGAGGGTCTTTACTAATTAGGTAATCAAGAGAGATCTAGAAAACATAGAAACCCTATTAAAATTTTGGACTTTCACAGAAAGAGATGCTTCAAAATATGACATTATTGTAATTTTAAAATTCATTAACCTTTCTGAAAGATCCATAACAGAAGTGTGAAAATGTTTGCAGATTGGAACTATCTCTCGTCGTTCAACGTCAGTAAGCTCCAGTGTTTCTAAGAATTTCATAGCTACAAGCTCAAGGGCATCTTCGGGCCATGGCTAAAAATAAGAAAAAGAAAACTTGTAAAATTTAAGATGAATATCCTACTCCAACTATGTAAATTAAATGCCTTTCTATATGAGAATAACTTAGGGTTGAGAAAATTAAACCCTAATGGGGAAAACAGAATTAGGGGACTGAGGTCACAAGTAAATCTATGAAAGATCTAATTAATATGTTCATAAACTAAAATTAAAGATAACATGAAAGGTCAATGATATCCTATATAATATAGAGATAATATGCAAAATGACCCTCATGCCATCACAAGATGGCTGCACTCACAGCAGAGGCGGGGTTCCTGTAAGAGCCTTGACAAGCAATCAGCAAGGACCTGAGGCTGTGTGGCACTGGGCCAGGGTGGGGACCTGCGGCTGTGCCCCCAGGCCAGCAGGGCTTGACTGGGGACCTTGGCTGCACACCTCCCCCCCCCCCCCCCGCCTCCTGGAAGGGCTTGACAGGGGACCTCAAGGCATGCCCTCACCCTGGTGCTGGGCCAGGGGACCTCAGGCCATGCCCCCCGCCCCAGTGCCAGGCCAGGGAAACTGAAGCTGCACCCCTTACCCAGCAGGGCTTGACAAGGGACCTAAGGCATGCCCCCTGCCCCGGGCCAGGCCAAGGGACCTGAGGCTGCACCCCTCGCCGAGCAGGGCTTGACGGGGACCTCAAGGCATTGCCCCCAACTTAGTGCCAGGCCAGGGGACCTCAGGCTACACTCCGTGCCCCAGTGACAGGCTGGGGGACCTCAGGCTACACCCCTCACCCTGGTGCAGGGCTGGGGGACCTGAGTCTGCACCCCTTGCCTGGCAGGGCTTGATGGGGGACCTGAGGCTGCACCTCTGCCTGGCAGGACTTGATAGGGGACAGGGCAGCTGAGTCTGAATCTCGCCCAATGAGGGTGGGGCTGGCTGGGACTGGGTTTAGTGCAATTTCAAGGCGTGCATGGGTGGGCAGTGCTTTTCCGAAATTCCTTTCACTTAGATTTAACAAGATGCTTATAATTTTTTCCTTTGTAAACAAATAATATGTATTTTAAGATCAATTTTTTCAATGTTTGACCCTCTTCCTAGTGAAATTCAAACTTTTTTGATCAAACATTCCATTAGTAAAAATGTTTTAAGCACATACAGCTAATGTATTCATATTTATTAATGTATTATACAGGCATGGGCAAAAGTAGGTTTACAGTTGTGAGCACATGAAAGTTTATTTTTGTATTATATATATTTCCATATGAACAACTTTATTTTTTTTTCCATATGAACAACTTTAAAGCTACTTTTGCCCAGCCCTGTGTCCATATGGTTTTATTGTATTAACACATTTTTAAACCTTAGTAGATTTATTATTAGTGAATTTTTGTCAAAGGCCAGAATAAGTGTCATATGACTTATACATCATTGAAAACATTACAAAAGTTTATCTTTGTGTTCTGAGTGCTTAGTTGTTAATTATCCTGCTAATCATCAAGGTCTAATACTCTCTGTAGCAGTTAGAATGTTTATGGTTAAGACACAGTTGTACCGTGTCTTCAAGGGGGATATTTATAATAAGTTCAGAAGTAGGGTATTTCCAGAGTTGCTTAACTTGGAAGTTCAATCATGTCATTGAGGATCCAGTTTTTTTCTGGCTTTTTGTTCCACCATTCTCAGTACATTTTATTTCATTCTTGGGCTTGTCCCAGAATGCTGTGGCAATGGACATTATATCCTCAAGCAACAAGGTGGAAAGACAGAAAAGGACCTTTTCCTACCATGCAATACTTTTTCATAGTAAAAAAAAAAACCAACAAAACAAAAACAAAAATACAACAACAATTTTTCCCCAAAGCAGACTTTAACTCAGGACCCTTTTGTCAAGGAATGGGTCATGAATAGGCTCATTTATAAGCCAAGTAACAATAATATTGAGAGTACCAATATTGATTTAGACCAACTAGCAATCAATCTACATAAAAGGTGATTTCCCAAACAATATCACAATTCTGTCAGCAAGGATGGGGTGGGTAGAAAATAACTGTTGATAGGTAACTAATAGTGTCCCCCATGCCATCATAAGCTGATATTGCATGGCATGAGATACCCTGGGGATAAGATTTATTGTTTAACTAGTTGATATAATTCCATATTCCAAATAGCCTTCTTGAATTTATTTTTACCAGCATCTTGTCAGATCTTATTAAGTAGTCATTGGTTTTGCTTCATGATGTGACTAACAAAGAGCATAAGCTAGTTTATGCCATTCTTTTGCTGTCCACTTATAATTACATCATATCTTCAATTTTCAGTTCATTACTGGAATCGCTAAAGTTACCTTGCCTATCATGCATGGCTATACAAATTGAGCAAGGGTGTCAATGTTAATCCATAGGAAATATTTCATACAAAATGAATATTCCAATAATTTCTACTCTTATTCTCTGAATCGTTTTTGCCACTCTTGGTAAGTGTACACCCTACTTTGGGGACTTGAGATCTATCAAAAAAAGTCAATGCCTTCCTGATTATGTGACACACAGCGGTTTACACTCACTTCCTGAATTTCACAAACCCAGGCCCCAAACAATGCCATCCATTTCTCTGACACAGGTTCTGGGTCCCCACTGCTTCATTGTAAATCTTTATTCCGCTCTGTTAACCACTTAACTTTCCTTATCTATTTGCAACTCCCAGTTCCTTCTTTTAAAATTTTCCCCCAATAAGTAAGACTCACTTAGAATAGAAAGTCTCATGGTTTTAAAAAAGATATCCAAAATTAGTAGAATTGTATTTATAAGATTTCACAAAACTTATGGTAGGACAGGTTTTCTTTGTGTGTTTGGTTTGGCTTTGGCTACTTAATGAAAGCAGTATTAAGATATGGTTTGCATAAAAAACAAAATTGTTTCACACAGCTTTTATTGCTGTATAAACACTAAAACATCACTAGCTGAAATAAATGTGCTATCCTCAAAGGTACAGAGTTAGTTTCTCAAACATGCAATTGGCAAATAAGCAAAAGAGAATAAAACAAGTTAGTATCAGAAATTTATTTTTAAAAGAAATTATCCAAGAAAGAGAACCCAAGATGGCAGCGTAGGTAAACACCTAAACTGCAGCCTCCAACAACAATTTCAAAACGACAACTAAAAGACAAAACGTCTATCACCCAGAACCACGGGAAAGCTGGCTTAGTGGAAGTTCTACAACTAGAAGGAAAGAGAAAAGAGCATTGAGACGTGCACGAGCGCTGAAAAGCTGAGGTACAGAGGCGCGTGACCCGGGCTGGCGGCAGGCATTGCTTTTTTCAACCCAAAAGGAGGCAAGCCCCCGATTACTCTGAAATCCAGTCTCTGGGGAGACACGGCGGACCCAAACTCCTACGGGGAGAAGCTGGACTGTCTGCCAGTGAGGGTGGCTTGCTTGCAGAGCTGTGCGCAGGAATAATTGTTTACTGCACTGGGGCACGGGACTTGTGGATGCCGTCGGGGACCACAGAGCCGGCTAAATAGCAGCCATTGCTGTTTGCCACACCCTAGCCTAGTGACACCCTGAGATCCCGCCCTGCACAACCTACAAACCCACCCAAGCTCCAAGCAGCGGCGTTAGCATAAGAAAGGCCTGCCCTATCACAGCTTAACCTAGCAAACTTGCAGCCTGGGTCAGACAGCTCCAAAACCTCCAAACCCCAAGCAAAGAGGAGAAAACTGCAGCTCTCACTGTAGCTCCTGCTGGGTGGCCTCAGACAGTAGCTGACCTGCACCCCATGGGAGATCCAGAAGCCAGTGTACCTAGTGGTCAGTGTGAGACACCAGATTTCAACTCCTCACATCCATAAGTGACACATTCAAGAGGCATGAGCACCAAAGCCCCACTGAAACAAGTCCCGCCCCATAAGCGTGTCTTCAGTGCAGCAGTTCTTCCATTATAGACACAGGGAGTGCTCACAGCTAATTGGCCTGGAGGTCAATTCCTCCCAGTGTACCAACAGCAATTAAGGCTTAACTACACCAAGACTTTGCACTCAGCCCACAAAGGGGTGTACCAAGAGCATCCACCTCATGTGATTGAGGAGGCTGAGCTACTGCCCCCTATAGGTTACCTACCACACAAAGCTACTCCATCAACACAGGGAAGCAGCCAAAATGTGGAGACAAAGAAACATGTCACAAATGAAAGAAACGGAGGAAAGCAAACTACTGGATGACATAGAGTTCAGAACCACATTTATAAGGTTACTCAAGAATCTTCTTAAAACCGCTGAGAAACTTGATGAGACTTTTAAGGATATTAATGAGAATGCCAAAAAAATGGAAAAGGATCAGTCAGAAATGAAGCATACACTGTCTGAAATAAAGAATATACAGAAACTCAACTGTAGATCAACGTACCCCAAGAATCAAACCAAAGATCTGAAATATGTGGAAACAAAAAACATCCAACCAGAAAAACAAAAAGAAAATGAATCCAAAAATATGAAGATAGTGTAAGGAGCCTCTGGGACAACTTTAAGCGAACCAACATCCGAATTTTTGGGGTGCCCGAAGAAGGGAGAGAGCAAAATATTGAAAACCTATTAGAAGAAATAATGACAGAAAACTTTCCCTACCTGGTGAAAGAAATAGACTTACAAGTTCAGGAAGCACACAGAACCCCATACAAGAGGAATCCAAAGAGGACCACACCAAGACACATCATAATTAAAATGCCAAGGGCAAAAGACAAAGAGAGAATATTAAAAGCAGCAAGAGAAAAACAGTTAATTACCTACAAGGGAGCACCCATATGACTGTCAGCTGATTTCTCAACAGAAACTATGCAGGCCAGAAGGGAGTGGCAAGAAATATTCAAAGTGATGAACAGCAAGAACCTACAACCAAGATTACTCTACCCAGCAAAGCTATCATTCAGAGTTGAAGGTCAGATAAAGAGCTTCACAGACAAGAAAAAGCTAAAGGAGTTCATCGCCACCAAACCAGGATTACATGAAATGCTGAAGGGTATTCTTTAAGAAGAAGAAGAAGAAGAAAAAGGTAAAGATAAAAATTATGAACAACAAAATGACATCAAATACATACCTACCAACAAGTGAATCTAAAAATCAAGTGAATAAAAAATCTGAAGAACAGAATGGACTGGTGAATATAATAGAATCAGGGACATAGAAAGGGAGTGGACTGACGATTCTCAGGGGAAGTAGGTGTGAGGGGTGCGGGAAGAGATTGGACAAAAATCTCACTCCTATGGAGAAGACAGTGGTGGGGGGTAAGGGCATGGGGTGGGGTGGGGAATCAGGTGGAGGGGAGCTATGGGGGAAAAAAAAAGAGGAACACCTGTAATAATCTGAACAATAAAGATTTAATTATAAAAAAAAGAAATTATCCAGTGATCAATAGTCCACATTCTATTGGACATAAAGCAATAAACAGAAGGCACCATAAGCTACTGTTCTCAAAAGCATAAATACTTAATCGTCTTATACAGGCAGTGACAATTTGCCTTAAGATTAAGTGAGGTGGCAGTCATCATTTGTGCTGGCATGATCCACTCCAAATCATTCACCATACAGCCTCCAATTGTTTTGCTTTTCTAAAATAAGGATTAGCTAAATATATGGTAATCACCATGCAGCATCTTTGGTATAAAAACAAATTCCTAGGCATATTTACAAATTCCTTTATAACCTGTCACTGACTCAAAGCTCCAACTTAACTCCTGCTGCCCTCATTGCCAGCAGTTTTACCAAACTATATGTAGTTGCCTTAATGAGCCATGCCCTCTGCACTGTTTTATACCTTTGCACATACTATCTCCATGTGATGGTTGATTTTATGTGGCAACTTGACCATATATTTGGTCAAACATTACTCTGGGTGCTTCTGTGAGGTGTGTTATGAATGAGTTTAATATTTAATTCCACAGTCAGAAAAGCAGATCGCCCTCCCTAATGTGAGTGAGCCTCATCCAATCAGTTGAAGGCCTGCCTGAAAAGAACAAAAAGGCTGACCCACCCCCCGAATAAGGGGGAATTCCTTTTGCCTGCCTGTCTTCAACCTGGGACATCAGTTTTTTACACTTGAACTGAAACATCAGCTCTTACTGGTCTCAAGCTTGCTGGCCTTCAGACTGGAACTACAGCTCTCCTGGTCTCCAGCTTTCCAACTGCAGGTCTTAGAACTAACTCATCAGCCTCCATAATCATGAAAGCTAATTCCTTATCATATATACTAGAGGCCCGGTGCACAAAATTCATGCACAGGGCGGGATGTCCCTCAGCCCAGCCTGCAACCTGTCTAATCTGGAACCCATCGAGGGATGTCCGACTGCCTGTTTAGACCTGATCCTGGTGGGATCAGGCAGTCGGACATCCCTCTCACAATTCAGGACTGCTGGCTCCCAACTGCTCACCTGCCTGCCTTCCTGATTGCCCCTAACCGCTTCTGCCTGTCAGCCTGATCACCCACTAACCACTCCCCTGCCAGCCTGATTGATGTCTAACTACTGCCCTGCCAGCCTGTTTGTCCCCAACTTCCCTCCTCTGCCAGCCTGGTCACCCTTAACTGCCCTCCCCTGCACGCTTGATTGCCCCCAACTGCCCTCCCTTGCAGGCCTGGTCCCTCCCAACTGCCCTCCCCTGCTGGCCATCTTGTGGCAGCCATCTTGTGTTCACATGGGGGCAGGATCTTTGACCACATGGGGGCAACCATCTTGTGTGTTGGAGTGATGGTCAATCTGCATATTACTCTTTTATTAGATAGGATAGAGGCCTGGTGCATGGGTGGGGGCCAGCTGGTTTGCCCTGAAGGGTGTCCCAGATCAGAGTGGGGGTTCCCTTGGGATGTGGGGCGGCCTGGGTGAGGGGCCTGTGGTGGTTTGCAGGCCAGCCACGCCCCCAGTGACCCAAGCGGAGGCCCTGGTATCTGGGATTTCTTTATCTTCTATAATTGAAACTTTGTAGTCTGAAGGGGAGCCAAACCTCCTGCTCCCTCTGTGTCGGCAGCCATTTCTGTTGGGATTAATTTATCTTCTATAATTGAAACTTTGTAGCCTTAAGCGGAGGCTTTGGCTGGCCAGGGTATGCAGAAAGCTTGGCTTCCTCCATCGCCAGGGTATGCAGAAAGCTTGGCTTCCTCTATCGCCAAAACCCAAGCCTCCCTCCTGCTCTCTGTGGCTGTAGCCATCTTGGTTGGGTTCATTTGCATACTCGCTCCTGATTGGCTTGTGGGCGTAGCGGAGTGATGGTTAATTTGCATATTACTTTTTTTTTAGATAGGATTATATATCTGATATAAATATATACACGCACATATATTTCTTTACATACATGTACTAGTATACATGTGTGCATATACATAATACACTCTATTTGTTTCTAATATATCCCTCCTATATGCAACTAACACATTTTCATATGTCAGAGACTCTTAGTCTCAAGTATGACTTTTGCACATCAAGATTATGGCTTTTTTATATAATCATTACTGCTCATTTGCTGATTGCCTTTTCTGTCTTCTTGTCTAGTGTGTGAGCAATTTGTGGGGAACATGTAGTCTTATCAATCCCTGGTGCTAAGCACTATGCCTTTCATTAGAGTAAGTGATCAAGAAATACTTGCTGAATGTATTTTAATGAAGTTTGAGTAAGGTTTCAGTAAAATTCCAAAAGATTTAGTTGCCCTCCCCCAACCAAAAAAATTACAAACCTGAAACCAGTCAATGGTACAGCAATTGATGAGGGATGGAAACTGTCTCAGGCGATTTCGAAAAGCATCTCCAATGGGGCTAAAGGCCACTACAACATGAAGATTATCTTTGCAGCGATTCACGAAGAAAGAAAACAGGGCTAAGGGACTAAGTTCACCATGTTTATTGCCAGCCTGAGCTACAGGACGGACACCCTAGGGAATTCAGAAAATAAAAAACTGAAAATTGAAATAGGTAAGCTGATAATGAAATTAATAGATATTAGAATATTAAAAATTTTTGTTACTCCCCTTATAAATACCTTTACATTTTTGTTTTCATACCAATAGAATAGCTTTAATATAGTTTGTACTTAGAAGACTTCTTCCAATTCTGTGATTTTATAATTTAAAAACAAATATCTGCTAATAATATGACATAAAGATACGAACAAAAAGTTCACCAAGATACAATCAACATTGTTTTTAAGAGGAAAAAATCTAAAGCATCTAGTTAAAACATTATAAAACATCCATATATGGTAATTTTATACAACTGTTAAAAATAATGAGTTGTATCAATATAAATGTTATGGCAAGATCAGCAAGATAAAATAAATTTTAAAAAAACCCACACCAAGAAATTGTGCAACAGTACATATGTGACGATTCTCTTTGTTAAATTAAAAAATATATCAGGTGTATGTATAAGTACATACACACCTTTTTAAAAATATACATATTGATTGATTGATTTCAGAGAGGAAGGGAGAGGGTGATAGAGATAGAAACATCAATGATGAGAGAGAATCATTGATCGGCTGCCTCTTGCACCCCCCCATTGGGGCTCAAGCCCACAACCCAGGCATGTGCCCTTGACTGGAATTGAACTTGGGACCCTTCAGTCCATAGGCTGACACTCTATCCACTGAGCCAAACCAGCTAGGGCCATATACACCTTTTTATGGAAGCAATCACAAAAAAAGTGTTAGTAGTGATTACTTTTGTTGAGCTGGACTTAAGGGACAGTGTGAGAGCGAGGCTTTTTTTTTTTTTTTTTTTGACATTTTCCTTTGTTTATATAATTCTTTATTTCACTTTGGACATTCTTATGCTGAATTCTCTACCTTTATACTTATTATAGTTTCATTAAAACATGTAAATAGTGTTCTCTGGTAATGAGATTATGGGTCACTTTTAATTTTCTGTCTTTGTATAGGAAGAAATTTTATGTGAGGTTAGGCATAATGGCTCCAGAACCAGACTTTTTTTTTTTTTTAATCCTCACTTGAGGATATTTTTCCATTGATTTTTAGAGAGTGGAAAGAGAGAGAGAAAGACAGAGAGAAATATCAATGTGAGAGAAACACATTGATTGGTTGCTTCCTACATGCCCCTAACCAGGGTCTGGGCTGAGGAGGAGCCTGCAACCAAGGTACATGCCCTTGACAGGAATAGAACCTAGGACCCTTCGGTCCGAAGGCCAATGCTCTATCCACTGAGCCAAACCGGCTAGGGCAAGAGCCAAACTTCTTGGATTCAAATTCCCAGCTTACAATTTATATCCTATGTGACCCGGGGAAAGTTATTTCACCTCTCTGTAACTTAGTTTCCTCACCTTTAAAATGGGAAAAAGAGTATTTTATCAGAGAGTTGTTGAGGGATCAAATGAGTTATAACATGTGAACACTTAGAATAGTTCTTGACATAGGTAACTATTTGCTTTTATTTTATATCCTATACTTCTCTTGTTCAAAGCACAAAAAGTTTCATAGTCAATAAGGTGTCTTATAAATAGATTAAATTTTTTTATATAAAGTGTGGTCACAATGATCATATAATTTCCATTGTTATTAGAATGAATTTATTTTTCAAAGAATTCTCTACTATAGGTATGTTCTACTTTTTATCCATGGAAACCTGTAAATCAACACAGTCTATGCATTCTGATGGTAATTCTCAAATTATGATCACTATGATGAATGTCAGTTTATAAAAAATTATGTTAGGTGGTATACCTGCACTAAATGAAGTAAAGAAGAAGTCACTGCTCCATTAAGAAAAATGTTGCAATAACTTAATTCTGCAAAGAGTGCAAATGGCACCATGGAAAAAGTCATCTGGAAATGTATGTCTGAGGCTGAGACTCTGATGAAGTCCTACAGATGTGATGAGTCTTTAAGAGATGCCCTGTAGGTAGGGCCAAGAGCCAAGGTATAGAGGTCAGTTATCAGGAATGAGGTTTAAAGTAAAATCTTTGGGGGATGAAATAAATGAAGTCCAAGACGGTCTTCGAAGTGGGATGCACAGGATAATGTACAGTGTAGAGAGAAAATAATAGAACTTCTTTTATATTACCTTTTATATTTTAAAAAATCAATATAAAAAAGCAAAAACAGGGATACATTTCAATATCTCTGAGTTCTGACCATGGCTATGTCCTTGTGGATAAATTGATATGATGTTCCTAGGCTTGGGTGGAACATGAAGAAAAGAAGTTCTTAAGGCCACTGTTGGATCATACAATAAAATAATTGTGAAGCAAGTTTTGAAGCAAAATGACAAGAGCAAAAGATAAGCAACAGCTAAAATGAGAAGGAAAGCTTAGCAAAGCTTAGGAAGTCCTACTCCCTATGGTAGCACATGAGAGTGTGGGGGATGAGTTTATCGTATGAATTAGAAAAATCACCATTCTTTGACAGCCTTGGCCACATTCTTGACATCATCCAGATAGAAGTAGAGAACTTGGGATCTTTTTTGTTTTTCCTTCTTCTCCACTCAGACTACAAACTGGTAATGTTCCATTTACTGGGGGCTTTTTAAGTGTCTGACACTCCAATAAGGGCTTTATTTCACTTGATCCTCAGACCTCACAACAACCCTATGTAGGAGGAACTATAATGTATTTAATATTTCCATTCCATACAAGAGAAAAGCAGGGTTCTTGAATTACTAGAGTAAATCCATTTTACTCCAGATCGTATCACTGAAGGCTGGAATGAAGCATACAGGTGTGAGTAATGTATTCTGTGGGTAAAAGTAGTTTTAGTAATGAGAAAGGGGAAATTACTAGCAGAGATCTTGCAGGAGAAGTTCTTAGAAATGGTGGTCGAAGGGCAGGGTATCTGAAGTAGGGGTCCTTCACAATTGTGTTTTTTGTCAACTTAATCACAAAGTATGGCACTCGGATATGTTGGAAATATTAAGACAAGTAATTTTAGTAAGGGTTTTGGAAATTTTTAACCAATGGTAAAACGTAAAAGATAACCAAGTAATGTTTTAAAGCTATATTTTCTCATATCACTGTAACCCTAAGATATGATTTGAAAACTCTTATCACTCATAAAACATGCTAAATAAAACTGATGAAACAAATTGCCATCATTATGAAAAAAGGAATTATAAAATAAAATTTTGTCTCACAACTATAGTAAAGCAATTTAAAATTCACCAAAAAAGATGAACTAAAATAATAAACTTAAAAATTTTTAATTACCAACATCTTCTGCATAAGCTATATTTATCCTAAAGAGCAGAGAAAAAATTTCAAGCTAAGAACATTTCTATGCTGGGAGAGGCACTCCCTAAAAAAAAAAGTATTTACCTCCATCACTTCTTGTTTTTCATCTGCTGCAAAAATGTTAGGTACTTCTCCGGTATTGAGCACACTGTCAATATCCTCGAGGAAAGCTTCCTCTTTTATTTGAGTGTCCGTGATTAGAAAGACTGTCTTGTGGCCTCTCATGCCCACATTCCTTAAGAGAACCTTAAAATAACAATGTACTTAGAAGTGGATTATGGTAGACATTTATCGTTTTTTGCTTTCCCTCTTTTTCTCCTTCTCTTGACAACAATTTCTGAATTTTAGAGCAGTACCTCTCCCCACATCTAGTGAGGATGTCAATCGGGGACTTCATTTTGCCCATCCCCTGGGTGGGAGACCCACACCTGGTCAGAGTTTCTCAAGCCCTAGAAATAGTCACTGATTCAGAGGAAGCAAATGATTTAAGTGAGCCCAATCAGAGTCTTAATTGAGAGACAAAAAAGGACTTGAAAACAGAATCTCTATCATTCTGAGATGGAGAATATAAAGGTCTGTAATTTAGAACTACTAGGGGCCAACTGTGTTGCCACATGGAATGAGTCTGCTGGATAAAGAAGCCAAATGGAAGCAAGCAGGATATAGAAAGAGTAATTACTGAGGACTTCATTTGAGCCAGTAAATTCAGCCATGACAAAAGCCTATCTATCTCTGCACTCAAATCATGTAAGACAATAACTCTTTTGCTTAAACTAATTTGAGCTTTTTGTTTTGTTTTGTATGTCACTTGCAACCAAAGATTCCCAACTAATATAAAGATATGAACTCAGTGGTATGCTGAAGCTGACTTATTTGGGGTGGTAGAACTGATAAAATTTAAGGAACTTGTGAGTAGATAGTTAAACACAGCGAACATTAAATTATATAAACTTATAATTAAATTATATTAAAAACAAAGGTAACAAATACACTCCTAGTTTGTTATGTTTACTATTACTTACACTATGGAGGTTATTTAAATTAACTGTATTTATACAGTAAAAACCCATGTAAGGTGTTCAAATACATAACTCTTTACAACTCTGTTTTCAGTGACATCATGTTGATAGCTTTAATCATTCATGGTGGGAGTTTCTACACCATAGAAATTTGCAAATGCTACAAAAGAGAAATTCCCCTTACCCTCCTGGAGAGTTGGTTGCTAAACATTTGCCAGCATACCACTGGATATATTTCAAGTGAAGACAATAGTATCACTACTTCTGCAAATAATTTTTAAAATAAAATTTTATGTTTATTTAAAAATAATATATTTAATGTTTTAAATAAAGTATACCACTTAAATAACTGCTGGATATTAATATTATACAAAACTATCCCCTTTTTCACTAAAGCCATCTTCCAATATGCAAGCTGTAGCGATTTTAGAAATAATTTTCTATCATCAAAAGTAGGCAAGCTAGTTTTTAAAAAAGTTTGTCTCTAATGGTGAATTTTATAATTATTTTATAGTGTTACTTATTATTATTATATAAAAAATAGAAAATACAATATAAATAGATAAATTTAACTCAATGCCATAAGTACCAGTATATTTAAAAGCCATATTGAAATACACAGTGTGTGAAACTGTTTCCAAATAGAAAAAGAGTTAAAATTTCCAAAATACTAATTACATGCCAGGAATAATACAAAGAGCCATACATACATGGTATAATTTAATCACAATAACCTATGAAATAGGTGAAATTATCCAAATTTTACAAATGAAGAAACTAGAGAGTGACATTAGTGAGATGATACACTAGGACGCTCCAGGCCCCATTTCTCCTGGAGACACCAAATTAGCAGTCTACAGAACAAAATACCTTTGTGAGAACTCTAGAAACTAATTAAGATGCTGTAGCACCCCTAGGAATACATAAAAAAGAAGGGACAATACAAGGAGAGTAAGAAAATTTATTGCATTTTTCTCACCCAGCACAGAGTAACACAATCAGGAGAATACCATCAATTCCTGGCTCCTTCCTCAGGACAAAAGGAATAGAGTAGAACTTGCATCCAGTATCCTGGATTTATCTGTGGGCTGCCTAAGGCACTAATTTCTCTTTTGCCTGACTCAGAACAGTGATAGGAATAGGAACTTAGTTTGGAAATGAAGTTGGAGGCCACTGAAAACAGAGGCAAGAACCCTAGCACAATGGAGCAGCAGAATCTGAAGTTCCACCAAAAGGTGCCAGGGGAAGAAAGAGATTAAGGGCAAAATAATATACTATAAACCAACACTGAAAGCTCATGAGAAGAAAAAGGAAATTAAAATGGCCCAAAGCACCTGTATATACTAGCATAAAAGCACATGCACAACCTCAAAGAAGATGCTTGCCCAGAAAAGTTCTGAGAAGTCACAGAACTTCTGGTCATGCTGATTGATGTTTCCCCCTGCACGAAGTCAGTCTGTAAAAAGTGGGAGAGGTTGCAGTTTATCAAGTAGTCAATACGCTAAAAGAGAATATAATATATATTTCAAGAAAATCAGGAAAACAATGCATCAACAAAATGGGAATATCAATAGACACAGAAACTATAAAAAATAATAACTAAGAAATTCTGAAGCTGAAAAATACAATAACTGAACTTAATATTGAACCCAAGTGTGGCTGCCTACCACATGAAAAGCCAATAGTTTAGAGGAAAGTTCTGGTACAAGGAAAGATGGTTTATTCAAGAGCCAGACACCTGAGCAGATGGGGAACTCTTGTCACAAAGACCATCTTAACATCTCAGTGCAGGCAAGGCTTTTTATGAGTGGGGGTTACGGGGTGGAGGGTGGGGAGAGGATGGCAGAACAAAGGAAACCAGAGGATGCTGTAGGTTCTCAGAGGTGCTATGCATTATACACTAGTCAGCACAGTCTGCTCTGATAAATATCTTGGAGCAGGTTAAGCTGTGATCTTGTTTTCATCAGCTGAAGGTGAGCAAATCTCCTGAAGCCCAAATGCCTGAAGGCTGGAGTCTGCTTCCTTTGAGGTTAGGTTCTAGAATCCTTTAAACAAACAGGCTATTTATCTGTAGCTATGTATGAATTTAGAAGTCATCATTTACAGAAACAATGTTAAAAGAATGGTGGGGTGGGTTATAAACTGAATATTTCTCTAGAGATATTCAAAGTAAGATTTTACTTAGTTATTTTATTTTATTAAAAATATTTTTAATCCTCAGCTGAGGATATGCTTATTGATTTGAGAAGAGAAAGAGAGAAACATCAACGTGAGAGAGAACCATCAATTGGTTGCCTTCTGTACACACCCTGACTGAGGATTAAGCCAGTGATCTAGCGCCTTGACCAGGAATCAAACCCACAACCTTTTGGTGTATGGAATAACACTCCAACCAACTGAGCCACACCAGCCAGGGCAACATCACATTTGATCAGGCAGAAGAAAGCATCAGTGTACTTAAAGACAAGTTATTTGAAATCATTGAGTCAGAAGAACAAACAGGAAAATGAATGAAGAGTGGACAGTCTAAAGTACTAATCAGATACCATCAAGTGGGTCAATAGATGCATTATTGGAGTACCAGAAGGAGAAGAGAGAAAGGGACCAAGAACTTATCTGAAGACATAATGGACAAAACTTCTCAAATCTGAGGATATAAACAGATACACTAATCCAAGAAGCTTACAAACTCCAACAATGTAAATCCAAATAGATCCATATAGCAAAACATATTATAATTCAATTGTTGAAAGTCAAAAAATGAAGCAAGAATCTTGGAAGCATGTTCTCACATACAAGGGAGCTTCCATAAAATTATCAGCATATTTCTCAGCAGAAACCTTGTAGGCAAGAAGGGAGTAGGATGATATATTTAAAGTATGGAAAGAAAAAATAACTGTCAACCAAGAATAATGTATCTGGGGGAGAACCAAGATAGTGGTGTAGGTAAATGCTTATACTCACCACCTCCCACAACCACATCAAAATTACAACTAAACTACAGAACAACCATATTCAGAACCACCTGAAATCTGGCTGAATGGAAGTCCTACAACTAGATAATTAAAGAAGAAAGCATACTGAGACTGGTAGGAGGGGCGGAAACAGGTTGGTCTGACACCATGTGTGTTGTTTTTTTTTAATTGGGAGGGATATCTCCAAGGCCTCACTTGAGAAGCAGGGGGTCCCAGTCCCACACCAGATCCCTAGTCCAGGTTTCCAGCGCTGGGAATAGAAGTCCCTATAACTTCGGGCTGTAAAAACCAGCAGGGATTGTGGCTGAATGACACAGAATCTTCTGGGGTCCCATGTGTTCTTCTTAAAGGGCCCATGCATGGAACTCACATGGTCTCACTTCTTCTGAGCTCCAGCACCAGGCAGTGGCATTGGTGGAATTCAGGGACATATGGGGAGGAGCTGGACTGTCTGTCATTGGGACAGGAACTCAGGAACAGCTTTCTCCCAGGTAGGGATGCTTGCGGGGGTCATTGTTCCTGTGCTGGGACCTCCCCCATCACAGAGCTGACTGACAGCCATAACTGAGTTCCATCAGCGTGGCCCACACTATTCCCTACACCCTGGTGATTTCTTGAGACGCCACCTCCTCCAATTTGTAGCCCCACCCAAGTTGTCTGCAGTGGCTTTTCCATATGAATTTCCTGTCCTGGCTCAGGCTTCAGACTTTGCTAAAGTCTCTCAAACAAGGTGCAGTTGGCATCGGCATGCCCCAAACCTATCAATACGAGGCTCAAGACCCGGCATTAGCACCAGTCTGCCTTGTCTCACAGCTGGGCTTCACCTGGGAATTTCCTAGCCCAATACAAGTAACAGCCATCTGCAGATCTCCCTGTAGCTCCTGCCATGTGGCCCCAGGCAGTGGCTGACTTTGTACCTCCTGGGAGGCCCAAGAGCTGGTGCACCCAGTGGACAGCTTCAGACCATACCAGATTATATCTCTACACCATCAACAAGCAACACACTCAAGGGGCAGACTCAGTGAGCACCAAAGCCCCATTGAAGCAAATCCTTCTCCATAGGGTGTCTCCTGTACAGCAGTTCTTCCATTATAGACACAGCTGGTCCTCACAGCCAACTCCCAGTGACTGTGAGCAATCGAGGC
Source organism: Corynorhinus townsendii (assembly GCA_026230045.1). Taxonomy (NCBI): domain Eukaryota; kingdom Metazoa; phylum Chordata; class Mammalia; order Chiroptera; family Vespertilionidae; genus Corynorhinus; species Corynorhinus townsendii. The sequence continues at coordinate 45,752,663 of JAPDVU010000006.1, forward strand.
TCAACTACAAGACTGTGCATACAGCCCTTAAAGGGGCACACCTAGAGTGCCAAACTCAGGTGACTGGGGAGACTGAGCAACTGGGTCCTATAGGACATCTGGCAAGGCCACTCTGCCAATTCCAGGAGACATAACACTTCTATCTAATGCATAGAAACAAATACAGGGAAACAGTCAAAATTAAGAGACAAAGAAACGTATTACAAATGAAAGAAATGGAAGCAAGCAAACTATTGGAGCCAGAGTTCAAAACAATGGTTATAGGACTTTAATGAGAGCTTCAAGAGAATTAATGAGAGCTTTAAGGCATTTAATGAAACTTTCAAGGATCTTAGTGAGAATGTCAAAGACATGAAAAAGGACCAATCAGAAATTAAGCATACACTAACTGAAATAAAGAATAATTTACAGAGGTTCAACAGTAGAGTAGAAAATTCTGAGAATCAAATCAATGATTTGGAATATGAGGAAGCAAAATACACCCCATCAGAAGAGCAAAAAGAAAAAATAATTAAAAAATATGAAGATAGTGTAAGGAGCCTCTGAGACAACTTCAAGTGCACCAACGTTCGCATTATGGGGGTGACAGAAGGAGAAGAGAGAGAGCAAGATATTGTAAACCTTTTTGAAGAAATAATGACAGAAAACTTCCCCCACGTGGTGAAAGAAACAGACTTACAAGTCTAGAAAGCACAGAGACTCACAAACAAAAGGAATCCAAGACACATCATAATTAAAATGCCAAGGCTTAAAGACAAAGAGAGAGTCTTAAAAGCAGGAGGAGAAAAACCATTAGTTACCTACAGGGGAGCACCCATACGCCTGTCATCTGATTTCTCAACAAAAACTTTGCATACCAGAGGGAGTGGCAAGAAAAGTTCAAAGTGATGAATAGCATGGACCTACAACCAAAATTATTCTATCCAGCAAAAGTGTCATTTAGAATTGAAGGTCATATAAAGAGCTTTACAGACAAGATAAAGCTAAAGAAGTTCATGACCACCAATCTCTCTCTCCCTCTCTCTTTCTCTCTGAAATATATATATATATATATATATATATATATATATATATATATATATATATATATATATTTAAATACCTTTTTAATAGATAAAAGCTGTGGGAATTCATTACCACTAGACATACCCTTCAAGAAATGCTAAAGGGAATGTTTTCAAGTTAAAAACAAAAAATGCTGGACAGCAATACAAAGCCATATGAAAAATATATAAAGTATAGAGTATACACAAAAGAGAAGGGATCAAAGCATGTCACTACAGATAATCAACAAAACACAAAGGAAAGCATTAAGAGAGAAAATAAGTGACAAAAAAGCTACAAAACTTAAAGAAAACAAGTAAAAAATGCCAATAGTATATACACCCCCATAAGCAATTACTTTAAGTGTAAGTTGGTTAACCTCCCCAAAAGACATAGCTTTGCTAAAAGGATAAAAATACAGGATCCAAAGTTATGCTGCCTGTATGAGACTCATTTTATTTATTTATTTATTTTTGAAATTAAGGTTGAACAGTTTTATTTTTGTTAATTTCCACCCAAGGATATTGTTCCATTGATTTTTTTTTTTTTTTAAGGAAGAGTGGAAGAGAGAGGGAAAGACAGAGAGGAACATCAATGTGAGAGAAACACATAGACCGGTTGCCTCCTGCATGTGTCCTGACCAGGGCCCTGGCTAGGGAGGAGCCTGCAACTGAGGTACATGCCCTTGACTGGAACCGAACATGGGACCCTTCAGTCCGCAGGCCAACATTCTATCCACTGAGCCAAATCAGTTAGGGCTGAAAGAGACTCACTTTAGACCTAAGGACACACAAAGGCTAAAGGTGAAAGGATGGAAAAGATGTTCAATGCAAATGGTAACCAAAAAAGAGCAGGGTGGCTGTACTGATAGACTTTAAGACAAGATAGACTTTTAAGTCAAAAACTCTCACAAGGAACCATATACATTATATAATGATTAAAATGTCAATTCATTAGGAAGATATAATAATTATAAGTATTTATTCACCAAACAGCAGAGCTCCTAAACTATGAAACAAACATTGACAGAATTGAAGGAAGAAAAGCATCACAATCAATACTCCAAATTTTCAATAAAAGATAGAACAACCAGACAGAAGATCAATAAGGGAATGGAGGATTTGAATAACACTATAAACCAATTAGCCCTACGAGACATGTACAAAACACTCCACCCAACAACAGCAGAATACATATTCTTCTTAAGTGCACATAGAACATTCTCTACAATAGATCACAAGTTAGGCCTCAATAGAAGTCTTAACAAATGTAAGAAGATTTAAATCATATCAAGTATCTTTTCTGATAACAATAGAATTAAATTAGAAATAAATAGCTGAAGGAAAATTGAAAAATCCATAAATACATGGCAATTTAATAACAAACTTTTAACTAACAAATAAGACAAAGAAATCATAAATGAAATCAGAAAATTTCTTGAAACAAATGAAAATAAAAACCCAGCATATCAATACTTATGGAGATGCAGCTAAAACAGTGCTAAGGGTAAAGTTTATAAACACTTTCATTAAAAAAGATCTTAAATGCTACCTTTTCTTTACGTTAACTTTTAGGTTGTAGAAATTTAGTATGTGAAGGTCAGTGAAAATGAAAAAAAGTCCAGCAATAAATATCTCCCTCCCTTTCTTTTCTACTTTGAGTCATCTCTCTTTGGGGGCCTGCAGAGTTGTATACATGTGAGGATGGAAGCCCCGGTATGCATTCTTTGGAGCAAGACAGCTCCAAAGAAACTAAGCTCAACTTCAGGTTCCTCATCAGTAAAATACAGAGACAACCATACCTGCTGCACTGCACTGTTATACCTAGAAAATGAGATCATGTATGTAAAGCACTTACAACAGTGCTCAGCACACACAGTAATTAATCTATAGATAATACTAACATCTTCACCAATGTATTCAGTACATAGCTATACAGGTTGGCCCTCTCTTCACAGGTAAAAGAATGCACTGATATTATTTTAGACACTAGATTTTTTTTTCATAACTTTACCTTCATATCTTCTCTCCACTCATTCATACCATAGCTCTTAGAAATTTCTGGTTGGAATATCTGCATTTTTGCCATGGATGTAGCCAGACGAGTTAAAGATTGACGACCACTTCCTCCAAGTCCAACAAGCAAAGCATTTCCACCAGACTGCTTTAGAATTCGACATATTCGTGATAAATGTTCCAATACATACCTATAAAATATCAATATTACTATACTTGAAAATATAAATGTTAATGTATAGTTACACATAACTATTGTTTTACTTTCCTAGAAGGATAGACTGCTGTCTGATACCAATTTTAAGAAGTGATCATAAAAAATGGGTGATTTTTCAAAAGCAGTTATAATTGGATCATTTAATGCAAAGTAAAATTATTTAAAGTACAAATCAGGAAATGTAATATACAAATTATAGAAATAAAATGAAAGTATAACCTCTTATACTGAAAGTACATTGTTATTTTTATTAAAACCATTTCTCTTAATTTTTTAATAAAAGGATTTCTATGTGAACAATAGATCAGTTATTCACAAAATAATAAATTTAGGAAAGATGGCCTCACTAGTAATTAGGGAAATTAGAGTTTACTAGTAGAGCCACTCTCTTTAGACTGGCAAAACTTATCAAGTCTGGCAATCCTACATATTGGCAAGAGAGAGGCAAAACACAAGCTCTTAAAAACAATAATCATTTTTGAAGGCACTTTGGCAAAGCTTAGTAAAATAGAAGATGCTTACATCCCATGGCACAATAATTTTACTTCTAGGAATATAATCTTAGAGAAATTCTTACACAGGTACCCAAAGAGACATGAACATTCTAACATTTTTTATAATTGCAAAACTAGAAGGCACACAAAAGTCTGTCTTCGAAGAATGACTACATTGTTACACATATACAATGGAATACAATGTAGTAGTAAAAAATCATTTTTTTGTGTGTGAATGTTACAAACAATATGGAATAAGACAACTTTCAGAAGAGTACATACAGTATGATACCATGAGTTTTAAACATGTAAAATAAAGTAGCGCATATACCAGTACATACGTTTAGGAACACATATGTATTAAAATTCTGAAGACACATGAGTTTTGTTTTACCCCTGCAGGGTTCAATGAGAATGCAGTGATGGAAGGATGGCTACAGAAGGGACTTCAAATAAATTGCTAATAGTTTATGTCTTAAGATCAATTATGGGAACACGGTTATTCACCATAGCTTTTCTTATACCTTTTTACACATTTAAAATATTTCACAATAAATTTTTACAAATAGTAATTTCAACCATTAATACCAAATATAGGTACCTAAAAATGACAAGATTCATTCTTGTTTTGTGAGTTTGATTATACTCATCCAAGCATTGGTCCACAACGTCACTAAATTTATGAATATTTGGAATTTCAATATAAACTCTGTCATCTCCTTCAAGGTCAGTATTCATATAGTCACCAAACATAAGATTTCTTAAGTCCTTTTCAGTTACCTATAGAATGAGAATCAACAAATTATTTTTCTAAAATAAGTTTAAGAAAATATTATATAAAATTTTGTTTTGTCCATGTTATAGGATGATTATCAATTACAGAATTCTTTTAAAACAATTAGGGTAGCCTGGCCAGTGTTGCTCAGTGGTTGAGCATGGACCTGTGAACCAGGAGGTCACGGTTGGATTCCCCATCAGGGCACATGCATGGGTTGCGGGCTTGATGCTCAGTGTAGGGTGTGCAAGAGGCAGCCAATCAGTGATTCTCTCTCATCATTGATGTTTCTATCTCTCTCTACCTCTCCCTTCCTCTCTGAAATCAATAAAAAAATATATTTTAAAAAAGATAGGGTAGGAAATAATATAGTTGTAAAATTAATACATGAAATTATATTATATCCTTAGAAATTTTTTTTAAAAAGAGATTTTTTTCTATTTAAAAAAAAAGTTTCCACTCCCTAGAGGCTGGAGAAGTCATTCTGAATGACTCACATTTATTGAGTAGTTACTAAGGGATATTAAACACTTTATATCTGTTATTTAATTTAATCCTTATCATATAAAGTTTTATTTTTTAAATAACTTCTATATTATATACATAATTTTTAAAGACAAATCTTCTCAAAATAAAATACTGTCTATAAGGAAAGTTAAAAGAATATAATAATTAAGAAGTAGTATTTTTTTAAAAGATAAGTAATAATTCATGCTATTGTACTGTTTTTTGTTTTTTTTTTAGAGAGAGGGAGAGAAAGAAGCATCGATGTGAGCACAAAATAGTGATCGTCTGCCTCCTGCACACCCTCTACCAGGGATTGATCGAGCCTGCAACCCAGGCATGTGCCCTGACCAGGAATAAACTGGTGACCTTTCAGGGCATGGGATGACACCCAACCAACTGAGCAACACTGGCCAGGACACTATTGTACTGTTTTAACTTAATGTTTTTAATCACTAAATATACTCACTGGTGCATTCTCTTTCCTCAAATGTGAAAAGACACTATCAAATGATTCTTTAAAGTGGTCCTTTATAACAACTTTGATTAAATTGAATAGCCAGCATCGATCCTCATCATTAATGAGGCGATCATAAAATACTCGAAGAACCTCATGCACGAACAGCCGGACCATGGTGTGCTTGCTCTCCACGGCATCTCTTTCAATGAGTAAGCAGCCCTGGATGACACGTGAAAAATCCCTCAAGTTGAAAGTATAATGAGATTTTGTGGGAGTGGGCAAAAGATTTTCCATGGATTGTTTATATATCTGAATATGAAAAAAAGCAACAAAGCAAAAATAATCAGCAAAGCCAGATAACAAATTGTATGTTACATAAAATATTTTATTTATCCTATCAGATTATGTTAGCTTGGAAAATTGCATAGTAATTAAGTCTAGCATGGCATACTTTTTTTGTTTCTTTGTTTATAGCACTCAACCAGGCATTATGAATTTGAAGGAACTTAATATTATCTGATTCCATCCAAGCCCAAAAAGTGACAATGCTTTTATTTCCCCGTTGTTATAACTGTCCCATTTAAAGGTAAATGATCTGAGATTAAGTAGTTAACAAAAACTTTAAGAGAAAGTGAAATGAGGTAACTCGTTCTGAAGCATTCCAAATAAAGAGTAGGAGGAAACAATTTCCTTTTGACTACCATTGAATTCAAAACAAACCAATGTGCTCTCTCCCTTCCCTTCTCTTTCTTATTTTCTCTTTCCCCCTTCTTCCTTCTATCGTAACTGGCTATATGCTGAATTCACCAAATAAAGTTTAATGTTTTCTTTAAGGAAAATAAATTAAATATTTTATAATGTAGCCTGAAAAAAACAAATTAAATTATATTTTATTATATGTGTTACATGATTCACTTTTCTTCCCTAACTTCCACACTGGGTAGGTCTATAATGCTTCAAAGTGGGGTCGGGGTTGGGGAAGGATCCTTTCTGTATCCCATTCTGTCTAACCAACTGCCCCCTCTTTTCAGGAAATGCCTGAAATACAAATATCAGATTTTATAATTAGAAGCACTTTTCTGTATCAGAGTAAGTATAGTAATTACAATGTACATTTCTTTGTTCACAGTTTCTCTATTTAAACAGGACAAATTTTCCACCAGAATAAGAGGAGAACTTCATAGAGACACAATGCTTTTAGAAACTGATGGAACGATTCTAGGGCAAGCTTTTTGCTTCTGGTTGCAGTGACACCACCCCCTCTCCCTTATCAAGGCTCCTCAAAGCTTAGTTCAATGAGATTATCACTGATTTACCTTGAATACATTTTTTTCCTTTTACCATTAGCAATAAGGCTGGTGCTGGCCTCAAGCAGAGGCAGATAACAAACACACTGAAGAAGTTAAGAGCTGCTCTTGACCATATGGGCAGTCTTGTTTTTTGTTCCCACCCTTGTGTTTTCTTATAATTTTTTTTCACTGCTAATCCTAAATTATGAGACCTGGCTAAAAATATATTCAGACGATGTTTAAGTTCATTTTTTAAGACAAGGATGAAGAAATGGAGGGGAGAGAAGAGAAAATTTATGAACACCAGAGTGGGAACCTAACAAATAAGGAAAACCCACAATGTGGCACATAATGGTTCTGGGTGATTTCCTTGTGAAACAGGTGGTAGCTCCCATTTTTGTGATTTAAAAAATGAGTTTTTGGAAAGTCAAATTACTTGCTTAAGTCCATATAACTAGGAAATAGCATTCAAAGCTCAAACCCAATTAGTTTCTCTAATTTCAGAGCCTATGATCTTCCTGTTCTCAAGCCTTCATAACAGCTTCTCTGACACTGAAGACCAAAGTAGATGTCTAAGGGAAAACATGTTTAAAAAAAATAAGTAAGGACCCAATGAGATATATATATTGAAATATTTTGTATTGTATTTTTTGCTCACCTCCATAGTCCCACTGACAATTTGGTTTCCAATTAAGAAGAACTCCGGAGGAAATTCACGAGTCCTAAGGTAGAACGCTACAATTGATGAGAAGATTCGGACCATTGTTTCATCACTAAAAGTATTAATAGTGCAGATGTTGAAATGTCGAATAAAACGGGGAGTGACTGGATTTCTTCCACCACCTGGAGGGCCCATGGCAGCAATCAGCTGTATATCAACCAAAGTGATTTTACTTGTGTCCTTAAGGTCATACCTTGAAAGCCATAAAAATTCAAAATTATCAGTTATAAAGCCAATATGATGGAATGAAATGTAGATCTACCTAGAAACTTAATCTGATTTTAGCTTCTCTAAAAGGAAGAACTTGAGATAATGCTTGGAACAGGGAGAACTTTTTTAAAGCAGCACTCCATTTTTCCTTTCAGTGACACTGATTTTGCTGCCCAGATTCTGGGCAGCAACATATCTAAAATGTTCCTCCCTCTTGCCCTTACCTTTCTCTTCTCATACTCTTTTTTCCAATTTGACTCTTTGCTTTTCTTCTTCTTACTCCAAATCCAGAGCATGGATGAGAGATCAATCTTGTTTATGGCGAGTCACAAGTAGGGTTGACTATACATCCCCTTTTGCCTAGGACAGTTCTGGTTTGTGCTTGCCCTAAATTACTGACACTCCCCTTTTACTCTTAGAAATGTCCCAGTTTCAAAATAAACTATATAGCTGTACTATGTACAGCAAAGTCCTAATTTCTTTTTCTCATCTCAAATCTTATCTTCAGAGAACATCTGCATTGTTCTAAATAGTAACTACACACTTTTGTTATATAGAAAAGGACCCATTCAGGAATAACAAATCTCCAAAGAAGTTTTAATCAGAAAGGGATAGCTAAATGGCTCAATTTAGTTGGAATCACTCAGTTGACCAAGTTCTTATTTCCAATAGGCCATTTAGTCCTTTAATATTGAAGTTCTTGCAAAAATCGAGGGAGGATGATAGGAGAAATTTATATAACCAGTACTTAGTCTAAGAGCACTCTAGAAAGTATGAAAATATGATTTGGTTTATGGCAGCAACCATAATAGCTGTTGTAGAGAACTGGCTAAGTAAATTATGGCAAGATCCATATAACTAAATAGTATTAAAAGCCAATAAAATAGATGAGGCAAATAACATGGATGGGTGTTTAAGATAAATACTTAAGTGCAAATAAGTTGCAAAACGTGTGTAACATGAGTATATTTTAAAAAATAAAAATGTATTTATAAAGAATAAAAACTTGGAGGAAGAGGGAATACACTATTAACAGTGATTATTTCCAGAAGACAGGATACCAAGGGCCTGCAGTAATAACAAAAATGTACTTCCAAAATAGGACTTAGCTTCAAAATTAGTCTACCTTTGCCTTGAGATAAGAATATTATATTGGGTTGGAGAAAGTACAGTTATCTATGAAATTGCTGTTAAAATCAAGCCATTTCAAAGATATAGTAGTCCCAAACAGTCACAGAAAATATAAATAAATTAAAATGGTAGAAACACAGGGTGTTGATTAAAATTACTTAGATTGGAAACTACCCATAAATTCTCAGCCCTGGGGGAATGGTACTTTGAAAGATATAAATCAACAGATTATTTTGAAAATAATTGCTGAAAAGGAAAGAATTTACTACAGCATTGAATATATACATTGCCAATACTGGATTATTAATCCATTATCTAATTTACACATTCAGAGGAAAAACTGATATAAAAAAGGTATATAAAAGTCTTCTAGCTCAGCCAGCATGGCTCAGTGAGTGAGCGTCGAGCTATGAACCAGAAGGTCATGGTTCCATTTCCGATCAGGGCACATGCCCAGATTGTGGGCTCGATCCCCAGTGTGGGGCATGCAGAGGCAGCCAATCAATGATTGTCTCTCATCATTGATGTTCCTATCTCTCCCTCTCCCTTCCTCTCTGAAATCAATAAAAATATTTTTAAAAAATTATACTCAGAAAAAATATATAAGAAGTGAAATAAATTTATAAAGATAAAGTCTTCCAAAATTTTCTGTATAGGAAAATAAGCAATCAGTTATTTATCTTTCATAAATAACTTGAAAAAATGTATTATTTTGCTCTGAGAAATTAAAATAGAAAAAGAGAATAAAAAATTGACTTTACCATGCCTAATTAAGACTTCAATCAAATAGTTACCAATTTCCACAGTCAAAAAACTGTCGTAATAATTCAATAGGAGGTTGAGCTCCATATTTCTCCAATGTAGGCATATTCATGTCATCTATAAAAATTATACACTTCTTTCCCATAGGTGGTCCAAAAACTCCTTTGCGTCTTTTATCCAATCTAGCCATAATAATGTTCTAAAATATAAAGAAGGTATCGTAGTTATACTTAACACCAGAAAAAATAAAGAAGTTAAGTCTAATTATGTAAGGAAATAATGTCAAGCAGCACCATGTGCATGTTTATTTATATTTATTCACTTTTAGAGTGATACCAAACTTCACATTCAACATTAAAGAGAATTTATTGAAACCCTACAGTACTAAAAATTGTTATATACATATTTGTATATTTATATTATATACACATCCACATATACACACAAAATATTTTCCTCATTAAATACCCCAACACAGCTATTAACTTTAATTTACTCAATATCTAAAATTACTAATCTAAATTAGTAAGATTTTGAGATTAAGGGAATTCTACAGGTTTAAAACAATGAAAATGAGTTCCACAGGTCAAGAGAGATTGGACAGACATAAATTTAGGAATGGATGATAAAAATGGTGATTAGAAAAGGCCTCATGCAATACTTCCATGTTGGTACTTTTGGGGGTAGAGAGTGGGACGCACAGCTACACAATTCTTGTCACACAAGGTCTACAATAGTCCATGGTTTGAAATATATATCACAGACAGAGCTTCAATAAGCAGCAAATCTCCTAAGGGTCATCTAGGAAAGTCTAGAAAGTTCTCTCTGCCCCCTCCATTCTCTTATACTCCCTTCCCTAGTTAAGAAATCAATTGCTGCTTCTTCTTGGCATAAAATAAGATGACAACTCTCAATAATCCAGTATTAATGCAAATATGTTCTCTCAAATGTTTGTCCTCAAATCTGACTTTTAAAACTTACTTGTAAAGTAAAGTTTGAAGTTTAATTTTAATTCACAGAAAATTTGCACAGCTGCTCATTTAATATACAATTTTAAATACTAATCAAATAAGGCAAAACGTTTAATAATTATCAACCTATGTTTCTGGCTTTAAACTAACCTGAACCTGGTTGGCACTGGTCCGAGCAGAGAAATTAACATAAAAAGGAAAATACTTGTTCTTTTCCAAGTGATTCATTAGATTATCCTTCACATACACTGATTTTCCTGTACCAGTTGGACCCACAAAAAGCAGTGGCCTTTATGAAAACAATGAATATATCATTCAAAAGGGAGAAAAGTCAGAATACATTTCTACTAAGGGAAGTTAGAGTTATTGAAAATGTAAAAATAATCAAATTCATCTAAAAACTCACATTTTAATCTATTGTTATATCACAAAAGACTGGTAAAGTAACAATTGGCACACATTTTTGCTTCCTGTTACCAAAACTTTAGTAGTATAGTAAGGAACTATTATTTGAACAGATGTAACATTGCTATATGCAAAAATACTCATAAAACAATAACATGCTTAACTTTTCAGAAAGGAAAAGCAAAATTTGTCTCCTCAGAAAAATTATGTATTTGTATTTTTTAGTTAGAAATACAGGCAAGAGGGTGCCATGTGGAAAAGACTAATGACATGATGACAAAAGATAGATTTAGTCTGTTTCACAGTTATCTCAATAGCATAAAGTTTGTGTGAGAAATAAAAAACAGTGAATTCTAATCTAACAGTTATGTATACATGTTTAGCATTTTAGAATCAAGTCAGAATTACTAACTGAAAATACTTGTCTAAAAGCAAAACTATAAGGAATTTTCTATTCGTGGGATCTCAAGCAGGGCTTCTCATACTTGAGTGTTCATAACTAATTAGAAAAGGAAAAAAATCATATGAGTTTATATTCACAGAACTCTAAGGACTCCAAGTTTGAGAAATACTGAATCAAAAAATTAAATACTGTCACATTGCATGATACTGTAATTTGGCACTACACAATACATAAAGACAAACACAAAACTAAGCAACAGCAAGCCATTAGAAGGGGTCATCTAAGTGACCTAAATTATGCTAATATGTATTACTTTTAAAAATTATCATTGAAGTATAAACATAAAGTTCTTTTACAACCCCTGAATTCATCTGTGTGTCCTAATCTGAGTAACCCTTGCCTTCAGAAAAACTTTATTAAAGTAATTTTAATAAATAAAATACTGTTCTTAACTTGGGGTCTATGGACCAATTGAAGAAATTCTTAAAGTATTCAGAGATTCTGTGAACTGGGATGACAACAACGTTGTATCTTTGCTTTCACTATCCTTAATTAAAATGGAGCAATTGTATTAATAGTACCTGTGTGTTTGTCACCAGTAGAAATCATAGATATTACACTAAATATTATCATTGTTAATGACAACTCAATATCATTTATGCCATAATTTCTTCAAAATTATGACAGTCATCAGACTCACTACTGGATCTTATTTAATGTACTAGAGGCCTGGTGCACGAATTCATGCATCAGTGGGGTCCCTCGGCCTGGCCTGCGGGATTGGGCCGAAACCAGCTCTCCAACATCCCCTGAGGAGTCCCAGATTGTGAGAGGGCGCAGGTCATGCTGAGGGACCCCACCGCTGCATGATCAGGGCTGGGGAGGGATGCGGGAGGTTGGCCAGCTGGGGAGAGACAGCAGGAGGGCTCCAGAGCGTGTCCAGCACGCTCAGTCCCGATAGGCCAGACCCCAGTGCAAGCAAACCTCCCGGAGCATCTACCCCCTGGTGGTCAGTGCACATCATACAACTGGTCGACTGATCAACTGTCTATCCCCTGGTGGTCAGTGCACATCATAGCGAGTGGTTGAGCGGCCTTAGCATATCATTAGCATATTATGCTTTGATTTGTTGAATGGAAGACCGGGTGACCGGACACTTAGCACATTAGGCTTTTATTATATAGGATTCATAAAGAAGCACATGGCCCTGGCTGGCATTGCTCAGTGGTTACAGCACTGGCCTCCATACCAGAGTGTGGTGGGTTTGAATTCCAGGCAAGGGCACCTAGGTTGCAGGTTTGATCCTCTCTCTCCTCTACCCCCTCCCTTCCACTCTCTCTAAAAATCAATGGAAAAAATATCCTCATTCCTTGGACAAGGGTTTAAAAAAAAGAAGCATATGTATTTCTACTATGGACCAAATTTGTTCAATTTTTAAAAATATATTTTTATTGATTTCAGAGAGAGGAAGAGAGAGGGAGATAGAAACATCAATGATGGGAGAGAATCACTGATTGGCTGCCTTCCACACATCCTCTTACTGGGGATCAAGCCTGCAAACCGGCATGTGCCCTGACCCGGAATGAAACCATGACCTCCTGGTTCATGGGTCAATGCTCAGCCACTGAGCCAAACCAGCCAGGCCCAAATTTGTTCAATATTTTAATAAATGTATTCCAATATGTGATTTCCCTTATAATCCTATGTTTACATTTCTCACTTAAAATAATTATTCTGACAAATGTTTCATAGCACACAAAAATTAGCATACTAGAGTTCCTCAGAATTGGCAAGTGCCTTCCTTGCTTAAGAAAGTTTGAAATATTAGGCACTAAATGCAAAAATGCAGCACTGTCCAGATAGCTTAGTTGGTTAGTATCGTCCTGATATGCTAAGGTTCAGGGTTCGATAACTGGACATGGTAGGTACAAGAATCAACCAATGAATGTATAAATAAGTGGAACAACAAATCAGTATTTCTCTCTCTCTCAAATCATAAACAAATAAAAATAAATAAATGCAAAAATGCAACTACAAAATAGGGGTAAAATAATGTTCCCTCATAAGCTATTTTTTCTGTTTTTGTTTATTAAACAAGATAAAACTGTCACAAAATTCATTCAGATACAAGTTTTTTAAAAACAACAAACCATTACATCCATGCATATTATGTAAGCTTCTCTCATTCAAAATAGCATTAATAATAAATTATGCTTCATGTTTAAAAAAAAAACTACCAAAATGTTATTAAGGAAGTTGGTATGGATATGCCTATCATAAGCTTTTGATTCAGTTTCATGTACTCTTTTTTGATGTGTTCTTCTGATTCAAGTCTGGGTTTTGCATGTTCATCTTAAGTTATGAAGAACTAGAATAGGATATATTTGAAAAATGCTAAATGTAATGGAAGAATGTGGATCATGGTTAGCCTGACCTCAGGAATACAGTGAATCTTTGAGTAGAATGCATACCTATTAGCAATAACATTGATTTTTAGTCTGTTACAAATAAAAGAAATATAAGGCAGCTTATGAAGCAACAAAGTATGATGGCAAAGACTTTGAAATAGGCAATAGAAAACCTGGATTCTAGGTTTGCCACTAGAAACAGATGTCAATATGGACATATCAATTAGCCAGTCTCCCAAGGAGTCAGTTATCTGAAAATGAATGACCTTAAAGCTTACTTCAAATATCCTATGATCTTGTTAGAATGACACTGTCATGGTTAAAGTGTATGTTATAAGAATTTCTTACTTTGCATAGGTAATACTCAAATTCATTAGAAATGTATATCTAACTGTGTCCATTGTAGGGACTATGATATCTTGAATCTTGGTACGTTTATCTCCTAAATTAGTACTTTTAATTAATTCATTCCAATGGATCCAGCGACCTCGGTTTTTCAACTACAAGAAAAATAAATTTCAAATATTATAACAATGCACTTGCTATCTGAAAGTTTCTTTTAAACACAGTTATAATATTTACTTTTAAAAACTTAATAGTCTTTCTTCTTTTTAGTATGAAATAACAGATTTCTTCAAAATAGGACATATAACATTTTTAAGTCATAAAGCAGCTTAATAAACATCCATAAATCCACTACCCAATTTAAGAAATACTTTTTTCTTTAAGTTTCCTTTCCAGTGATAATCTGAAGAACATAATGAAATAGTTATCACAAATTTAACATACCTAGAATTTCAGATATTTTTGCATCTATGTTCTCTTAGCACTCCAGTCTTTCCAAAATGCCTTGAAGATGTCCTCTGACATATATCAAGTATTTATTTGAGAAGCACTCTGATGTAACTCAAGTGATAATTTACTAAAGTTTGCATTCATGTTTTCATATCCTATCTAATAAAGAGGGAATACGCTAACTGACCCTCATGCCATCACAAAGATGGTAGCACCCACAGCCAATAAGCAGGGAATATGCGCAGCCCCGCCCATCTGTGGTCATTACTGTGACACCGTAATGGACAATTTGCATATTACCTCTTTATATATATAAAGATTACCTAATGAACATAAATGAATAAATACTCAACAAAATGTTAGCAAACCAAATTCAAAAATAAATTTAAAAGATTATATGCCATGATCAAGTGGGATTTATTCTTAATTAGCAAGGTTGGTTCAATATCCACATATTGATAAATGTGACACACTACCTAAACAAGATGAAGAACAATGCATAACCCATGGACACTGATAATAATGCAGTGAAGGCCTGGGAGGGCAGGGCAGGAGTGGGGTGGAAGAGGGGTTAATGGGGGGAAAGACAGGACATCTGTAATACTTTCAACAATAAAGATACGTCTATAATAATAAAAGCATAATATGCTAATTACACCGGACGATTCTGGACAAAGCTGTGGCGGCGGGGGCTAAGGCTGAGGCCCCTAGCTGCAGTGGCAGGCAGGGGCTGAGGCAGAGACAGCAGAGGTCCCCTGGCGCCACAGCCGAGGCAGAGGTGGCCACCGTGGTGGCGGGGGCCAAGGCAGCCTCTGTGGCAGCGGGGGCCAAGCCCCTTGCATGAATTTCGTACATTGGGCTTCTAGTTTTAAAATAATGAAGGACAAAATGCATATGATCATACTAATAGATGCAGAAAAAGCATTTGACCAAATTCAACATCCATTTATGACCAAAACCATCAGCAAGGTGAAAATACAGGCAATACACCCAACATAATAAAACATGACAAGCCCACAACTAACATCATACTCAATGGTGAAAACCTAAAAGCATTTTTCTTAAGATCAGGAACAAGACAAGGATATTTATTTTCACCACTTTTATTCAACACAGTATTGCAAGTCCTAGCCACAGCAATTGGACAAAAAATAGAATAAATAATTTTCAAGTACACATGGAACATTTTCTAGGATATAGCAAATGTTAGACTACAAAAGAAGTATCAGTAATTTAAGAAGACTGAAATATATCAAGCATCTACTTCAACCACAATGGTATGAAACTAGAAATCCTATCTAATAAAAGAGCAATATGCAAATTGACCGTACGTCCTCTACCCCACCAGCCACGCCCACCAGCCAATCAGGAGGGAATATGCAAATAAACCCAACCAAGATGGCTGCAGCCACAGAGAGCAGGAGGGAGGCTTGGGTTTCCCTGGCAATGAAGGAAGCCAAGCTTTCTTCCTGCCCTGCCGGCCCAGGCCTCCACTAAATGCTACAAAGTTTCAATTATAGAAGATAAATAAATTCCAACAGAAATGGCTGCAGCCACAAAGCTGGAGAGAGCAGGAGGCTAGGGTTGCCCGCAGTGATGGAGGAAGCCAAGCTTCTGCAGCCCTGGCCTGCTTTGGCCTCCGCTTAAGGCTACAAAGTTTCAATTATAGAAGATAAATTAATCCCAACAGAAATGGCTGCCATCAGGGAGCGAGCAGAAGGCTTGGCTCAACTCCAGGCTACAAAGTTTCAACTGTAGAAGATAAATAAATCCCAGATTCCAGGGCCTCTGCTTGGATCGCCGGGGGGTGTGGCCGGCCTGCAAACCACCACAAGGCCCCTTGCCCAGGCCGCCCCACACCCCAAGGGAACCCTCACCCTGATCTGGGACACCCTTCAGGGCAAACCAGCTGGCCTCCACTTGTGCACCAGGACTCCATCCTATCTAATAAAAGAGTTATATGCAGATTGATCATCACTACAACACACAAGATGGCTGCTCCCATGTGGTCAAAGATCCTGCCCCCATGTGGACACAAGATGGCTGCCACAAGATGGCCAGCAGGGGAGGGCAGTTGGGAGGAACCAGGCCTGCAAGGGAAGGCAGGTGGGGGTGATCAGGCCAGCAGGAGAGGGCAGTTGGGAGGGACCAGGCCTGCAAGGGAGGGCAGTTGGGGGCGATCAAGCCTGCTGGGGATGGCAGTTAAGGGTGACCCAGCTGGCAGATGAGGGAAGTTGTGGTGACTGGGTCTGCAGGGAAGGGCAGTTGGGGAGGGGACCCAGGCCTGCAGGGGAGAGCAGTTGGCGGTACCAGGCCTGCAGGGGAGGGCAGTTAGGGGTGACCAGGCATGCAGGGGAAGGCAGTTAGGGGCAAACAGGCTGGCAGGGGAGCAGTTAGGCATCTATCAGGCTGGCAGGGGAGTGTTTAGGGGGTGATCAGGCTGGCAGGCAGAAGTGGTTAGGGGCAATCAGGAAGGCAGGCAGGTGAGCAGTTGGAAGCCAGCAGTCCTGGATTGTGAGAGGGATGTCCGACTGCCTGTTTAGGCCCAGTAGGATCGGGCCTAAACGGGCAGTCGGACATCCCTCGAGGGATCCCAGATTGGAGAGGGTGCAGGCTGGGCTGAGGGACACCCTCCCCGCTGTGCACGAATTTCGTGCACCAGGCCTCTAGTCAATTATAAGAAGTAAAATGCACAAACACAACATCCAAATTAGAAAGGAAGAAGTAAAAGGCATCTAAATTAGGAAGGAAGAAGTAAAACTGCCATTTTTTGGTAGATGACATGACACTATATAGAAAGAATGCTAAATAGTCCAGAAATCTGTTGAATTTCTATACACTAATAATAAACCATCATAAAGAGAAATTAAAAATAAAGTCCCATTTATAATTACACCAAAAGAATAAAATATCTAAAAATAAATTTAACCAAGGTTATATATGACCCGTACTCCTAAAATTGTAAGACACTGAAGAAAGAAATTGAAGAAGATACAAATAATAGAAGTATATACCATGCTCAAGGATAGGGAGAAGTAACATTGTTAAAATATCCATACTACACAAAGCAATCTATAGATTCAATGAAATCCCTATCAAAATACCAGTGGCATTTTTCACAGAACTAGAATAAGTAATCCTATCTACACTGAACCACAAAAGACCCAAAATAGCCAAAACAATCTTGAAAAAGAGGAACAAAGTTAAAGGTACCACACTATCTGATATCAAACTATACTACAAGGCTATAGTAATAAAAACAGCATGATATTGGCATGAAAACAGACACATAGCTCAACGGGATAAAATAGAGACCCAGAAATAAACCCAGGCCTATATGGTCAATTGATCTATGACAAAGGAGGCAAAAATATACAATGGAATAAAGACAGTCTTTTCAATAAATAGTGCTGTGAAAACTGGACAGATACATGCAAAAAAAATAATTAGACCATTTTCTTACACCATATACAAGATAAATTCAAAATGGATTAGAGATTTAAATGTAAGACCTAAAACCATAAAACAGATAGATGAAAACATAGGCAGTAAATTCTGACATAGCTCTTAGTAATTTTTTTGTTTATTTTTGATGTCTCCTCAGGCAAGGCAAACAAAGGAAAAAATAATCAAATGAAGCTATAGCAAACTAAAAAGTTATTACACAGAAATGAAAACCATAAAAAACATACAAATAGACAACCTGCTGAATGAAAGATTTGCCAATGATACATCCAATAAGAGGTTAATATCCAAAATATATAAAGAACTCAAGCAACTTCACACCAAAAAGACAATCTATATACTGATGGGATATACATATAATAAAAAACATTTCTCCCTAAAAAAAAAAAGACAATCTGATTTTAAAATGGGCAGAGAGCCTGAAATGGAAAATAGCATGGAGCTTTCTCAAAAATTAAAAATATAATTAAAAATCTACACTAATAAAAGAGAAACATGCAAATTAACCATCACTCTGCTATACCCATGAGCCAATCAGGAGTGAGTATGCAAATTAACCCACCAAATATGGCAGCAGCCACGGAGCTGGAGCTGGGTTGCCCCCGGCAATGGAGGAAGCCAAGCTTCCCACCCGCCCTGGCCGGCCCTGGCCGGCCCTGGCCTCCACTCAAGGCTACAAAGTTTCCATTATAGAAGATAAATAAATTCCAGATACCTGCTTCCAGCTAACCCTGGCCTCCGCTCAAGGAGGTGCTGAAAAAAAAAAAAAAAAGAAAAAAAGCCCCTTACCCAGGCTGGCCACACCCCCATGGCCCAATCTCTGTAAACCGGCAGTAGGACATCCTTTAAGGGGTCCCAGATTGGAGAGGGTGCAGGCCGGGCTGAAAGACAAGAATTTTGTGCACCAGGCCTCTAGTCAATTATAAGAAGTAAAGCACAGAATTTAAAAAATGTTTGTTTTATTTCTTATAATTGATTTCTAGTTTCATACATTATGGTTGAAATAGATGCTTGATATATTTCAGTCTTTTGAAATTATTTATACTTCTTTTGTAGTCTAACACATGATCTAACCTAGAAAATGTTCCATATGCACTTGAAAATTATTTATTCTATTTTTGTCCAATTACTGTGGCTAGGACTTGCAAATATCGTATGACCCATTTATGAGTATTTATTCAAAGAAATCTAAAACACACATGCAACTCTATGTTCATTGCAGCATCCACTATTTTCAATAGCCAAGATATGGAAGCAACCTAAGTATTATCAATAGATGAATGGATAAAGGAGGGTAGATATATACAATGAAATATTACTCAGCCATAAAAAAGAGGGAAATCTTGCCATTTGCAACAACATCGATGGACCTAGAGGATATTATGCTAAATAAAGTAAGACAGGCCTGACCCAAGTGACTCAGTGGTTAAGCATAGACCTATTATTCAGGAGGTCACGGTTTGATTGGTTGGATTGGTTCAATTCCTGGTCAGGACACATGCCTGGGTTGGGGGTTTGATCTCCAGTGGGGGACATGCAGGAAGCAGCCAGTCAATGATTCTCTCTCATCATTGATGTCTCTCTCTCTCTCTCTCTCTCTCTCTCTCTCTCTCTCTCTCTCCCTCTCCCTTTCTCTGTAAAATCAAGAAAAATATTTTTTTAAAACAAACAAAAATAAAGTCAGAGTGAAAATGACAAATACCATATGATTTCACTCATATGTGAATTCTGAAATACAAAACAAACAAAACACAAACAAACTCATAGATACAGAAAACAAACTGATGGCTGCCAGATGGGAGGGGATTAGGGAGCTAATTGAAACTATTTATTTAAAAGACATTTTTTAAAAATTAATTGCAATCTGTATATATAAAAGCCTAAGTGACTGGACGACAAGACGACTGGACGACCAAGCGACCGGCCAGTAGCTATGATGTGCGCTGATCACCAGGGGGGCAGATGCTCAATGCAGGAGCTACCCCCTGGTGGTCAGTGCACTCCCACAGCGGGAGCACTGGTCAGCTGACAGAGGGGCACCAGACTCCGGGCTGACGGCTGGTGAGCGCAGCTACTGCAGTGCAAGCCTCTTCCTTGGCCACTGCCCTGTACACCAGAGAGGCAGGCGCAGAGAGGCTGGGATGAGCAGGAGCTGTGTGGTGCCCAGCACAGGCTCCTCCCCTGTCACCTGTCGCTTCATGCACCATTGCATGCTGTGCTGTGTGGGATTGATGCAGACAGCAGGCTGGAGCCCTCTGAGCTGGCAGGTAAGGTAAGGCCGGGCTGTGGCAGCACAGAGGTCCACTGATCCCCGCAGGCCAGGCTGAGGGACCCCACCAGGCCCAGTGCCGAGGGATTCATGCACTAGGCCTCTAGTTTAATATATTAAGGCCTGGTTAACTTGGAAAAGGTCAGATCTATGAATAAAATATATTAGAACACAGCTAAATCACATAGAGTGAAGGGATTAAGAAGTACAAATTGGTAGTTACAAAATAGTCATGGGGAATGTAAAGTACAGCTTAGGGAATATAGTCAATAATGTTGTTGTAAATATGTATGGGGTCAAGACCTATTGGAGGGATCATTTTTTAAGTTATATGACCACTATGCTGTACACCTGAATCTAATATAATACTGAATGTCAACTGTAATTGAAAAAAAACAGCAGTCACCTTCTCACTATCATTTTCTCCTTTCCAACAGCAACTACATTTAGCTCTTTAAGCTGGATATTTTGGTATTTTCCTCCAATTATTAAGGAATATGCTGTGTTATCACTCTTGATTTTTTAATTTTAGAAATTCTTTTATTGGCTTCTCATTGTGACTAATGAGGATGAAACTCTGGTCATATTCTTAAAATTCTGTTTTTAAGAATGGTTTTGTGGAAAGATTTCTGCATTGGCAGTCAAGAGAACTAGCTTCAAGTCCTGACTCTTCTGGCCATTGCCTCTCTAGGTTTGTTTCTTAATCTATAAACCTTGAGATTTAGGTAAAAAAAATCCCAGATCTTATTACTTTATTAAGAAAAATTAGCATGAATCAAATGATTATAAACCTTGAGATTTAGGTTAAAAAATCCCAGATCTTATGACTTTATTAAGAAAAATTTGCATGAATCAAATGATTATTCAAATGATTACTGTTTAAAATAATACCTTTGTAAATTATTTTAAAAGTGGAGAAAATATCTTTAATTTAAATCTGAAATTATAAACTATTCTTAAAGCAAGTTTATCTGTCTGTTCACAAGTCACAGGAGAAGAAACTAAAGAGAAAAAACTATAATGCTAATCACACAATTCAAAGTAACTCTAGAGGGGAAACCAACATGGCGGCATAGGTAAACACCTGACCTTGCTGCCTCGCACAACCACTTCAAAACTACAACTAAAAGACAAAACGAACATCATCCAGAACCACAGGAAGGCTGGCTAAGTGGAAATTCTACAACTAGAAGGGAAGAGAAAAGCACACTGAGACTCAGAGGAGCTGCCGAAGTAAAGTGCAGAGGTCTGGAAGCGCGTGCGGAGAGGGCTGGCAACTGAGTACACAGCTGGCTTTTTCAATCCGCAGGGAAACACAAGCTCCCGACTGCTCTGAACTCCAGTTCCAGGTGAGACTCTGGGGACCCAGACTCATACGGGGAGAAACTGGACTGTCTGGCAGCGGGCAGAACTTGAGGGCGGCTTTCTCTCATAGGTGCTTGCAGAGATTACCATGGGACACTGAGACCCAGGGGCCTCTTAGGGCAGCACTGATGTGAAGCCATTGCTGTTTGCTCCACTCTGAGACCCCGCCCCACCCAAGCTGTGCACAGAGGCTTTTGCATATGAATGGCCTGGTCCTTTGAAATCTAAACTTACCTAACAAACTGCAGCTGAGTCAGTGAGACCCAGAACATCCAAAAGAAGGCCCAAGGCCCCACAGCAGCTTGCATTGCTTCACAGCTGGGCCTCATCTGGGCACCTCCAAAACCCAAACAAAGAAGAGGAATCTGCAGATCTCTCCGTAGCTCCTGTTGAGTGGCCTCAGGCAGAGGCTAAATTAGCACCTCCTTGGAGATCCAAGAGCCAGTGTACCCAGGGGTCAGAGTAGGACCATCCAGATTACAACTCCTCAGATCCATAAGGGACACACTCAGGGGGCAGACTCAGTGAGCACCAAAGCCCCACTGAAGCAAGTCTTGCCTCATAAGGGTGTCTCCAGCACAGAATTCTCCCATTGTAGACACAGCTGATCCTCACAGCCAATCGGCCTGGAGGTCAATTCCTCCCAGTGATACAAACAACAATCAAGGCTTAACTACAACAAGACTGTGCACACAGTCCACAATGGGGTGCACCAAGAGTGTCCACCTCAGGTAACTGGGGAGGCTGAGCCACTGGGCCCTATAGGACACCTAGCACACAAAGCCACTCTATCAACTCAGGGAAGCAGCCAAAATACAGAGACAAAAGAAACAGGTCACAAATGAAAGAAATGGAGGAAAGCAAATGACTGGATATAGAGTTCAAAACCACGATTATAAGGTTTTTCAAGAATTTTCTAGGAAAGGCTGATAAATTTAGCGAGATCCTCGATGATATGAAAAAGGACCAACTAGAAATTAAGCATACACTGACTGAAATAAAAAATAATATACAGAGATCAAATAGCAGACTAGAGGATCGCAAGAATCAAGTCAAAGATTTGAAATACAAAGAAACAAAAAACACCCAACCGGAAAAGCAAAAAAAAAAAAAAGAATCCAAAAATATGAAGATAGTGTAAGGAGCCTCTGGAACAACTTCAAGCATACCAACATCCGAATTATGGGGGTGCCAGAAAAAGAGAGAGAGCAAGATACTGAAAACCTATTTGAAGAAATAATGACTGAAAACTTCCCCCACCTGGTGAAAGAAATAGACTTATAAATCCAGGAAGTGCACAGAACACCAAACAAAAGGAATCCAAAGAGGACCACACCAAGACACATCATAATTAAAATGCCAAGAGCAAAAGAAAAAAAGAGAGAATATTAAAAGCAGCAAGAGAAAAACAGTTAGTTACCTACAAGGGAGCACCCATATGATTGTCAGCTGGTTTCTCAATAGAAACTATACAGGCCAGCCGGGAGTGGCAAGAAATATTCAAAGTGATGAATAGCAAGAACCTACAACCAAGATTACTCTACCCAGCAAAGCTATCATTCAGAATTGAAGGGCAGATAAAGAGCTTCACAGATAAGAAAAAGCTAAAGGAGTTCATCAAACCAGTATTATATGAAATGCTGAAAGGTATTCTTTAAGAAGAGGAAGAAGAAGAAAAAGGTAAAGATAAAAATTATGAACAACAAATATATATCTATAACAAGTGAATCTAAAAATCAAGTGAATAAAAAATCTGATGAACAGAATAAACTGGTGAATATAATAGAATCAGGGGCATAGAAAGTGAGTGGACTGACAATTCTTGGGGGAAAAGGGGTGTGGGAGGTGCGGAAAGAGGGTGGACAAAAATTGTACACCTATGGGTGAGGACAGTGCGGCGGGGGATAAGGGCATGGGGTGAGGTGGGAACCAGGTAGAGGGGAGCTATGGGGGGAAAAAAGAGAAACAACTCTAATAATCTGAACAATAAAGATTTATTTTAAAAATAAAAAATAAAAATAAACAAAATAACTCTAGAATTGGAATTCAGGAATTTTGCCTGCTGATCCAAGACTGTGATTTATAGCTTATTATAACAATTTTATATCATACCTCATACATGTAATCATATACCAAGCCTTTTTCATCAAAGTGGCATTCCCATTTACCCACAGAATCAGGCACTGGGTTGCTTTCAATTTTTCCCAGTATGATTGATCGTAGGAAAGAATCAAAAATAATGCGACCATTTGTATCACAACTTCCTCCAATGGACCAAATCAAAGAAAACACAAAGCAAGCCTGTTGGTAAAAAACAACAAGAAAAAACAGCTAATAGTATGGTGATTGCCAAAGGGAAAAGGGATAGAGGAAGTAGAAAAAGGGTAAGGGGGCATAAATAGTGATGGAAGGAGACTTGGGGTGGTAAACACACAATACAATATACAGATGATGTATTGTAGAATTGTATGCCTGAAACTTGTATAATTTTATTAACCAATGTCACCCCAATATATTCAATTAAAAATATTTAATTTAAACTCATTATTTAAAAGAAATTTTTAAAGAATTAATTACAATTTAAGATATTAGGCCCGGTTAACTTACTTGGAAAAGATCAGATCTATAAATAAAATCTACTGGAATACAGCTAAATCACATAGACTCATTTCTCTTGCAATAGTTACCTAAATTTAAAATGTCCATGCCAAATGATCTAGGAATTTCTCTTTTAGGACTTTATCCTGAAATATATTTCCAACTGTTAAAATGATATATGTACACAAAAATTCACTGCAGCATTATTTGTGATAGCAAACGAATAAAAGGAACCCAAATGTTCTTTAATTGGGGTCTGCTTAATTGGATTATGCTACATACACTGGAATACATGCAGCTGTTAAAAAAGAAGATAACTCTACTGATATGGAATGATCTGCAAGATATATTGTGAGAAAATATGTAAGTAAGTATAGATGGTATGCTAACATGTACAAAAATTTATATAGCCCTAGCTGGTTTGGTTCAGTGGAGAGAGTATCGGCCTGTGTACTGAAGGGTTCCAGGTTTGATTCTAATCAAAGAGCACATGCCCAGGTAGTGGGCTCAATCCCAATAGGGGACGGGCAGGAAGCAGCTGATCAATTACTCTCTCATCATTGATGTTTCTATCTTTCTCCCTCTCCCTTCCTCTCTAAAATCAATAAAAATGTACTTTTTAAAATGTATACACATCAGAGTATGCATCAAATACCTCTAGCAGGCTACCTAGGCACTGGTAATAGTAGTTGACCTGAGAGTGGCTGGAGGACGGGTATGGATGGAAAACCTACTTTTGCCTTTCGAATTTTACTCAGGGTACATGCCTTATCTAGTTTAAACATCTATCAAATATATTTTAAGAGGAAATTTTCAGCCAGGTATAGACCTATATTTTTCTAAAAATGATTCTGAATCATTAAAATGATTTTGGGAGTTCAGGTTTACCAACAGAATGAAAAATTCCAGGAAATACATAACATGAAGGTTACATAGGGAAACTATTCCTAAGATACTTTTATTTTATAGAGAGGTAGCACTGATATGTATGAAAGGATATTAAAAATTAATTCTGTGAAAGGCAGTTCCAAACTTAGGGCGAAAAGGGGATATGAATAAATTACATTTCAAACATATCTGTTCAATTTCTTTGAAAGTGGAGGGAAATAAAGACAAAGGGAGAGGGGAAAGGAAGAGATTATGGTTAGCAGGGAACCCTGGAATGTGAGATGTCTGAGGTAATTTTCTGTGGCAACAGATGAAGGGAAAACAATAGGAAGAAACTGCCATTACCAGATTAGAAGAGAAGGTAGACAGAGTAAAGGAGATCAAGACTTTCAGGAATAAGGTGATGGATGGGAAAGTAGCATACACCAGGGAAGAGAGTGAAACCCCTCTTTCCTTTGGCTCCCTCAGAGTGATGTTCTCTGGTTTTCTCTGACTTCTAGACATTAGCCATCCTGGACGACTGAATCCTCCCTACCCCTGTGCTCTATGGATTCTGCCAGCAATGCTCCACCCAACAGGTGTGTGCCTACTCTTGTTGTTTGTAGCCAGCTTCATTTTTTGTTTGTTTGTTTGTTTTTTGTGGGATTTTTTTTGTTTTTTGTTTTTTACAGAGAGGAAGGAAGAGGGATAGAGAGCTAGTAACATCAATGAGAGAGAAACATCGATCAGCTGCCTCCTGCACACCCCCGACTGGGGATGTGCCCGCAACCAAGGCACATGCCCTTGACCGGAATCGAACCCAGGACCCTTCAGTCCGCAGGCCGATGCTCTATCCACTGAGCCAAACCGGTTTTGGCTGTAGCCAGCTTCTTGCAGTCTGCATGCTGGTTTAAGATGAAGACAAAATCAATTCACCTAAAGTCCATATTGGATTAATATTAAGTCACCTTACTGTTTATCAAATTATGATATTTTATCAATAACAGGGTAAATTTGGTTTGTTTTGACATATTTCACTTTCTTTAAAGTGTTTTTTAAATCAAAATACCAGGTCAGGGCAACTTTAATGTCTTCAGCTATTCTTTCATTGCTCATCAAAAACCAGCTCTGGATCTTACGATGTCATGCTCAGTACAAGTATCATTTGTCAGAGGCATATTTTATTCTGTAATTAAATACCACATTAAGAATAAAACCAACCATAATCCAAACATGAATGTGCTTGCTTGTAGGATCATTTTCTACCACGTCACAGAGGAGTACTTCAAAGAGGCGTGTGAGAGATACAACTGCATTGCTATCACTTGTAGGAATCAGTTCCTGCAAAGGGAAAAAAAATGATACTTTTCTTTCATCTTATTTAAAAAACATAAGATAAATATTTTTAAAACTGATAAAAGTATATATGGTTTTCATAAGGTGTTTATAACTTTTAAATGTAAAGAATTTAAACTGTATACATGATAAATACATCTCTCAAATATTTTGATTTAGCATATTACATAGTTATACATAACATATTCTAAACTCTCTAAGAAATAAAAATTAGCTACTGTAAGAGAATAAACAGTGTTCTAGGGATAGCAGAAATAAAGTCTCTAACTGACGTGCATTCATTTATTTATTCAACAAACACTTATAAAAAACATGTTATACCTACATACCAAGCTAGGAGATATAGAACACACACTATCTGAAAAGTAGTGATATTGAAGTTAAATGGACAAAAGTAATATGGGGTGATACTGACAAGGCAGAGGAAGTACCAGGGTTGAGGGGAGGCTACTAGAGTACTTGAGATAAACCATTAGCCCAGACCCAGGGAGGAGGTCAAGAAGGGAAGTGGGAGAGGAATAAATCAAGAAAGGCTTCCCAGCTTAAGTAATAACTCAGCTAAATTTGGGAGGGGAAAGTTAGGCAAGTGCTAAAAGGAAGGGGATTCAAGGCAGGAGAAACTTTATATTCACAAAAATGGAAATACAAGTGGACCCAGAATTAAGGGAAGTTTATAGGTTGTGAAAAAGGAGTGGCAAGAAAGGCTTAAGAAGCAGAAAGGTATCAGATTCTCAAAGGCTTTGTAGCCTGTGGTAAGATTTCATGCTAAGAGAAGAGGGTTACAATGGAGGATTTTAAGTAGGGGAGTAAAAGGAATGAATTTGTGTTTTGGAATCTTCATTCTGGTACCAGGATGTAGACTGGACCAGAGCAGCTCTATTGTATTGATTCAAGTAGAAAATGATTAAGGTCAGTCATCCGAGAGATGCAAATCAAAACGACAATGAGGTACCATCTCACACCTGTCAGAATGGCTATCATCAACAAATCAACTAACAGGATGCGGAGAAAAAGGAACCCTCGTGCACTACTGGTGGGAATGCAGACTGGTGCAGCCACTCAATGGAGAACAGTATGGAGTTTCCTCAGAAAACTAAAAATGGAACTCCCATTTGACCCAGTGATCCCACTTCTTGGAATATATCCCAATCAGAAAAGATATATGCACTCCTATGTTCATAGCAGCACAATTTACAATAGCTAAGATCTGGAAACAGCCTAAGTGCCCATCAGCAGATGAGTGGATTAAAAAACTGTGGTACATCTACACAATGGGATACTACAGTAAAAAAGAAATGAGTTCTTACCATTTGCAACAGCATGGATGGAACTGGAGAGCATTATGCTAAGTGAAATAAGCCAGTCAGAGAAAGATAAATATCACATGATCTCACTCATTTGTGGAATATAATGAACAACATAAACTGATGAACAAAAATAGCTCCAGAGACAGAGAAGCAGTGATCAGACCATCAAATCTCAGAGGGAAGGTAGGGGAGGCTGAGGGTAAGGGGGAGAGATCAACCAAAGGACTTGTATGCATGCATATAAGCCTAACCAATGGACACAGACAACAGGGGGGTGAGAGCATGAGTGAGGGGGTGGGGGTAATGGGGGAATAAGAACACATATGTAACACCTTATTCAATAGAGAAATTAACCAAAAAAAGAGAAAATGATTAAAGTCAGAACAAAGGTTACTATTATAGGTAGAAGTGGGGTGATCAGAGGAACTGGGATGGAGAGAAGATGGCAAATGTAAAAGTTAGCAAGGAAGGAAAATCCACAGATCTTGGGGACTAACTGAATGTGGAAAATATGGGAATGAATTATAAGAATAAAATCCATCACTCAGAAGTGTATTTTGTATTATTTACAACATGTAGTATTAGAGCTTTAAAATATAAGAACTGAAAAGTGACTTTATCTATATATTTTCTCTATAAAGATATTGTACAGAATCTTCATAAAGTAGAATTCTTTATATTTTTCCTTTAATGCAGAATATTTTTCCTATCTTATAAATAATATTTTAGGATAAAGAAATCTACTGAATGAATACCCCTTTGTCTTCTCTAGATCAATATATAGTGTGACGCAAAAGAAGGTTTCTAGTTGTTCATATGAAAAACAATACAATAATTTATAAATAATAATACAATAAACTGTTTCACGTACTCACAACTGGAAACCTACTTTGCCCCACTCTGTATTTATTTATATGTAAGAAATGAATGTGTGTGTATGTGTGTCTGGGGTATATGTATGTGATGGGTTGAATTTTGGTCCCGCAACAGATTTGCCCATGTCCTAATTAATCCCATGGACTCATAAATGTCTTATTTGCAAAAAGTGTCTTTGAAGATGCAATTAAGAATCTCAAGATGAGGAGAATATGCTGAATTATTTGATAGACCCTAAATTCAAGATTCTCAATCTTTATGAGTCACACAATGGAGAGAGAGTAGAAGACCAGGTAAACATGAAGGAAGAGACTTAGAGTTATATAGCTAAAAGACAAGTAATATCCAAAGCCAAAAGTAGCTGAAAGAGGTAAGGAAAGGCTCTCCCTTATAGCTTCCAGAGGAAGTGTGGCCCTGCCAACGTCTTTTTCTTTTTAATTGAATTTTTTTGGCGTGACATTGGTTAGTAAAATTACATAGATTTCAAGTGTATAATTCTATAATTCATCTGTATATTGTATTTTGTGTTCACCACCCAAGGTCAAGTCTCCTCTGTCACCATTTAACCCCCCTTTACCCTCTTCTACCAGCCCCCACTTCCCCTTTACCTCAGGTAATCACTATATTGTTGTCTGTATCAATAACTTTTTTAAAAATTTTTTTCTTTAAGTTTTTTTCTTAATCCCTTCACCTATTCACCCAGCTCTCTAAACAAATTTCAATGAGTCAGAGAACAATAGTGTTACCTTGCATTGTTTCTTACGAAGCTTTAAAGAGGGCCATATTAACCAGTCAAAAAGTCCTCTCAGCAGAGCCTGATGATTATGTTCCTGTAAAGGTCCCTTCAGTGAACTCAACCATGAAGACACAAGCGGTTCCCATCCTAATTGTGAGGGTTCCAAATAAATCATGCCACAGCGGCTTACAGTAGCGGGCTAGAGAAAAAAAGGCATTTCTTTTTTTAATGTTGCTTTTATAGCAGTAGTACCTGTTAGTTATTAACTACTACTTTGCATGACTTATAAAGCACTTCATGATCTGGCTCCTGTCTTTCTGTATAACCTCACATACTATTGGAACTACTTAAAGTTACAGTTCCCCAGGCATGCCTTGGCTTCAGGTCTTTATATCTTGTCATGATTTGGAATGCCCAACCCTGAACAATCTCCCTGGAGAAGTCTTACCTCTCAAAACCAGATCAAACACTCAAATGTTTTCCATACCCTTCTGGGGCACTCACCCCCTCTACATTCTTAGAGCACTTACATGTAGCTCTGTATTGGGATTATTCATTAGCATGCTTCTCGTCTTCCCTAAATGAGCATACACTGTGTCTTATTCATCTTTGTATTTCTAGTGTCTAACTCATCTTCTGAAACATAATAAAAACACTTATTGATTAAATAAATAAATGAATAAACAAACAAACTACTGTTGTAGTAAATTATGAACTTACTGAGGCCTGGGAAAGGTCCATTGCTTCAAAGATTAGGCTCATTTGAGGGGACATTTGAATGATTTCTCCACTCATAAGGCAAAGCTAAAAACAATTATTTTTTCAAATGTTTATGTAAAAATTTTTCAAACTTCTCAAATAAAAATGTATTTTACTTATAAGATAATATATGTGATATGATATAATAAGTAAATATGAATACTCATATACCTATCTCCTAGATTTATCAATGTTAACATTTTGCCATATTTGCTTCTTTTTAAAAAATTATTTTAAAGATCATTACACATACCATGACATTTTACATGCCAATATCCTTCTAAAAATTAGCCTTTCTATATCACCACAAAATGATCACATCTAACACAATTATCAATAATTCCTTAATATTATCAACTCACCCAATATTCAAATTTTCTCAATTGTGACAGAAATGTCTTTTCAACTGATTTATTGAAACCAAAATTCAATCAATGACCATCAATTGTGTCTGCTATGCCCACTTGGTCCTTTTTAATCTAAAATATTCCTTTTTAATCAAATATGTAAAATTGAATTTATCAACTTCTCCCTTTCTGCCAAACTCTTTTTGTTCATTATTACTAAAGCCATTCTGTCTTCTTAATATCCTTGGCTTCTAACTTTGGAATTATCAAGTTTTAATAACTTAATAATAATTATTAACTACTGATATTCCAAGTTAATTTCATTACTAAGCCTCTTAAATTCTTCCTATTCATTTATTTTTCAGTATTTCTTCTCTGCTTCTACCATTACAACTCTAGTTCCAGTTTTGTCCCTATCTAGTTATATGTCAATAACATGGCATTTAACATTTCTGAATCTGCTTATAAGTAAACGGTCTAGACCTGGACTGTCCAATGTGTTAACCAGTAATCATATGTGGCTATTTATATTTAACTTGAGGCCCAATGCATGAAATTCATGCAAGGGTAGGCCTTCCTTCTCCCAGCTGCCAGCAGACACCCAGGCCCCGGGCTTCCCTTGAAGCCCCGGCTTTGTCCAGAAGGTCGCCTGGAAGGATGTCTGGTCTAATTAGCATATTATGCTTTTATTATTATAAATTTTAACTAATTACATTTTTAAAAATTCAAAGTCAGTTCTTCAATTGTACTAAGCCACATTTCAGATGCTCAATATGTGAGTAAATACTCAATAAGCCACATGTAACTAGTGGCTACCTTGTTGGACAGTGCAGATACTTACATCATTGCAGAAAGTTCTATTGGACAGTGCTAGTCTAGAATACTATTAACTTTCCAACAGATTATTTCAGCAAACATTCTTCTACTTGCTACAAATTTGGGAGGTAGAATCAGCCTTCTCCTCATACCCTCATGCTGTTTCTTAAATACTTCTACTCCACCCTCCAGTACAATCCTTATTCTTTTGACAACCCCTGCTTGCTGCTGTCACTCACCAACACCCAATCATCCCCCCTTCTACCCCCCCTACCCCACCCCTCGCCGTTAGCTATAGCCTTCGGTACTTGGTTTAATCTTCTTTCTCCTATAACTCTGGCCTGATCCAGTGCTGAGAGGGGGAACATCTCATAAAACTTGGACCCTTGACCACCTGGTCTTCACTTATTATCCTACTCCACTCCGACCATCCACTTATATACCTGGGCCTTCTCTACTGAAACACTAAATATTCTAAATACTAAGTTCAAGCATCCCAATTTCTGCCCACAGAATCCCACCTATCCAACTTTTTTGCTCATTAACTCATACCACACTTGCTCTTCATTTTATTTTATTTTTTAAAGTATTGTATATGTCTCCTTTTTACCCGTTGCTCTTCATTTTCATATCCCTGTTGTTCTCACTTCTTCCATTATTAAGCAACTTCTGTTCTTTGGTCTAGCATTTATACCATTCTCATACCAATATCTTTAAAGTCTTCCTGTGTAGCAACATTATTCACACACACACACAAACCACTTACACTCTTAAAGAAAATCTCACAAAGGCAGACCTTGGCACTACTAATAATAATTCATGGTCTTCAACTCAATCAGGTTCTCAGTAACACTCTGGTATGCTTCTATAGTTTCCTAGGCAGCTCTCTTCCCCATTTTCCAAATGGCTAATTTAAATCTTCCCCTTTCTCCTCAAGTGTGCAAAGAAATAGGGCCTGCAACTTCACAAAGTAAAAATAAATAACCAGAAAGATTTTTCTTCAAATTTCCACTGTCAAATCCATATATTCACCTGTGTCTATATCTATCCTTTACTGCTTCCCTCTCATCCAATATGAAATAATCCTTCTACCTGGCTATGAATTCTTAGACTTGTCTCTGTTGGTTAACCCCTTTTTCATGAATCATCACTGTATCTTCTCTGTTCCCTACGCCCCTCTTAGCTCAATCAATATGACTAAATATATGAAAGAAAGAATATGAATAAATGACCAACCACCTATGATAAAGTGCTGAAGTATATGTCTGAATGCTAATTAAATTAATTTGCTTGTTTAGTGGTATAATAATTTCATGTAAATATGAAAATAAATTGTGGTATATTCATACAGTAGAATATAAACACAGACATAAAAACAACAAATAAATAAAATGGAGCTATAACAATATGAATATAACAGATACTATACTGACTTAAAGAAAGAAAACACTTAAGAGTATAATTCCATTCCATGAAGTTCAAGAACCAGCAAAACTAATTGATCACAGTAGAAATCAGAATAGTTATTGCTCCCGGGGTGTACTGATTGGGAAGGAATATGAGATAACTTTGTAAGATACAAGAAATTTTAGGCATCTTTACCTAGGTGATAGTTATGTTGAAGCATTCATCTTATATAAAAACTGCTGTTTGAAATTTTATCCCTGCTATTTTGGCTTCTGTAAATGCTTGCTTGCTTAAATAATAAGGAAAATAAGACTACTCCCATTTCAGAGAGGCCATTAAACCTTCCCCAGATGAAGTTATCAGTGCTTGCACCAGGCCAAGCCTTTGGTTGAAGTCTCAAAGCCCCAGCACATAGGGGCTCTTTAAGAACTTGCAAAGGGGACTGGAAAACCCCATATTTGGGAGACAAAGAGGGTAAAAAGGTATAAATACAGGAAACTTCCTGTGTGACTTGGCCCAGAATTTGAGAGACATTTTCCTCTGGGACCACGCAAAATAATAATAATAATAATAATAAATGTAACTCCATCTCTCTAAGCGTTGCTTGGTTCTTCTCCGGTTTTCTGTAACAATGTGAGGGTACACTTATGTAAAAAAACACATAGAATTGAAACTTAAAGTTTTATACTATATGTATGTTCTCTCTCAATTAAAGTAGATATTAGAAGTCTTCCACTTTCTAGTTCTTTTGTATATGTTATAGATTCTAAGATAATATACCATATATAGCACTGAAGCATTCGATGCTTCAGTTTTCAAAAAAGAATACAGTCCTTTTCTTTTTTCCTAAAATATTAAAGTTCTGAAGAAACCATAGGTCTACAGTTACTTTACAAATTATTATCATCTATTACATTACTATGCCTTCCTGCTAACATAGTAATTTAATATAATATACTTTTATTCTATAAAAATTAAGCAAAGAATTTACTGAAAAAAATTTCATTGAAAAGATCATTTATAAAGTTACGCAATTTTCTGCATCCTTTATTTCAAATATACAGTCCTAGGTGATTAGTTGTTGAACTTACAACATGCTTTGGCTTTTTAAAATTGTGGTAAAAAATACATTAAAGTTATCATATTAACCATTTTTAAGTTTATAATTCAGTAGTGTTATATTCATATTGTGCATGTCTTGTTTTTAATCATGATGATTTTACCTTTTTATTATCATCCAATACTGTGTTCATGCTCTCTATCCACAAGGTGTCAATAGGACCATCAAATACAACCCATTTCCGGTCAGGTGTTTCTGATAAGGCAAATTCTCTAAAAGTGTTAGCCACAATACCATCAGTCCACTGAAAAGGAAAAAAGGAAAAATTGGAAAGCTTCCTATATAGAACTACAAAGTGATTATATGAAAACATTTCAAATCTCTTGGTTTAATGTGCATTGTCAATAAGAGTTGAGAATGTTTATACTATACATTACCTCATGAGATACTGGGTCAAACTGTCCAAAAAGTTGGCCCATCGTAATGGATTTGGGGTTTACAGTCCTATAAGTGACCTTTTCTTCCTCTCCATAGCCACGTTCATGCATAAGAATTAGAGTATCAGCCAGCACATGCAGAACTTCTGTCTTAGCAGCAAAAGGTTCTCCTACTAACATAAAACTATTAAGGAAGAGAAGTAATTATACAATGACTCTAAAAATAATAGTCAATTAAATTATTTGCCTATATAGTGGTATGTAAAATTTTACCCTAATTACTACATATAAGTTTTGAAATCATATGAATTTTTCTCAGACATGAGGAAAATACATTTAACTTCTGAACTGGTTGATCTCTAAATCAAATTCTCTACATTAATACCATTATCTACAAAAGAGAATATCATAAAAATCTTCAAATGAAAATTTAAGAATTGTATACTCTTAAAATAAATTAAAAATGTTTTGGGTCCTTCTAAGGAGAGGATTAAAAATTCTCTTTCCTCAAGTCTTCACTTGCTATAGTAATTATTAGTGCTCTTGGCCAAATACTTCTGAATCTCCTGCACATAGTGGAATATCTCACTTTCTGTGGAAGTAACAGGTGACTAATCAGTAATAAGTGGAAATGATGTGTGTTACTTCCTAGCATGGGATAGATAATTGCCAGAGAGGGACCTTACAGAGTTCTCTCTTTTCCCTCTAGCACAGCCATGACCTACAATGTAGAGATGGTGGCTGTTCCAACAGCCTGGCACCCTGTATAATTATGACCAGTACAACCTCCCTGTCAATCTATGATGGATACAGCATGAAAAAGAAATAAACCTTTGTTTTTTAAGACACTAAAATTTGGGTGCTGATTGTTTCTACAGAATATCCTAGCCCATCCTAGAAGAGGGGAAGGTATTCTTGCTATAATAAAAAAAGACTAAAATATGTGGCATCAGCTTAGAGGCTAGGCCATGGGTGGCATATTAACTGTTATCAAAAGATTATCAATTAATTTTATGCAATGATTAAACATTTGGTAAATTTATCTCTTGAGGTTAACTGGAAGACAGATAGTATAACTAATAAAATTATAGTTTTCAGAGAAAATAATAGTAAACAGAATATTAATCCTATCTAAAAAAAGAGCAATATGCAAATCAACCATACCTCCGTCACACAACAAGCCACGCCCATCAGCCAATCAGGAGCAAGTATGCAAATTAACCCAACCAAGATGGCTGCAGCCACGGAGAGAGCAAGAGGCTTGGGTTTCCCTGATAATGGAGGAAGCCAAGCTTTCCACACACCCTGGCCAGCCTAGGCCTCCACTCAAGGCTACAAAGTTTCACTTATAGGAGATAAATAAATCCAACAAAAATGGTGGCAGCCACAAGGCTGGAGAGAGCAGGAGGCATGAGTTGTCCCCGGTGATGGAGGAAGCCAAGCTTTCCACACACCCTGGCCGGCCTAGGCCTCCACTCAAAACTACAAAATTTCAATTATAGAAGATAAATAAATCCCAACAAAAATGGCTGTGGCCACAGAGCAAGCAGGAGGCTTGGCTCTGCTCAAGGCTACAAAGTTTCAATTACAGAAGATAAATAAATCCCAGATACCAGGGCCTCCACTTGGGTCACTTGGGGCCATGGCTGGCCTAAAAACCACCACAGGCCCCTCACCAAGGCCGCCCCATGCCCCAAGGGAACCCCCACTCTGATCCGGGACACCCTTCAGGGCAAACCCGACGGCCCCCACCAGTGCACCAGGACTCTATCCTATCTAATAAAAGAGTAATATGCAAATTGACCATCACTACAACACACAAGATTGCTGCTCCCATGTGGTCAAATATGGCTGCCCCCATGTGGACACAAGATGGCCGCCACAGGATGGCCACCACAAGATGGCCAGCAGGGGAGGGCAGTTGGGAGGGACCAGGCCTGCAAGGGAGGGCAGTTGGGGGTGATCAAGCCTGCAGGGGAGGGCAGTTAGGGATGACCAGGTCGGCAGAGGAGGGAAGTTGGGGGTGACCAGGCCTGCAGGGGAGGGCAGTTAAGGGGGACCCAGGCTTGCAGGGGAGAGCAGTTGGGAGTACCAGGCCTGCAGGGAAGGGCAGTTAGGGGCAAACAGGCTGGCAGGGGAGCAGTTAGGCATCAATTAGGCTGGCAGGGGAGTGGTTAGGGGGTGATCAGGCTGGAAGGCAGAAGCGGTTAGGGGCAATCAGGAAGGCAGGCAGGCGAGCAGTTGGGAGCCAACAGTCCTGAATTGTGGAGAGCAATGTCCGACTGCCCGTTTAGGCCCTGGGATCGGGCTTAAACGGGCAGTCAGACATCACTCGAGGGGTCCCAGATTGGAGAGGGTGCAGGCTGGGCTGAGGGACACACACCCCCATGGAGAAATTTCGTGCACCGGCCCTCCAGTATTATATAATGGCCACTGATAGCTATATTTAACAAGGAACCACAATAAAGAAATAAGCCCAGCAAAAAAATAGGCAGTTTTCAAGCAAGAATGAAAGAGAATAGAGAGTCCAGAAATTCAAGAAACCTCCATGATTGAAAGAGGCATTTTTTTTCTCATCCCCAATTAGTAAAAAGATAAATTGAGAAAATCATATAACAAAAACCTACTCAGCCTGGCATCAAGGATCATATCAAGGATAGGGCCATTGTATCACTTTATTAAAACCTATGAAAAATTAATATGGTTCCCAGTCATCATTTCAGGAGGATAAAATAGTTCTGGGAAAACAGATTAAGAATGTGATCCTCTGTATTAAGCTTGATAGGTTTAAGGATACTAAAAGGAAGTTCAGAAATGTATAACTTAATAAGGACTGTAGTTGTGGCTACTGGTACACAGAGCTGTCTTTTTACCAGTAGGTAAAAAGCTTATTGTTTTTGATAGTTTACTGACAAAGAAACCATGAGTCTAGGCTAAAACACGTGTGAATATTCAAGACTTAAAAATGATCCTTGGGGGTCTTGTCTAGTTAGCTCAGTTGGTTGGAGTGTTGTCCCGTACACCAAAAGGTTTCGGGTTCGATCCCAGCCAGGGCATATACCTAGGTTGTGGGTTTGATCCCCTTCGGGACACATACAGGAAGCAACTTCTTCATGCCTCTCTCTCTAAAATCAATAAACATATCCTCAGCTGAAAAAAAAAGATCCTTGGGTATTGGATGCATGAGGGTTGATTGTATTAGT
This sequence comes from Corynorhinus townsendii, assembly GCA_026230045.1. Taxonomy (NCBI): domain Eukaryota; kingdom Metazoa; phylum Chordata; class Mammalia; order Chiroptera; family Vespertilionidae; genus Corynorhinus; species Corynorhinus townsendii. The sequence goes on from JAPDVU010000006.1 coordinate 45,790,135, forward strand.
ATTACCTCTATTTTTGCTTGTTTGAAAAATTCCATGATACAAAGGTTGTTTCTTAAAAAATCCTACTTTTAAAATAATAATGATCTTTGAGACCTCAACTTTCTATAGGCGGGAAGCAGGCTGAAAACATTTCTCAACTCCAAGGACATTTTCTCTATTGTCAACTTCACATGTGACCAGGAAAGAAAATAGAGATAAAAAGACCTCTCAGAAGGTCGAACCAAGGTCCACAGAAAACAGTTAACTGGAAAGCCCCTCACAGGAAGAATAAAGCAAATATGGAACCAGGTTTTATGGAGTTTTAAGTTTATACAATTGGTGGGGAAGGCTGTCTAAAGAAAAAATATATATGTAATTATAAATACAAAATGTCCACAGCCACTTTAATGACACCCTGTATAGTAACTTATGACTCCTTGTAGGGGCCCCTACAAGTGAGAGGTCCTGAAGTTTAAACTCCATTAGTTTCACTCAATCTGCCTCTGGAATTGGGACCCCCATATGCCCACCTGGGTTTCAGAATTGCTACTGGTCAGTGTTGGCTATATCTCCTATTTGTCTCCTATTCTTCTAGTTCTGAAGGAGAGTGTTTGCTCTAATAATCCTGTTCTGGTAAACCCACTTCTATAATATTGGGTGTGCGAAGGGCAGATAACTTGTCTTTCTAGTTCCTAGGTCTCTGGATCAAGAAGAACAACTTCCAAATTTGATACAGAAACTATCATGCATCACCTAGATATCCTGAACTTTGAGTCTGGTTCATTGATTGACTGGAACTTTCAGGTTGTCTCCTTGAGGAGGAAAGAGTGTATTTTATGAAGGAGATTGAATAATATATTTGATGATCAAAAGGGAAAGTTGTGTTGATCATTAGTGCTATATTACCGAACAAGCCTTACCAATCCTTGTTGGTCATGTAGCATGAGGAAGAAAAAACTTTTGTTTTTAAGCCACTGGTATAGGATTAGGAGGTGGAAGATGTTTCCTCCCTAGCCACCTAGCATATGAAGTTTGCTGAGTCTTTTGATACACAAATTTAGTTGTGTTTTGGGTTTTTTTATTTTTGTTTTTCCCCATTTTTTTATTAAGGTATTATATATGTACATATTATATGTATACATATTATATTTGTACCATTGTCCCCCCCACCCCACTCCCATACATGCCCTCACCCCCCAATGTTTTGCTTCTGTTGGTTATTCTTATATGCATGCATACAAGTCCTTCGGTTGATCTCTTATTTCCCCCACCTCTCCCTAACCTTCCCCCTGTAATTTGACACTCTGTTTGATGCTTTACTGTCTCTGTATCTATCTTTTTGTTCATCAGTTTATAATGTGTTTTTTATTATCCACAAATGAGTGAGATCATGTGGTATTTTTCTTTCATTGACTGGCTTATTTCACTTAGCATAATGTTTTCAAATTCCATCCAGGTTGCTACAAATGGTAAGAATCCTTCTTTTTTATGGCAGCATAGTATGCCATTGTGTAGATGTACCACAGTTTTCTGATCCAGTCATCTGATGACGGGCACCTAGGCTGTTTCCAAATCTTAGCTATTATACATTGTGCTGCTATGAACATAGGGGTGCATATATCCTTTCTGATTGGTGTTTCTAGTTTCTTAGGATACATTCCTAGGAGTGGGATTACTGGGTCAAATGGGAATTCCATTTTCAGTTTTTTGAGGAAACTCCATACTGTTCTCCACAGTGGCTGCACCAGTCTGCATTCCCACCAGCAGTGCACAAGGGTTCCTTTTTCTCCACATCCTCGCCAGCACCTGTCGTTTGTTGATTTGTTGATGACAGCCATTCTGACAGGTGTGAGATGGTACCGCATTGCCGTTTTGATTTGCATCTCTCTGATAATTAGTGACTTTGAGCATGTTTTCATGTGTCTCTTGGCCTTCCTTTTTTTATTGGATCATTTATCTTCCTTTTATTAAGTTGTATAAGCTGCCTATAGATGTTGGAAATTAAACCTTTATCAGTGATAACATTTGCAAATGTTCTCCCATACAGTGGGGTTTCTTGTTGTTTTATTGATGGTTTCTTTTGCTGTGAAAAAGCTTTTTATTTTGATGTAGTCCCATTTGTTTATTTTCTCTTTAGCTTCCATTGCCCTAGGGGTATTATCAGTGAAAAAGTTCTTTCGGCATATGTCTGAGATTTTGCTGCCTGTGGATTCCTCTAGTATTTTTATGGTTTCCCGTCTTATGTTTAAGTCCTGTATCCATTTTGAGTTTATTTTTGTGTATGGTGTAAGTTGGTGATCTAGTTTCATTTTTTTGCATGTATCTGTCCAATTTTCCCAACACAATTTATTGAAGAGACTGTCTTGACTCCATATTAATTGAGCATAGTGGTTTGGGTTGATATCTGGATTCTCTATTCTATTCCATTGATCTATATGTCTGTTCTTGTGCCAGTACCAGGCTGTTTTGAGAACAGTGGCTTTGTAATACAGCTTGAAATCTGGTTTTGAGATCCCTCCTACTTTATTCTTCTTTCTCAGGATTGCTGTGGCTATTCAGGGTCATTTTTTATATTCCAGGTGAATTTTTGAAGAGTTCTTTCTAGGTCTGTGAAATATGCCGTTGGTATTTTAATGGGGAGTGCATTGAATCTATAGATTGCTTTGGGTAGTATGGACATTTTAATGATGTTGATTCTACCAATCCATGAACGTTGTATGTACTTCCACCTGTTTACATCTTCCTTTAGCTCTTTTTTCAGTGTTGTGTAGTTTTCTGCGTATAGGTCTTTTACCTCCTTGGTTAAGTTTATTCCTAGGTATCTTAATTTTTTTGGTGCGATGATAAATGGGATTGCATTTTTAGTCTCTCTTTCTGTAAGTTCATTATCGGTGTATAGAAATGCCATGGATTTCTTGGCGTTAATTTTGTATCCTGCTACATTGTCGAATTCATTTATTAAGTCTGTTAGTTTTTTTATGGAGTCTTTCGGGTTTTTTATGTACAATATCATGTCATCTGCATATAAGGACAGCTTTACTTCTTCTTTTCCAATTTGGATGCCTTTTATTTCTTCTTCTTGTCTAATTGCAATGGCTAATACTTCCAGTACTATGTTGAACAGGAGTGGTGAGAGTTGGCATCCCTGTCTTGTTCCTGTTCTTAGGGGAAATGGTTTTAGTTTTTGCCCATTGAGTGTGATGTTAGCTGTGGGTTTATCATATAGTTTTTATTATGTTGAGGGATGATCCTTCTATTCCCACCTTGTTGAGAGTTTTTATCAAGAAAGGGTGTTGGATTTTGTCAAATGCTTTTTCTGCATCAATTGATATGACTATGTGGTTTTTATGTCTCAATTTGTTTATGTGATGTATCACGTTTATTGATTTGAGGATATTGTACCATCCTTGCATTCCTGGGATAAATCCTACTTAGTCATGGTCTATGATCTTTCTGATGTACTGCTGAATCCGATTTGCTAGAATCTTGTTGAGGATTTTGGCATCTATGTTTATGAGGGATATTGGCCTGTAATTCTCTTTCATTGTGTTGTCTTTATCTGGTTTTGGTATTAGGGTGATGCTGGCTTCATAGAAGGAGCTTGGAAGTGTTCCCTCCTCTTCAATTTTTTGGAATAGTCTGAGGAGGACAGGTTTTAGTTCTTCCTTGAATGTTTGGTAAAACTATCCTGTGAAGCCGTCCGGCCCCGGGCTTTTGTTTGCTGGAAGCTTTTTGATGACTGCTTCAATTTCTTCCATAGTTACTGGCATATTGAGTTGTTTAGATTCTTCCTGATTGAGTTTTGGAAGGTTATATTTTTCTAGGAATATGTCCATTTCCTCCAGGTTGTCCAGTTTGTTGGAATAGAGTTGTTCGTAGTATTTTTTAACAATCCTTTGTATTTCAGCGGGATCTGTTGTTATTTCACCTCTTTCATTCCTGATTTTGTTTATTTGGGTCCTCTCTCTTTGCTTCTTGGTGAGCCTGGCTAGAGGCTCATCAATCTTGTTTATCCTTTCAAAGAACCAGGTCTTGGTTTCTTTGATCTTTTGTATTGTGTTTTTTTTTTTGTGTCTCAATGTCATTTATCTCCGCTCTGATCTTTATTATTTCCTTCCTTCTGCTTACACTGGGCTTTTCTTGTTGCTCTTTTGCTAAATCTTTGAGTTGTAGGGTTAGGTAATTTATTACCATTGTTTCTTGTTTTTTGCAGTATGCTTGTAGAGCTATGAACTTCCCTTACAAGACTGCTTTCGCTGTGTCCCATAGATTTTGGATTGTTGTGTTTTCATTGTCATTTGTTGCCATGATGTTTTTTATTTCTTCCTTGATCTCTCTGGTAACCCAGTCATTGTTTAATAGCATGCTGGTTAGTCTCCATGCGTTTGACTTCTTTGGATTTTTTTTTTTGTAGTTGATTTCCAGTTTTATGCCACTGTGGTCTGAGAAGATGCTTGATATAATTTCTATCTTCTTGAATTTGAAGAGACTTTGCCTATGTCCCCAACATATGGTCTATCTTTGAAAATGAGCCATGTTTCACTTGAGAAGAATGTATATTCTGTGGCTTTGGGGTGAAATGTCCTGAAGATGTCAATTAGTCCCATCTGGTCTAGTGAGTCATTTAGGATTGATGTTTCTTTGCTGATTTTTTGTTTCAAGGATTTGTCCAATGGTGATAGTGGGGTATTAAAGTCTCCTACTATGATTATATTGCTGTTAATCTCTCCCTTGATATCATCCAGGAGTTTTTTTATGTATTTGGGTGCTCCTGTTCTGGGTGCATATATGTTTACCAGAGTTATTTCTTCTTGTTGGATTGCTCCCTTTAGTATTATGAAGTGGCCTTCCTTATCTCTTGTTATGTCCTTCACTTTGAGATCTAATTTGTCAGATATAAATGTTGATACCCCAGCTTTTTTTTTCATTTCCATTTGCCTGGAAAACCTTTTTCCATCCCTTCACCCTCAGTCTCTGTGCGTTTTTTTTTTCTGAGGTGGGTTTCTTGTAGACAGCAGATATATGGGTCATGTTTTCTTATCCCGTCAGTTACCCTATGTCTTTTGATTGGGCATTTAATCCATTTACATTTAAAGTTATTATTGATAGGTACTTATTTGTCGCCATTTTTATTCTTTACCCCTGTGTTCCTTCTTTGCTTCCTCATTTTTTTTTTTTTTTTACAGCAGACCCTTTAGCATTTCTTGCATTGCTGGTTTGGTGGTAATAAATTCCCTTAGTCCTTTTTTGTCTGTGAAGCTCTTGATTTCACCTTCAATTTTGATTGATAGCTTTGCTGGGTACAGTATTCTTGGATTCAGACCCTTCCTTTGCTTGGCTTTGTATATTTCATTCCATTCCCTTCTGGCCTGATGAGTTTCTGCTGAGAAATCAGTTGCTAGTCTGATGGGGGTTCCTTTGTAGGTAACTTTCTGTCTCTCTCTGGCCGCTTTTAAGATTCTTACTTTGTCATTGGTGTTTGCCAATTTAATTATAATGTGCCTTGGCGTTGGTCTTTTGGGGTTCATTTTGCTTGGGACTCTGTGAGCTTCTTGGATTTGTGTGGGTTTTTTCTTCCCTATATCAGAGAAGTTTTCTGTCATTATTTCTTCAAACAGGTTTTCTATTCCTTGCTCAGTTTCCTTTCCTTCTGGAACCCCTATTATGCGGATGTTGTTTTCTTTTGTGTTGTCCCAAAGTTCCCTTAGGCTCTCTTCCTGCTTTTTAATTTTTTTTTTTTCTAGAAGCTGCTCTACTTGGGTATTTTTTCCCATCTTGTCTTCTAGCTCACTGATGCAGTCCTCTGCTTTTTCTAGTCTACTCTTGATGCTTCTATTGAGTTCTTTACGGCAGCAATGTCATTTTTTCATTTCTTCTTGGTTCTTCTTCATTTCCTCTTGGTTCTTACTCATATTGTCGAATTTGTCTTCCATTCTTTTCAGCCACCTTATGACCATTTCTCTGAATTCTTTCTCTGGCAGGTTGCTTGCCTCTATTTTGTTTACTTCCTTTTCTGGTGATGCCTGCTTTTCTTTCATATGCAGGCTGTTTCTTTGTCTCCCTTTGTCTCTCTCTTCTCCAGATGTCTGATCCCAGGTAAAATCTGACGTTTTGTGGTGGAATGAAGAGCTCCTTTGAATCCACGAGTTTGCGCCAACTGGGGACTGGTGTTCTGGGGCTCGCAGCTGTTTGGTGGTTGTTGTAGTTGTGGATTTTCAGGCTTCCGATAAGCTCCACTTTCCCTATCAAGATGGCGCGGTCTCCACGTCCAAATTTAGTTGTTTTAATAGCTTAATTTAAAAATAACATCTAACACTGGCAGACAATGTTAATCTATAATCTTACCCATGTCTAACAATCATCATTTCATATGTCTGAATCATTTTTTTTATAAAAAACTTCACAGGCTGAAGATTGTGTACTTTGCAGACTTCATGAGCACATTCCAAAAATTCCTAAAATAGAAGAAAAATGAAATGCATTTCTATAAAATGGTATTACATTATAAATCATGTCATACTTATCTTATAAATGTAGACCTTTTATTTACAAATAAGAAAACTATCTTCTTATATTGATAAATTATTTCTTAAAGCTTTATTTTTTTAATTGAAAGGAGGGACAGAATTAAAATACTTTAAAATTATCAGTATTCCCCATTAGAAGTTATTAAAGATACTAGAGGCCCGTGCACTCAGGGCGGGGGGTGGTCCCTCAGTCCAGCCTGCACCCTCTCGCAGTCCAGGACCCCTCGGGGGATGTCCACCTACCAGTTTAGGCCTGCTCCCTGGGGGAGTGGGCCTAAGTTGGCAGTCAGACATCCCTCTGGCAGCCTGGGAGCCCTTGGAGGATGTCCACCTGCCAGTTTAGGGAGCGGGCCTAAGCTGCAGTCGGAAATCCTTAGCACTGTGGAGGAGGCAGGAGAGGCTCCTGCCACCTCTGCTGCACTCACAGCCATCAGCCCGGCTTGTGGCTGAGCAGAGCTCCCCCTGCGGAAGGGCACTGACCATCAGGGGGCAGCTCCTATGTTGAGCATCTGGCCCTGGTGGTCAATGTGCGTCATAGTGACCAGTTGTTCCTGGTTGTTCAGCCATTAGGGTCAATTTGCATATTACCCTTTTATTATATAGGATAGCACCATAGCACTGGGTATATGCTACATGACACAATTCCTTTTAATAGTGTTTTCCAGAATTTTACTTTTGGATAGGCTATAGAAGAACATGCCAAATAATTCTTTATACTATACTAACTAGAAATAAACAGAGAAGCTTAAAAAAAATCCATAAGTATTTGAAGATACAGGAGCACTTTGAATACAAACAAGTCTAAAAGAATTAAATTTCAGGAAGGAATGAGCCTTTCTTAGGTGAATACATCTCAACAACTAATTTTGCCCCTGGGAAAATTTTTTAAGTGTGAACATAGATGTTAGTGGATTGGATCTGCTATAGGCATAGGGACTTTGCTGAAGTAAGGAGAAACCAACAGAGATTTTAATGGTCATGTGCGACAGATTTTAATCTGGAAGAGCCTCAAGTGCAAAGCTTTTTCTCTGCTTCTGCTGAATAAGGAACATACAGAGAGAAATTTCCTTAGTCTTGGGATGTATATCCCAAAATTCTGCTAGAGGGAGGGCCCTATAATACAGGACAATTCTCACTCTTAAAGACATTTGAAACCAGAGATAAACTGAAGCTCAACAATTCTGTAACAAAACTCTGACTTAGTTAGGCTCTGGCTGGTGTTGCTCAGTGGTTGGAGCATTGGCCTGCAAAAGGGAACTTTGAAAGACAAAAAGCAATTGCCATGAAGCATCATAAAACATTTCCATTTGTTCTGTCTTCTTTTATAATAGCAACAAAAAAATACAATGCAATATAAAAAAAACCACAACTTTACACTTATACAAGATTCAAGCTGCTTCAATCAAATGTACCATCATCACAAATACAATAAAAGCATCATCACCTCAGTTTCTAAGTCTATACTTAAATTATTCTCTTACTTTAGTAAGATTTCAAGTGGGCATTATATGTCTATTTATCTCAAAGAGTGTCAAAATTTCCAACATTCCTCCTATGAGCTTAGGCTCACAATGACTAGAAGTCAAGTTCATTTGATTTTATCATATAGAACCTAATCCCTCCACCTTCAGTAGGTGAAGTCTAAGAATGATATGATGTATGTGTGTATAACCCATTGTGAACAATCCTACTTAACTACCATTCATTTATTAAGGCATACAATAATAGCAGTTAATTCAGTTCCAGGTTATATAAAACTGCATTTCCTGAATTTGGTAAAAAACTAAGAATTATGGATTGCAAAACAGTTCTTTAAACTCATTTATATGCTTTACATGTTTGGAATGTGCCTTCACTACAGAGTACTGTCATGCAGACCACCTACTTGCTGTTTTCTATTGAACAGACCACTGCCTTCCCTTTCTTAGCATGAGAATGTTTACTCAATTTAATGTCTTGATTTTACATAATATATCATCAGGAATGGTAATTACACTGTCTCAAAATGTAATCTGTCCATTTGTTTGTAATCAAAAGCATATCAGAAATCTGTTATTCCAGGTAATGAAACACTCCCAAACATCCAGTTTTACTATTGAAGTCCTAGTAGTATTTTTCAAACTGGAATCTATGGATCCATGAGTCTATTTCTGTATTCACGGGAATGCAAGAACTCTCCAAGAGAATGGTAAGATTTTTATTTCTAAAAATCATATTCACATATCCTGAATCATCTTGATAATTATCTACGGTATAATACAAAAATATATATGGTCTTTGACACCTCCCCCCGACCTGGGACAGAGCTCTTACAACCCTTGGAATTTCTTGAGTCTTTTGTTATTCACAATGAGCCCTTTTCGATCACACCTGAGTTTACTTAGGTTAAGGACACTAGATAGCCTCAGTATGCAACTAGTCACTAGAAAGACCCATGCAGGGGTCCTCAAACTACGGCCCGCAGCCCGCCGAGGACATTTATCCGGCCCGCCAGGTGCCGCTGCCTGTCCTGCTTAGCAGCTGACTCGTCCCAGGCCCGCAGTGCGCATAGGAATTTGTTCATAGTTTTTTTTTTTAAATTATAGTCTGGCCCTCCAATGGTCTGAGGGACAGTGAACTGGCCCCCCATTTAAAAAGTTTGAGGACCCCTGGGAGGGCTGGACTTTCATCTCTACCTATCAACCTTCGAGGAAGGAGAGGGAGAGGGCTGAAGATTGAGCTCTACAAAAACTCTGAATGAGATTCAGGGAGCTTCTGGTTTGGTGAACACACCAAGTTGCAAGGCGTGGAAGCTCCACCGCTGCCACTTTCCCATACCTTGCCTTGAGTTGTATCCTTTGTAAAAACCAGTAAATATAAATAAACCGTGCTTCTGAGTTTTGTGAGCTGTTCTAGCAAATTATCAAACCTGGGAGGCGGGGGGTGATCGAGGAAACCCCTGAAGTACAGTGACCTAGAACTTGAGACTGCTATTAGAAGTGAGGGATAGTTTTATAGGACCAAGCCCCAATCTAGAATCTGACACTAATTCCAGGTAGTTAGTGTCAGGATTGAATTGTTGAACACCCAGCTGGTGTCCAGAGAATCAGAAAATTGGTTGTTGGTTGTGAAAAATACCCTAGAATCACCATAATCTGATACTGTCATAGGACATATATTAGTATTAGAGTTTGAAGATTAAAAACAAAAGGAGGCAAAAAGTAAATAATGCTTTAAGTCAAGTGATAACTTAATGATAGAAAAGCTCAAACAAACAAAAAAATATTTCACAGTAATATCAATAGAGAGAAGGGGTGAAAGACTTGAATCATCATATGGTATAAAGTAGTTTATGATTAAAGTAGAACTCAAATCAATCTTCAATGTATATTTTACCAAAGAAACTACCATAATGTAACAATTTAGTTTTAGCCATAAATCATCCATCTCATTAAATTGAGATTGTTTTATTTGTAATTAATTTTGTTTTACTTTATATTATGTAACAACTGTAAATAGCATATAGACATCCTATATAATAAAACTTAATATGCAAATCGACCGAATGGTGGAACAACTGGTTGCTATGATATGCACTGACCACCAGGGGGCAGACGCTGAACGCAGGAGCTGCCCCCTGGTGGTCAGTGCACTCCCACAGGGGGAGCGCCACTCAGCCAGAAGCTGGGCTTATGGCTGGCAAGTGCAGCAGTGGTGGCAGGAGCCTCTCCTGCCTCTGCTGCAGGCAGGCAGTAAGGAGCAAGGGGTCCCAGGCTGTTTTGAGGGCGCAAGCTGGTCTGAGGGATCCCCCTGCCCTAGTGTGCAAAATTTCACGCACCGGGCCTCTAGTATGTGTGTATGTGTGTGTGTGTGTGTGTGTGTGTGTGTGTGTGTGTATGCGTGTGTGTGTATGCCTCCTATAATGTCTATAATTTAAATGGAATTGGAAATATACATAGTTTGTTTCCTTTTTTAAAAAAAAGGGCAAGCATATTATTTAAATTTGAGAAACAAATCCTTGTTAACTATAAGATGTTTTACTACTTTCAGCTTAGCATATTTTTTACAATAATATTATAGTATACATAGTAGTATTAAAAATCACTAGATAGAAAATAAAATACTTATTCTCTTGCAATAATCATTATCTTTGACCTGAACCTTGTTAACCCTAGTATCATATAACAGAAGGTACTTGTAAAATTTACTCATTTTCATATTAAGGTGACCAAAATAGGGGTTTATCCTCCAAACAGAATGATTTCACCCATTTAATAAAACCTTGTAAACTATTAAGTCATCAGATAAATTTGTTTGTAGAGTAAGTTAATTCTCAGAAGTTTACTTACATGATAGTCAGCTTCAGGAAGTTTAATGCCAGGAAATAAGTCACTAGTTATTCCATTAAATAAGGGTATATCATGCGATAAAAACTTTGGTTCATTTACATCTTTAATTGATCGAAGAAGCTAAAAGCATCCAAAAAGTGCAATATTAAATTAATTGCCAGTATTTGCCCTCTCCTCCCCCATGCCCAAAGTCAAAGTTTATTTTACATTGTTCCATGGAATCCCCATACTGAAAAGCCAACACTATGCTTATCGAGCCAAAAGGTCCTTGCATTTACATAAAGTATAATGAATAACATAACCCCTAAACTATCATTTCAATCTCTTATAAAAAGGATCAAAGAAAGAACTCTCTTTTTTGCCTATTTATAGTTCCTGATGAACCGCACTTAAAAAAATTATCTTATACTCAGGCTTTCTTTCACAATGTATGTATTTAATACTTACAAGTATATCTTCATTTTCATTTGGAAATTTTAGTTTTAGGTTTCCAGCAGCCACTAAAACGGCTTTCACCGCTCGCATTCCGTAGTCATAATGAAATTGCGACGAAAGCTGCTCTGAGCAAAGCCTATAGGTCATTACTATCTTCACAGACAGAGGTTTTGCATTAAAAAATCCATAGGAGTAGAGAGAGATTTCTGCTATGAGGGCATAGTTTGGAACCATCATAGCCACTGTTCTAAAAAGAACCTGAAGTATATAAAAAATGAGATATATTATTTACATAAAGGAAACTTATGCTTAATACTAAGCATAAGCACCCAAAGATAATGTGTTGATATTCAAGTTTATTCCCCCAATGCAGCACCTTTTCATTAACTCTGTAATTTTTCACTAGCACTTTAATACTTTTGTGCCCTTTAACTTTTTTTAGGCACCTAAAAGAGTTTTTGGAGGTTTACCATGCAGAAAATAGAAAAAGAAATTACAAAAACATGTGAGAAAACATTCCTTTTGAGTGGGATATGCTGTTACTTTTGATTAACAAATTTACATTCTTAAAAAATATTACCTTAAGATTGTCTGGCAATTCAGAACGTCCTGCATAGCCAGGATTCATGGTAATAGCTACGAAACAGTTGGGATTGAGTTTAAGTTCTGTCCCTTCAAAAACAAACACATCCAGCTTCTGTTGAATGGCTCTCTGAATGCAAAGGATCTGTTGAGCTACCACTGACAACACTTCCAACTCAATTCGATTAAATTCATCAAAGCAAGCCCAAGCACCAGAAGAAGCCAATCCTTTAAAAAACTAAGGACCAGAAAAAAGGAGATAATTTTTCTTAGGAAAAGGCATCACTTGTTAAAACAAATATTTAATATTTTAAGTCAAAACTGAGAATTAAGGTTAATAAAAGCCCAAGGATATAAACAATGTCTTTATCTCTAAACCCAATGTTCAAGTAATGCTTAAACTACATTCAAATAATGTTTAACTAAGTTTGCTTCAGTTTATCCAGTTAGATTTAGCTGTAAGTTGGTAACATTTAAAATGTAACTTTACCTTTCCCATTGCTAGATAATCTAGCCCATCTGAACAGTTGAACACCACACACTGTACAGCAAGAGCTTTAGCCAAGTCCTTGGTGGTTTCCGTTTTTCCTGTGCCTGCTGGCCCTTCTGGAGCACCTCCAAGATTTAAATAGAAGGCACCTATCTGAAAAGAAACATTTATGTGAAAAGAAATCCATGCTTAACTGAAAACAACAACACAGATAATCACTTCCAAAATGGATTTAGTTTTAGTTGTAACTTCAGAGAGGCAGTAATACAATTATATTTTTCAGTTAATTTTTAGCACACAATTTTCTAGCTGTACAAAAAATAAGCAGTTTATGGAGTTCAAAAAAGTGAAAATGTATCAAAATCTCCTTATCCTTTAATACTTTATATGTACAGTATTCCATTTGCCTTTAAAAAACAAGGAAAATCTAGCCTTGAGGTGTTACAATTTGGTCAGCAAGGTTTAATTAGAAGTGGCTGTGGAGATGATTATAGAGTCCCATAATGACAATTTCTTGGCTAGCCTCAAAGAGAGCACATACCTGAAAGTGGGTATTATGAATGGGGACCCATCAGTTGGAAGAGAAACATATGACTTATTATATAATTTTATCTATGATTCACCCTGGCTATTGATCCTGATACTCTTGGTATGTTCTCTATTCCCATAACACTATTCTATACATCTCTTACCAGTAGTATCACTTTCTACCTTGCCTTTCAGTTAATTATGTAGATTTTTTCCTTTCACTTAGTCTTTAAATTCAATAACCGAAACGTCAGCAGTATCTGAATGCTTTCTGGGTTTCCATAATGACTGGAACAGTGGATGAACATTTTTAGAAGCACATAGATTACAGTCAACTCCCTAACTATGAAGTTTGTTTCATAAAAAAAACAATTATGAGAGTTTATAAAACTTACCTCTTTTTAGGAGAAATAAAGTTAAGGGACACATGGTTGTACATATGGGGAGGCAGGAGGTTTATGGGAACTCCTGTACTTTCTACTTAATTTTGTTGAGAACTTAAAACTGCTCTCTTAAAAGACTATTTTAAAAATAAATAAACCTATAAAATGGTATTTTACATTTACTAAAATAAAACAATAGACATCTAAATAAAGGCAGTATCAAGGATATTTTAGCTATCTTAAATTTATGATAAATGCTACACTGTTAATGTCCATTCATTTGATTACTAGAAACCTCTCCCTTTACAATTTCAAGAAAATGCTTGCAAGTATATTCCTTTTATTATGGACTAGTGTCCTGGTGCATGGATTCGTGCAGATTGAAAGGAAATTAGTTAGAAGAAATATTTTAATATTGCTATTCGCTCTTTTCTGTAATACAAGTGTCAAGCAAATTCACGATCAACAATGACAGATCAAAATATATGTGTGCAATTGGCTCCAGTGAGAGCTTTATATATATTGCGCATGCACAAGTCAACTTAGCCTTTTATATAGAGAGAATAAACTTGCTTAATTAGACCTGCTTTCTGATTTAGCTAAACTTTTTCCAGCCCAGTGAAGCACCCCAACTCCTCTTTCAGTTAAGTGTCAGCAACACAGCAGTAAATATCAACATGAAGCAGATTATTATTGTAGATCATGCAGGGAGAACAAAGGGTAGCAGTGTTTGACTATATTCTGCACAGTGAGAAAACCTCAAGTCATTTTCAAGGTCCACTGTTTCTTACTTCTTTTCAGTCAGGTAAAGTTCCTAAACTTTCCAAGTCTCCGTTTTCCAGCTAATGAAAAGAAAACAGAATTTACTGTTTCCTAAGTACCTACTCCAGGACTTCTGTGAATATCAAATGAAATGAAGCACGGGAAAACATTTCACAATCATTTGGTTGAACTGTGAAATGTTTGTACCTGGCTATAAAGCAAGTCATGTTCCTGGGCTGAAGAAACTGCAAGGAGGCTAGTCGCTAGGAAGAGGAAGCCAGGTGTTGCTACATGACATCATTACCCAGCACCCACAGTGACTGTTTTCAGGCTGGGCTGGGCTAGGGGCCGCACTTTGTGCCAGGGGGTCTTAGCCACGTTGGCTGCGATTTGGTGGGGTGTTGCTCCAGGGTGGTGGCGGAGCCTGTGTCCCACTTGGGGGAAGCCGAGTATTGGTTTGTTGGCACCAGATCCATGGTGCTGTTTAATTTTAAATGGCCAGTGCGTGTCATGGCAGCTTCTGTGTCGAGCGTCTGCCCCCTGGTGGTCAGTGTGCATCATAGCTACCAGTCGGATGGACACAGCCTTTTATATCTTTATGAGAGGCTTGGTACACAGATTCATGCACCAGTGGGGTCCCTCAGCCTGGCCTGCGCCTCTCACAATCTGGGACCCCTCGGGGAATGTTGGAGAGCTGGTTTCAGCCCAATATCCACAGGCCAGACCAAAGGACCCCACTGGTGCAAGAACCTGTGCACTGAGCCTCTAGTATGCATATAAGATTTTTGATTAATCTCTTCCCACAGTCCCCCCCTCCCCATTTCCCTCTGCGATTCACCAGTCTGTTCCACGTTTCCATGCCTGTGTGTTGAGCATCTGCCCCTTGGTGGTCAGTGTGCATCATAGCTACTGGTTGAATGGTCGAACAGTTGCTTAGACTTTTATATATATCTATATGGATATATATATATAAGCCTAGTGACTGGACCAGTAGAACAACCAGAACAACCAGAATGACCAGTGGCTATGATGCACACTGCAGCACCCAACCATCCTGATCCAGGCCCTGATCACCACCCCCCTCGCCAGCTGCCCCGACCCCCCAATCAGCCCCCAAAACCCCAATTGGGGGCAGGGCCAGCCGGCCAACCTCCCAAGGCCCCTCCCCACCGCCAGCCTGGCCCAATGGGCCCCCATCGGGGTGGGCCAGCCAGACCCCACCTGTGCACAAATTCATGCATCAGGTCTCTAGTAGATATATAAAAGACTAATATGCTAAGTGTCCCTCTGCCCGTCCAACCAGTCACTATGACGCACACTGACCACCAGGGGGCTGACGCTCAACGCAGGAGCTGCCGAGCTGCAGTGACTTGGCAGCAGCAGTTCTCAGGAGATGCACCCAGAAACCATAGAGGAGGAAGCCCAATTCCTCACAGGGCTGCGCAATTGCACCTTTGGCCATGGATTATGTTGTTGCTGAGGCACTGTCGGCCCTAAATCTGGCTTACTGCACACTTGCATTTGCATTCCACACCCTGTACGACAGCAACTTTGCAGAGTGCCCTCTCGCACTCCTGGACCCCTTGGGAGATGTCGGAGAGCCGGTTTCAGCCCGATCCCCACAGGCCAGGCCAAGGGACCCCACCTGCCAGAGGGACCCCACACTGACTCTGCAGACATCTTTTGAGCCAAGCACCCCCCAGGTGAGGCCAGCAGGGTAGGGACTGTGGGAGGTTGGCTCCAGGGAGTGTCTGGCCCATCTCACCCAGTTCTGCTCTGTCGGCCACCTTCTAATTAATTGCCTTTCAATGTGCATGAATCTGTGCACTGGGTCACTAGTATATAGATAATACATATCCTAGGAGACTTCTTTTGTTTTTCATTCTAATGTTGTATACAAGTGCTTTATGTGCCTTTGATTTTACAGCTTCCACCTTACAAGTATTCACAGCTTTTGATGTCTCTGAGGTCCCAGATAGGACTTGGAAGCTTGAGATTCATTTACTCAACAAATATTTAAAGAGTAATTATGTACTTGTTTGCGCTAGAGTAGAAACCAAGACAGACATGGTATCTGCCCTCAGGTAGCTTCTTGAGAAATGAGAGGGTGAAAGATTTTATTGTAGACTAGAGGCCCATTGCAGGAAGATTCCTGCCATAGAGCTTCCTGCGGTGGTCTCCCCCACCCCGCCTGCTTCCCTCCCTTCTCCGCAGCCCCGCCTGCTTCCCTCCAGTCTCCACTGGCCCGCTTGCTTCTCTGCAGCTTCGCTCCCTTCTGCAGCATTTGGCTTCCTTCTACGTTGTCTTCAGTCTTCACTTTGTGCTTGGATATGCAAATTAACCACCATCTTGGTTGGGTTAATTTGCATATTCACTCCTGATTGACTGGAGGGCGTGGCTTGTGGGCCGTAGTGGAGGTATGGTCAATTTGCATGTTTCTCTTTTATTAGATAGGATGCACTAATATACCCAGATTCCCTTTACTGACCATTGCATCCATCCCCCACTTGCTGAAGTGTCAGCTACAAATAGCTCCCACCTGTTCTTTTCTCCTGACAATTGTTCTCAACTAATAGAAGCTACCTCACTGGCAAATACTGATAGCTCACTTACACCCCAACCCTAAGTATGACCCACAGCCAATGGCTATAAAGGAATATAAAAGCCAGCCCCTTTGCCTTAAAGTGTGGTACCTTTGTGACACAATTCATGCTCCAAAACTCCCTGTGAGATCAGGCTAAGGATATATATCCAATGAAATCACATCTTTCCTTAGCTTTCCCTGTTTTCCTCACCTCCTTACAGATTTGTACTAAGAGCATTCTCTAGTAAATCATTTGCCCAACAACTGTTATTTCATCTCTGCTTCTAGAGAGCTCAAATCAAAGACACTTTAATTTTACTTACTTTACTTGTTGTTTCTTGATATTCCTCCTCAGTTTCCAGATTGGGTTGTGAGATTTAGTAAATTTAAATATAGGATGCCCAGTTAAATTTTAATTTCTGATAAACAATGAATAAATATGTCCCATACAATATTTAGGACTTATTTATACTAAAAATGTGTTTGGTGTTTATTTAAAATTCAAATTTATCTGGGAGTCCTGTGTTTTATCTGGCAATCCTAATCCTAATGTTTCTATTTTAATAGTCATAGCTCTATCTTCCATACCTTCCAACCAAACACAGATCTCAGGGCCAACTCCCTACGCTTCAGGTCTCTCCCTCCTATTCAACAGAACTAACTTGGAGTTCTAAGGCCCAACTGTACTTTCCTCATCTTCCTGTCATCTCTCTCAGAACTCCACTGCAAAAACTGATACTGTTTTTTCCAAAGCTTTGATTTTTCTCTTTAAAATCTTTAGTATTTTCCTTTTTCTAATTATCCCCAATGGAAGTGACTCATGATTTTCAAACATTAGAATTCAAACATGCTTGTATTCTACAAAAGCACCTAGAATTAAATATTCATTATAATAATTTCACATAAAAGAAATTTGCAATTAGAAAGGAATAGCTGCATTCAACTATCACCAATAAGAGAATAAAATGAGGATAGCCATGTTAAATTTGGACAAAAAAATATGACACCAAAAAGTAAACTTTAATGTGTGAATTAAAATAATTTAAATGCATACCAATGTTCTGTAACATCTGTCAGTTAGAGGAGTAATGACAAGTCGAGGTGAGTTGCCAAGATATTCATAAGCATATTTAACATTGCAATTAATGATGCGAACTCGAGCATTCTCATATTCCCAATAATATCGAAGCTGAGCAAGCCACTGGAAATCTGTATCATGTGAGACACCTAAAAAGAATACAGTAAAACAAGATACATGATCCTAAAATAGAAATAATTTGAAAAATAGGTATTTTATCATCTTTTATAATAGCAAATATTAAAACAATTCATGTTTCCCAATACATAGAAAATATCATATAAAATAATTCTGTAGTATACATATAGTATAAGTCTTTGTTGCTAGAAGTTATTGATATTTTATCTTTAACATTAAAGAAAAAAGTCACATACCCACATCAATCATGTCCATGACCACGTCTCTAGCATGGACATCAATAGTAACCAAAGCGCCCAGAGTAGTCCTGGTCTGCTTCGATAGTTTTCCTCTTACCAGCCCTACAATATCATTTAGTTGATTCTGAAGTTCCTTATAGTATTTCTTTAATCCCTACAAAATAAAAAAGCAATTAAACTAATGTCACATAGCACCTAAAATGTGTGTTTTATATATTTACTCTTATATAAAACAATTCTGACTTCATACTATACCTCAATGGAGAAATGAATTATAGAACGGAGTGATTTTTGTCTAAGCCTAGTATAAAATATAATAACAAGTTCTCAAATTTATACTAATAAAAGCCTAGGTGGCCCTCGCGCGTGACATCGCCACAAGATGGCTGCCACAAAATGGCCACACACACAGCGGAGGCAGGGCCCGGCGGCCACTCTGTGTGGTGAGGCCTGGGGGTTCCACAACTCCATGCGGCATGGAGAAGGCCAGTCCCGGCATCTTCACCACCTCGCGTGAAGGAGGTGGGTCGCGGCAGGGGAGGGCAGTTGGGAGCAATTGGGCCAGCAGGGGAGCAGGCGTCAATCAGGCCGGCAGGCAGAAGCAGTTAGGGGCAATCAGGCAGGCAGGTTAGGAGCCAGTGGTCCCGCATTGGGAGAGGGATGTTCAACTCCCAGTTTAGGCCCAAACCTGCAGGGATCGGCCTAAACTGGCAGTTGGACATCCCCCGAGGGGTTCCAGATTGGGAAGGGTGAAGGCTGGGCTGAGGGACACCACCTCCCATGCACGAATTTCGTGCACCGGGCCACTAGTAATTATATAATTTTAATGCTACATGCAGAACTTCAGGGGAACATTTGCTTTAAAAATAACAGATAAGCTAACTAAGAAACATAGCATATAGAAAAGAATGTTACTTAAAATCAAATAATGCTTTACCTTTGTCCCATCACTTATAACCTCCTGTGTCTCAGAAGTCCAGAACATTTGAGAAACACAAAGTACAACTTGTCCAGGCCACTCTCGAACCCAGTCTCTCCTTGCAGAGTCTGGATAAGCCTGAATAATAAAGCATTTCTAACTTTACAAGATTTCTAAAGGGAAAAAAAAAAGCTAAATGTCTAACAACAATAGAGAAGCAAAACAATTGGTACATTGTAGGCTAGAATATCACATAGTCGTGAAAAATGTTATGTGACTATTTAAAATACCTGAACATTTTTTATAAATTATTATTATATTTTTAAAATATGTATATAATTTTTATCTTCTTTTGTTGTGGAGAGTTGTCAAGTTTTATGAATAGAATACATATTACTTCTGTTAGAATACATATTACTTCTATTACAGAAATTAAACTGTAAAAAAATAAATCAGCCCAGCCAGTATGGCTCAGTTGGTTGAGTGTTGTCCCATGGACCAAGAGGTCACTGGTTCAATTCCCAATCAGGCCACATGCCCAGGTTGTGGACTCAATCCTCAGTGGGGAGCATGCAGAAGGCAGATGATCAATGTTTCTCTCTCATCAATGTTTCTATCTCTCTCTCTCCCTCTCTCTCTCTAAGATCAATAAAAACATTTTTAAAAATAAATAAATAAATCAGTCTAATAAATTATATAAAAGGAGACTTACACAATTTAGTGGAAAATTGGCCTAGTAGTTAGAGCCCTTGTATTATTAATACATAGCAATTCTAAAAATTTGTATGACCAGAGTATATCATTTGAATAATCATATATAGGGTGGAACAAAAGTAAGTTTACAGTGTTCCTATGGAAAATAATATCATTACTAAATAATAATAATCTCTGTGTTTCACATGCTCAAAATTAAAAACCTACTTTTGCTTCACCCTGTATTTTGTTCAATTATATTGAACAACCTGGGCTTTTGACTTCAAAGTATACTTTCATGTCTTTCTAACATTTTTATGTATTTAAAGAGATTTGGTGCTTTAAAAAATAACTTAATTCAAAAGTAAATGATAATAGCAGATCCAAATGATAAATTGGAAGAAAAAAAAACAACAGCTACAGAACAAAGTTTGAAGTTGATGCTAATAGAAACTATATATTTAATACAACATCATCTTTAATATAACACCATTTTCAACATGCTTTAGATATAAACCTAAGGCTATATATATATTATAAAATACCTTTTGATTAGTAATATTTAGAAATAAATGCAAATGACAAGCTAACCTAAGTTCAAAGAAGGATGAGTTTCAAAGAATGGATGAGCCATTGCTAGGTACATAGAAAATACACTTCTATATTTATTAAGGAAATACTTGATGGGAAATGTTGATTCTTTCCTATGTGTTTTAGTTTCTTTAGAGTCATAAGTAGAAAAAAAGAGAGGAAAAGTCTATATTTATCTATAGGAACACTGAAGCTGAACATAATATCCATTGTAAGATTATGAGCTTCCTGAGCTCTTGGTAAAGGAAAAAGGATACCTCAGTCACATAAAGTGAATTGCTGGATATAAGGCTGCAATGCCTTTTTAAATGATTTTTTTAAACTACACAACTGTTCCTTTGTAGTCCCCCAAAGCAGATATATACTGAAGTTTATCATTCAAAATTAGGTTAACTGGATTAGCATAATTGAGTTACATGTACCGCTTAGGTGTTATATTTCTTTCAAATATACATTCTCCTTTAATGTTTGTTCAACTCATTTCAAGTTTGAAGTTTTTAAGTAATTAATTGTAAACCACAGTAAGTGAGCTAGATCATTCATTTAACACCTGATTTCGAGTTGTTTTCTGATCCCAGGGCCTTTTCACAAGATACCAAGATGGTCTTTTATTTGTTCTTTACCTGGTTAATTCCTACTTATGCTTTGTTTCTCAGTTTCAATTTTACTTCCTCTAATTGTCTATCACTAGAACCACCACCCACATTCTAAATTATATACACTTTATTATTATTATTCTTTTGTAGCACATAATCACATATTATCATTAATTCTTACTAATATTAATTGTTAGAAATAACAAAAGAGTAAATAAAATAATTAATGGTTGTAAATAGTAAGAACTTTAAATGTTAACTTACTGGTACCCCCATTCAAAACCTCCTAAAAGAAAGCATTTACAGAATATCAGTTATACATTAAATCCTAGGAAACATACCAGCCTGGCTGCAGCAATCACATCATGAATACTCCGGAGCATTAAATCTTCCACTTGAATGAGCCACTTTTCCACAGCACCTCGTGCTGCAGACGTGGAAATAAGTGCAATCAGCTCCACGCGCTCACCTTCAGAACTATACATGGCCTTAATGTCCAAATTGGGAAGGAACTCCAATTTGGCAATGCCCTCAAAGCATTTTTTTAAATGAGGCTGAACTCTAAGTGGATCTTTGGTCTCTGACAAAATCTCTAACATTTCATCGTTAGATAAGAAGAAAAAACTAGAGAAAAAACATGCAAATACAAAAGCTTTAGTTATAATTAATCACACATCAAAAAGTGATTTCAAGTATAGCACAACTGATTATCCATCATACCGAGGGAAGAAAAGTCGTTTTTTTTCAAGATATGCATTAAGCCCTTTCATAATTTTCTCCAAAAGTTCATTGCAGTTCTGTAGTTTTTCCAGTAAACCTGTTAAAGAAGTAGCAGCAAGAACCTAAAAGAAACATATGCATTCAGTTCATCACTTGTATACTAGATATAATTATATAAGACCTAAACATCAATCTATTTTATATGTCAAAAGGTGTATGAAAATTGTCATAAGATTTTTTGTCATGGGAAATTATTAAAATTCAATAAACTACAACTCTTCTGGTCCAAAATGCTAGTTACAAATGAGAAGTTATGACTGTCATGCATATTTTCATTTCTCTTATATACTTTTTTAAAAAGTGATGTATCTACTAGTATTTGAAGAATCTATTAGGTTGGTGTGTGATACAATTTTTACATTTATAACTGTCAACTACAAACTTAACAATTTAGATGTATGAGTTGGCTAATTGCATCCTATGGGCTAAATCCAGCCTGCTACCACTTTTTTCTTTTTTCAGTTTTATGAAGTATAATTAACAAATAAAATTGTACCTATTTAAGGAGCACAACTTGATTTTTTATGTATGTATACATCATGCTGCCAGTTTTTTCATGGCCCACAAGTGAAGAATTATTTTTATACCTTTTTGTTTGTTTCTTTGTTTTGTTAATCCTCACCTGAGGATTTTTCCCCATTGATTTTTTTTTTTTTTAGAGAGAGAGAGTGAAAGGGAGGAACGGAAGGGGAGAGAGACACAGAGAGAGAAAGAAACATCGATGTGAGAAAGCCACATCAATTGGTTGCCTCCTGCATTCACCTGGGCTGGCCGGGATCCACCCTGCAATCCAGATTTGTGTCCTTGACCAGGAATCAAACCTACAATCTTTCAATGCATGGGCGAACACTGTAAACACTGAGCAACTCCAACCAGAGCTGTTTTTACAGCTTTAAAGGGTTAAAAAATTAAAATAATAAAATAAAACAATGTCAGGGTCTATAAACAATTTTACTTAGCACAGGCACATCCATTCAGTTATGAATTGTCCAGTTGCTTTCTTACTACAATGACAGCAGAGTTGTCTTGTTGGGGGGGAAAGAGAAAAGAAAAACTATGTTTCACAAAGCCCAAAATATTTACCATCTGGCCTTTTGCAGAAAAAAATTTCTGACTTCTGATCTGCAAATCATGTCTCACGAAGGATCTAAAGTCAACATATAAGGCAAAATCCTTGTGACTTAAAAATATCAGTATACATTTACTCTCAGTAAGTCCAGCACAGCTACTTTTTCATCCAGCAGTGAAACAAATTCTTAAGTTGAATACTAGATTTTTTAAAGTGGACTTTGCATAATATGCATATGAAAAATGCATAGTTTGTCTTTCAATATTAGACTCACACTAAGCAAGGTACTATACTCACTAGGAGAGAGATAACAAATGCAACCAACTAAGAAAACCTCAGATTCTTCTTTTCCCTTCACTCTTAAGCATATAGGCATTAAGTGGAATTACCTGCACTATTCTTTCTCTCTTTCCATTTTATTTTACTATTTATTTTACAAGAGGAGGGGAGCAGTGAGTTAAATGTACATGTGAAGTGAGTTACATGTACATGTGAAGCAGCTCTACCATTCGATAAGTAGTTAATATCCAAAATATATAAAGAACACATACAACTCAATGCCAAATAAATAATACAATTTTAAATGGCAGAGGACCAAACACTTCTCCCAAGAAGACATACAAATGGCTAACAGATATATGAAAAGATATTCAACCTCATTAGCTGTTAGAGAAATGCAAATCAAAACTACAATGTCCTACCATCTCACACTTGTTAGAATAGCTACTACCAACAAGACAAGTAATAACAAGTGTTGGAGAGGTTGTGAAGAAAGATTCCCACTGCTGGTGGGAATGTAATCTGGTACAGCCATTATGGAAGAGTATGAAGGCTCCTCAAAAAATTAAAAATAGAGTTACCATATGACCCAGCAGCCCCACTTCTGGGTATCTACCCCAAAATTTTGAAAACATTTCTTTGCAAAGGTATATGCACTCCTATATTCATTGCAGCATTATTCATGGTGGCCAAGACATGGAAACAACCAAAGTGCCCTTTGATAGAGAATGTGGTACATATATACAATGAATACTATTTAGCCATAAGAAAAGATGAATAATGCCATTTGCAACAACATGGATGGAACTTGAGAATATCATGCTAAAGTGAAATAAGTCAGTCAGAAAAAGGTAAGAACCATATGATTTCACTCATATGTGGGATATAAAGCTGAAAGCAACAATGAATAAATAATAAAAACAAATAAAAACTCATAGACACACACAACAGTACTGTGGTTACCAGAAGGAAGGGGTTTGGGGGTAGTAAAGGGTAAAGG
Organism: Corynorhinus townsendii; assembly: GCA_026230045.1. NCBI lineage: Eukaryota > Metazoa > Chordata > Mammalia > Chiroptera > Vespertilionidae > Corynorhinus > Corynorhinus townsendii. Next base: position 45,814,115 of record JAPDVU010000006.1, read on the forward strand.
GGGTCAAATATATGGTGACATCTGGAAGATGCTTTGACTTTGGGTGGTCGGCACACAATGCAACATACAGAACATGTATCATAGAATATACAGTTGAAACCTACATAATCTTATTAAACAATGTCACCCCAATCTGATGTAAAAGAATTACAAGTAATATATCTTATGAATTGAAAAGTAAAATTGTTTTAATGCTTTCTTACATTTTTCTGAACTTTAGAGTTTTTATACAATGAGCATGTTTTTATTTTTTTAATCAGAAAAAAGCCTAACGCTTTTTTTAATAGCCCAAAATAAAGGTTCCCCTTTACTTGTAAGAGAAAAAACAAATACTACACCTTTGGATCTTTTGCACAAAACTTCATAACATCTCTCCAATGTCTGTCTACTGTCTGAAATTGACGTCCTTCTTCTGGCATCTGTTGCATGATATCCTCAGAGCAAAAAATGGGCTCTAAGTATAGCCATTGAGCTTGTACTTTTAACCATTCATCAATCGTTTCTTGTATTCGAATCAAACGGTCCTCCCAGGCCTTAATGAAAAACATAGTGTACTAAATTCCAGTTATTAAATAAAAATAATAAGTTATAGCAATAAATGTGTATTTAAATTTTACTGTTATTTTTAAATCAATGCACAACAGCCCAAGATCACTTATGGGTGTCTCACAGGGGTTTAGAAAAACACTAGGAGGTCTGAAGTTTTTATAAATCATTGGAACTCATCATTGGAAATGACTATAGTTATTTAGACCAATTTCCCAATCACTAGGTAAACCATCCCACATCCAAAAGGCATCCAGGAATATAGCCTGATCTACATCAATGGTTATCAACCTAGGGGCTATTTTGTCCCCCATCCCAAGGAACATTTGACAATGTCTGGAGACATTCTCATTTGTCACAACCGATGGGATGAGGGTGCTACTAAATCTAGTTAGCAGAAGCCAAGGATGCTGCTAAATTTCCTACAATGTACAGGACAACCCTTACAACAAATGTCTTTAGTGCCATGTTGAAAAACCCTGATCCACAGCAACACAATTTGGGAGAAAAAAAAAAAGTCTCCTTACTCTCACAGGTCTCCAAGACTCAGTAAGATATTTCATTAGATGAAGTCATTCATATAATCTCTCTTTGGTTCTTAAATATTCGGCCTAAGGTCAAATATGTCAAGAGATTAGACTTCAGATTTTATTGTTTTTAAAGCTCTAAAAGAGCTTTTAAATTTATCTTGTAAATTCTACCTTGTTAGACAAGAAATTTCTGCAAAAGACATATCAGGAAAATCTAGGTCAGCCTGATTCATGAGAAAATGTGCAGCATTATGTCCTTTTGGAAGAACACAACTCTGTCTACTCTGAATATCAAGAGCCAAGGTCTTTCATAAAAACACCATCTATACTTAAATTAAAACCAGTCTACCTTGGTTTTTTAAAAATATATTTTTTTATTGATTTCAAGGAGGAAGGAAGAGAGAGAGAAAGATAGAAACATCAATGGTGAGAGAGAATCATTGATCAGCCACCTTCTGCATGTGACCCATAACCCGGGCATATGGCCTGACCGGGTATAGAACTCTGACCTCCTGGCCCACAGGTTGATGCTCAACCACTCACATGCTGGGCCTTGGTTTGAATTCCAGCTCTGTCATTTACTAGCCGGGCAAACCTCCTATGCTTTGATCTCCTTATTTATGAATACAGATAATAAAAGTGCCTATGTTAAAAGTCTGCTATGGAAATTAAATGGGCTGGCAAATGTAAAGTGCCTAGAGCAGTATAGTTACAAATCAATAAATACAAGGAGAAAAATCCATTTGTTGTTTGTGTTTTCCCTGTTATATATAATCCCAGTAAGAATTTTGATGCTACCTATAAAGGTATTAGTTATTATAATTTGTTTGTTTTCTGTATTTACCCACATCAACTATAAGGGTCCTATATAATAAAAGGATAATATGCAAACTGACCAAACGGCAAAACGACTGGTTGCTATGATGTGCACTGACCACCAGGGGGCAGACACTCAATGTAGGAACTGCCCCCTGGTGGTCAGTGCGCTCCCACAGGGGGCGCGCCGCTCAGCCAGAAGCTGAGCTCACAGCTGGCAAACGCAGCAGTGGTGGCAGGAGCCTCTCCACCTCTGCAGCAGCGCTAAGGATGTCCAACTGACGGCTTAGGCCTGTCAGTCGGACATCCCCCAAGGGCTCCCAGACTGCAAGAGGGTGCAAGCCAGGCTGAGGGACCTCCCCCTGCCCAGTGCACAAATTTTGTGCACCAGGCCTCTAATATTAAATAATCTTATAGTCTCAAATATAGCTTTTTTTCTCAAGTGAAAAATAATTCATTAATTATTCTAACAGACCCTCAAGCTAGTTGTTCAGAAATATAATTAAAGCATGGTATACAGAACTTCACTACAAATTAAAAGAACATAACATGCAACAGGGACTAGGCTGTTTAATGTTAGAATTAATAATACCAACTGTTTTCCTTCCAAGTCTATTGTTGTCATTGGATAATATTTTTTTTTATGGATTTCAGAGAGGAAGGGAGAGAGAGAGATAGAAACATCAATGATGAGAGAGAATCATTGATTGCCTGCCTCCTGCACACCCCACACCTGGGATCAAGCCCACAACCTGGGCATGTGACCTGACTGGGAATCGAACTTCAACCTCCTAGTTCCTAAGTCAATGCTCCACCACTGAGCCATACCAGCTGAGCAGAAGATGATTTTTTTAAATAAAACATAATGTGTGCTTTTCAAAATCATTAGAATTAATGTCTCAGATCTGTTCTATATAGTTCCACATGAATTTTTAAATATCTGTTCCTGCATTTCTCCAAAGCTATCCAACAAACTGACTTATTTACACAAGAGTATCTATACTAATAAAAGGGTAATATGCTACACAGGATATCTTCTGGACATCCTTCCAGACAAAGCCATGGTTGGGGAGGGGGGGAGACTGAGGCAGAGGTAGTTAGGGATGATCAGGCAGGCATGCAGAGTGGTTAGGGGTGATCAGGCAGGCAGGCAGGTGAGCAGTTAGGAGCCAGCGGTCCAGGATTGGAGAGGGTGCAGGCCAGGCTGAGGGGTGCCCCATGCACGAATTTCATGCACCAGGCCTCTAGTATATGTAATAAGATTGCAATTTTTGCAAATGACCAGGAACTATCCTATTTAACATACCTTGATCTCTTTTTCAAATGGTTTAATGAAAGGTGATCCTCTCATTGTCTGAGTTTTTATAATTTGATCATCAAGGAGAGCCTGAATCTCATCTACTGAAGAAAGAATACAGACTCCAGTTTCACGATATAGACTTATATGAAAAGCAATATCATCCCAAGTTCCCATCATTGTATGCATGGCCTTCTCTAATGAAAATTCCTAAAATGGAGGAAAGAATGGGATTGTGAAAAAAGAATCTTATTTACTGTATTGACTTTCCCCAGTAAATTCAGTAAGTATATGCCTTAAAATAATCTGTGGCTACACTGTAATTAAATTAGAAAAGTTTCTAAAACAATTTAAAAATTCCTGAAAAGAATGATGATGTAGTTTTAAAAATGCATTTGCTATGAAAACTTGTTGTCAGTACTGAAATAGACAATAGAATAGAATACCTCCTGGGCTTCCCCTAAAGTATCTTTTCTCCAATCTATAATCTGAAGATGCTTTCTGAGTATTTCAAGAACCCTTAAGGACTATAGTTATTCTGCTAGAATACATACAACACATCACATGCCACACACATCCACCCAATATTATTAATAGAAAGATTATATATCAAGACTAGCATATCATCCATGCATATCAGAATGTGGTGGAATTAAGAAGAGGTCAAATGAGCCATTTCTAGTTTAGATTCAGTAGAACGAAGTAGGAAGTGTGTGTGTGTGTGGGGGGGGGGAGAGTGGTCTTCTATCACTTTCCCCTATCTCCTCCCACTGCTAGCCAGTGCTATTCATCAACCACAACAAAACCACAATTATTTGATTAACACTCATTAAATAAAGTATTTTAGTTGATCTTCATGTTCACCTTGCTTGCACCTGCACTTATCACTTCAAATTGTTCCAAGTATTGTGAAAGGTTTAATTTTAAAACTTTTCTCAGTGTAGTTCCAGAGTCTGGAGTCAAGTCATAGCCTACAATTTCTGACATCTGCTTCCAGTGACGTGCTCTCATTCCTGGATTGCATAGGATGGAGACAGTAGGGATATTTTCCTAATGGTAAAAATATAAAAATAATGTGTCACTTAAAATTATTTAATATATTTAATGAGTATAATCAAAATCCCAATTAGATTTAGAGGGGGAAGACAAACTAACAAAATTATTCTAATATTCATCTGCACAAATAAACATGTAGAAATAGCCAGGGAAATTACAAGAGTGAAAAAGAAGAGGGGTAAATGTTCTATCAGATATTAAATTATATGATAAAACTATGGTAATTAAACTTATTGCATTATTATAGAAGTACAAAGTTGCTATACATGTTACATGCAGAAATATATAGTATAAGCTAACATAATATAAGCATACACATACACATAACATGAAAGGGGGAAAAAAGCCTGCACAAAAATGCTAAAATATAACTTATGTTTGGAAATGAAAATTAGATATTCAACAAAAACACTAAGTTTATCATTCACACTACTGACAATAGAACTTTTTTTTCTATGATTCTGTCTCTATTTTGCTTGTTAGTTCATTTTGTTCATTAAATTCTACATATGAGTGAAATCATATGGTACTTGTCTTTCTGACTGGCTTCTTTCACTCAGCATAATGTTCTCCAGGTCTATCCATTCTGTTGCAAAGGGTAAACTTTTTCTTTTTTACTTTCTTTTTATGGCTGAGTAGTATTTTATTGTGTAAATGTACATGGACACTTGGGCTGCTTCCAAATCTTAGTTATTATAAATAACACTGCAATGAACATAGGGGTGCTTATATTCTTTCGAATCAGTGTTTCAGGTTTTTTCAGTTAAATTCTCAGAAGTGAAATCTGGGCCATAAGGCAGTTACATTTTTAATTATTTTATATGCTCCATACTGTTTTCCATAGTGGTTGCACCAATGTGCATTTTCACAAACAGTACATGAGGATTCTCTTTTCTCTACATCCTCACCAACACTTGTTTGTTGATTTATTGATGATAGCCATTCTGACAGGTGTGAGTTAATACCTCATTGTGGTTTTAAATTGCATTTCTCTGATGATTAGTGACATTGAGCATCTTTTCATATGTCTATTAGCCATCTGTATTTCCTCTTTGGAGAAGTGTCTATTCAGGCCCTTTTCCCATTTTTTAACTGGATTGTTTGGCTTTTTGGTGTTGAGCTTTATAAGTTCTTTATAAATTTTGAATATTAAGCCTTAATCAGATGTATCTGCAAATATGTTCTCCCATTCAGTGGGTTGTTTTTTCATTTTGCTGATAGTTTTCCTTTGCTGTGCAAAAACTTTTTAATTTGATGTAGTCTCATTTGCTTATTTTTTATTTAGTTTTCCTTGCCTGAGGAGATATATATATAAAAAACACACACACACAAAACCATTGCTACAAGAAATGTCTGAGATTTTACTGCCTATGTTTTCTTCTGGGACTTTTATAGTTTCCAGTCTAGAACATTTTCTTTAAAACTAGAAACAAGATAAGCATACCCATTATGACTACTTCTACTCAACACTAGATTGAGGTTTCAGCCAGTGAAGAAGTTGATATAAATAAAATATATGAGGAATAGAAATTAAGAAAAAACTGACATTGTTCACAAATTATTGTCTCTGTATAGTAGCTGGATGTAATATAAAAATTAAATAGAACTTCTATATACCAGCTTCAGATAAAAAATATAATTAACAAAAATATCAACTTACAAATGCAAAAACAAAATAACGTGCCTACAGATAAATCAAATGAAAGCTGTGCAAAGCTATTTTGGAGAAACTATATAACTTATAAAAGAAAAACTAAATAAATAGAGATAAATGCCATGCATTGATGGATTCATTATTATATAAGTGACAAAGAGTTATTATCCAGCATTTATTATAAAAATTCCACAAATTAATAATAGAAAGAAACAATAACCAAACAATGACAGAAGATTCTGAAGACATACATAGGCACTTCATAGAAGAAATATGAAATGTAAGTAGAACGTAAGTACTATGAGAGGAGAGATTTTTGTTCACATGATTGTAAGTAGGAAAATCAATAAATTAGGTAAGCAATAATATCTAGCAGTGAAAAATGAAGGAACTACACTTACACCCAAGAATGTGGAGGAATCTTAGAAACATAACATTAAGTGAAAAAAAAAATCAAGCCACAGAAGACTACATGTGCATGATATATTTTTATGAATTGTTATATACAAATTGATTTTTTTTAAAAAGCAAGAGAATCAAACACAGAATTTATAATGCATTTATCTGTAAAGAGTACTAAAGGGATAAAATAGGGAAGGAATACACAGAGAGAAGCAGAAGGACTGATAATCTAACTTTAAAGTAGAGGGAAGGGTTAATGGGTGTTCATTTTTTTGTTATACTTTATAAGTTACATATAAACATTTTACATATATTCTTCAAATATTATATAATAAAATGTGTTTTTAAAAAAGAATACTTATTTATCTTTTCCCCTTCCCAATCCAATTCAAAGCAAGCCCATCAAAATTGTAAGTATTTCTGGTCACCTCCTTAGTAAAGCCTTATCTGTTCTTCAAATGGCAAAATTAATTGCTCCATGTTCTATTCTCCCACAGGATACTGGTATCCTCTCCCTAAGAATTTCTTCATTATGCTTTGTATTACAACCAGTTGTCCATAGTCTATTTCTCCTACCATGTTGGAGACCCCTGAGGGTCAAAAGTCAATTTGTATGACCCAGATGATAAAAATACTGAGCTAGAAGACTCTAGCTAATGTCAATATCCTAGACAATTAAATAAAATATAAATAAATAAAAATCATTTAGTTTGGAAAGGAAGAAGTACTAGTAAAACTATCTCTATTTTCAGACGATATGATCTTGTAAACAGAAAATCCTAAAGAATTCATTTAAAAACTGTGAGAACTAATAAATGAGTTCAGCAAGGTTGCAGGATATGATATCAATTTGTAAAACTCCATTGTATTTCTACAAACTAGAAATAAACAATACAAAATTTAAAGTAAGGGGAAAACCTCAGTTACAACATCATCAAGAAGTATAAAAGAAGTATAAGACTTATACACTGATAATTACAAATAATTTTAGAAGAAATGAAAGAAAACCTAAATAAATAGACATTCCATGTTCATACACTGGAAGAATTAATGTTATGAAGATGGCAATACTTTTCAAGTCAATCTATAAATTCAGTGCACTCCCTATCAAAATCCTGGCTTCCTTTTTTTTAATCCTCACTCAATATATTTTTGGTGTGTATGTTTTTTTAATTGATTTAAGAGAGAGGAAGGGAGAGAGAGAAGAAAAAAAAATATATTGATGTGAGAAACATTGGTCAGTTGTCTTCTGTACATGCCCTGATCAAGGATCAAACCCACAACCTAGGAATGTACCCTGACCAGGGATCAAACCAGCAACCTTTTGGTGTATAGGATGATGCTCCAACCAACTGAGCCTCCCAGCCAGGGCCCCAGCTACCTTTTATTAATGTTTAAAATGTATTTTAATCCAAGCCGGTTTGGCTCAGTGGACCAAAGAGCGTTGGCCTGCAGACCACAGCGTCCTGGATTCGTTTCCAGTCAAGGGCACATATCTTGGTTGCAGGTTCCTCCCCAGTGAAGGCTGTGGTTAGGACTCATGCAGGAGGCAACCAATTGATGTGTTTCTCTCACATCGATATTTCTCTGTCTTTCCCTCTCTCTTCTATTCTCTAAAAATCAATGGGAAAATATCCTCAGATGAGGATTTAAAATTTTTTTAAATTAATTAATTCTTAATTGACTTCTGATGCCAAGTTGGTTGACTACAGGAGGAAAAGTATATAAAATAAGAGGTTACGGTTAGTGAGTGTTTAAAAAGAGTTTAGGAGCTGGAAAAAAAGTCCTGGAGATTATATTTGTCTATTTTTTTAAAGACAGGACTGAACACATTTTCTAGACTCTTGAGTTTAATTTAAGTCAAAGGGTCATCTCAAAGGCAAGTGAAACAAACAGCAAGATATTGAGGTGGCTCAGAAAAGAAACTGGAATTTTATGGAAAGATATTTGTGGGCTTGATTCCGGGTCAAGGGCAAATATCTCAATTGCAGGTTCATCCCTGCCCTGGTCAGGATACGGATGGGAGGCAATCAATGTGTCTCTCTCACATAGATCTCTCTCTCTCTCCCCCCTTCCCTCCCTCCCTTCCTTCCTCTTTTCTCCTTCTTACTCTCTTGAAAAGTCAATGGGGAAAATATCCTTAGGTGAGGATTACAACAAAACAAAAAAATCATAAGATCATCTAAATAGATTCCGAAAAAGCATATGACAAAATTCAACATCCACTTGTAATAAAAAATAAACTCAACAACGTGGGTATGGAGAGAACAAATCCCAACATAATAATGGCTATATATGACAAACCTATAATTAACATTATACTCAATGGTGAAAGCTGAAAGCTTTTCCCCTAAGATCAGGAACAAGATATGGATGCTCACTCCCACCACTTTTATTCAACACAGTACAGAGGTCCTAGCCACAGCAATCAGACAAGAAAAAAAAAGGCATACAAATTGGAAAGGAAAAGCAAAACTATCACTATCTTCAGATAACATGAAACTATATATAGAAAACCCTAAAGATTCCAACAACTATTAGAATAAATTAATTCACTAAAGTTGAAGGATACAAAATTAATATTCAGAAATCTGCACTTCTATACACTAATAACAAACTATCATAAAGAGAAATATAAAAAAAGCAATCCAATTTACAATTGCAAATAAAATGCCTAGCAATAAATTTAACCAAGAAGGTCAAAGACCTGTATTCTGAAAACTATAAGATATTGGTGCAAGAAACTGAAGATGGCCCTAACCTGTTTGGCTCAGTGGATAGAGCGTCGGCCTGTGGACTGAAGGGTCCCAGGTTTGATTCCGGTCAAGGACATGTACCTTGGTTGCAGGCACATCCCCAGTGGGGAGTGTGCAGGAGGCAGCTGATTGATGTTTCTCTCTCATCGATGTTTCTAACTCTATATCCCTCTCCCTTCCTCTCTGTAAAAAATCAATAAAATATATTTTATAAAAAAAGAAACTGAAGAAGATAAATGGAAGGATATACTGTGCTCATAGATTGAAAGTATATTTTTTAAATGTCCATATCACTCAAAGCAATCTACAGATTTAATGCAATCTCTATCAAAATAACAATGGCATTTTCCACAAAACTAAAACAAATAATCCTGTAATTTATATAAAACCACAAAAGACCAAGAATTGTCAAAGCAATCTTGAGAAAACAAAATTGGAGGTATCACACTCCCTGATTTCAAACTATACTCCTAAGATATAATCAAAACAGTGTGATACTGTCACAAAATCAGACACATAGATCAATGGAATAGAATTGAGAGCCCAGAAATAAACCCTCCCTTATATGGTCAATTAACATACAACAAAAGAAGCAAGAATACAAAATGGGGAAATTACAGACTCTTTAATACATGGTATTCAGAAAACATACAGCCACAGAACTCTTAGAAGAAAACATAGGCAGTAAACATTTGACATCAATTTTAGTAATATTTTTTTGGATATATCTTTCTGGACAACAGTAACAAAAGCAAAAATAAGCAAATAGGACTACATCAAACAACGCGTTTTTGCACAGCAAAGAAAACCATCAACAAAGCAAAAAGATAACCTACTGAATAAGAGAAGATATTTGCAAATGACATATCTGATAAGGGATTAATATCCAAAATACATAAAGAACTCATAAACTCAAGATAAAAACAAAACTATCTGATTTTTAAAATGGGCAGAGGGCTCGGCCTGGTTGTGCTCAGTGGTTAGAGTGTTGGCCTGTAGACCAAAAGGTTGCCAGTTCAATTCCTGATCGAGGGCACATACCTTGGTTGTGGTGCAATACACAGCCCTGGTTGGGCTCATACGGGAGGCAACCAATCGATTTGTCTCTCTCATTGATGCTTCTCTCTCTCTCTTTCTTCCTTCCCACTGCCCTTGCTTCCACTCTCTCTAAAAATTAACAAACAAACAAACAAATAAAAAATGGGCAGAGGGCCTGAAAAGATATTTCTTCAAAGAAGACATACAGGTGTCCAACAAACATATGAAAAGATACTCAACATCACTAACCATCAGGGAAATACAAATCAAAACCACAATAAGATATCACCTCATACCTTTAGAAATGGCTGTCATAAAAAAGTTAACAAATAACAAGTATTAGCAAGAATGTGGAAAAGTGGGAACCCTTGTGCACTGGTAAGATTATAAATTGGTGTAGCACAATGGAAAACAGTATGGAAGTTCCTAAAAAAACAAATTAGAAATAGAACTACCATATGACTCCGCAATTTCACTTCTGGGCATTTATCTAAAAAAAAACAAACACTAACTTAAAAAGATTATATGCACCCCTTCTGTTCATTGAAGTGGCCCAGTGCACGAAATTCATGTACATTAAAAGGGGATTAATTAGAGAAAACATTTTAATATTGCTATTTGCCCTTTCTCTATAATAGAAGTGTCACATGAAAGAAAATTAGTAAAATGTATATGAAAATCTTCCTCCTGTCAGAGTCTGGGGTGCACCATGGGATCCAGAGTCAAGTCCCCGCCCACCCATGGTACCGCAAAATCACGTGAGACCCAGACCCATCTGGCCCCACCCCCACTGGGTGAGATCCAGACCTGGCCGGCCCCACTTCCATCAAGCCCCGCCAGGTGAGGGGCGCAGCCTCAGGTCCCCCGTCAAGCCCCGCTGGGTGTTGGGGGAGGGGGGGACGCAGCCTCAGATCCTCTGTCAAGCCCCACAGGGCAGGGGTTCAGCCTCAGGTCCCCCGGCCTGGCACCGAGCGGGGTGCGCAGCCTCAGGTCCCCCAGTGCACCCTCAGGTCCCCCGGCCCAGTGCTGGGGAGGGGCATGCAGCCTCAGGTCTCTCGTCAAGCCCTGCCAAGTGGGAGGGCTCAGCCTCAGGTCTCCTATAAAGCCCTACTAGGCAGGAGGTGCGGCCTGAGGTCCCCCATCAAGCCCTGCCGGGCGGGGGGAATGGCCTGAGGTCCCCTGGCCTGATGCTGGGGCAGGGGATACAGCCTGAGGTCCCCTGTCAAGCCTCACCGGGCGGGGGACGCAGGCTCAGGTCCCCTGCCCCAGCCCAGCGCCACGCTGCCTCAAGTCTCTGCTGATTGCTCCTTAAGGCTTGTTATAGGAACTCAGCCTTTGCTATGGGTACAGCCATCTTGTGTTACGGAAACCCTGCCTCCACTGTGGTGCTGCCATCTTTGTGATGGTGTGATGGTCAATTTGCATATTCCCTCTTTATTAGATAGGAGAGCCAAGATATGGAAGCAACCTAGGTGTCCATCGATAGATGAATGAGTAAATACTCCATACACTGGAGTATTATTCAGCAAAAAGAATGAAGGAAAACTTGGCATTTGTAATATAGACCTAGAGGATATTGTGTTAAGTAAAATAAGTCAGACACAGAAAGACAAATACCAGATGATTTCACATATGTGGAATCAAGAAAACAAATGAGGGAGGAATCCAAGATGGTGGCGTAGGTAAACATCTAAACTGCTGCCTCGCACAACAATTTCAAAACTACAACTAAAAGACAAAACGTCTATCACCCAGAACCACAGGAAAGCTGGTTGAGTGGAAGTTCTACAACTAGAAGGAAAGAAAAAAGAGCATTGAGACGTGCACAAGCGCTGAAAAGCTGAGGTACGGAGGCGCGTGATCTGGGCTGGCGGCAGGCGTTGCTTTTTTCAACCCAAAGGGAGACAAGCCCCTGATTACTCTGAAATACAGCTTCTGGGGAGACGTGGGGGACCCAAACTCCTACGGGGAGAAGCTGGATTGTCTAACACCGGGTCGGAAAGTGAGGGGGGCCTGCTTGCAGAGCTGTGCACAAGAACAATTGTTTACTGGGCTGGGGCACAAGACGCAGTGGGAGACACAGAGCCGGCTAACTAGCAGCCATCACTGTTTGCCACGCCCTAGCCTAGTGACGCCCTGGGACCCCGCCCCACACAACCTAAAAACCCACCCAAGCTCCAACTCGCAGCGTTAGCATAAGAAAGGCCTGCCCTATCGCAGCTTAACCTAGCAAACTTGCAGCCTGGGTCAGACAGCTCGAAAACCTCCAAACCCCAAGCAAAGAGGAGAAAACTGTAGCTCTCGCTGTAGCTCCTGCTGGGTGGACTCAGACAATAGCTGACCGGCACCTCTTTGGAGATCCAGAAGCCAGTGTACCTAGTGGTCAGTGTGAGACACCAGATTTCAACTCCTCACATCCAGAAGTGACACATTCAAGAGGCAGACTCAGTGAGCACCAAAGCCCCACTAAAAAAGTCCTGCACCATATGCGTGTCTCCAGCGCAGCAGTTCTTCCATTATAGACACAGTGAGTCCTCACAGCCAATTGGCCTGGAGGTCAATTCCTCCCAGCGTACCAACAGCAATTAAGGCTTAACTACACCAAGACTTTGCACTCAGCCCACAAAGGGTCCACATCAGGTGATTGAGGAGGCTGAGCTACTGCCCCCTATAGGTCACCTACCACACAAAGCCACTCCATCAACAAAGGGAAGCAGCCAAAATGCGGAAACAAAGAAACATGTCACGAATGAAAGAAACAGAGGAAAGCAAACTACTGGATGACATAGAGTTCAGAACCACATTTATAAGGTTACTCAAGAATCTTCTAAAAACCGCCGAGAAACTTGATGACACTACTGAGGAGCTTAGTGAAACCTTCAAGGACCTTAATGAGAATGCCAAAAAAATGGAAAAGGACCAGTCAGAAATGAAGCATACACTGTCTAAAATAAAGAATATACAGAAACTCAACTGTAGATCAAAGGACCCCAAGAATCAAACCAAAGATCTGAAATATGAGGAAACAAAAAACACCCAACCAGAAAAACAAAAAGAAAAAAGAATCCAAAAATATGAAGATAGTGTAAGGAGCCTCTGGGACAACTTCAAGCGTACCAACATCCGAATTTTTGGGGTGCCAGAAGAAGAGAGAGAGCAAAATACTGAAAACCTATTAGAAGAAATAATGACAGAAAACTTCCCCCACCTGGTGAAAGAAATAGACTTACAAGTCCAGGAAGCGCACAGAACCCCAAACAAAAGGAATCCAAAGAGGACCACACCAAGACACATCATAATTAAAATGCCAAGGGCAAAAGACAAAGAGAGAATCTTGAAAGCAGCAAGAGAAAAACGGTTAGTTACCTACAAGGGAGTATCCATACGACTGTCAGCTGATTTCTCAGCAGAAACTATGCAGGCCAGAAGGGAGTGGCAAGAAATATACAAAGTGATGAACAGCAAGAACCTACAACCAAGATTACTCTACCCAGCAAAGTTATCATTCAGAGTTGAAGGTCAGATAAAGAGCTTCACAGACAAGAAAAAGCTAAAGGAGTTCATCGCCACCAAACCAGGATTACATGAAATGCTGAAGGGTATTCTTTAAGAAGAGGAAGAAGAAGAAAAAGGTAAAGATAAAAATTATGAACAACAAAATGACATCAAATACATACCTACCAACAAGTGAATCTAAAAATCAAGGAAATAAAAAATCTGAAGAACAGAATGGACTGGTGAATATAATTGAATCAGGGACATAGAAAGGGAGTGGACTGACAATTCTCAGGGGGAAGCGGGTGTGAGTGGTGCGGGTAGAGATCGGACAAAAATCTTACTCCTATGTATGAAGACAGTGGCAGGGGGTAAGGGCACGGGGTAGGGTGGGGTGGAGAATCAGGTGGAGGGGAGCTATAGGGGGAAAAAAAAGAGGAACACCTGTAATCTGAACAATAAAGATTTATTTTTTTTTAAAAAAAGTAGAAAAAAAAAACAAATGAAAAAACAAAACAGGAACAGGCACAAATACTGAGAACAAACTGATATTGCCAGAGAGGATGTGGGTGGATATGGATGAAAAAGGGTAATAAGTGGTACAAACTTCCACTTGTGAGACATATAAGTCACAGGGATATAATGTGCAGCACAGGTGATACAGTCAATAATATCGTAATAACTTTGTGCGGTGGCAGATGGTTAATAGACTTATTGTGAATATCATATTATAAGGTATATAAATATAGAACCATTTTATTTATACATCTGTTTGTTTAATACATCTGAAATTAATATTTAATATTAATATCTGCATAACCCATGGACACAGACAACAGTGTGATGAAGGCCTGAGGTGGGGGCAGATGAGGTCTAAAAAGGGTCAGTGATGGGGAAAAAGACATCTGTAATACTTTCAATAATAAAGATAAATTTTTTAAAAATTAAAAGAAACTAATTTAATATTGTATGTCAACTATATTTTAATTTAATTTTTTTAACTGGGGGGAGAGGGAAAAAAAGGCTTGTGGCATGTTCTTCCAATGTCATATGAGGTACATGCCACTTATGGAAAATTTAATTGTTTAAATACTGCATATTATTCAACTCACTGTTTACTACCTGAAGTCCCAGATTTTGTAAAGTTACATGTTGACTTATAGCTTTTTATCCACTATAGATGCAAGTAACTTATAGCTAATAAAAAAAATAACTTCAAATGGTATAATGGCAAATTGTTATGGTATATTATCAATACTACCAATCTTTCCCTAACATTCCTTTATTAAATTGCCTGTAAGTACTCAGCTTCTCAAGTGTTCTTTGAACAAGACTTACCATCTTACTGGTTCTCTCATTAATTAATAAGTAGGATAAAATATTTGACATGTTTATTAATAAAGTTCTTTTTTAAAATTGGAGAACCGTAGCATATCCAATTTTTAATTTTGATTATTAAGGACTTTGGTTGTTTATGCTAAGCGTAATAAGCCAGTCAGAGAAAGATAAATATCACATGATCTCACTCATTTGTGGAATATAATGAACAACATAAACTGATGAACAAAAACAGATCCAGAGACAGAGAAGCATCAATCAGACCATCAAACCTCAGAGGGAAGGTAGAGGAAGGTGGGAGTAAGGGGGAGAAATCAACCATAGGACTTGTACGCATGCATATAAGCCTAACCAATGCACACAGACACCCGGGGGGTGAGGGCATGAGTGGGAGGGTGGGGGGGCAATGGGGGAATAAGGACACATATGTAATACCTTAATCAATAAAGAAAATAAAAAAAGGACTTTGGTTTTAACCTTCCAGTATTATTACCATCACCTGTTTTTGCTTGCCATCATATTCTCCAGAATTCATCAGAACATGATACAACAGTAACTCAATAAGTATTTGTTAAATAAATAATTTTTAACACCTATAAAGTAGAAAGAACATACTCTCAAAGTGGATAAATTTAGCTTCATTAAAAATTCACTATTGGCTGAGAAACGTCGATCAGAAGATCATACCTCAGGTAAGATAGGGGAGGGTGGGGGTAAGGTGGAGAGATCAACCAAGGGACTTGTATGCATGCATATGAACCTAATCAATGGACACAGACAACAAGGGGGCGGGGCATTAAGAGAAATTGTCTCATGTGACAAAAATTTTTAAATGAAACTCTCTGTAGACTGAAAATTATTTTGGAAGGAAACAAAGAGAAGTTTCCTTCAAAAGTCATAAGGATTGTAATTGAAAGTCAATATATTTGGCCGCTTGAACTAAAGTAAGTAATTTGTGTTTTTGCCTCCCTGACAAAGTTTATATAAAGCTACAAAAAGAAATTGACAGCCAGTTTGAAATGGAATTGCCAGGGCCTAGGGCAAAGAATATCCTTACATGATATTATTCTACAATCTCATTATAATCTTAGATATTTTACAACAGCATACTTTACAATTATCCCAAACAAACTTACAAACTAATTCTTTGAATGGTGGGCAGCAATTTAAAAAAAAAAAAAAAAAGGGACATGAAAGGATTTAATCCCTTGCAGAAGGAATTAAGGCACTGGGAAGGCACTTGAGCATCCTATATTGGCCCCTCTTGCCCTTTGTGCCAAGAGGGACCCTCTTCTCACAATCCAATTGCCCTCAGCTGTTACCTGAGCTTTCTGTTCATGCTGAGCTTGAAGCCTCATGGGGGCTGGTACCAGGGATCTGTCTCACATCCAATTGTGTGAGCTGGGCCCTCACTGGAGAAGAAACCCGAGTTCCCCGAGATATGTGATCAGCACTGGGACCCTGCCAGCAGGCCAGGGGTTCCCAAGGCAGGTGCCGGGTGTGGAGGCCACGGGGTCATAGGCTACCAAGGAGACAGAACTGAACCTCACAGCACCCTGCTTGGCCCCGGAGGATGGCTGGTTAGCCAGAGACGGGTAAGATTCCTCAAGGAAGGAACAACCTAAGACAGGCACAGTCGCAGAGGGGCCATCAGGAGAGAACTTGGGGGGGCAACAGAAGTGGGGCACAGACCCTCACCCCCCCAACATTGCAGGGGCTTGAACCCTCACCCCCTTCTAAAGGAGGTCTCCTACCCCCATGGCTGCTTCGCACTTCCCACACCCAGCTCAGATCGGGACCCAGACAACAGAAAGAGACCCGGCCCAGCTCACATCGAGATACAGGTGACAGACAGAGACTTGGCCCAGCTCAGATCAGGACGCAGCTAACAGACAAGAGACTTGGCCGACAGCAGTTGCCCTAAATCTAAATTCAGCCGAGCATTTGGAATGCTCAGGGCCCACTCAAGAATGCAAATAATCCTTCCCACTAATATTTACAGGGTAAACTAAGATTGTTGGTAGAGTATTAAATTTGACAGTAAAATAGTAATCGAGTTTTCAGATTAATTTAAATAGGCTAATTGAAATAAGTGAATATTCAAGTACTGGACAAAAAGCTATTCTTAAAGTAATAACTAAAATTTCTATTGGTAGTTCATCTCATGGTAAAATTCCTGAATATGCAATGAACCTAAAGCAGTCATATGTGTGGGGGAAAAAAATTTTTTTTTTAATTTAAAGTTATCAAGACTGCATTATAAAATTTACAAAAACCTCCATTAAAAAAAAAGGGGGGGGGATAGTAGGGCAATATCATGTAAGGAAAAATATCCTATAAGTAAATTACATCTAGAAAAATTTTTACTTTACCAAATTAAGGTTCATTTGCAATGCTAACAGCAAGACGGCCATTAAAAACACACATGGTGTCTAAATAAGACAAAGGAAATCGTTTGAACAAAAATAAAAAGGATCCCAAATCAATTATATAGAAAAGACTCCTTTATTAACTTGTGGTCGAGAATATATTTGTATATTTTCAGAAAACAACCCCAAGACCAGATGGATTCCTGCAACAGAGAGGAATTGACAGGAGTGCTCCAACCACGAAGACAAGAGGAAAAAACAGTCCAGAGATGGAAGACGCTGACAACGCCTTGCCATGGGAGCAGTCAGCAGCTGTGCACCGCTGCAGGTTACCTAGGACCAAACCAGAGAGGGTCGGACCTGCACTGCCACCATGTGCCCACCATCCAGATATCACTGCTGACATGTACACATAAGGAACTGTTGGACATTGAAATTGGGACTCAAACATTTTTTTGTTTTGTCTTGTTTTGTTATTATATGTTTATTTCCAGTCTGCAAAGGCAAAACTTTTTAAAGGAAAGAAATGGTGGGGAAAAGATACAGAGGCAAAGAAGCATTGAACAGACTGTCAAACTACATTGGGAAGACAGGGGTGGTTGGGCAAGGAGGGCTGTAAGAGACCAACCGAAGGACTTGTACGCATGCATATAAGCACAACCAATGGATATAAGACACTGGGGTGGGGGGGGAGGGTGGGCAGGTGAAGGCATGTCCTGGGGGGTAGGGGAGGTCAGGGGGAGATCAAAGGGGGAAAAAAAAAGGAGACATATGTACTACTATTTGTAATACTTAAAACAATAAAAATAAAATTAAATTAAAAAAAAAAAAGAAAATTAAAAAAAAAAAATTCACTATTTTCTCACTCATGAAAGAAGCTGAGAGAAGTATTGCCAACCTGTGTGGAGAGCACTTCCTTATGAGGCTGGAGAGAAAACAAAAAGACTAATTCTATTCATCTGCTCAACAAGTATGTAAAAGCTCTGTATACAATGAGAAAAGGCCTCCAAGACAAATTAATCAAAAGAAAGGGGGAAATAGCACCTATAGTGCGATATATTTTATGTAGAAAGATGAAAGGATAAAAAAACTCATATTATATGTGTAACAAAACTATGGAAATATACAAAAGAAAGTAATAACACTGGTAACCTGAGTTACATGGATGAAAAACTTTGGAAAGAAACTTTTCAGATATCTTTTTCTATTTTTCAAATCATATAAATACATTAAACATTGAAAATAAGTTTAAATAGTTACTTAAAATTTTTTTATACAGCTCATGGAATCCCAGAGAACTAGACACAGACCAAAACAATACTCCAAACCCCATCACAGAGTTGGCACTCAAGTATATTGACTGTAGAAACTTGATACTACATTAGAACCACTGTCATCGTTGCTTGGGAAGGTGGATGCAATATTAACTGTCATAAAACTATTATCCTCTCTTTATAAATGAGGTGACTGAGGTACAAGAGGCTATTATATGTAGAATAAACCTAGGTAGTGTGGTATAAACCTAGGTAGTGTGACTCTAAAACTTTCCTAATTAAGTAATGTCATACTGTGTTGCTGCCCTTAGCATAGGCTAACTGGTCTGTCCTATTAATTGTTTTTATCCTCTCTATATCATTGCAGCTAGTTGTTATAGTCTTTTATTTTTGTTAAGTATTGTTCTATGGAGGAATTTATTTTGATGACTTCATCAGGAAAGAATAAAGCATGGATTCAGGAATAGATCGAGTTTTCAGGATTCACCTTTGGTTTTACTTCCAAATCTATTTCTCTTCATTAACACTTGATGATGTGAAGAGCTCTCTTCCAAGGCTTTTGAAAATACCATTAAGTATGTTCATACCTTAAAAACCTTTATGTTCTCCATTACTGTAGAGCACATATTAATAGTAGGATTCTCTTTTGGTTCTTCTTCAACTTTCTCTTCTCCCAGAGATCGTCTTTTTGCTAACTTTCTTTTTTCTTGTAATTCCTTCTTCAGTTTCATTTGGAAAAATTTCAGTGTCTTAAAAATCTCTCGGGAAAATTCATCTACATCAGCTTCCATGCTTTCCCCATTAAGATCCAAAAACCCTCCATCCATCCACCTGAATAAAACGAAAAAAACAGTATTAAACTCAGAGACTTGGTGTTTGAAGGAACCTTAGGGATTCTTTAGGCTAGATCTCTCATTTTAAAAGAGAAACAAATGAGGGCAAGAGTGTTAACAGGTTTTCTTAGTCACACAGATAGAGCTGATGGTAGAGAAACAAGATTAAAATCATAAGTTCGGCTATCCTGCATGGCTAAAATATGCACCAGACTGCAAATGGATAACTAATAGTATCAAAATAAAATGTCGATTTGACTCCATACTTCTAATTTTTGGTGTAAACATTTGTCAAATTAACTAACTGCATTAAAAAAGGAATCACCTCTGGAAAACCTAAGTTATACTTTAGATATTATATGTATTAGTAAGCTTAGGTAGATATTTTAGCAACATTTGATGCTTCTCCTTTAGGACACTTGGTTCTCTTTCAAATTAACAAATAAGTCCTATTTTCAACACTTAACTAACAAAACCAAAAAAATCAATATGCTAGTACATTCATTTTATGAATCCTTTTATATCATTTGCTTTATTTTTATGACATTATCAGAAATTACCGTTTTTCTGTTCGTTGCCACTTCAAAACTAAATTAAAAAACTTCTGATAGGGCTCAATGTTAACTTTCAATTTATCCAGTTCAGGATATTTTGTCAATTCCCACTTGAAAAGTTCCTCTTCTTTATTAATAAACTGAACTGCTTCTTCAGATTCCTGAATACGTTTCTGCAGTTGTCTTACATCGGTCACATACTGAAAGCAAATAATTTTTTACCTCAAAAAATATCCATGTAATGTTATATAGAACTTTAATTATCAACTTCACAACATTACTATGACAGCAAAAAGTATGGTTCAGCTTAGAAAACAAAGCCACAAAAAAGGTCATATAAATAGTATCAGTTTTAGGCCTAAGAGTCAGGCTCTTCCTTGCTATGGGAAAGGACACATTTTTCTTAAACTTATGTAAACATGTCCTGTATTAATCTATGAACCAGCCATAACTACTGTCTTATCCTATCTAATAAAGAGGGAATATGCCAATTGACCATCACGTCCTCACAAAGATGGAGGCACCCACAGCCAATTAGGAGGGAAGATGCTAATTGACTGCCACACCCTCAAAGATGGTGGCGCCCACAGCCACAAGATGGTAGCGCCCAGTCCCCTCAGCCCTGCGAGGGCAGCAGGCACACAGCACGACCAGGCCCGCCCCCAGGCAGGTCTGGCCACTCTGAGCACCTGCCTCTGGAGTCTCCCATTCCCCTCAGCCCCCCAGCTGCCCAGGGCCAGCCCAAGGCACAGGCAAGCCTTGGATGGTGCCTTCCCAGCCACCCAGGGCCTCCTGAGGCTCAAGTAAGCAGGGCCAGCCGAGGCTTGCGCTGCCAGCAGTGGCAACAGCAGAGGTGTGATGGGGGCATTGCCTTCCCCTGATTGCCGGGTTGCCTCCTGCCCCTGAGGGCTCCTGGACTGTGAGAGCAGGCAGGCCGGGCTGAGGGACCCCCCTCCAATGCATGAATTTTCATGCACCAGGCCTCCAGTATATTTATCAAACCTGTTGCATGCGGTCCAGTTCTGCAAATTCTGCAAACTCTTCCATGCGGCGTGATTCCTTTTCTAGTTCCAAAATCAGTTTCTCTCTCTTGGCTATTAGCTCATTTTCTTTTTTATGTTTAGCAATTTCAATTATCTTTTTAAAAGACAATTAAATCATGTTAATTATTTTGTTACAAAGGAGTTATCAAATCAGAAATCTTAATGCTTTGTTTAGTCATAATTATTAAAGAAGCAAAAACAAAACATTGATATTAAAATGCAAAGAATAATAAACCATACAAAAATTTTCCTAGATTTCCAAAGTGACTGTAACAATTTTTATTTATTAATCAGATATAATTTCACTATTTTATCAATTCTAGGATAATAAATAAAAAGCTTCCATTTATTATTTACATTACCACAGGTATTATTATTATTATTTTCATTTCAGAGATGAAGAAACCTAGACTTATAGAGGTTAAGAGGCAAGTCCAATGTCATAAAACCATAAAAGTCAAAATCTAGATTAGAACTTTAGTTGACCTGACTTTTCACTACTATAATACCATCTCACTTTCCAGTTTAGAAGAAACTGGTTTACATTAGAACCTTTTCAAAATCTAAACTATATTCAGAATCCTGATTCTGCTACTTCTTATCCCTATTATATTGAACAAGTTATTTAACTACTCTGAGATTTATTTTTCTCATCTATGAAATGAGGAAAATAAGATTACCTGGGATTTTTGTGAGTATTAAGTTATTTAATAAATGGAAAAACTTATTGTAGTACTTACTATTATTATCGAGTTAAATCATAGTTCTGACTTCTTTAACGTTCGTCTCACTTCTTACTGTGAGTTAAGCCTAACAGCCTGTCCTAAGCCTGTAGGGCCATAAATGTTGCTAGTCCCAAACTCATATTGACACATGAAGTTACTTTTTAAAGGTAGACAGCAAGTATGTATGAAAACTGAATAAACACTGTGCTTAAAATGTCAGAAAATAAAATATATACTGAAAAATATATTTACCTCATCATTTTCATCAAAGATGGGATTTATTTTCGAAGGCCATAAAAGAATAGCTGAATTCAAAGCTAAATCTTCTTGAGGAAATATAAAAACATCTAAAAAGTAATTCATTCGGCGTTTCGATTCCTACAAAAAGAAACTTCATTTATAATACACCATATAGAAAATTTAAGGCAATATGAAAGAGAGAAGAACCAACAACTTCTAATAATCTTTCAAATTTCAATTTGACTCAGATTGATATTTTATATTACCCAAATCAGATCAGTATTTTAGTAGCTGCAGGATTTATTTGAACTCATAACACACAAGTGCAGACTTCTTATGTACTTGATTTTTAAATTTTGGTAACAAAGATTTTAGCATTTTTATTTTCTTATACAAAATAAGTAATGTTACCACCTTTTTTTGCCTATAGTTAGTCTACAGGAATTGTCCAGAAAGAATTTAGGGATGAATGGCAAAGGAAAAAAAAAAACCTTTAAAACCAATAGATTTACCTGAGTAGAGAAGTTGAATATTTTTACCCCCTATAGATTTCATTGATCCATATGCAGTGCTGTAATTTTTAAGACTTGAAATATTGATTCAAAGGTAAATTGAAGGTTTTTGGTTTAATCCTATATAATAAAAGCCCAATATGCTAAGTGTCTGGTCATCCAGTCATCTGTTCAACCAATCAAAGCATAATATGCTAAGGCTGCTCAACTACTTGCTATGACATGCACTGACCATGAGGGGGCAGACAGTGGACCAATATATTAATTGCTATGATGTGAACTGACCACCAGGGGGCAGACACTCCAACTGGTAGGTTAGCATGCTGCTGGGGTCTGGCCGATAGGACTGAGTGAGACAGGCTGGACATGCCCTGAAGCCCTCCCATAGTCCCGCCCTGGCTGGCTAACCTCCCATGTCCCTCCCCAGCCCTGATTGTGCACCAGTGGGGTCCCTCAGCCTGGCCTGCGCCCTCTCACAATCTGGGCTGAAGGACCACCCCTCTCTCCCAAGTGCATGAATTTCGTGCACTAGGTCTCTAGTGTGTGTGTGTGTGTGTGTGTGTATTACAAAATGCATGATATGTATACTATACTAGAGGCCCAATACATGAAAATTTGTGCAAGAGTTAAGCCTTCTTTCTCCCAGCTGTGGGCATCAGCTTCCCTCTGGCACCTAGGTCCTGGGCTTCCCTCCTCTGGCTGCTGGCAGGCACCCAGGACCCAGGCTACTTCCCTCCTTCAGGCCACCCACAGGCACCTGGGACCTGGGCTGGCTTCCCTCAGGCTGCCCACAGGCACCCAGAACCCGAGCTGGCTTCCCCCCCTGGCCCCGGCTTAGTCAGGAAGGACATCCAGAATGAAGTCCGGTCTAATTAGCATATTATCCTTTAATTATTATAGATTCCATGTAGAGGTATAACCTAATAAAGAGTTATTCCTGTAATTAATTATATTAATAACAAAAAAATTTTGATCACTTCAATGAATGCAAAAAAATATTGAATAAAACTTAACATCCAATCATAGTAATTTAAAAAAATACATAATAAAAGAAAACTTACTTATCTGATAAAGGTACCTTTTAAAAAACCTACAGAAAATTTCATACTTAATAGTGAGTCTTTGAAAACTTTCCCTTTGAAGCTGGGATCAAGATGACTGCTATTCAACATTGTGACAGAGGTCCTAACCAGTCTGTTATAACAAGGAAAATAAAGTTTTGTAAATGTGTAACATGATGAGGACAAACCCAAACTCTTATTATTTGCAAGTTATATAATGGTAAATGAAGACATTTCAAAAGAATATTCAAATTCCAAAATGGTGGCAGAGTATGTGGAAGCTATGCTGACACTTTCCCAGAATCAAACTGGAAATACAACAAAATAAAGAAAAACCACCCTGAAAAATCAACTGAAACCTAGCTGGAGAGAACCCTGATAACCAAGGATGGAAAGTGGAGGCCACATAGACAGGTAGGAAGTATGGAGACATAAAAGGGCTGCCTGGGCTCCCATAAACAGAAGGTGAAGTTCTGGAGAGATATCTCAGCTGTGGGAGGTTGCCACTGAGAACTCTGGGGTCTAATCCCCAAATTGGGCCCCCCAGCAGAGAGAACCAGAACTGAGAAAGGTACCTACATAACATCTGGCTGTGAAAAGCAGCAGGGTTGCTATCTGCCAGTGAGATAGGGCTAGATATTCAGGCACCTTCTTAAAGAGCCAAGAAACAAAATTTCAGGTGCAGCCACACCCTTAGGTTTTGGAAGAGAAAGGGCAGAGTGGACTGAAGCTGTGTGAGGCGAGTCCAGGGTTGGGGGCTCTGGGGTTGGAGCTTGGAGGGTGGCCGCCCCATTTTCCTGTGCTGAGTCATTCCTTCACACTGTGGAAGATACCTTTCTCTGGTGGACCTTTGCTATCCAGGGTGGTTTTGCCTGGGGGAAAGTCATTGCCCCACCCTATTGGAAGACCTCTTGCCACACCCTGTGGTTGATAGCTTGAGGCTAATCAAGACTGAGTATCAATTGGACTAGAGGCAGAGGCAGATCTCTAGAGGTTTAAGTCTTTGACTGATCTCATTCTGTGCCCGGGAGCTAGGAAAAACAAACCATGGTGCACATCTTGGTCCTTTTCAAAGGCACCCAGCACCAGCAGAGGGAGCCCACAAGCTGTGTATTGCTAATAGTTCCAAAGACGGTACTCAGGACCAGTCACAAACAGGGTGCAACATTGTCTTGCACTAGAGATTGGGAGTCATAGCACATCTACCTAATACATAGACACAAACCCAAACAGGCAGCCAAAATGGGGAGACAAAAAAACAACAACAATAACTACTCCCAAATGAAAGAACTAGAGAATTCTCCAGAAGAACTAAGCAAAATGGAGATAAGAAATTTGTCAGATATAGAGTTCAGAATAGTGATGGCAAAGATGCTCAACAGCTTGAGTAAAGATATAGTAACTAAAAAAAAGACCAGTCAGAAATAAAGAATGTCTTAGCTCTAATAAAGAGTACATTGGAAGGAATACACAGCAGATAAGGGGAAGCCTAGGATCAGATCAGTGAATCAGAAGACAGGGTGAAAAAAAATAACTCAATCAGAGAACCAAAAAGAAAAAACAATTTTTAAAAAAAGGCAGCTTAAGAAAGCTGTAGGACAACATGAAATGTAACAATATTCACATAATAGAAGTATCAGAAGGAGAAGAAAGTGAGCAAGGGATAGAAACGTGTTTGTAGAAATAATAGTGGAAAACTTCCTAACCTAGTGAAGGAAAAAGTCACACAAGTTCAGGAGGCACAGAGTCCCAAGCAAGGAGAACCAAAACAGGCCCACTCCCAGACACACCATAATTAAAATGCCAAAAATTAAAGATAAAGATAGAATCTTAAAGGCAGCAAGAGAAAACCAATTTATTACCTACAAAGGAGATCGTATAAAGCTGTCAAAAACTCAGCAGGCCAAAAGGGAATGGCATGATGTATTCAAGGTATTGAAAAACAAGGATCTGAAACCAAGATTACTATATCCAGCAAGGCTATCATTCAAAATAGATGGTGAAATAAAGAGCTTCCCAAACAAAAAAAGGCTAACAGAGTTTATCACCCAAACAAAAAAAGGCTAACAGAGTTTATCACCCAAACAAAAAAAGGCTAACAGAGTTTATCACCACTAAACCAGCACTGCAAAAAATGCTAAAGAGACTTCTGTGTTGAAAAGAAGATATAAAGAGAAATAGAGAGAAACATAGGCATACAGAATTAAAATGGCAATAAGTACCTAATCAATAATAACTTTAAATGTAAATGGATTAAATGCTCTAATCAAAAGACAAAAGGTGCCGAAACCGGTTTGGCTCAGTGGATAGAGCATCAGCCTGCAGACTGAAGGGTCCTGGGTTCGATTCCTGTCAAGGGCATGTACCTTGGTTGCGGGCACATCCCCAGTAGGGGGTGTGCAGGAGGCAGCTGATCGATGTTTCTCTCTCATCGATGTTTCTAGCTTTCTATCCCTCTTCCTTCCTCTCTGTAAAAAAATCAATAAAATATATTAAAAAACAACAACAAGGAAACTGACTCTAAATGACACACCTGATCAGATGGATTTAATTGACATTTATATTACATTTCACCCCAAAGCTGCAGAATATACATTCTTCTCAAGTGGACATGGGACATTTTCAAAGATACACCACATCTTAGGACACAAACAAATCTCTGCAAATTCAAGAAGATTGAAATCATATCAAGAATCTTCTTAGATCACAATGGAATGAAATTAGAAATCAACTACGGTAAAAACACAAAAACATTCAAACACGTGGAGGCTAAATAGCATGTTTTTAAACAATGCATGGGTTACCAATGAGATCCAGAAAGAATAAAAAACTTCCTGGAAACAAATGAACACACAACAACCCCAAATCTAAGGGACACAGCAAAAGCTGTCTTGAGAGGGAAGTTCATATCACTACAGGCCTACCTCAAAAAAACTTGAAGAATTTATAATAAACTATTTAATCCTACAATTTAAAGAATTAGAAAGAGAACAACAAGAAAATCCCAGAGAACATAGAAGAAAAGAAATAATAAAGATTAGAGCAGAAATAAATGCCATAGAGACTAAAAAACAAAAAAATCAATGAAACCAATACCTGGTTCTTTGAAAAGATAAACAAAACCCTTAGCCAGACTAATCAAGAAATAAAGAGAGGACCAACTAAATAAAATCAGAAACAAAAGTGGAGAAGGAACAACTGAAACCACAGAAATACAAAGGATTGCAAGAAAATATGATGAACAACTATATGCCAACAAGCTGGACAATGTGGATGAAATGGACAAATTCCTAGAAAAAATACAATCTCCCAAAAATGAATCAGGAAGAAACAGAAAACCTGAATAGGCCAATAACAACTGAGGAAGTAGAAACAGTAATCAAAAAACTCCCAGCAAGCAAATGCCCAAGTCAAGACGGCTTGACAGTGGAGTTTTACCAAACATACAAAGAAGAACTAACACATGTATTTCTCAAACTATTCAAGAGGAAGAAACACTTCCAATTTTTTTTTAAATATAAATTTTTATTGATTTCAGAGAGGAAGGAAAAGGGAGAGATAGAAACATCAATGATGAGAGAAAATCATTGATTGCTGCCTCCTGCACAACCCACACTGGGGATTCAGCCCGCAACCCAGGCATGTGCCCTGACCAGGAATCGAACCGTGACCTCCTGGTTCATAGGTCGATGCTCCCGCTGAGCCATGCCAGTGGGGCACTTCCAAGCTCTTTTTATTAAGCCAGCATTATCTTAATTCCAAAACCAGATAAAGACATCAAAAGAAAGAGAATTATTGGCCAATATCCCTGATGAACGTAGATGCTAAAAGCCCCAACAAAATATTAACGAATCGGATCCAGAAATATATTAAAAAGATCATACACCATGACCAAGTGGGATTTATTCTAGGGATACAAGGCTGGTACAATAATCGCAAACCAAGAAACGTGATACATCACATAAACAAACTGAAAGACAAAAGTCACATGATCATATCAATATAAGCAGAAAAAGCATTCAACAAAATCCGACACCCCCTTTTTTTATTGTCTAAAGAGTTACATATGTCTCCTTTTTCCCTGATTGACCCCCTGCCACAGCTATTCCCACCCCAGGCAAGCCCCAACCGCCCCAGTGTCTGTGTCCATTGGTTATGCTAATATGCATGCATACAAGTCCTTTGGTTGCTCTCTAATCGCCCCCACCTCCCCTGCCATTTGTCTCTGGATCTATTTTATTTCATCAAATTATGTTGATTATTATATCCCACATATGAGT
Organism: Corynorhinus townsendii; assembly: GCA_026230045.1. Lineage (NCBI taxonomy): Eukaryota > Metazoa > Chordata > Mammalia > Chiroptera > Vespertilionidae > Corynorhinus > Corynorhinus townsendii. The sequence continues at coordinate 45,841,934 of JAPDVU010000006.1, forward strand.
GAGATCATGTGATATTTATCTTTCTCTGACTGGCTTATTTTGCTTAGCATCCAACACCCATTTTTTATAGACAATCTCAGCAAAGTGGGAATAGAGGGATAATATCTCAACATGATAAAGGCCATATGTGACAAACCTACAGCCAACATCCTACTCAATGGGCAAAACCTAAAACTATTTCCCCTAAGAACAGGTACAAGAAGGGATGTCTGCTTTCACCACTCTTATTCAAGATAGTGCTAGAAGTCCTAGTTACAGTGATCAGACAAGAAGAAGAAATAAAAGGAATCCAAACTGGAAATGAGGAAGTAAAACTGTTATTATTCACAGATGACATGATATTGTATATAGGAAAACCTAAAGACTCCACCAAAGCTACCAGAGTTAATAAATGAATTTGGCCAAGTAGCAGATACAAAATTAATATACAGAAATCAGTGGCATTTTTATATACAAATAATGACTCTCAGAAAGAGAAACAAAAAAAAAAATTCCTGCATGACCAGGAGGTCATGGCTTGATTCCTGGTCAGGGCACATGACCAGGTTTCGAACTCAATCCCAAGTGTGGGGTGTGCAGGAGGCAGCTGATCAATGATTCCCTCTAATCATGGATGCTTCTTATCTCTCTCCCTCTCTGAAATCAATAAAAATTTTTTTTAATATATTATTTATTTATTTATTTATTTATTTATTTATTTATTTATTTATTTTACAGAGAGGAAGGGAGAGGGACAGAGAGTTAGAAACATCGATGAGAGAGAATCATTGATCAGCTGCCTCCTGCACACCTCCTAAATGGGGATGTGTCCGCAACCAAGGTACATGCCCTTGATTGGAATAGAACCTGGGACTTTTCAGTCCACAGGCCGACTCCATCCACTGAGCCAAATCAGTTAGGGCAATAAAAATATTTTTTAAAGGAATTCCATTTACCATTGCAACAACAACAAAATGTATCTAGAAATAAATTTAACCAAGGCGGAAAAAGACCTGTACTCAGAAAACGATAGTACACTGAAGAAAGAAATAGAGGACGATACCAACAAATGGAAGCATACACCGTGTTCATAGATCAGAAGAATTAACATCATTAAAATGTCCATACTACCCAAAGCAATCTATAGATTCAATGCAATTCCTATTAAAATATCCATGGCGCCCTGGTGGTTGTGGCTCAGTTGGTAGGGTGTTGTTCCATGCACTGAAAGGGTCCGGGCACATTTCCACGTTGCAGGCTCACACTCCCAGCAGGGGGTGTGCAGGAGGCAGCTGATCAATGTTTCCCTCTCACATTGATGTGTGTCTCTCTCTTCTTCTCTATCTTCCTCTCTCTAAAAATCAGTAAGAAATATTTTTTTAATCTTTTAAAAATAAAATACCAATGGCATATTTCACAGATCTAGAAGAATGCTCTAAAAATTTATTTGGAACCAGAAAAGCCCCCTAATAGCCTCAGCAATCTTGAGAAAGAAGAATGAAGTTGGAGATATCACAATACCTGATATCAAACTATACTACAAGGCCACTGTAATCAAAACAGCCTGGTAATGGCACAAGAACAGGCATATAGATCAATGGAACAGAACAGAGAGCCAGAAATAAACCCACACCTTTATGATCAATTAATTTTTTACAAAGGAGGCAGGTACATACAATAAATGTTGTTGGAAAAGTTGGACAGGTAATACAAAAAAATAAAATAAAACTAGACCACCAACTTATACCATACACAAGAATAAACTCAAAATTGATAAAATACTTAAATTGAGAAACCATAAAAATCCTAGAAGACATAGGCAGTAAAATATCAGATATCTTGCAAAGCAATATTTTTGCTGATAAAACTCCAAGGACAAGAGGAACAAAGAAAAAATAAACAAATGAGACTACATCAAACTAAAAAATTTCTGCACAGCAAAAGAAACCATCAACAAAAATGAAAAGGGAGCCCTGGCCAGTGTGGTTCAGTTGGTTGGAGCGTTGTCATGGTATGGAAGGGTCATGGGTTTGATTGCCTGTTAGGGCACATATCCAGATTGCAGGCTTGGTCCCTAGTTGGGTGCATACAGGAGGCAAGGAGACAACTAATTGATCGATCTCTCTCTCTCTCCGCCTCTCTCTCCTCTAACTCTCTCTCTCAAACCAATGGAAACATATCCTTGGGTGAGCATTTAAAAAAATGAAAATAAAATGAACAGGGAACTCACTGTATGGAAGAACATATTCAGCAATGATACGTCTGATAAGGGGTTAGTTTCCAAAATATATAAAGAACTCCTACCACTCAACACCAGGAAGACAAACAATCCAATTTAAAAATGGGTAAAGAACCTGAATAGACACTTCTCCAATAAACATGAAAAAAAATCAACATCATTAATCATCAGTACATGAGTAGATAAAAAAAGCTATGGTACATTTATACAATGAAATACTATGCAGCTTTACAAAAAAAGGAACTCTTACCCTTTGCAACAGCATGGATGAACATGGAGATTATTAAGTGAAATAAGCCATTCAGAGAAAGACAAATACCATATGATCTCACTTATATGTGGAATCTAATGAACAAAATAAACAAGGTAGGGCCGGAGGCATGGATACATGGAACAGACCAACAGATCTCAGAGAGGAGGGGGGTTGAAAGCAATTAGTCAAAGAACATATCCTATATAATAAAGAGTTAATATGCAAATTGCCCCTCACGTCCTCACACAAGATGGCCACCCCCGTGTAGTCAAAGATGGCCACCACAAGAGGCCAGCAGGGGAGGGTCGTTGTGGGTGATCAGGCCAGCAGGGAAGGGCAGTTGGGGGGGGACCAGGCCTGCAAGAAGGGCAGGTAAGGGTGACCAGGCCAGCAGGGGAGGACAGTTAACGGTGACCCGGCCAGCAGGGGAGAGCAGTTGGGGGTGACCAGGCCTGCAGGGGAGGGCAGTTAGAGGCAATTGGGCCAGCAGCAGAGCAGTTAGGCATCTATCAGGCTGGTAGGGGAGTGGTTAGGGGGTGATCAGTCTGGCAGGCAGAAGCAGTTAGGGGCAATCAGGCAGGCAGGCAAGTGAGCAGTTGGGAGCCAGCAGTCCTGTATTCTGAGAGGGATGTCAGACTGCCCTCAAGGGAGCCCAGATTGGAGAGGGTGCAGGCTGGGCTGAGGGACACACACACACACACACACACACACACACACACACCCCATGCACGAATTTCGTGTACCGGGGCTCTAGTAGAAACTATAATTCTATTTATATAAAGATCAAAAGAAACAAAAGTTAGCTATATTGATTAGGAATGCATATTTAGATATAGATAATAAAACTCAAGAAGAACAAGGAAGTGATTAAAAGTCAGGATAGCCAGAAAAAAAAAGAGATTGTGATGGGTTTCTAGGGCATTAGCAAGGTTCTAGCTCTTTCCCTGGGTGAATTACTGTATTTACAATATTTTAAATTATACAATTTATGTTTTATGCAATTTTTGGTGTGTTATATTTCACATTTTTTAAAAATATATTTTATTGATTTTTTTACAGAAAGAAAGAGAGAGGGATAGAGAGTTAGAAACATTGATGATAGAGAAACATCGATCAGCTGCCTCCTGCACACCTCCTACTGGAGATGTGCCCGCAACTAAGGTACATGCCCTTGACCAGAATCAAACCTGGGATCCTTGAGTCCACAGGCCGACACTCTATCGACTGAGCCAAACCGGTCAGGGCTATGTTTCACATTTTGAAGTAAAAAATTAGAGTGCAATATAGGTGACTAGGTATATAAACTTGTACTGGGCAAGGCATAAGCATACTACCAAATGTAGAAACTATAAAAGAAAAAATTTAAATCTATGCTATTTAAGGATGTATATATAGTTCTTGGAATTAAAGGAAAAATATATGTGATTACTGTATAAACCAAGTGGGAACCTCTAGGAGAGAGAAGTAGCTATAATCACAAAGCCATACACAAAGTGCTTCTGGGTGCTGGTTTCTTGACCTAGGTGGTGGCAGCATAGATGCTTATGTTTTAACTATTTACTTAACTATATATTTATCATATTTCACAATGAAAAAAGTTATTTTAAAATATGTAAATTAAATATTCTTACCTGGATTCTTAAAACCAACTCCTGAATTCTTACAGTTCGGGCTTTTTCGACATAAGCTATCAGATCCATCATCTCTTCTGTTGTCTCAGGGATTTTTAATGCATGTTCTTTAATTGCTTCAAATTCACTGCAAATACTGACATAATACTGTGCTTTACTATAGTTATGGTAATGAATGCTGTATTATACTCAATGAATATGTTGTTATGATTACTATAAAATAGGAACTGTGATATCCTAAAAATAATTGGTTAATTCACTAAGATATCTTAAAATATTTAAGCATAACTTACCTAGTATAACTCAGCATACATCTATAAAATTAAGGTAACATTTTCATATAACATAGAGCATATTTTGGATCAGGCCCTAAATCTAAATCCTGCCTCAGCTGTTACTAGCATTGTGAACTTAGGCACATCTCTGAGGTTTAGTTTTCTATCTATAAAATAAAGTAAATAACATTCATCTTACTGGACTGTTGTAATATAACAATGAATGTAAAAGAGCCTAGTACATAGTATACTCTCATCCTATCTAATAAAGAGGGAATATTCTAATTGACCCTCACGCCATTGCAAAGATGACAGCACCGCAAGGAGGGAATATGCTAATTGACTGTCCCGCCCTCAAAGATGGTGGCACCCACAGCCAATAAGGAGGGAATATGCTAATTGACTGCCCCACCTTTAAAGATGGTGACACCCACAGCCACAAGATGGTGGTGCCCAGTCCCCTCAGCCCCACCGGGGCAGCAGGCACGTGGCAAGGCCAGGCCTGCCCCCAGGCGGGCCCAGCCACTCCTTGCACCTGCCTCCAGAATCCCCCAGTCCCCTCAGTCCCCAGCCACCCAGTGCCACCCAAGGCTCAAGTAAGCAGGACCAGCTGAGGCTTGTGCTGCTGGCAGTGGCAGCAGCAGAAGTGTGATGGAGCACTGCCTTCCCCTGATCGCCCAGTCACCTCCCACCCCTGAGGGCTCCTGGACTGTGAAAGGGGGAAGGCTAGGCTGAAGGACCCCCCACCAGTGCATGAATTTTCATGCACCAGGCCTCTAGTATGTGTGTGTGAGTGTGTGTGTGAGTGTGTGTGTGTGTGAGAGGCCTGGTGTGTGTGTGTGAGTGTGTGTGTGAGAGTGTGTGTGTGAGTGTGTGTGTGTGTGTACACATACACACACACACACACTCACACACACATACATATATATAATCCTGGGTTGCCTCAAAACTAGCCTCAAACAACAGCAAACAAAAAGAAACCAGACCAGGCCTGGCTGGTGGGACTCAGTTGGTTGGGTAGCGTCCTGAGCACCAGGAAAGTGCTGGTTCAATTCTAGGTTAAAGGCACATGTCCTGGGTTGAGGGCTCATCCCCAGTAGGAGGCAGCTGATAGATGTTGCATTCTCACATCAACGTCTCTCTCTTTCTCTCTCTTCAGAGAGAGGTAAGGATATCCCTCTCTCCGAAAAATCAATAAACTATCTTAAAAAAGAAAGAAAGAAACTAGATCAGTGGTACTACAAAGGAACCTCCCTGGAAGGCAGTTATGGAGAAAAACTTGTAAGTACTTATATTTTAACTAGAGGTCCAATGCATGAAGGCCCAATATAAGAATGGGCCTTCCTTCCCCCTGGTTGCTGGCAGCACCTTCACTCTGGCCGGAGCTGCCTTTCCACCTTTCTGCCTTCCCACACTGCCCAGAGGCCCTGAGTGGCTGGGGTGATGCGGAATGCCTGGCAAGCATCCCACCCCGTGCACAGCTGCTCAGCCCCTTTGTATGAAAATTAAGCTGCCATCTTTGTTGGGTTAATTTTCATACTCACTCCTGATTGGCTGGTAGGCATTGCAAAGGTACGGTCAATTAGCACGTTACTCTTTTATTAGGTAGATCCTTTGTTTTTAAACAAGTGTTATTATGAGCAAACTATTTCTTTTAGCCCAATACTTCTAAGTTTGGCAATAAATTCCACTTACCATTCATTTTCATTTCTATGTTTTGAAGCTATGTCATTTAATAATATATTTGCAAAGGCTCTTGCTTTATTTGTTAGGCCTGTCTTCAAATCTTCACAATCCAAACGAACCATAGGGAAATGAACCCACTGAGGTAAAAGCATTATTTCTGAGGCAAGGTTTAAAAATTTTTCTATAAACTTAAAAAAACACACACAAAAAAATGCTTAGCATTTTAAAATTCATCAGTCATTTTATATTACAGTATTGTGGTATAGTATTATGGTGGACTTCTTAATTATATAATATAAATGTAAACTCATTTCTTTTTGCTAATTGATTAAATTTGTCCCCTTTGTTGCATAAATCTTTTTTCACCTGTCCTTTCACTAAGGAATTTGCCAATCTACCAGTAAATATCCAATATGGTGCCATCTATAGCATCACTATTTAAAAATTTCAGGCCCTGGCTCAGCTGGTTAGAGCGTTGTTCCGATATAGCAACGTTGTGAGTTCAATCCAGTCAGGGCACATTAAAAAATCAACAAATGAAGGCACAAATAAGTGGAACAACAAATCAATGTTTCTTCTCTCAATATTCTCACATTCATTCTCTCATTCTCTCTCTCTCTCCCTCTCTCTCTCCCCCAACCCCCATACCTCTTTCTCTAAAATCAATAAATTTTAAAAATTTCAAATAAAAATTTCTAAAAGTGAAACTTTTCGCAGTAACTATTAAAAAAAAAACTTTTGCCAAAGTTAACTCATCTCTCTGTTTAGAAACAAATCTATATCATGTGGTAATTTGTGTAGCTAACAAATATTTGCTTGTGCCATACCTGATGCCTCACTGAAGATTCTAATGCAGTCTTCAGGAAAAGAAATATAAGGAATTTTTGGTTTTGACCAAAATAACCCAAAAAAGAAACACTGTGTTCTGCCATTACCAATAATCCAAGATAATAGAATTTATACAACTTCTTAATACCCAGACATGGGGATAATTTTAAAAAACTAAACAAAGTAATACAAAGAAAACCTAACAAGTTATGTTGCATTTTGTGAAAGTGAAATATTCCTACCAGCTTTGGGCAACTCTGACTTAATTCCATATTCAATCTTTAATGTTGCCTCTCTACCTTCTTATCCCATCTTCATCCCTCACCAAAATGCCCCATTCCTTTTTTTCTCTCCTTAAAGAGACTTTCCCTTTACTTCTCTCTCTCTCTCTCTCTCTCTCTCTCTCTCTCTCTCTCTCTCTCTCTCTATCTCTATCTCTATCTCTATCTCTATCTCTATCTCTATCTCTTCCCTACCCTATTTTTCTCTAGTCTCCATTCATTTTCATTTCTGTGGTTGAGCTTAAGGTTTTCAGTGTTTAGGGGAGCTGAGCATACTAATTAATTCAAAGACTACATTGAGCACCTGCCTGGTTCTTGGTTGGAAACATAGCAAAGAGACTAGAAAGAGCTGATGGACACTGGAAAAGAGACAGATATTTTCTTATTATCAAGTACCATCATCTAGTTTTCCTGGGATGTAATTAACAGATATGGAAATGGAAATTGTCTGGATCAAAGAAAATGTGGTACACTGAAAACACAAATGTCCATTTAAGTGCTATGCTATAATAAACTATGACTACATGCAATATATAGCATACAAACTATAATTATAGTATGTCTAGAATTGACAAAGAAATGCAGGGATATATACTAAACCTAAAAGCAAATTTTTAAAATATATTTTTATTCATTTCCTTCCTCTCTGAAATCAATAAAAATAAATATACATAGATACGTAGATAGATATTTGAAAGATATTAAAATAAATAAATCATATTTATACAGTGGAATACTATTCAGCGATAAAAGGAAGAAGTTACTGATAGACACAACATAGATAAATCTTAAAAACTTTACATTAATAAGAGAAACCAGACACAAATAAGTATGTATGTATGATTTCATTAGAAATGAAAAACCTAGAGTTACTGAAAGTATGTCAGAAGTTGCCTAAGGTCAGGTTTAGGGAGAACTGACTGGGATGGCATATAAAGAAACTTTCTGAGGTGGTGAAAACATTTTATATCTTGACTCTGGTGATAGTTGTATGGGTGCATAAATTTGTAAGAACTCATTTAACTATTCAATTTAAATGGGTGCATTTTATTATATGTAAACAAAACCTCAATAAAGTTGAATTTTTTTAAGTTAATAATTCTTGAAATTAATCAAGGATGGAAAAGGGAATGGATTGATTAAATAAATATGTGATTATGCAAACACAGTAAAATATTAGCTTCTAGGTGGAACTCTTCATAAAATTTCTTCAACTTCTCTGTATGCTTAAATATTTCATAATAAAATGTTGAAAAATTAAAATGTCTATATTGTACTTTATAAATAAAAACTAAAGAGTCAATAGGAAGAGAGAAGGTGAAAAAGCATAGTTTTAACCAATAGAACAAGGTCCCTTCAAAAGGTAGGAATCTTTTCTCATTTAATTACTTTTTCTCCACTACTTCTGGAATTATCGTTCTGAAACTCTGATCCAAGTATATTACTTCAATGGCTAAAAACAAAGTATAAACTTCTAAGCAAAGATACTTGAAGATTTTCACCTATAGTTCCAACTTACATTTCCAACTTCATATTCCTTTTTTCATTTATAAATGTATTTTTATTGTTGATACTAGAGACCCAATGCACGAAATTCGTGCACGAGGGTGGGGGGGGAGGTGTCCCTTAACCCAACCTGCACCCTCTCCAATCCAGGACTGCTGGCTCCCAACTGTTCACCTGCCTGCCTGCCTGATCACCCCTAACCACTCCCCTGCCAGCCTGATCGATGCCTAACTGCTCCCCTGCTGGTCCAATTGCCCCTAACTGCCCTCTGCTGCCAGCCTGGTCACCCCTAACTGCCCTCCCCTGCCAGCCTGGTTGCCCCTAACTGCCCTCCCCTGCAGGCCTGGCTGCCCCCAACTGCCCTCCCCTGCATGCCTGGTCCCCCGCCACTGCCCTCCCCTGCAGGCCTGGTTGCCCCCTACTGCCCTTTCTTGCAGTCCTGGTGCCCCCCAACTGCCCTCCCCTGAAGGCCTGGGTCCCCCCCCAACTGTCCTCCCCTGAAGGCCTGGTCGCCCCCAACTGTTCTTCTCTGCTGGCCCGGTTGCCCCTAACTGCCCTCCCCTGCAGGCCTGATTGCCCCCAACTGCCTTCCCTTGCAGGCCTGATCCCTCCCAACTGCCCTTCCCTTCCAGCCACCTAGTGGTGGCCATCTTCTGTTCACATGGGGGCAGCCATCTTTGACCACATGGGGGCAGCCATCTTGTATGTTGGAGTGATGGTCAATTTGCATATTATTCTTTTATTAGATAGGATTATTACAGATATCTCCCATTTCTCCCTCTTTGCCCCCCACAGACCCTACCCACCCCCAAGGTCTTTACTACCCTATTAACCATGTCCATGGGCTATGTATATAAATTCTTTAGTTTATCTCTTCTCATTCCACCCTTACCCCACATTGAGCTATGTCAGTCTCTTCCATGCCTCCCTGATTCAACTAAATCCACCTATAAACATCTACTTCAAAACCTAGCTAACTTACCACTGCTTTTAAAAACCTTCACCAAGGAGAAGCCAAGATAACGGCATAGGTAAACACCTAAACTGCTGCCTCGCACAACAATTTCAAAACTACAACTAAAAGACAAAACGTCTAGCACCCAGAACCACAGGAAAGCTGGCTGAGTGGAAGTTCTACAACTAGAAGGAAAGAGAAAAGAGCATTGAGACGTGCACGAGCGCTGAAAAGCAGAGGTACAGAGGCGCGTGATCCGGGCTGGCGGCAGGCATTGCTTTTTTCAACCCAAAGGGAGACAAGCCCCCGATTACTCTGAAATCCAGGCTCTGGGGAGACACGGGGGACCCAAACTCCTACGGGAGAAGCTGGACTGTCTGCCATTGAGGGTGGCTTGCTTGCAGAGCTGCGAGCAGGAATAATTGTTTACTGCACTGGGGCACGGGACTCGCGGATGCCGTCGGGGACGCAGAGCTGGCTAACTAGCAGCCATTGCTGTTTGCCACGACCTAGCCTAGTGACACCCTGAGGCCCCGCCCTGCACAACCTACAAACCCACCCAAGCTCCAAGCAGCGGATTTAGCATAAGAAAGGCCTGCCCTATTGCAGCTTAACCTAGCAAACTTCCAGCCTGTGTCAGACAGCTCCAAAACCTCCAAACCCCAAGCAAAGAGGAAAAAAACAGTAGCTCTCACTGTAGCTCCTGCTGGGTGGCCTCAGACAGTAGCTGACCTGAACCCCATTGGAGATCCAGAAGCCAGTGTACATAGTGGTCAGTGTGAGACACCAGATTTCAACTCCTCACATCCATAAGTGACACATTCAAGAGGCAGACTCAGTGAGCACCAAAGCCCCACTGAAACAAGTCCTGCCCCATAAGCGTGTCTTCAGCGTAGCAGTTCTTCCATTATAGACACAGCGAGTGCTCACAGCTAATTGGCCTAGAGTTCAATTCCTCCCAGTGTATCAACAGTAATTAAGGCTTACCTACACAAAGACTTTGCACTCAGCCCACAAAGGGGTGTACCAAGAGCATCCACCTCTGTGATTGAGGAGGCTGAGCTACTGCCCCCTAGAGATCACCTACCACACAAAGCTACTCCATCAACACAGGGAAGCAGCCAAAATGTGGAGACAAAGAAACATGTCACGAATGAAAGAAACGGAGGAAAGCAAACTACTGGATGACATAGAGTTCAGAACCACATTTATAAGGTTACTCAAGAGTCTTCTTAAAACCGCTGAGAAACTTGATGAGACCTTTAAGGATATTAATGAGAATGCCAAAAAAATGGAAAAGGATCAGTCAGAAATGAAGCATACACTGTCTGAAATAAAGAATATACAGAAACTCAACTGTAGATCAACGTACCCCAAGAATCAAACCAAAGATCTGAAATATGTGGAAACAAAAAACATCCAACCAGAAAAACAAAAAGAAAAAAGAATCCAAAAATATGAAGATAGTGTAAGGAGCCTCTAGGACAACTTTAAGCGAACCAACATCCGAATATTTGGGGTGCCAGAAGAAGGGAGAGAGCAAAATATTGAAAACCTATTAGAAGAAATAATGACAGAAAACTTCCCCCACCTGGTGAAAGAAATAGACTTACAAGTTCAGGAAGCGCACAGAACCCCATACAAGAGGAATCCAAAGAGGACCACACCAAGACACATCATAATTAAAATGCCAAGGGCAAAAGACAAAGAGAGAATATTAAAAGCAGTTCAAAGTGCTGAACAGCAAGAACCTACAACCAAGATTACTCTACCCGGCAAAGCTATCATTCAGAGTTGAAGGTCAGATAAAGAGCTTCACAGACAAGAAAAAGCTAAAGGAGTTCATCGCCACCAAACCAGGATTAAATGAAATGCTGAAGGGTATTCTTTAAGAAGAGGAAGAAGAAGAAAAAGGTAAAGATAAAAATTATGAACAACAAAATGACATCAAATACATACCTACCAACAAGTGAATCTAAAAATCAAGTGAATAAAAAATCTGAAGAACAGAATGGACAGGTGAATATAATAGAATGAGGGACATAGAAAGGGAGTGGACTGATGATTCTCAGGGGAAGCAGGTGTGAGGGGTGCGGGAAGAGATTGGAGAAAAATCTTACTCCTATGGATGAAGACAGTGGCGGTGAGTAAGGGCATGGGGTGGGGTGGGGAATCAGGTGGAGGGGAGCTCTGGGGGAAAAAAAAAAAGAGGAACACCTGTAATAATCTGAACAATAAATATTTATTTGAAAAAAAAAAAAACCTTCACCAAGACTAGTGAAAAGGAAACCAAGATGGTGGCATAGATAAGCACCCAAACCACTGCCTCGCACAACAATTTCAAAACTACAACTAAAAGACAGAACGGACACCATCCAGAACCACAGGAAAGCTGGTTGAGTGGAAATTCTACAACTAGAAGGAAAGAGAAAAGCTCACGGAGAATTGGAGGAACAAAAAGGGTTGAGGTACCACAAAGGGTCTTTGTGCGCACAGAGAGGAAGGGCGACTGAGAGCCTGGCTGACTTTCTCTGGCGGGAGGGGGAAGGAAGCCCCCGACTGCAATGAACCCCAGTTCTGACTGCACTGAACCCCAGTTCCAGGCAAAACCCCATGGACCCAGGCTCATACAGGGGGAGTCTGGACTGTCAGGTAGACAGAAAGGCACTCGGAGACTCAGAGACCTGGGGGAGGGGGTCTGTAGGCGCATGCGCCAGTATGCACAAAGACTGAGGAGGTTGCCACAGGCTTTATTTGGCAGAAGGGAGTTGGAAGTTCCTGACTCCACTGAACCCCAGTTCTAACTGCACTGAACCCCAGTTCCAGGCGAGCCCCTGGGGACCCACGCTCTTGCGGGGGGAATCTGGACTCTCGGGCGGAGGTTCGGGAGCCAGGGAAGGCAGGGGTCTGGAGGCGAGTGCGTGCAAGGGCAGGGCTGACAGGAAGCCAAGACTGTCTGCTCCGCCCTGAGACTCCACCCCATCCAAGCTGAGCACAGAGGCTTTTGCAATTTGGCAAGTCTAATCCTATAAGGCTGTCTCCAGCACCCAACTTCTCCCAGCGTAGACACAGCTGATCCTCACAGCCAACTGGCCTGGAGATCAATTCCTCTCAGTGATACCAACAACAATCAAGACTTAACTACAACAAGGCTGTACACACAGTTCACAAAGGGGTGCACCAAGAGTGTCCACCTCAGGTAACTGGGAGGCCGACCCACTGGGCCATATAGGAAACCTAGCACACAAAGCTACCCTACCAACTCAGGGAAGCGGCGAAAATGCGGCAACAAAGAAACAGATCACAAACGAAAGAAATGGAGGAAAACAAACGACTGGATATAGAATTCAAAACCACGGTTATAAGGCTTTTCAAGAATATCCTAGAAAAGGCCAATAAATATAACGAGACTCTCAAAGATATGAAAAAGGGCCAACTAGAAATTAAACATACACTGACTGAAATAAAAAATATTATACAGAGACCCAACAACAGACTAGATGAACGCAAGAATCAAGTCAAAGAATTGAAATACAAAGAAGCAAAAAAACACTCAACCGAAAAAGCAAAAAGAAAAAAAAATCCAAAAAGTTGAAGATAGTGTAAGAAGCCTCTGGGACAACTTCAGGTGTACCAACATCAGAATTATGGGTGTGCCAGAAGAAGAGAGAGAGCAAGATACTGAAAATGTATTTGAAGAAATAATGACTGAAAACTTCCCCCACCTGGTGAAAGAAATAGACTTACAAGTCCAGGAAGCGCACAGAACCCCAAACAAAAGGAATCCAAAGAGGACTGCACCAAGACACATTATAATTAAAATGCCAAGAGCAAAAGACAAAGAGAGAATATTAAAAGCAGCAAGAGACAAATAGTTAATTACCTACAAGGGAGCACCCATACGGTTGTCAGCTGATTTCTCAACAGAAACTGTGCAGGCCATACGGGAGTGGCAAGAAATCTACAAAGTGATGAATAGCAAGAACCTGCAACCAAGATTACTCTACCCAGCAAAGCTATCATTCAGAATTGAAGGGCAGATAAAGAGCTTCACAGATAAGAAAAAGCTAAAGGAGTTCATCACCACCAAACCAGTATTATATGAAATGCTGAAAGGTATTCTTGAAGAAGAGAAAGAAGAAGAAAAAAGTAAAGATAAAAATTATGAACAACAAATACATATCTATCAACAAGTGAACCTAAAAATCAAGTGAATTAAAAACCTGAGGAACAGAATAAACTGGTGAATATAATAGAATCAGGGGCATAGAAATGGAGTGGACTGATAATTCTCAGAGGGAAAGGAGTATGGGGGTGTGCAGGAAGAGACTGGACAAAAATCATACACCTATGGATGAGGACAGTGTGGGGGAGGTAAGGGCAGAAGGTGGGGTGGGAACCGGGTGGAGGGGAGCTATGGGGGGAAAGGAGAAACAATTGTAATAATCTGAATAGAGATATATTTAAAAAAGTAGACACTAAAAAAAAATCAAACACAAAAAAAACCCTTCACCAATTTCCCAAAGCAAAAGCAATCATTTCCTCTTCTGTGCTTTCACAACACTTCATCCATATCTGTATTCCAGTACTTATCTCAATATTTCTATTAATATGTCTAGCTTCCAGGCCAAGTATAAGCTCCTGAGAGCAATGTTAATGTATTATTTATTTTTACATCACTAAAATCTTGCTAGATGTCTGAATGTGATGAAGAAATTTTTGTTGAATCAATGACTGAGTAAATTGAATGACTAAAGAAATTATGAGGTAAATCTGTAAGTTTACTAAAATGATGTTTTGAATAAATTCTACTAACTTTAATTGAAACATTTATTTTCTAGAATAAAAATATTATAATTTTAAAAGGATATTCAAAAGGCAATAATGGAAAACAGAATTATCACTTACCTCTGTGTATTCATCAAAAGTATGATCTTCCGCCTGAAAAGTCTCTATCATTTCAACTGCAGTGCCATCAAGGAGCCAATTATATTTTTCAACTGAAAATTAATAATCTAATTTGAATATCAGTAATACCCTTTTAAAAAGATAAGGCATGGAATAGAATAGCTTCTTCAATTAATTATTATTACGGAGTATTAACATATTAGTACATTAATAAAAATAGAATAAAATAGACTTAAGCAAACCAGGTTAAACACAGATGTTTTAAAATAAAGATAAAAGGGTATGTAATGATCTTAAAATAATTTAAGAGATAAAAATAAGCCAGTTAATAAAAGATTTTGCTTAAGGTATCAAATAACAATTATCCATCCTGACTTCATACACCCTTGAGAAGACTATAAACTTGAGCTGCTATTCTTATAGATTACTTTGGTTTTACCCTTAATTTAGCTTTCTTCTTATTCCAGCATCTCTTTCTACCTTTTGGCTTTATCACCCTGATCCAGTTAGTATTCTCTCTTTGGACCAGACAACAGAATTCAAGTTTCTTAGCTTTGATCCTTGATGGTGCCAACAGCTATGTCCATGCTAACTTCTGGCTCTCCCTGCTCTTTCATGACAGCCCCAGACAACCAAATACCAGCCAAATTCTAGTAAAAATAAAATGTCATTCTTTTATAATAAAAAGTTATAATATTATATTTATCACATATACCGTATGTCTCATAGTGTTGTCTTGCACCTTCTAAGTTACGATGTACTGCCACCTTTAGCACATTAAGTGCCCACTGTAACACGTGTTCTGGAAGTTCTGTGTCAAGATTTACAGCTGGTGAAGTTGCTGATAGCCAAGAGGGTACTGATTGGACATTCTAACATAAATAAAAATGACAGTTTATGAAATAGCTATCTGTATAATTGGTCTACTAGTAGATCTTATATTTTTGAACATTCTTTTCAGATTTTAGTGGCCCAAGAAAAGATAACTTGATGCAAAATAATGATTTAAAGTTGTATAGTTTGTAATCCTTTATAATAAAAGAGAAACATGTAAATTGACCATACCTCCACTACACTCACCAGCCAATCAGGAATGAGTATGCAAATTAACCCAACAAAGATAGCAGGTTAATTTGCATACACAGGCTCCAAGTGGCCTGGGTCCCGGGAACATCCTTGGGACCCAGGCCACTCCTAGCCTGTAGGCCCATGCATATGCCCTGAGCGGCTGGGGTCCCAGAATGCCCCCAGCCACTCCAGGTCTATGGGTGCAGGTGCCAAATGGATGTTCCTGCCCCGCTGCTGCTTGCACGTGCACCAGTGCCAAGCAGCGGCCCAGGTCCATGCCCCCCAGCCCACAATGCGGGGTGCCCACAACACAGGGCTGCCAGCCTGGGGGGCATACCCCCCCAGGCCGTGGGGACACACCACTAGCCCAATGGACACAATGCAGGGGGTCCTCTGCGCATGAGCTGTAAAGGAAACACCTTTTCTTTCTTTTTTTAAAAAAATATATTTTATTGATTTTTTTACAGAGAAGAGGGGAGAGGGAAAGACAGTTGGAAACATCGATGAGAGAGAAACATCAATCAGCTGCCTCCTGCACACTCCCCACTGGGGATGTGCCCCCAGCCAAGGTACATGCCCTTAACAGGAATCAAACCTGGGACCCTTCGGTCTGCAGGCCGATGCTCTATCCACTGAGCCAAACCAGTTCGAGCGTAAACACCTTTTCTGACCACGCATTGGCTAAGCTCCCTGTAAGCTGCCACTTGCAGTGTTCTTGGTAACTTGGGTTATAAGAATCCAAGAAGGTGATCTAGGGTTTTTCCACCACCCTCCTGGAGGAAAAAGTGAAGGTCCACTGCTGGAGGGGCTAAAAAATGTCATATCCTGCCCTAGTCGGCTTGGCTCAGTGGATAGAGCTTCGGCCTGCCAATCGCAGGGTCCGGGTTCGATTCTGATCAAGGGCATGTACCTAGGTTACAGGCTCCTCCCTGGCCGGGGCCCAGGTCAGGGCTCATGCAGGAGGCAAACAAAGTGTCCCTCTCACATTGATGTTTCTCTCTGTCTCTCCCTCTCTCTTCCACACTCTCTAAAAATCAATGGAAACATATCTTCAGGTGAGGATAAAAGAAAAAAGGAAAGAAAGAAATGTCATATCCTATGAAAGACACATCTTGAAAATGCCTAAAGAAAGATGTCATTTTTTCATAATGAAGGGACTAGAGTCCGTGTTGACGTAAATACCTTGGCAGCTGCGGTGGCTGGTAGTGGCTGCAGCAACAGGGTGATGGGGCTGGCAACTTCCCCTGACCAGCCTGGTCTCCTGAGGGCTCCCAGTCTGTGAGAGGGGGCAGGCTGGGCTGAGGGACACCCCCCTCCCCCAATGCACGAATTTCGTACACCAGGCCCCTAGTCTAATATAAAACTTAAGTTGGGTTAGTTTTCTATCATTCAACAAATATTTATTGTATAAGTATAATGTCAAAGTGACTATACTAGAAAGCTCTAGAAGAAAACAAACATAACTTGGATCATGTACTTAAGTGGCTAACAACTCAGTAGGGAAGCTGAGACATGCATAAAAATGTCATAACTACACTAAGACTTCTAAGAGCAAACATTATCTTCAACCAGAAGACTTTCTCAAAGACAAAGCACTTTATTTTAACGTAAAATAACTTGGAGTATGGAAATAAAGAGTTGTTACATTTTATGTATATAAATACTTTATAGAGCTTCAACTCAATTTAAAATGTTGAAAAAGAGCCATACAAAGAAACCTGATAGATAAGGATGAATACCTGCAGAGCTTCAGCTATTCTCTCTACCAAACCAAAAACAACATCTTCCAAATCTTGAAAGGTAGGGTAAAATTCCATTTTATCATCATCAAATGTCAATTCCATCTTAAATATTGGCAGCCCTCGTTCATCTTCTTGGTCAAAGAGTTTTACAAATCCTTCTATAGTTCTTTTTAAGAGATCCTTTATCTGCATAATAGTATAAATTACTATTAATTTTAAAAGTACAAGTTCAATCTTTAACTAAAATAAGTCTATAATTAAGTCATTCTATCAATCCATTTAGTCCTGAAAATTATCTTCATTCAACACATATGTTCTTTTATTGTTGTTGTTAATCCTCACCTAAGGACATTGTTTTCCATTGCTCTTCAGAGAGAGTGGAAAGGAGTGAGGGTTGGAAGAAGAGAGAGAAAGAGAGAGAAACATCGATGTGAGAGAGACATCCACTGGTTGCCTCCCGCACTCACCCAAACAGGTGTGGGGAGTAAACCTGCAATCCAGGTACATGCCCTTGACCAAGAATCCTACACAAAACCCTTAGGTATGTAGGGAGACACTCTAACACTGAGCCATGCCAGCCAGGGCTCTTTTTTTAAATCCTCACCCGAGGATATGTTTTTATTGATTTTAGAGAGAAAGGGAGAGAGAGAGAGAGAGACAGAAACATTGATGTGAGAGAGAAACATTGATCAGTTGCCTCCCATTAGCAACTGACCCAGGATCAAACCCACAATCTAGGTATGTACCCTGACCAGGAAATGAACCCACAACCATTTTGGTGTATGGGATGACACTCCAACCAACTGAGCCACCGGTCAGAGCAGCACAGTATATTCTAAATAAATGTAGTCTAAAATAATAAAAGAAAAAATATATGCAAACTTTCATATTTTTATAGAATATCAAAAATCTTAAAATGGCAACTCAGAATCTTCCACACTCTAGTAATTTTGCCCCGATATAGAAAACATTTTAGAAGACCAAAAAACATGGTGAAGACGGAGGGTAGGGGAGCCCTGACCCTGAGGGTGGGGGTGTCATGGGATGTCATGCACATGGGGTGAGGAGCATTGGTAAAGATACAGCTAGCTGCTATTGTCACAAGAGGAAATTGTTCAATATTCATAAATTTTGTGAGCCCATTACCAAATCTTTGGAAGCTTGAAAATCATCATGGTGGGAATATTTATGCCATGGAAATTAGCAAACAGTATAAATCAGAGTGGTTATTGTTATTGTTGTTTCTGGAGAGCCAAATTTCCAGCACACCATTTGTTTAGGGTGAAGTTACTGTAACTTAGAAATGTGTGCAATACATGACCAAAGTATGAATAATATCTCTCTCTCTCTTTCTGTGTGTGTGTGTGTGTGTGTGTGTGTGTGTGTGTGTATGTATATATATATATATATATATAAAAGCCAAGCAACCAGCACGCTGAAACGACCGGAACAACTGATTGCTATGACTCTCACTGTTGTCAGCCAACCAGCCTGATGGGAGGGGCGGTTCCTCCCGCCGGCCAGCCCCGCCCCCAATCAGCCCCCCATATCCCGGTAAGAGGCAAGGCTGGCCGGCTAACCTCCCGTGTCCCCTCCCCGCCGCTGGCCTGGCCCAATCAGCCCCCATTGGCGCAGTCCAACTGGAATACACCCGTGCACAAATTCATGCACAGGGCCTCTAGTTTATGCTTATCATTAACCAACTGTTTGGAAATTTACCCAAAAAGACAAATATAGATCTAAATGATCTTCAAAATGTTCCTCATCTCACCTGGCCAATGTGGCTCAGTGGTTGAGTCTCGACCTATGAACCAAGAGGTCATGGTTTTTTTGGGGGAACTTTTATTAAATTTCTTGATTGATTAAGGTATTACATGTGTCCTAATCCCCGCATTACCCTCCCAACCCCCCGACTCATGCCCTCACCACCACCATCCCACGTTGTCTGTGTCCATTGGTTAGGCTTATATGCATGCATACAAGTCCTTTGGTTGATCTCCTTCCCTTATCTCACCCTCCACTACCTTCCCTCTGAGGTTTGATGATCTGATAGATGTTTCTCTGTCTCTGCATCTATTTTTGTTCATCAGTTAATGTTGTTCATTATATTCCACAAATGTGTGAGACCATGTGATATTTATCTTTCTCTGTCTGGCTTATTTCACTTAGCATAAAGCTCTCCAGTTCCATCCATGCTGATGCAAATGGTAAGAACCCCTTCTTTTTTACCACAGCGTAGTATTCCATTGTGAAGATGTACCACAGTTTTTTAATGCACTCATGTGCTGATGGGCACTTAGGCTGTTTCCAAATCTTACCTATGGTGAACTGTGCTGCTATGAACATAGGGGTGCATATATCTTTCTGATTCGTGTTTCTACTTTCTAGGGATATATTCCAAGAAGTGGGATCACTGGGACAAATGGGAGTTCCATTTTTAGTTTTTTCAGGAAACTCCATACTGTTCTCCATTGAGTGGCTGGACCAGTCTGCATTCCCATCAGCAGTGCACGAGGGTTTCTTTTTTCCGTATCCTTGCCAGCACTTGTCATTTGTTGATTTGTTGATGATGGCCATTCTGACAGGTGTGAGATGGTACTGCATTGTTGTTTTGATTTGCATCTCCCTGATGATTAGTGACTTTGAACATGTTTTCATATGTCTATTGGCCTTCCTTCTGTCTTCTTTCAAAAAGTATCTATTTAGGTCCATTGCCCATTTTTTTAATTGGGTTATCTTCCTTTTGTTAACCTGCAAGAGTTCCCTGTAAATGTTGGAAATTAAACCCTTATGGGTGATAACATTGGCAAATAAGTTCTTCCAGGCAGTGGGCTTTCTTGTTGTTTTGTTCATGGTTTCTCTTGCTGTGCAAAAGCCTTTTATTTTCATGTAGTCCCATTTGTTTATTTTCTCTTTAGTTTCCATTGCCCTAGGAGCAGTATCAGTGAAGAAATTGCTTCGACATATGTCAGAGATTTTTCTGGCAGTGGATTCCTCTAGTATTTTTATGGTTTCTCGTCATATGTTTAAGTCCTTGATCCATTCTGAGTTTATCTTTGTGTATGGTGTAAGTTGGTGGTCTAGTTTCATTTTTTTGCATGTATCTGTCCAATTTTCCCAACACCATTTATTGAAGAGACTGTCTTGACTCCATTGTATGTTCATGCCTCCTTTGTTGAATATTGAGCATAGTGATTTGGGTCGATTTCGGGGTTCTCTATTCTATTCCATTAATCTATATGTCTGTTCTTGTGAAAGTACCAGGCTGTTTTGAGAACAGTACCTTTGTAATACAACTTGATATCTGGTATTAAGATCCCACCTACTTTATTCTTCTTTCTCAGGATTGCTGCAGCTATTCAGGGTCTTTTTTTATTCCAGATGAATTTGTGGAGAGTTCTTTCCAGGTTTGTGAAATATGCCGTTGGTATTTTAATGGGGAATGCATTGAATCTACAGATTGCTTTGGGTAGTATGCACATTTTGATGATGTTGATTCTACCAATCTGTTTACTTCTTCCTCTATCTCTTTTTTTCAGTGTCCTGTAGTTTTCCGTATATAGGTCTTTTACCTCCTTAGTTAAGTTTATTCATAGGTATCTTTAATTTTTTTGGTGCGATGGTAAATAGGATTGCTTTTTTAGTCTCTCTGTATGTTCATTATTGGTGTATAGAAATGTCATTGATTTCTTGGCATGGATTTTGTATCCTGCTACATTGCCAAATTCATTTATTAACTCTATTAGTTTTCTGATGGAGTCTTTAGGGTTTTTAATGTACAGTATCATGTCATCTGCGAATAAGGACAGTTTTACTTCTTTTCCAATTTCGATGCCTTTTATTTCTTCTTCTTGTCTGACTGCAATGACTAGTACTTCCAGTACAATGTCAAACATGAGTGGTGAGAGTGGGCATCCCTGTCTTGTTCCTGTTCTTAGGGGATATGGTTTTAGTTTTTGCCCATTGAGTATGTTGTTGGCTGTGGGTTTGTCATATATAGTTTTTATTATGTTGAGGTATGACCCTTCTATTCCCAACTTGCTGTGAGTTTTTATCAAGGAAGGGTGTTGGATTTTGTCAAATGCTTTCTCTGCGTCAATTGATATGACTATGTGGTTTTTAATCTCTCAATTTGTTTATGTCATGTATCACGTTTATTGATTTGCAGATATTGTACCATCCTTGCATCCCCAGGATAAATGGGTTAAATGCCCCAATCAAAAGACACAGGGTAACGGATTGGATAAGAAATCATGACCGGAGAGAATCCAAGATGGCGGTGTAGGTAAACACCTAAACTGCTGCCTCCTGCAACAATTTCAAAAATACAACTAAAAGAAAAAACATCTATCACCCAGAACCACGGGAAAGCTGGCTGAGTGGAAGTTCTGCAACTAGAAGGAAAGAGAAAAGAGCATTGAGACGTGCACAAGCGCTGAAAAGCTCAGGTACGGAGGCGCGTGATCCAGGCTAGCGGCGGGCGTTGCTTTTTTCAACCCGAAGGGAGACAAGCCCCTGATTACTCTGAAATACAGTTTCTAGGGAGACGCGGGGGACCCAAACTCCTACGGGGAGAAGCTGGACTGTCTGCCAGTGAGGGTGGCTTGCTTGCAGAGCTGCGCACTGGAATAATTGTTTACTGCACTGGGGCACGGGACTGCCGACAAGGGACGCAGAGCCGGCTAACTAGCAGCCATTGCTGTTTGCCACGCCCTAGCCTAGTGACGCCCTGAGACCTCGCCCTGCACAACCTACAAACCCACCCAAGCTCTAAGCAGTGGCTTTTGCATAAGAAAGCCCTGCCCTATCACAGCTTAACCTAGCAAACTTGCAGCCTGGGTCAGACAGCTCCAAAACCTCCAAACCCCAAGTAAAGAGGAGAAAACTGTAGCTCTCACTGTAGCTCCTGCTGGGTGGCCTCAGACAGTAGCTGACCTGCACCCCATTGGAGATCCAGAAGCCAGTGTACCTAGTGGTCAGTGTGAGACACCAGATTTCAACTCCTCACATCCATAAGTGACACATTCAAGAGGCAAACTCAGTGAGCACCAAAGCCCCACTGAAACAAGTCCTGCCCCATAAGCGTGTCTTCAGCGCAGCAGTTCTTCCATTATAGACACAGCGAGTGCTCACAGCTAATTGGCCTGGAGGTCAATTCCTCCCAGTGTACCAACGGCAATTAAGGCTTAACTACACCAAGACTTTGCACTCAGCCCACAAAGGGGTGTACCAAGAGCATCCACCTCATGTAATTGAGGAGGCTGAACTACTGCCCCCTATAGATCACCTACCACACAAAGCTACTCCATCAACATAGGGAAGCAGCCAAAATGTGGAGACAAAGAAACATGTCACGAATGAAAGAAACAGAGAAAAGCAAACTACTGGATGACATAGAGTTCAGAACCACATTTATAAGGTTACTCAAGAGTCTTCTTAAAACCGCTGAGAAACTTGATGAGACCTTCAAGGAGCTTAATGAGAATGCCAAAAAAATGGCAGAAGATCAGTCAGAAATGAAGCATACACTGTCTGAAATAAAGAATATACAGAAACTCAACTGTAGATCAACGTATCCCAAGAATCAAACCAAAGATCTGAAATATGTGGAAACAAAAAACATCCAACCAGAAAAACAAAAAGAAAAAAGAATCCAAAAATATGAAGATAGTGTAAGGAGCCTCTGGGACAACTTTAAGCGAACCAACATCCGAATTTTTGGGGTGCCAGAAGAAGGGAGAGAGCAAAATATTGAAAACCTATTAGAAGAAATAATGACAGAAAACTTTCCCTACATGGTGAAAGAAATAGACTTACAAGTCCAGGAAGCACACAGAACCCCATACAAGAGGAATCCAAAGAGGACCACACCAAGACACATCATAATTAAAATGCCAAGGGCAAAAGACAAAGAGAGAATATTAAAAGCAGCAAGAGATAAACAGTTAATTACCTACAAGGGAGTACCCATACGACTGTCAGCTGATTTCTCAACAGAAACTATGCAGGCCAGAAGGGAGTGGCAAGAAATATTCAAAGTGATGATCCGCAAGAACCTACAACCAAGATTACTCTACCCAGCAAAGCTATCATTCAGAGTTGAAGGTCAGATAAAGCGCTTCACAGACAAGAAAAAGCTAAAGGAGTTCATCGCCACCAAACCAGGATTACATGAAATGCTGAAGGGTATTCTTTAAGAAGAAGAAGAAAAAGGTAAAGATAAAAATTATGAACAACAAAATGACATCAAATACATACCTACCAACAAGTGAATCTAAAAATCAAGTGAATAAAAAAAATCTGAAGAACAGAATGGACTGGTGAATATAATAGAATCAGGGACATAGAAAGGGAGTGGACTGACGATTCTCAGGGGAAGCAAGTGTGAGGGGTGCGGGAAGAGATTGGACAAAAATCTTACTCCTATGGATGAAGACAGTGTTGGGGGGTAAGGGCATGGGATGGGGTGGGGATTCAGGTGGAGGGGAGCTATGGGGGGAAAAAAAGAGGAACACCTGTAATAATCTGAACAATAAAGATTTATTTAAAAAAAAATCATGACCCATATATCTGCTGTCTACAAGAAACCCACCTCAGAAAAAAAGACACACACAGACTGAGGGTGAAGGGATGGAAAAAGGTTTTTCAGGTGAATGGAAATGAAAAAAAAAAGCTGGGGTAGCAATACTTATATCTGACAAATTAGATCTGAAAGTGAAGGACATAATAAGAGATAAGGAAGGCCACTTCATAATACTAAAGGGAGCAATCCAACAAGAAGAAATAACTCTGGTAAACATAAACACACCCAATACAGGAGCACCCAGATACATAAAAAAAACTCCTGGATGATATGAAAGAAGAGATTGACAGCAATACAATCATATTAGGAGACTTTAATACCCTACTAACACTATGGGACAAATCCTCGAAACAAAAAATCAGAAAAGAAACATCAATCCTAAATGACTCACTAGACCAGATGGAATTAATTGACATCTTCAGAACATTTCACTCCAAAGCCACAGAATATACATTCTTCTCAAGTGTACATGGGTCATTTTCAAAGATAGACCATACGTTGGGACATAGGCAAAGTCTTTTCATATTCAAGAAGATAAAATCATATCAAGCATCTTCTCAGATCACAGTGGCGTAAAACTGGAAATCAACTACAATAAAAACAATCCAAAAAAATCAAACACATGGATACTAAACAGCATGTTATTAAACAATGACTGGGTTACCAGAGAGATCAAGGAAGAAATAAAAGATATCATGGCAACAAATGACAATGAAAACACAACAATCCAAAATTTATGGGACACAGCAAAAGCAGCCTTGAGGAGGAAGTTCACAGTTCTACAAGCCTACTGCAAAAAACAAGAAACAATGGTAATAAATTACCTAACCCTACAACTCAAAGAGTTAGAAAGAGAGCAACAAGAAAAGCCCAGTGTAAGCAGAAGGAAGGAAATAATAAAGATCAGAGCGGAGATAAATGACATTGAGACAAAAAAAAAAAAAAAACAATACAAAAGATCAAAGAAACCAAGACCTGGTTATTTGAAAGGATAAACAAGATTGATGAGCCTCTAGCCAGGCTCACCAAGAAGCAAAGAGAGAGGACCCAAATAAACAAAATCAGAAATGAAAGAGGTGAAATAACAACAGATCCCACCGAAATACAAAGGATTGTTAAAAAATACTATGAAGAACTCTATTCCAACAAACTGGACAACCTAGAAGAAATGGACATATTCCTAGAAAAATATAACCTTCCAAAACTCAATCAGGAAGAATCTAAACATTTCAATAAGCCAATAACTATGGAAGAAATTAAAGCAGTCATCAAAAAGCTTCCAGCAAAAAAAAAGCCCGTGGCCAGACAGCTTCACAGGGGAGTGTTACCAAACATTCAAGTAAGAACTAAACCTATCCTCCTCAGACTATTCCAAAAAATTCAAGAGGAAGGAACACTTCCTAGCTCATTCTATGAAGCCAGCATCACCCGAATACCAAAATCAGATAAAGACAATACAATAAGAGAGAATTACAGGCCAGTATCCCTCATGAACATAGATGCCAAAATCCTCAACAAAATTCTAGCAAATCGGATCCAGCACTACATCAGAAAGATCATAGAACATGATCAAGTAGGATTTATCGCAGGAATGCAAGGATGGTACAATATCCGCAAATCAATAAACGTGATACATCACATAAACAAATTGAGAGATAAAAATCACATAGCCATATCAATTGATGCAGAAAAGCATTTGACAAAATCCAATACCCTTCCTTGATAAAAATTCTCAAACAAGGTGGGAATAGAAGGATCATACCTCAACATAATAAAAACTATATATGATAAACCCACAGCTAACATCATACTCAATGGGCAAAAACTAAAACCATATCCCCTAAGAACAGGAACAAGACAGGGATGCCCACTCTCACCACTCCTGTTTGACATTGTACTGGAAGTACTAGCCATTGCAATTAGACAAGAAGAAGAAATAAAAGGCATCCAAATTGGAAAAGAAGAAGTAAAGCTGTCCTTATATGCAGATGACATGATATTGTACATAAAAAACCCGAAAAACTCCATCAAAAAACTAATAGACGTAATAAATAAAATCAGCAATGTAGCAGGATACAAACTTAATGCCAAGAAATCTATGGCATTTCTAAACAACAATAGTGAACTTACAGAAAGAGAAACTAAAAAAGCAATCCCATTTACCATCGCACCAAAAAAATTAAAGATACCTAGGAATAAACTTAACTAAGGAGGTAAAAGACCTATACACGGAAAACTACAGGACACTGGAAAAAAAGATAGAGGAAGAAGTAAACAGATGGAAGAACATACCATGTTCATGGATTGGTAGAATCAACATCATCAAAATGTCCATACTACCCAAAGCAATCTGTAGATTCAATGCACTCCCCATTAAAATACCAACGGCATATTTCACAAACCTGGAAAGAACTCTCCACAAATTCATCTGGAATAAAAAAAGACCCTGAATAGCTGCAGCAATCCTGAGAAAGAAGAATAAAGTAGGTGGGATCTTAATACCAGATTTCAAGGTGTATTACAAAGCCACTGTTCTCAAAACTGCCTAGTACTGGCACAAGAACAGACATATAGATCAATGGAATAGAATGGAGAACCCAGAAATCGACCTAAATCACTATGCTCAATTAATATTTGACAAAGGAGGCATGAACATACAATGGAGTCAAGACAGTCTCTTCAATAAATGGTGTTGGGAAAATTGGACAGATACATGCAAAATAATGAAACTAGACCACCAACTTACACTATACACAAAGATAAACTCAAAATGGATCAAGGACTTAAACATACGACGAGAAACCATAAAAATACTAGAGGAATCCACTGCCAGAAAAATCTCTGACATATGTCGAAGCAATTTCTTCACTGATACTGCTCCTAGGGCAATGGAAACTAAAGATAAAATAAACAAATAGGACTACATCAAAATAAAAAGCTTTTTCACAGCTAGAGAAACCATGAACAAAACAACAAGAAAGCTCACTGCATGGGAGAACATATTTGCCAATGATATCAACCATAAGAGTTTAATCTCCAACATTTACAGGGAACTCTTGCAGGTTAACAAAAGGAAAATAAAAAACCCAATAAAAAAATGGGCAACTGATCTAAATAGACACTTTTCGAAAGAAGACAGAAGGAAGGCTAAGAGACATATGAAAACCTGCTCAAAGTCACTAATCATCAGAGAGATGCAAATCAAAACAACAATGCGGTGCCATCTCACACCTGTCAGAATGGCTATCATCAACAAATCAACAAATGACAAGTGCTGGTGAGGATGTGGAGAAAAAAGAACCCTCATACACTGCTGGTGGGAATGCAGACTGGTGCTGCCACTGTGGAGAACAATATGGAGTTTCCTGAAAAAACTAAAAATGGAACCTAGTGATCTGACTTCTTGGAATATATCCCAAGAAAGTAGAAACATGAATCAGAAAGCATATATGCACCCCTATGTTCATAGCAGCACAGTTAACCATAGGTAAGATTTGGAAATAGCCTAAGTGCCCATCAGCAGATGAGTGGATTAAAAACTGTGGTACATCTTCACAATGGAATACTACGCTGCAGTAAAAAAGAACGAGTTCTTAACATTTGCAACAACATGGAGGGAGATGGAAAGCATTATGCTAAGTGAAATAAGCCAGGCAGAGAAAGATAAATATCACATAATCTCACTCATTTGTGGAATATAATGAACAACATAAACTGATGAACAAAAATAGATCCAGAGACAGAGAAACATCAATCAGAACGTGAAACCTCAGGGAAGGAAGGGGAGGGGGGGTAAGAGGGAGAGATCAACCAAAGCACTTATATGCATGAATATAAGCCTAATCAATGGACACAGACAATAGGGGGGTGGGGTCATGAATGGGAGGTGGGGGGTGATGGGGGAATAAGGATACACATGTATTACCTTAATCAATAAAGAAATTTCAAAAAAATTAAAAAGAAGAAAAATGTTTAGGATAAATGTTCTTTTTTTTAATTTAATAAATCTTCATTGTTCAGATTATTACAATTGTTCCTGTTTTTTCCCCCATAACTCCCATCCACCCGGTTCCCACCACACCCTCTGCCCTTACCCACCCCCCCCACTGTCCTCATCCATAGGTGTATGATTTTTGTCGTCTCTTTCCACACCCCCCAAACCCCTTTCCCCCCAAGAATTGTCAGTCCACTCTCTTTCTATGCCCCTAATTCTATTATATTCACCAGTTTATTCTGTTCCTCAGGTTTTTTTATTCACTTAATTTTTAGGTTCACTTGTTGATAGATATGTATTTGTTGTTCATAATTTTTATCTTTCCCTCTTTCTTCTTCTTCCTCCTCTTCTTAAAGAATACCTTTCAGCATTTCATATAATACTGGTTTGGCGGTGATGAACTCCTTTAGCTTTTTCTTATCTGTGAACCTCTTTATCTGCCCTTCAATTCTGAATGATAGCTTTGCTGGGTAGAATAAACTTGGTTGTAGGTTCTTGCTATTTATCACTTTGTAGATTTCTTGCCACTCCCGTCTGGCCTGCATAGTTTCTGTTGAGAAATCAGCTGACAACCATATGGGTGCTCCCTTGTAGGTAATTAACTGTTTTTCTCTTGCTGCTTTTAATATTCTCTCTTTGTCTTTTGCTCTTGGCATTTTAATTATGATGTGTCTTGGTGCGGTCCTCTTTGGATTCCTTTTGTATGGGGTTCTGTGCGCTTCCTGGACTTGTAAGTCTATTTCTTTCACCAGGTGGGGGAAGTTTTCAGTCATTATTTCTTCAAATACGTTTTCAGTATCTTGCTCTCTCTCTCTTCTTCTGGCACCCCCATAATTCAGATGTTGGTGCACTTGAAGTTGTCCCAGAGGCTCCTTACGCTATCTTTTTTTTTAATTTCTTTATTGATTAAGGTATCACATATTTGTCCTCATCCTCCCATTCCCATCCCAAACCCCTCCTCACGCATGCCCCTACCCCTTGTTGTTCATGACCACTGGTTAGGCTTATATGCATGCATACAAGTCCTTTGGTTCCTTACACTATCTTCACATTTTTTGTTTCTTTTTTCTTTTTTCTTTTCCAGTTGAGTGTGTTTTGCTTCTTTATATTTCAAATCTTTGACTTGATTCTTGTGGTCCTCTAGTCTGCTATTAAGTCTCTGTATAATATTTTTTATTTCAGTCAGTGCATGCTTAATTTCTAGTTGATCCTTTTTCATATCCTCGAGGGTCTCGCCAAATTTATCAGCCTTTTCTAGAAATTCTTTAAAAACCTTATAATAGTCGTTTTGAACTCTATATCCAGTTGTTTGTTTTCCTCCATTTCTTTCATTTGTGATCTGTTTCTTTGTCTCTGCATTTTCGCTGCTTCCCTGAGTTCGTAGAGTGGCTTTGTGTGCTAGGTGTCCTATAGGGCCCAGTGGCTCAGCCTCCCAAGTTACCTGACGTGGACACTCTTGGTGTACCCCTTTGTGGGCTGTGTGCACAGTCTTGTTGTAGTTAAGCCTTGACTGTTGTTGGTATCACTGGGTGGAATTGACCTCCAAGTCAATTGGCTCTGAGAATCAGCTGTGTCTCTGCTGGGAGAACTTCTGTGCTGGAGTCACCCTATGAGACAAGATGCAAAAGCCTCTGTGCTCAGCTTGGATGGGACAGAGTCTCAGGGCAGAGCACACAGCATTCGTTTCCCGTCAGCCCTGCCCTAATAGGCCCCTGTGTCTCAGTGTCCTATGGTAATCACTGCAAGCACCTCTTGAGAGAAAGCTGCCCTCGATTTCCGCCCACTGCCAGACAGTCCAGTTTCTCCTCGAATGAGTCTGGGTCCCCAGAGTCTCACCCAGAACTGGAGTTCAGAGCAGTTGGAAGCTTTTGTCTCCTTCCCGTTTGAGAAAGCCAGCTGCGCACTCAGTTGCCAGTCTTCTCCATGCACGCCTCAGTTCCTCTGCCTCCTGAAGCTCCTCTGAGTCTCAGTGTACTTTTCTCTTTCCTTCTAGTTGTAAAATTTCCACTCAGCCAGCCTTCCTGTGGTTCTGGATGATGTCCATTTTGTTTTTTAGTTGTACTTTTGAAATTGTTGTGTGAGGCAGCAGTTTAGGTGTTTACCTATGCCGCCATCTTGGTTTCTCCTCCCTAATAGGTTTCTAACCCTTATTGCTCTTCCTGTTGTTCTGGCACCCCTATTATTTGTATGTTGCTTCGTTTCATGTTGTCCCATAGCTCCCTTAGGCTCTTCTCCTATCTTTTAATATTTTTCTCCAATTGCAGTTCAGTTTGGGTGTGTTTTGCTTCCCTGTCTTCTAATTCGCTAATTCAGACTTCCGCTTCTCCTAGTCCCAGGTTTGATTTAAGTCAAGGGCATATACCTTGGTTGTGGGCACATCCCCAGTAGAGGATGTGAAGGAGGCAGCTGATCGATGTTTCTCTCTCATCAATGTTTCTCTCTATTCCTCTTCCTTCCTCTCTGTAAATATGTGTGTGTGTGTGTGTGTGTGTGTGTGTGTGTGTGTGTGTGTATGTAAAATAGGAAACTAATTTTAATAACATTATCACTTAAAATACATAAAACATATTTACCTGATTTGACATAAGTGTTGAAACACAGTTATAAAATGAATCCAACTTTTCAGGTTTAATGCCTTCAAGAGTTTCCTTCTTGGTAAAAAGATTTATAACCTTTGGATACCATGTGTTCATTATCTTCTCTTCTGCCTTCCTAGCTTGTACTGATATATCATTTTTCAGTGATTCACAATCAATTGGGCCTTTAGCTCTATTATGAGAAATATAAAAATGATTTTAAAGCAAATGATAGATACTGGTCTTGATATGTAATTGTTAAAACAAATAAGAAATTTAAAATTTCTTAAAATCTAAAGAAAAGTTCTGAAGATTTATCAACGAATTTTAAAAATTATATAGTCAAAAATATGAAGACTCAAACAGGAGACATTCACATTTTAAATTTTAATTAATAAATATGGCTTTTACCTAATTCCTGTTAAGTCCAGCAAAACTGTATTAGCAAATGTCTTGTAACCAAGGTCCAGTAACATGTTCATAATTGGATGAACAATGTGCAAATTAGATAGTATTTGATTTCTTGCCTGTATATAGCTACAATGCCAAGGATTGGAATAATCCAGGCCTCTGGAAAGCAATACACCATGTTAAACAGAATTCAAACAATATTCTCTTAATTTTAGGAATAACATTTATGACATGGAATTAATATTAAAGAGAGAAAACTGGGGATTGAGAAGAGGGAAATGTGGTCAGCCATGGAAGCCTTAGGGAATATGCATGTAATAAAAATACATCAAGATTTTGAAAGTGCATTATCTTCAGAGAGAACAGAGGTCATTTAAATTTTTTAAATTAAATTATTGGAGTAACATTGATTAATAACATTGTTTCAGGTGTACAACTTTATAATACAGCATCTGTATATTCCATTCTGTGTTCACCACCTTAAGTCTAGTCTTCTGTCACCAAATATTTGACTCCATTTACCCTCTTCATACTCCCCCTACCTCTTTCCCCATTGCTAACCACTATACTGAGAACAGAGATCATTTGTGGGCAAGGAAGGCTGATGGGCCAGGCATGAGTACCCTGCTAACATCCACTGTGCTCTG
The DNA here is from genome assembly GCA_026230045.1 of Corynorhinus townsendii. Classification (NCBI taxonomy): domain Eukaryota; kingdom Metazoa; phylum Chordata; class Mammalia; order Chiroptera; family Vespertilionidae; genus Corynorhinus; species Corynorhinus townsendii. Next base: position 45,873,496 of record JAPDVU010000006.1, read on the forward strand.
GCTCAGTTACCTTGGGCAGAGATAAATCAACACAGTCCTTAGTACTGGGGAGAAAGGATGGAGAAATCTATTTGGCATGCACCGAGCTCACTTAAAGTCAAATTGAACTGTGCATCCATATAAGTTCCCCAAATTGTATAGACTAAAACTAGATAAGTACAGTATAGAGGATACTTTGGGGGAGAAAGAAAAAACAGTAGTAGTACTATTTTTTCAAAATACCTTTGAGCTTCACAGATGTAGACTTAAATATAAGATCAGTTTATTTTCTTTTTCTTAAATATTTTTATTGATTTCAGAGAGGAAGGGGGAGAGAGAGAGAGATGGAAACATCAGTGATGAGAGAGAATCACTGATCGACTACCTCATGCCCCGCACTGGGGATTGAGCCCACAACCGAGGCATGCACCCTTGACTGGCATCGAACTCGGGCCTTTCAGAACGCAGGCTGACGCTCTATCCACTGAGCCAAACCAGCCAGGGCAAGATCAGTTTATTTTCAATCTGTTATCAAAACCTAAGTGCAGCACTGTTTTTAAAATAATTTACTCACACAGGGAATTCAGGTAAAGGACCTCCATCATCTTCAAGCCAGTTAACTGGAGGTTTCACAAGAACACTCTTCACTAAAATACATATATGTATTAATACTTCTTAAAAACCCTTTAAAGATGATCAATAACATTTTGATCCAAGATTTCACAGAGAACAAAATGAGAATCCATCAACTTAGAATTTCATAATTTCAAAAAAAATGTTTACTAGGATAGTCCTTTTGATAATATACTCCAATAAAGCTTATAATCTTTAAGCATGAGCCCAGTAATCATTCATAATATTGATACATACTTCTAGACTTTCCTCTTATTTTAGATTGCTTCTTTTCTGCTTAGTTTATTTAAATAAAACTATAGTAAAATATTTTCTGTAACTCAAATCAAAGTTTCTAACTCTTGATATTGAATGGTACAGTTTACTGTACATTAAAATGAGCATAAGAAAAAAATCCCTTTACTTGAAGCAAAATCACACTTTTGATACTACTTTGGCCTTACTTTGAAGGTAAATTCAAATATAGTACAGCTTCAATAAGTTCTCAATTTTTTTCTTTCTGTCTACTGAAAAGTTATTGGCATGGCCTCTTAAGAAAATTTATTCCAATAAAATTTGCAAAGGTTAAATCCCTAACAAATCTCCCCAAATCTGTTAATATTATCTTATAATCCAGTACATAGTGCAGCAAGAATTATAAAGACAGAGTGAAAACTAAAAAAGCTATTTAGCTAATAAGAATATAAAAAGTTACTAAAAAAATGGTCTTAACTTGCAAATATTTTGATATTATAGGTTCAAAATACTTAAATAAAAATAATATTTAAGAACATAGATAGCTAAATATATAACATGCATTATTCATATTTCTGCTTTTTATTGGGAGGAGCAGGGGAGCAAAGGTGCTATATATTACTTACCCAAATACCTCTTTGTGCTTTTTTCAAAGTCACTTGATATCTCACTGATGAGACTTTGAAGGAGTTCTTCTCTTTTTTTCCCTTGCTTTAAAGACTCAGGTACCAGCATTAACATGTGATCCAGCCATTCCTGCTGAATAGGTACTATAGGACTACTTTCTACACATTGCTTCATATAAATATAGTTCAACTGAGAACACAGTAAGAAAAAAGTAAATGTTCTAAACGAAGTAGCATTTCAATGTAACTACTAAGTTCTGTGTTCTCAAGACAAAATTTTCCCTGAGAATAAAAACACTAGTATATTGCAAAATAACATATTTTCAGAATGAAAAGATTTTAACCCAAAGCACAATCTACCTATACCATTTTATATTCTTCTTTATTTATGATGAGTTCACACCTAAATAATGTTCTTGGTATAGTCTCCTTTTCTCAAGTCAAAACAAAGACCTTTTATCTAACTTCCTTCACTCAACAAATATTCACAAAGTCAACAAATATTTAGATATTATTCCAAATGCTAATGATACAGTAGTAAAAACAAAACATATAAAGCCCATGCTGTCTTAGAGATTATATTCTGGTACAAAGAAGTATAGTATAATTTCATAAATTCTCCCCTAACAGTGAGTAGTATAACAAAAATAGACACAAACAAATAGGAAGACAACACTAGATCTTGGTGAAGACATTTTAACATCATGAAATTTTCAGTTTGTGTCAAAATTAATTTAATGCAATACTAATATAAATATCTACACATATTTTTATGGAACTAGACAAGTTAAGCATAGAATTCATGTGGAAAAATAAACATGTGAGAATAACCAAGAAATCCCTGAGAAAAAAAACCTACAAGGAAGGACTACCTCTAGGAGACATTAAAATCTACACTAATAAAAGAGAAAGACGCAAATTGACTGTACCTTCACGACGCCCACCATCCAATCAGGAGTATGCAAATTAACCCAACAAAGATGGTGGGTTAATTTGTATACACAAGCGCTGAGCAGCCAGGGGCGGGATGCTTGCACCGTTGCCATGGCGACAACACAGGCATTCTGTACCACCCCAGCTGCTCCGGGCCCTCTGGGTAGTGTGGGAAGTTGGAAAGGTGGCTCTGGGCTGGAGGGAAGGCAGAAAGGCGGCGCCGGGCCAGAGCAAAGGCAGTGCTGGCAGCCAGGGGAAGGAAGGCCCATTTTTGCCTGAATCGTGCATTGGGCCTCTAGTATACTATAAAATTTCTTTAATTAGAACAGTGTAGTATAGATGCATGAATAGATTAACCAGTGGTAAAAAATGGAAAGTCCAGAAATAGGTCCAGTCTACAAGAAATTTTAGTATATGGTAAATGTGGCATCTCAAATCACTGGAGCAAAGATGTTTCTTTTTATTTATTTATTTTATTGATTTCAGCGAGGAAGGGAGAGAGAGACAGAAACATCAATAATGAGAAGCATTAATTGGCTGCCTCCTTCATGCCCCTTACTGGGGATTGAGCCTGCAACCCTGGCAATTGAACCATGACCTCCTGGTTTATAAACCACTGAGAGCCACACCAGCCAGGCCAAAAATGAAGTGCTGGGATAACTGGTTAGCTATGTGGAAAAAGATAGATGTAATCAATACCTTACACTATACACAAGAATAAATTCCAAGTAGTTCAGGAATTTAAATTCAACAGTGGAACTATACAAAGACTAGGGGAAAAAGAATAAATTTTTCTATAACTTAAGTGTATAGAAAAATTTCTATGCTTCAAATTCCAGATACAAAAGGGAAAAAATAATTGAAAAATTCTGACTACATAAAAATGTTTGCATAGTGTAAAAAAAAAACACCCATAATATAAATGTCAAAAGACAACTGACAATCTGGTATAATATATTTGCAATATATATCTCAATAAAGCATAAAAAATACTTAAATTTAGTGAATGGATGAACCTTAAGAACATTATGCTAAATGAAATAAGCCGGTGATAAAAAACAGCATATTATTCCACTTATATGAGGTATCCAGAGTAGTCAAACTCAAATTCATAGAAACAGGAAATAGAATGGTAGTTGGTTAAGATAATAATTTTTATATTAGCCCAGCTGGCATGGCTCAGTGGTTGAGTGTCAACCTATGAACCAGGAGGTCACAGGTTCAGTTCCCAGTCAGGGCACCTGCCTAGGTTGCAGGCTCGATCCCTCAGTTGGGGCATGCAGGAAGCATCCAATCAATGATTCTCTCTCATCATTGATGTTTCTATCCCTCTCTCCCTTACTCTCTGAAATAAATAAAAATACATTTTTTAAAAATAATAAATTTTATGTTAGTTGTATTTTATAATTTTTTTAATTTAGGGGAAAATAAGACCAAAATCCAATAGAAAATTAGGCAGGATATATAAACCATTTCACAATAAAAATATTATTAAAATAGCTCTTAAAATTATGAAAAAATGTTAATCTCACTCATAATTAGACAAAGCAAATTTAAACCACCCTGAGATCCCATTTGTCAGCTAATTAAAAAAAAAATTATAAGCCCCACATACTGTGGTAAAACTATAAAGAAGCAACACTCTCATAAACTGTGACTAGGAAGGCAAACTACCACAACTCATGTGGAATGAAACTTTGTAATATCTAATAAAACTACATATTGACCCAGAAGTTCCACTTTTAGAAATTGAAAATACACTCCCAACAATATGAAAACACATATACACAAGGTTATTCACTGCATCAAAATATTGGAAGCATTTAAGAGGGGCTGAATAAATTATTATATATTCCACACATTGGTAGTGTGTGCAGCAGTAAAAAAGAATGAAGAAATTGAATCACCACCTAAAATGTACACAATGTTATATATCAATTGATAAAGCTGGCAAGAAGAAAACAATGAAAATCTCTATGAACTAATATGAAATAAGTTCTAGGATAAACAAAATGCAAAAGGATATTTATAATCTGATGCATTTTGTGCAAAATAAAAGAAAAAGAAAAAACATGTATGTTCTTTTATGAAAAATTAATCACAGGAAAAATAAGCCAGAAATAATGAGTGTGGTTATATAAATGGAGAGAATTAGAATGGGTAGAAAGTATGGGGAAGATGGGAAGGGGGTAAAAGGGACAGAAGTATACATTTTACTATAGTTCTGACTTTTAAGTCATGCTATTGTTTCACATGCTCAAAATATAAGTAAAGAAAATCAGTAAGAATGGGGGGAAAAGAAATTCAAAATTTTTAAAAAATACACACACAGAAAGAAATGAAGCTAACTGGATATCTTATATAATAAAGAGGTAATATGCAAATTGACAATCACTCCGACACACAGGATGGCTGCCCCATGTGGTCAAAGATGGCCTGCAGGGGAGACAGTTGTGGGCGATCAGGCCAGCAGGGGAGGGCAGTTAGGGGTGACCAGGCCTGCAGAAGAGGACAGTTGGGAGGGACCAGGCCCGCAGGGGAGGGCACTTGGGAGCAACCAGGCTGGCAAGGGAGGGCAGTTAGGGGCAATTGGGCCAGCAGGGGAGGGCAGTTGATGGCGACCAGGCTGACAAGAGAGGGCAGTTAGGGGTGACCAGGCCAGCAGGGGAGGGCAGTTAGGGGCGACCAGGCTGGCAAGGGAGGGCGGTTAGGGGCAATTGGGCCAGCGGGGGAGGGCAGTTAGGGGTGACCAGGCCAGCAGGTGAGGACAGTTGGGGGTGGCCAGGCCTGCATGGGAGGACAGTTAGGGGCAATCAGGCTGGCAGGGAAGCAGTTAGGCGTCCATCAGGCTGGCAGGGGAGTGGTTAGGGGTGATCATGCTGGCAGGCAGAAGCAGTTAGGGGCAATCAAGCAGGCAGGCAGGCAAGTGGTTGGGAGCCAGCAGTCTTGGATTGTTAGAGGGATGTCCGACTGCCTGTTTAAATGGGCAGTTGGACATCCCTCGAGGGGGTCTCAGATTGGAGAGGGTGCAGGCTGGGCTGAGGGACACACCCCTCCCCATGCCCCTGTGCACAAATTTCATGCACCGGGCCTCTAGTCAACTTAATATAGTCATACTGGAAGAGGTTTAGAACTAACCATGGTAACTTTTGAACACAGCATTTAGTCTATGTACCTTCAAGCTAAGTACAAAAAAATTAGAGAAAAATATTGAACTATAGTGAATAGGTTTCTTTTTCATGTGTTATGAGTTATTAATTTTACAACTGTTTATGTATATTCTAGGATTTAACAAAATCTCTATATATAAAAGCCTAATATACAAAGTGTTCCCTCAGGAGTTCAACCCACTGGGAGTTCAATCGATTGCTATGATGTGTGCTGACCACCAGAGGGCAGCGCGGAATGAAGGGAGGCCCCAGCCAGGAGCCAGCAGCTGCTAGGGATCCTACCCATACACAAATTTTGTGCACTGAGCCTCTAGTAAATAAATAACTGTGGTTCTTAAAAGCCAGGTTTCTCAAAAGACTAGAATGAACCCTGTGATGTTGAAAACCACATGAAGTCTAGATGAACAAAAGTCCTATAACTAAGAATATATGGAAGTCATGTAGAGAATGGTAGGATGGGCAGAGATGCAAAAAGGACAGGTCCCACACCCATGTGCTGCAGTTTAAAATTGGGAGCAATATCCCAGCTCTGGAGTCCAAGCCCCACACCAGGCTCCGTGGCCCAGTGTTCCAGTGCCATAACTTCTGCCTGTGAAAACCAGGGGGAGATTGTGGCTGAATGAGACAAAGGGTTCCTGAAGGCATTCCTTTAAAAGGGCCCATACACAGACTTATCTGGACTCACCTGCTCTGAACTGTAGTGCTGGGGTAGCAGTTCAAAAGGTTCCAGGGACATATGTGAGGAGCTCAATTGTGTGGCTTCAGGGCAAGGGCTGGAGGGGCAGCTTTCTCCACTGACAGAAGCCATTGTTCCTTTGCTGAGTCTTCCAGCTCAGCCATCAGTGAGTGCCATACCTGAGTCTCCATCAACATGGCTCACACCATTCTTCCCACCTTGGTCAATTCCCTGAGACCCTGCCCCACTCAACTTGAGGACCCAACTAAGCTGCTTCCAATGGTGTTGCCATACATATGGCCTGTCTTGGATCACACCCTGCAGACTTTCATAAAATCTCTCAAAGGTCCACAACCCCCAAACAAGCAGCATGTGGCCTCAGCATGAACCCATACCTCTTGCTGAGCAGCCCCAACCCTGGCACTAGTGGCAGCTGGCCTGGGTTCTTGGTTTGACCTCTCCCAAGCATCTCTAAGCCCAACACAAATGACAAACATCTGCAGTTCGCTTTGTAGCTCATGCTAGATGGCCTTGGACAAGGCACAGGCAATGTCTGACTTTCACCCTGAACCTCCTGGGAGGACCCAGAGTCAACACACCCAGTGGAAATCTTTAGACCACACCAGCACAGGCAAGGGTTAGACTAAGCAAGTACCAGAGCTCAGCTGAATCAAGTTCTGCTCTGTGGAGTGAGCCCTTGCACAGGAGCCCTTCTGCTATAGTTGCAACCAGTCCTTGTAACCAACCAGTCTGGGAGTCAAACCCCCTCACTTAAATGCCTATAGCAACCGAAGCTCAATTATAATGGGAGGGTGCACACAGCCCACACAGGGATCATACCTGAAATGTCCAGCTTATGTGACTGGTGAGGCTGCACTACAGGATACATACTACATAAGACCATGCTACCAAGACTGGGATACATAGCAGATCATCCTAATACATAGAAACAAACACAGGGAGGCAGCCAAAATGAGGATACAAAGACAGATGTCCCAAATGAAAGAACAGGACAAAACTCCAGAACAAGAACTAAATAAAATGTAGACAGTCTATCAGATGCAGAGTTCAAAACACTGGTTATAAGGATGCTTGATAAACCTAGGGAAAGAATAGATCAACTCAGTGAGAACTTCAACAAAGAGATAGGAAACACAAAAGTGATTAGAAAACATTAAAAAGGAACAGTTAGAAATGAAGACTAAAATAACTGAAATAAAAAAATACACTAGAAGGAATTAATAGTAGATTAGATGAAGCAGAGGATCAAATCAGCAATTTAAAAGATAAGGTAGCAGTCCAACTAGTGTGGCTCAGTGGTTGAGCATCAACCCAAGAACCAAGAGGTTGCTGGATTGATTCCTGGTCAGGGTACACGCCTGGTTATGGGCTGGATCCCCAATAGGAGGCATATAGGAGGGAGCCAATAAATGTATCTCTGTCATCAGTGTTTCTATCTCTCTAACCCTCTCCCTCTCTCTCTAAAATCAATAAAAACATTTATTTTATTTTTTTATTGATTTCAGAAGGAAGGGAGAGGGAGAGAGAGAGATAGAAACATCAATGAAGAGAGAGAATCACCGATCAGCCACCTCCTGCACGTGCCCCACTGGAAATCAACCTGCAACCCGGGCATGTGCCCCTGATTAGAATCGAACCAGGATCCTTCAGTCTGCAGGCCTATGCTCTATCCACTGATCCAAACCGGCCAGGGCAATAAAAACGTATTTAAAAAAAAAAAAACAATAAGATAGTAGAAAACACCCAATCATAACAGCAAAAAGAAAAAAGATTCTAAAAAATGAGGATAACTTAAAGGGACTCTGGGACAACATTAAACATAACAACATTCACATCATGTGGGTGACAGAAGGAGAAGAGAGAGAGCAAGGAATTAAAAAACCTATTTGAAAAAAATAATGGTAGAAAATTTCCCCTACTTGGTGAAGGAAATAAACTCAAGTCCAGGAAGCCCAGAGTCCCAAACAAGATGAACCCAAAGAGGCCCACACCAAGACACATCATAATTAAAATGCCAAAGATTAAAGACAAAGAGAGAATCTTAAAAGCAGCAAGAGAAAAGCAGTTACTTACAAAGAAGCTCCCATAAGACCGTCAGCTGATTTCTCAACAGAAACTTTGCAGGCCAGAAGAGATTGGCATAAAATATTCAAAGTGATGAAAAGCAAAAACCTACAACCAAGATTACCCAGAAAAGCTATCACTTAGAATCAAAGGGCAGATAAATAGCCTCCCAGACAAGAAAAAGCTTAAGAAGTTAATCACTACCAAATCAGTATAACAAAAAATGTTAAAGAAGAAAGGAGGAGGAATATAAAAAGATGAATAAAAATTACAATAATACATATCAACAATTACTTTAAATACCAATGGATTAAATACTCCAATCAAAAGACATGGAGTAGCTGAATGGATAAGAAAACAAGACCCATATATATGCTGGCAACAAGGGATTCACTTCTGATAGAAAGACACACAAAGACTAAAATTAAAGGGATGAAAAAATATATTTCATGAGATGGAAAATATTTAAAAAGCTGGGGTAGCAATGCTTATACCAGCATAAATTACACTGTAAAATGAGCCTTAAGAGTCATTCTTGGTTCCTGTTTTCCTCACCATCCACATTTAATCTATCAATGAGTCCCATCATTTCTACAACAAAATATATCTTTCAATCTATCAATTTCTTATACCTCTATTTATATCACTCTATTCTAAACTATAATCACCTCTCACCTAAATTGCTTCTACAACTAATTAGTTCTTCCTGCTTTTTATAGAGATAGAAACACCAATGATCAGAGAGAAGCATTGATTGGTCACCTCCTGCACACCCCCAACTGGGAGTAGAGCCTGCAACCTGGGCATGTGCCCTGATAGGGAATTGAACTGTAACCTCCTGGTTCATGGATTGCTGCCATGTCCAGCCAGTTACCATCACCTCAGGGATGCCTTTCTGTACATCTGCTTTATATGGTCCAACTCCCTCACCAGTCACTCTCTATTATATTACCCTGTATTTCCCTAATAGCACTTACTACAATTATCTTATTTATTTGTCTACTTGATTACTCTATACCTTCTCTATTAAAGTATAAGCTCTAAAAGGACAAAAACTATGTCCATCTTGTTCATCAAATCTTCAACATCTAGCACAGGATGGAGTACACAAAATAAGAACAAAATATCTCATGCATAAATAAATTAATTACAAGAAAAGGAAGACCTTTTTATTGATTTCAGAGAGGAAGGGGGAGGGAGAGAGAGAGAGAGAGAGAGAAACATCAATGATAAGAATCATTGATCAGCTGCCTTCTGCATGCCTCCTACTAGGGATCAAGCCTGCAACCCTGGGCATGTGACCTTGACCAGAAACCTGAGCCCCTTCAGTCCGCAAACTGATGCTCTATCCATTGAGCCAAACTAGCTAGGGCTTTTCTCTCTTTTTTTAAAAAAATTATTATTTAGTGTTGAAAGTATTACATATGTTGCCTTTTTCCCCCCTACAGCCTGCCCTGCCCATCACCCCAGGCCCTCACAGCCCCATTGTCTGTGGTCATGGGCCATGCATACACGCATACAAGGCTCTTGGTTGATTGTTTTTATAATGTTGAGTCTTGAGAGGTCTTTATAAATCTTAGAAATAAATCCTTTGTTGGACATGCGATGTGTGAAACTTTGCAGGCCAGAAGTTTTTTTTCCCTTCACCTTCTTAACATGGTCTTTCACTGAGCAATAGTTCTTAATTTTGATGAAATATAATTTTGGGGAATTTTTACGGGTTATTTTTTTGTGTCATGTCTAAGAACTCTTTGCCCAGCCTAGGTTTTCTTTTAAAATTTTTAGTTTTACCTTTCTCCCGTGTTTAATTATAAAACTTTAAAAAATAGTTTTACAATTTACACTTAAATCTATGATTAATTTTTAGTAATTTTTTTTACAAAGTGAGATGTTTAGGCTTGGGTTCTTTTGTTGTTGTTTACTTGTTTGTTTGTTTTTTATGGATGTCTACTTGCTCCACCCTGTTTATTGAAAAGACTGTCTTTCCCCCATAGAATTGATTTTTGCACCTTGCTCAAAAATCAGTTTATTGCACTTGTGTTCCATTGATCCATTTGTCCGATTATTTAAAAATAAAAGATTTTTAAAAAGTCAACTGGAGGTCTAGTGATAGAAGTATTGGAAAAATATCTTTTTGATTTGGCAATTAGTGGTCAATAGTGACATTAATGATGAAGTGGTGGTTTCTAGAAGCCAGATTGCCAAGAGTGAATGAATGTTTTTACACCCAGGTACCTATTTTAGATTGTAAAACACTAAAAGGCAAAACTGTGGAGGAAGAATGAGGATGTTAAACACATAAGCAGAAATATCTCTTATAATTCACCCAGCCTCGTATTAGATATTTATGAATGTTTAGGCGTTGTTTAATATCAGTTCTTATACCTAGTAAAGAAGAAATCCATAGCCAAAACCTCCAGAAAAGTTGGGAAGCAGAAGGAGAAGGAGGACAAATATTTTTAAACAACAAAAAACTCAGAATAGTTCAAATGAAGGTCTTCCAAAGATCCTCAATCCATATGGAGGTATCTTTATTCCTCTATCCCCAAAGGGAACACTAAAGGAATGGAAAAACTGTATCCCTCTCTGGGAACATATTGTATAAATTCCTCTTTTGTATAACTAGCTCCATGCATTTACATATCCTTTGCTGTTAAAGAAATTTCTCATGTTGTCATCTTTCCACCTATCATATCTTAGTCCCTTGTTATCCATAGTCTTTTTTTTAAATCTCTGACACCTAGCATGTGACTAGCAAACAACAGATTCTCAATAAGTAATCATCATTACATCAGTACTAGGGGCCTGGTGCATGAATTTGTGCACATTGAAAAGAAATTAATTAGAAGAAATATTTTAATATCACTATTCGCCCTTTCTCTATAATAGAAGTGTCAACCTAATTCATGATCGACAATGACAGATGGGAACACACCTGTGCAACTGGCGCCAGCAAGAGCTTTATATATGTAGATAAACTTGCTTAATTAGACCTGCTTTCTGATTTAGCTAAACTTTTTCCAGCCCAGCAAAGTACCCCAACTTCTCTTTAAAGTAATTGTCAGCAACAGAGCCGTAAACAAAGCAGATTATTATCGTAGGTCACGCAGGGAGAACAAATGGTGAAACTTTTTCTTTTCATTAAGAGAAAGTATTGTATTGTTTTCTAATCTGAACATTCAGAAAGAAAAGGTCACTGGTAATCTTTTCTCTGGGTCCCATTCAGCGATTGGGGCCACAGTCCTAGCATACTGATCAAATCCCCGAGGGATGAGTAAGAAGAATAAAGTGCCTCACTGCTCGCTTTTTCATGGGTCTATTGAGCAAGTTCAAGAATAGCTGGGAAAAAAGGCCAACTGACATCCAGAGAGCACATTGTTTTGTCCACCTCATTAAGGGTCTTCTTTGTAGTAGATACCCTTTGGTAGGCATTCACAAGGGACACAATCTTTTTCAGTCTGTGGATATTCAGAGTGGCCTATCACTTCTTTTCTAGACTTCCTTGTCTTCAGATTCTGTTTCTTCTAATCCTGACCATACAAACAAAACATTAGCAACTACCCGTTAATAAATGTAGATCTTTATCTCTGGTCATCTCCCACTCCAAATATAGTAGGCAATAAAATATTCTGTGCAAAGTTCTGTCCATGGGTATGATTTCCTTCACCACTGCCATTCATGGTCAGTCATGAGTGGGACTTTAGTGCTGCAGTGGCTGCTTTTGAGTGGTACTAGCATATCATGCATATTCATTTGTAAACCAAGCTCAAGCTTTTTCTTCTTTGCTCAAATGGTCATAAGGAACCGCCAGCAAGCCATAAGCATGGATTAAAAGAAAGGAAGCAATGAAACAGATGCTGGCAGGTGTATGAGCCACCTGCTCATATGACCAACTTATACCTTCCAGACCTGTCCAAATTTGGTCTCTTATAATACATATGTTATTCCCAGTTGATAACAAATTGCTGCTGTTCATTGCCAATTTATAGCTAAATGGGTCAGACAATACGCAATTCATGTTTGGAAGCTCAGGTCATGTGGTCACCTGGTATCCCATGATTAGGTATTCAGTTTCTCAAAAGAAGACTCATTATTAAAATCTTTAAGGTCTGCCCTGTGCTTCTCTTAATGGTGCTTGCCAGGGGCAAGTAACAGGGAGAAAAAGGAAATGATTAGTAGGGAGAAAAATATCATAGAATACACCTTTGCTCACAGTGTCCTCCTTGTTTCTAACCACAGTGGGAACAAGTGGATGCCACTCCCTAAATCTACACCCCTCGGGGATTTAATCAGTATGATAGGACTATAGCCCCAATCACTAAATGAGACCCAGAGGAAAGATTACCAGTGACTTTTTCTTTCTTTTTCTTTTTTTAAATAAATCTTTACTGTTCAGACCATTAAAGGTGTTCCTCTTTTTTTCCCCCATAGCTCCCCTCCACCTGATTCCCCACCCCACCTCATGCCCTTACCCCCGCCACTGTCTTCATCCATAGATGTAAGATTTTTGACCAATCTCTTCCCGCACCCCTCACACACTCTTCCCCCTGAGAATTGTCAGTCCACTCCCTTTCTATGCCCCTGATTCTATTATATTCACCAGTCCATTCTGTTCTTCAGATTTTTTATTCACTTGATTTTTAGATTCACTTGTTGGTAGGTATGTATTTGATGTCATTTTGTTGTTCATAATTTTTATCTTTACCTTTTTCTTCTTCTTCCTCTTCTTAACAAATAACCTTCAGCATTTCATATAATATTGGTTTGATGGTGATGAACTTCTTTAGCTTCTTCTTGTCTGTGAAGCTCTTTATCTGACCTTCAACTCTGAATGATAGCTTTGCTGGGTAGAGTAATCTTGGTTGTAGGTTCTTGCTGTTCATCACTTTGAATATTTCTTGCCACTCCCTTCTGGCCTGCATAGTTTCTGCCAAAAAATCAGCTGACAGTCATATGGGTACTCCCTTGTAGGTAACTAACCGTTTTTTCTCTTGCTGCTTTCAAGATTCTCTCTTTGTCTTTTGCCCTTGGCATTTTAATTATGATGTATCTTGGTGTGGTCCTCTTTGGGTTCCTCTGGTATGGGGTTCTGTGCGCTCCCTGAACTTGTAAGTCTATTTCTTTCACCAGGTAGGGAAAGTTTTCTGTCATTATTTCTTCTAAGAGGTTTTCAATATTTTGCTCTCTCTCTTCTTCTGGCACCCCAAAAATTCGGATGTTGGTATGCTTAAAGTTGTCCCAGAGGCTCCTTACACTATCTTCATATTTTTGGATTCTTTTTTCTTTTTGTTTTTCTGGTTGGGTGTTTTTTGTTTCCTCATATTTCAGATCTTTGGTTTGATTCTTGGGGTACGTTGACCTACAGTTGAGTTTCTGTATATTCTTTATTTTAGACAGTGTATGCTTAATTTCTGACTGGTCCTTTTCCATTTTTTTTGGCATTCTCATTAAGATCCTTAAAGGTCTCACTAAGTTCCTCAGAGGTCTTTAGAAGATTCTTGAGTAACCTTATAAATATGGTTCTGAACTCTATGTCTTCCAGTAGTTTGCTTTCCTCCATTTCCTTCATTTGTGATATGTTTCTTTGTCTCCACATTTTGGCTGCTTCCCTGTGTTGATGGAGTGGCTTTGTGTGGTAGGTGACCTATAGGGGGCAGTAGCTCAGCCTCCCCAATCACCTGAGGTGGACGCTCTTGGTACACCCCTTTGTGGGCTGAGTGCAAAGTCTTGGTGTAGTTAAGCCTTGATTGCTGTTGGTACACTGGGAGGAATTGACCTCCAGGCCAATTGGCTGTGAGGACTCACTGTGTCTATAATGGAAGAACTGCTGCGCTGGAGACACGCATATGGTGCAGGACTTTTTTAGTGGGGCTTTGGTGCTCACTGAGTCTGCCTCTTGAATGTGTCACTTATGGATGTGAGGAGTTGAAATCTGGTGTCTCACACTGACCACTAGGTACACTGGCTTCTGGATCTCCAATGGGGTGCAGGTCAGCTACTGTCTGAGGCCTCCCAGCAGGAGCTACAGCGAGAGCTATAGTTTCCTCCTCTTTGCTTGGGGTTTGGAGGTTTTGAAGCTGTCTGACCCAGGCTGCAAGTTTGCTAGGTTAAACTGTGATAGGGAAGGCCATTCATATGCTAAAGCCACTGCTTGGAGCTTGGGTGGGTCTATAGGTTGTGCAAGGTGGGGTTTCAGGGTGACACTAGGCTAGGGCATGGCAAACAGTGATGGCTGCCAGTTAGCGGCTCTGCATCTCCAACCACGTCCCAGCGTCCCACGCCCCAGCGCAGTAAACAATTATTCCTGCGTGCAGCTCCGCAAGTAAGCCACCCTCACTTTCCGACCCAATGGCAGACAGTCCAGCTTCTCCCCGTAGAAGTGTGGGTCCCCCACGTCTCCCCAACTGGATTTCAGGGACTTGTCTCCCTTCGGGTTAAAAAAAGCAATGCCTGCCGCCACCCCGGATTGCGCGCCTCTGCACCTCAGCTTTTCAGCGCTTGTGCACATCTCAATGTTCTTTTCTCTTTCCTTCTAGTTGTAGAACTTCCACTCAGCCAGCTTTCCCATGGTTCTGGGTGATAGACATTTGTCTTTTAGTTGTAGTTTTGAAATTGTTGTGAGAGGCAGCGGTTTAGGTATTTACCTACACCTCCATCTTGGGTCCTCCTACCTCACCAGTGACTTTTTCTTTCTTGCCTTGAGAAACTGAAGGGTAAAACATTTTACTGTAGCAGTATTTGACTATATTCTGCGCAGTGAGAAAACCTGAAGTCATTTTCAAGTTCCACCATTTCTTATTTCTTTTCAGTTGTGCCAAGTTTCTAAACTTTCTAAATATCCATTTTCCAGCTAATGAAAAGAAAATAGGATTCTACCGAGTCTCCTATCTACCTTCTGTGAGGATCAAATGAAATGAGGCATGCGAAAATGCTTCACAGACATTTAAGTGTAAAGTTTTTGCACCTGACTATAAAGCAAATCGGGTTCCTGGGCTGAAGAAACTCCAAGGAGGCTAGTCACTAAGGAGAGGAAGCAGGTGTTGCTACATGACATCATTACCTGGTGCCCACAGACACTGTTTCCGGGGTGGGCTGGGCTGTGGGCCACATTTTGCGCCATGGCGTCTTGGCAGTGTTGGCTGCGATTTGGTGGCCTGTCGAACAGGGTGGTGGTGGAGCCTGTGTCCCACTTGGGGGAAGACGAGTGTTGCATTGTCAGCGCCAGGTCCATGGTGCCATTTCTTTGTAAATGGCTAGTGCACGTCATGGCAGCTCCTGCGTTGAGCGTCTGCCCCCTGGTGGTCAGTGCTCATCATAGCGACTGGTCAGACAGTTGTAGGGACACTTAGTATATTAGCCTTTTATATATATATATATAACTAGAAGCCTGTTGCACGAATTCATGCATGGGTGGAGTTCCTCGGCCTGGCCAGCAATTGGGCCATCTCGCCCAGTCTCGATTGGGGCTGGCTGGCCAGGGGGAGGGACTGTGGGAGGTTAGCTGTTGGAGCGCACTGACCACCAGGGGGAAGCTCCTGCATTGAGCATCTTCCCCTGTGTTCATTGTGCATCATAGCTACTGGCCACTTGTCCAGCCATAATGGTCACTTAGGCTTTTATATACATATAGGTAGATTAGATGCATTTCCTTTGTAATTGTCATTTTGAATTTTCTTTCAGTTTTTTGGAATAACAACCATAATATTTAAAATGAATTCCCAAATACCAAATGGCAACAATATAACTCTTAAAACCCATATTGCCATCTATGTCTTGTTTGCTCCTTTGGGCAAAGAAAATAAAATCTGTTTCTAAATTTCTTTCTTTCCAAGAATGGCACTTAGCAGGTGGTCTTAGAAAGAGCTACTTTGTAATAGTTTCTTTGAATATTTTCAAAACAATAAATATAAAAAAATTGAACTCACTCCTTTCTTTTTAATTTCACTGGTCATCTGTCAAAAGCAAACAAAAAGACAATTAAGTCAAGTAGAAATTTTTAAGTGATTTAATTTTTTAAATACTAAAGTATAGTTTAAAATAGATGTAATATTCTTTAAAATGCTAATTATATTGAAATTGACTTAAAATAATTAAGAATCAAACAGCATTAAAATAAACTTTTTAAAGAGAAAACAAAAACTTACAATGGGAGGATCATCTGGCTCTGGTGATAAAGGTGTTCTTTTACTTAGTGTTTTGTCTAATTTTTTTTTGGCTTCCTCAATTCTGAAATATATAATTTAAAAATGTATGTATCTCTTGAAGATAATAACTTTAGGACATATTATTAAAACATTACAATTTGAACATTTTTTCAACTATACTTAAAGAAGAGAGACTCAAGAGTTCTTTATCTTACCGAATTTTCTATGAGAAATAAATCCCCAAAAGCCATAACTAATGAGATCTTAATTTTCCAATTATTCATGTGTAATGTAAAAGAATGAGACAAAAATCAAATTTTTTTCAATTATAGCTTATTGAAAAATTTTAAAGTTAATCCTGATGCATTGTGGGCCTTTATATGTATTATCTCTCTTCATTACCCCTTATATAAAGTTGTACTTCCTTCAATATCATCCCTTTTATCCTCACTTACTTTGATACATAGCACTTAGCACCATTTGACACATAATATGTTTTATCCATTTCTTATCCCCAGTACCCTGTAGAGTACCTGGCATAGAGTAGGTGCTCAATAAATAGTATTTAATGTACAAACTTATCACCCATAAAATACTCCTTCATTTGTAAGTAAAGTTACATCATCATATAATCCATCACCAAATATGTATTGAATGCTTATATTATGCAAAACACTCTACTAGATTTTATTAAAATACTAGAGGCACGATGCACAAAATTTGTACATGGGTAGGGTCTGTAGGCCTGGCTGGCGATCAGGGCCAATCCGTGGGGCAACTGGCAGGGCAATCAAGGGGGCCCCCGCTGGCACCCGCCTTGGCCGGCTTGGCACCACCCACTCACTGGCCCCGCTCCCTGCCACCTCCGGTTACCTCCCTCTGTGGGATGACCAACAGGGCAATTGGGGGTCCCCGCTGGCACCCACTTTGGTTGGCCTGGGGCCTGCAGGCTGGGGGCAGCTTCTGCATTGAGCATCTGCCCCCTGGTGGTCAGTGCGCTTCATAGCGATCGGTCATTCCACTGGTCATTCCGCCATTCGGTCAATTTACATATTAGGCTTTTATTATATAGAATTACAGCAACAAATCTCAAGGAATTTAAACTGAAGTGATAAAAACAGAGAGCAAGGTATGGGACCCTGATGATTCAGAGGAGGGGAAAGTTCACTTCCATCTGGAGATATCTGTAAAAGTTACAGGCTACATGAACAAGTTAGTATATGCAATGAGCTTCAAAGAAAGAAGAGGATTTCAGGTAGAGATGTGGTTTTCTTGGGTAGATGGATCTAAAAATACAAAGTCCTCAGAAATAGGAAGGCCAGGAAATGAACAAAGGAAAAAACAGGAGCAGGAAATTATCTAATTTTCCCAGAGTTTATGAGACCAGATGAAGGTAAGTTTGGAGAAGTGGATTGGACTATCCAGTCAAAGGCCACAAATGTCAAGCTTTTTTACTCAATAGACAATGGAGAATCACTAAGAGTTTTTGAGCACAGGAACATTAGGAAGAGAAGTCTACCAATTTGGAAAGGCTAAATTCACTGCAAGAGATGGCCAAAGCAGAGAATATGTAAGGAATATTAAAGAGACCTGAGGGAAAAAACTGGAGGATATCAAGCATGACAGGAAGGAGGAAGAACAATTGAAGGAGGTAAAGGAGATAGAGGGAAGAAGAGAACCAAAAGGAATTTTGAGGAAAGGAAAGGAAATTTGTTAATTTTTGAGAAAAGAAAACCATAAAATCATAGGCAGGTAAACTCCATAAAGACTAAGACCATGTCTGTTTTGCTATCTACACCACTTAGATAGTGTACAATAAGGTCAATAAATACCTGTGGAATTATCAGAACAGTGGATTTGGAAAAGATCTCACATGTCTAATTCAGTACTAATGTATGAAGACTCTAAAAAAATATCAAATTGAACCCCAAATGGATGAGGAGGATAACATTCATCACTTTCTGCAATAGCCCAATTTATTGTCATATTCTTAGAAACAAATTTCTTATGTTGAATTGTAACCTTGTAACTTATATTCTCTGGAGCTATTTACAAAATGTCATATCCTTCTTCTTTGTTATCCTCCCAAAATTTAATAATACCTATCCAGTTCCTTCAACTATTCTTGTCAAAAGAAAAGTTACTATTTATGGTAAGCTTATTATATTTTAGGTATTGCCTTAAGGTCTTTATATACATGGACCTCATTTAACTCTTACAAAAATCCTAAGAGGTAAACACTGTTCTAATCTCCATTTGATAAATAGTAAGATGAAGTAAAGTACCTGACTTGAAAAATTCACATGGCTAATAAGCTGCAGAGATGGAATCTAACCTGAGGCCTAGCTGATGCCAGAGTCTATTCTCTCAACCATTAACTGAATTAGCTTCCTTCAAATGAGATCGTTTCAAAACTCCTCACTCCTCTTTATTACGGTTTCAGTGTCTCGTGTCTCTCTCTCTCTTTTTTTTTTTTTGTCTGTAACGTTTCATTTCTTTTATTTAAATAATATTCTATGCGAGAGGGGCAAAAAGTGAACCTGAGTTAATTCTTTGCATTAAGTAAACAATTCTTCCTCTATGAAACTCTGCTTTTCCTTTTCAAAAAACGAAGAAGGAAAAAGATAGAACTAAAAGAGAATTAATAGCACTTTAAGGAGACTTATACTTCCCTCTATATTTCATCACATATTGCAAAAATTAAATGTGATCATAGAAGTGGAGGTTCTAGTTGGGCTAATAACAAGAAGCATCTAATAAACTGTCCTTTATTTTCTTTTACAATTAAAAAGTATTTCAACTAACTTTGACATTCAATATTATTTTATATTAGTTTTGCAGCATAGTGATTAGACATTTATTTAATATACAAAATGATCCCCCAGTAAGTCTAGTACCCACCTGGCACCACACATAGTTATTATATTATTGACCACATTCACTATGCTTTACATCCCTGATCAGCATCCCTCTTAAAGTATGATCTCAGAATTTCAGATGTTGTTTGCCCAGTGCAGAGTGAAAAATTTCTCTCCCACATTCTAGACATTCTACATTTATTTTTAAAATATATATGTAAATAACTTTTTTTATTGATTTCAGAGAGGAAGGGAAAGGGAAAGATAGAGAATGAGAAACATCAATGATGAGAGAGAATCACTGATTGGCTGCCTCCTGCATGCCTCTACCTGGGGTCGAGTCCACAACCCAGGCATGTGCCCTGATTGGGAATCGAACCATGATCTCTTGGTTCATAGATCTATGCTGAACCACTGAGCCATACCAGCTGGGCAAAACATTCTACATTTATTGAAGGAGCCTGAGACTAAATTAACCTTTTTGAGTAGCCTTATTTCCCTATTTAATCTTATTGATCCTGACAAGGCTAAAATTCCAAAGGCTTTTGCACATGAAGTAAAAAAATGGGCCTGGAATATTCTCCTTCCTCTTTTATTTAACCATCAGGGCCCAGGCCAGACTTCCCTGCATCCATCATTATCTCCCTAAACAACCTACTTCTCAGTAATTGATATTTTCAAGGAATTTGCCTTATACTTTGGTATGCTAATTGGCACTAGCAGTCTGGCACTGAAATTATCCCAACATAAATATACCTAATTTCCCTTCGTTCTTAATATATAAATGCCACCCCCTAATATAGCAAAAAATTCCTGGAGTGTTTTCTCCTATTGTTATAAGTAAAAAGAGCTAGGAAGAATATATGGTGAGCCTTTTCAGTCTATCTATTTTTGCTTTGTGTGGTAACAATAAAAATAAATAAATAAACAAAAACTGGATAATTTTAAAGGACTGTGTGAAACACTACATGCAGTGAAAGAAAGGATAGTCTGAATAAAGAGGGAGATAGTAAACAAGGGAAAAAATGGCTCATTCCCAGGACTCTGGAAAGCTACAAAATGATTTTGGCTCAGCCAAGTCTTTCCAGAATCTGATCCCAACAGGGAGCCCTGTTCTGCCCAAAATTGGATCTCCTACCTCATTCCTGGAACACTAGTCACAGACTTCATCCACCTACCTTTGAAGCAGGGAAGATTATATTCCTATTGCCTAACAGGTAGAAGTAAGCAAGGAGTGGAGAATTACAAAATCCACAGTCATCCAGAAATATGTGTTTCTGATATAAAAACTTTTAATTCCAACTATATTTTCCCAAATAAAACTCTAGGCAATTCTAATATCAGCATTAATACAGCACTCTGCTTCAGATTTTTTTTCAATTATTTAATCCTTACCCAAGGATATGTTTTTATTTATTTTAGAGACAGAGGAAAGAGAGAAACATCCATCAGTTGCCTCCCACATACACCCCAGCTAGGAATCAAACCTGCAACTTAGCTATGTGCCCTGACCAAGAATCGAACCCACAACCTTCTGGTGCATGGGACAACACTCCAACCAACCAAGCCACCTGGCCAGAGCTGCTTCAGATTATTCTGAAGCAGGATTTTTTATTAAGCACCCAAGTGAGAAAGGTACTGCGTATAGATCTGTACAAAGCACCATAAAGGTAAAGTTCCTCCTTAAAAATGTCATTCATTCACTCACTCATTCACCAACAATAACATGCCAGACACTGAGCACTTTGTGTTGAGATCTCTGTCCTTAAGCATGTCAACGTAAAGTAGAAGACAATGAATGACAACTAAGAAAATAAACAATACATTATGTTCTAACACATTCGCCCATCTCTGCTCATGACATCCTGAACTCCTGCTTTACCTCATGTCAAATTGGAGGCACTTCCTGAGTCTATTTGCTGGTAGGCCCTTCTCTATCCAACATCTAAATATTATAATTCTTAGAAGGCTTAGTCCTAGCCCTTCTTCTCCTCTCAATATTCTCTCTCTCTCCCTGTAATGCTCTCTCTCTTTCTCTCTCTCTCCAATTATTCCCCATAGCTTTAAAAATTATTTACATTCTGCTGACTCCTAAATTGGTATCACTAGCCTAGGCCTCTTCTCTTATATATCCAACTGCCTAGTTAACATATTTCCCCTTAGATGTCACATAGCACCTCAACTCCTAAAAAGAATCATTGCTTTTTACCCCTCACCCCCGCCCCCCACCATCATCTCCTGGACTTCCAATCTGCTATACCTATGAACATTACCATCCACCTTGTTATCAAAGGCAATCCAGTAGCAAGTCCTATTGATGCAGGCTCCAAAACATATTACCTGTAAATCCACTTTTCTGCTCCTGCATTGTCTCCACAAACCACAGAAGCTCTCTTTTATGCTACTATCTGGTTTCCTTCTGTTCTTGCCCTCTTCACTCCACCTCAGTCTATTCTTAATAGCCAGAGTGATATTTTTAAAGTTTAAGTTGGATTTCGTGTCACTTCCCAGTTTAAAACATTTCAATGGCTTCTACTGCATTTGAAATGGTATCTGAATTCCTTATCATGGTCTGCAAAGCCTTTCACAATCTATCCCCGCCTTTGTCTCGATATTCACCTGATACCACTCTTCGCACAGCCCTTGATACTCTGGCCAATGCCTTTTTAAATTACTAGCACACACTAAAAGCATTCATATTTCAGGGCTTTCATGCTTGCTATTCCCTTTGCTACAGTACTGTTCCCATGGTTATTTAAATGACAACTTTAGATTCCCTACTTCAATAGCATTTCCACAGGCCTTTCCTACAATGTTCCTGGCCTATCACACTCTATCCCACTATCTTATTTGTTCATAGTACCAACATACATATAAAAGGTTAACATACTTTTTTTAAACATATTTACTATCTGTTTCCTCCCACTAGAACATAAGCTTCTTAAAGATACAATTCTTTTTGTGTTCCCTATAGTGTCCCCAGTAGCAAGCACAGCAGCTTTGTAACAACAGGTACTTACTGTCTGCCAAATGGTGTAAGAATAATATGTAGACAGGGTTAAAGATGCATTAAGGAGATTAGGAGAGGTCTTTCCAGAG
Organism: Corynorhinus townsendii; assembly: GCA_026230045.1. NCBI lineage: Eukaryota > Metazoa > Chordata > Mammalia > Chiroptera > Vespertilionidae > Corynorhinus > Corynorhinus townsendii. The sequence continues at coordinate 45,895,933 of JAPDVU010000006.1, forward strand.
ATGGTGATCCATAAACTAAACCTTGAAGAACTAGTGTAATTCAGGCAGACAAATACTTTCCAGTGAAGGAAACTGCAGGAAGCAACTGTGAAATTTATTTAATTTTTTATTTAAAGATTTTTCTCATTGATTTTTAGAGAGAGAGGAAGGGAGAGGGACACAGAGCAGAGAGAGAAACATCGACATGAGAGTGAAACATCGATCGGCTGCCTCCTGCATGCCCCTACTGGGGATTGAGCCCACAACACTGGGCATGTGCCCTGAATGGAAATCAAACCAGCAACCCTTTGGTGCATAGATAATACTCAACCAACTGAGCAACATCAGCCAGGGCTGAAATTTATTTTTTACTAAACTATGAAGAATATAATATACTAGAGGCCCGATGCACGAAATTCATGCAAGAGTAGGCCTTCCTTCCCCTGGCTGCTGGCACTGGCTTCCCTCTGGCACCCCGGACCTGGGTTTCCCTCACAACCCTGGCTTCATCCAGAAGGTCCTCTGGTCTAATTAGCATATTACGCTTTTATTATTATAGATTCCTGGAACTGCAAATAGTTCAACATGACAATGTGAGAAAGTGAACGGTTTTAGACTAAGAATAATACTTAACTCCTAAGGAACCCCCATCTCTATTCTGTAAGTCTACTGAAATGTTGAGTAGAGTTTTAGAAATGAAGTGGGTAAAGGATCTCTAGTAATACATATACTAATATTAGTTAATATACCTTATAAATTTGGATTTAAATATGATTAGATGATTGATAAGCTAATAAAAATATAAATCTAATAAAGTTATATAGATCAGTTGAATTGTAAGGAAAATAAAATTTGCAACAATATGATCATTAACAATGTAACCAATAGTAAAGTTTAGTCAGTTGCAAAAATAGTATAAATGAGGCAAACCAAGAAGGGAAAGAGAATTCAGAAAGAGAAGCAGAAATCTACCAAGAGAAATTTCCCATTTTATACTTCAGTGTTAGGTTAGGACCGTACAAATAAGCTCACTGTCTTTTTCTTCTTAGTTATCCCCAGAACCCTACAGAGTCAGGTACCTAGGAAATTCCCAGTAACTGCTAAATTAAACTGAAACATCCTTAACACAGCTTTTGGTGAGTGGTTTTAATTTCCACTAAATTGGAGGGGAAAGGACAGGATGTTGTACTATATTTTCTTTTGTAGGTTAAAAAAAATTTAAGTACAAGTAGTTTCAGGATATATCATTAAGACCCTGGCTGGGTGGCTCAGTTCGTTTGAGCACCAGGATTTTGAGCTTAATTCCTGGTCAAGGCACGTTCAGAAAGCAACCAATGAGTGCATGGATGGATAGAACAACAGGTTGATGTTTCTCTCTTTCTTTCAAATCAATAAATTAAATTTTTTTTAGGTATCTTATTAAGTATTTGTTCAAATGCAATGTTATTCCTAGAGGCCCAATTACTTGGTTTTACTCTCAGGGACCAGTATGATTTTAATATATAAAGAAGAGGAATTGTATGGTGCTTAAAATATGTGGACCCTAGAACCAGATTATGTGACCTTGGATAAGTTATTAACTTCTCTGCAACTCAGTTTACTCATCTATAAAACAGAGATAATATAGGTGAAGTGATAAAAACAATGCTTAGAATAAGCACATACAGTACCATCACTCACTGTCATTATGATTACTTTTCTATTGTTTTCCTAATTGAACTTTAAGATGGTATAAAACTGTTTATGAAAACCTACATAGTTAAAGCTTTATATTTTTAAATTTTTAAGTTACTAGATAAATTAAACATTTTAATATGGGAAATACTAGTACTTTGAGGTACAAGAAGAAAACTTAGATATTTTTAATTTGGTTTTAGAGGAAGGCAGAGAGAAACATCAATGAGAAAGAGAAACACTAGAGGAACACAGATTGGCTGTGGAGATCAAACCCACAACCTAGGCATATGCCCCAAATAGGAATTGAACCCACCACCTTCTGGTATATGGGAGGAAGCTCCAATCAACTGAACCACATGGGCCAGGGCAAAAATTTAGGTATTTTTATAACCTTGAAATTTTCAGAAAGAGATTCTTTTATAAAGATGATGTCAATGACAGAAATCAAAAAAGAAAAATTTAAAGTTCTTGAAAATTAAAAAACTTAAAAATTAAAAACAAATGAAAAATTGGGATAAATATATTTGACCCATTATTTTGGTAAATGATCCTATATAATAAAAAGCTAATATGCAAATAGACTGAATGGCAGAACAACCAAACAGCCAGTCACTATGACATGCACTGACCACCAGGGGGCAAGCACGGAACATGGCAGGCATCGGTCACAATGGGATGGTGGAGCAGGTGAGTGGGGATGCCAGACCAAGGCAGGGAGTGGGTCGCTGTCATCAGGATGAGCCTCTAGCGGTTCCTGAAAATTCTTTGCTTCTGCGCACTGCGGTCCCACCTGGCGCTCACACCTGCCACTCACACCTGTCGGCACCTGCAGCCGGTGCCCAGTGCCGGTCCTGATTGCTTGGCACCATCAGCGGGTGCAAGCAGTGGCTGCTGGCCCTGATCACCCCTGAGGGCTTCTCCACCTCCCCCTGGTCCTGAGGGGTGATCAGAGCAGCAGCCACCACTCGCACCCACTGCTGGCGCCAGCCACAATTGCTCCGCACCGTCAGCAGGTGTGAGCGGGGCCAATGCCGTCAGCACATGGAAATGGCGGCAGAGGGAGCTGGCTACCAGTAGACGGGACCAGAGCCATGGCGGGAGGGGCTGGGCAGGGGTGCGGAAGATGGGCCAAGACCCGCCCCTGTGCCTACTGCAGCCTCATGGCCCACAGTTCCTTTCAAGGTGCATGAATTCGTGCACTAGGCCCCTAGTAACTGTATAATGAGCCCTGAAAGGAAAATGATCTATGATCTATGGACATGATAGAGAGTTCACAAAGAAATAATCCAAATATCCCCCAAAATATGAAAAAAGTTCTATCCCAATACTAATTAGGGAAGAGCAAATACATTTCCCCTTTTTTACCAAAGATGATAAAATACTAATACCCAGTGTTGGCAATGGTATGGGGAAGAGGATGCTCTTTAATTCATTGCGGACAGAAATGAAAATTCACACTTCCCAAGGCAATTTGGCAATATATGAAAAATGTATACCTTGTTTCTAGGAATTTATCTTAAAGATATAAAGGTGTGTGTAAGAAATAAGCTACTGGGATATTTATTACAGCACTGCAAAATGCCCAGAGAGGATTGATTATATACTTTGTGGTGTAAAAATAACAATGGAAAACAGTCATTAAATATGATGTGATGGAAGTATACTTACTGACATAAAAGAACTTCACAATGAAATGAAAATACAAAATTTATACAACAGTAGATTAAGCATGGGTGTATAAAGCTTTTTACGAAAATACTAGTGCACAAATTCATGCATATTGGAAGAAAATTAATTAGAAGGTGGCTCGCAAAGTGGGACTGGGAGAGACAGGCCAGACATGCTCTGGAGCCAAACTCCCATGGTCCCACCCTGGCCTGCGGTACCTGGGGTGGTGCTGTGGCTCGAAGTGAGTGTGTTGAGTGGGGGTCCCTCTGGCAGGTGGGGTCCCTTGGCCTTGCCTGCGGGGATCGGACCGAAACCGGTTCTCCAACAGGATGTCAGACCTCCCCCTGAGAGGTCCCGGATTGCAAGAGGGCGGTTCTCGGGTGATGCACCCAAGAATCGGGCTCCCTCCTCTCTGGTTCCAGGATGTGTTACCCGAGAACCACCACTGCCAAGTCACTGCAGCTCTTGCGTTGAGCCTGCCCCCTGGTTGTCAGTGTGCGTCACACCTACCAGCTGGTCGGATGGTTGCTTAGTCTTTTATATATTTATATAATGTATATATATATAATCTAGAGGCCCGGTGCACGAAATTCATGCACGGGGGGGGGGGGTGTCCCTCAGCCCAGCCTGCACCCACTCCAATCTGGGACCCCTCGGGATGTCCGACTGTCTGTTTAGGCCCAGGATCGGGCCTAAATGGGCAGTCAGACATCCCTCTCACAATCCAGGACTGCTGGCTCCCAACTGCTCACCTGCCTGCCTTCCTTATTGCCCCTAACCGCTTCTGCCTGCCAGCCTGATTACCCCCCTAACCACTCCCCTGCCAGCCTGATACCTAACTGCTCCCCTGCCAGCTTGCTTGCCCCTAACTGCCCTCCCCTGCCAGCCTGGTCACCCCTAACTGCCCTCCCCTACACGCCTGGTCACCCCTAACTGCCCTCCCCTGCAGGCCTGGTCCCCCTCAACTGCTCTCCCCTGCAGGCCTGGGTCCCCCTGAACTGCCCTTCCCTGCAGGCCTGGTCGCCCCCAACTTCCCTCCTCTGCCAGCCTGGTCACCCCTAACTGCCCTCCCCTGCAGGCTTGATCGCCCCCAACTGCCCTTCCTTGCAGGCCTAGTCCCTCCCAACTGCCCCTCCACCCTGCTGGCCATCTTGTGGCAGCCATCTTGTGTCCACATGGGGGCAGTCATCTTTAACCACATGGGGACAGCCATCTTGTGTGTTGGAGTGATGGTCAATTTGCATATTATTCTTTTATTAGATAGGATAGAGGCCTGGTGCATGGGTGGGGGCCAGCTGGTTTGCCCTGAAGGGTGTCCTGGCTCAGGGTGGGGGTTCCCTTTGGGGCGTGGGGCAGCCTGGGTGAGGGACCTGTGGTGGTTTGCAGGCTGGCCACGCCCCCCCGGCGACCCTAGCAGAGGCCCTGGTATCTGGGATTTATTTACCTTCTATAATTGAAACTTTGTAGCCTTGAGTAGAGCCAAGCCTCCTGCTCGCTCCGTGGCTGCAACCATTTTTGTTGGGATTTATTTATCTTCTATAATTGAAACTTTGTAGCCTTAAGGGGAGGCCAAGGCAGGCCAGGGCAGGTGGAAAGCTTGGCTTCCTCCATTGCCAGGTGCATGAATTCCAAGCCTCCTGCTCTCTCCATGGCCGCAACCATCTTGGATGGGTTAATTTGCATACTCGCTCCTGATTGGCTGGTGGGCATGGCTTGTGGGTGTAGCTGAGGTATAGTCCATTTGCATATTTCTCTTTTATTAGATAGGTTGAACACAAAATCATTTCAGTTGAATTCTAAACAAGAATTATTTACTAATATGCTACTTACACTAACTGATTAATTGTCTTCTTTTGCTCCTTGGATCTTCTATACTTCAGAAGCTTACTTTGTGTTGGTGTATCCACACCTATGTCTTCAGGAGGATGAACAATGGGAGGTAACTTCAAGTTCAGAGCCTCCTTTTCTGCTGCAATGGCAGCTTTGTTTGGATCTGACATCTTGGTCTCCTAAAGATTAAAATACTCTATAATCTGCGGACAAAAAGTTCATAAGGCCATTATTGTAAAAACTAGCCTCTATATATTGATAACATCCCTTATATATCAATACCCAAAATTCTAGACCTTTTTAGATCTTCCACCCAAGTATGGTATTAGTCTTCATGGCAGTTGAGGCACTCTCCCTCCTGGGAACACGCTGGTGCCTTTCCCTTCCCCCTCCTCATCCAAGGCACATTACCATTAGCTTACTCACTCCCAAGCTCCAAGGGCCCTTCCTTTACCTCTATAACTTTTTTCCTAAGGCCATTTCTTCTAGGAATTACTTTTTCTACCTCTGTGATTTACCAAGTAAATGTACACTTACCAACACACACACACACACACACACACACACACACACACACTAAAAGAAAACAAGAATGGCAGTTGAAATAAATGGGCAGAGATTACTGTTAGAGTTCTAACCATCCACTTGCTATGAAAAAATGAAAAAAATCACTTCCACGTTAGGGCTTCAGTTTCTTCAAGGATGAAATTACAGTTCTAAAATTCTCTGCTCAAATTTTCCCTAAGATGCACATCACAACAAAACCAGTTGTTGAGGTATAATCTCTCTCCCCCCAAACCAATTTAATATTATTAATATTTAAATATCAATGTTGTATCTTAGTTTTGCTACCTTCCTAGAAAGTGATAGTATAATAAAGCAAAAGTAAATGCTGGACAATTAACTGTGATACCAACTGCATTTACTGCGGATTCCCACAGAATTTGGAGATTCCTGCCATGAAAAAGAAAGTATTTCTGCAGGCACCTATTTGGTGACCTCTTGACTTGAGAGAGGGGTGAAAAGCTGAAAACAAATAAGTACCTGTCTCTTTTTCACTTCTTCTCAGCTGCCCAGATAAGAGGGAAACGTTCAGTGAGCTTCTCTTCTGGCAAAAGAAAAAGGAAAAACGAAGGGAAAAACTTCAGGAACCCCACCGACTCCTCGCAGTAACCTGCCGCAGATACAAAGTTGTCAGTCGCCATAGAAACTGCCCCTAGCAATTGGAGAGATTGGGTAAAGGTTGCCTGGAGAGGCAGTTGCTGAGCTGCAAGACAGATTAGGACTAACTGCCACAACAATAATTCATTACTCAAGTAAATGGAGGGTGGTTGAATGAGATTTTTTTTTTACCTGTCTTCCTTTGGAAGGAGTCCAGGAAATCAGAATCTTCAAATTGTGGAAAATGGCAACACTGGAAATTTGGATCTGTTGGAAAACAGATGTAAACACTCACTTCAATTGAGGATCGAGTGTTCAAGTGTCCCCATAAATATAAATATTATAACTAATCAGCAATATAATTTATCTTGTTTCTATATTTGGTATTTATTTATATAACACTTTTTCTTCAGGAAATCATTGGCAAAAAATGTTAAGGTGTGTAAATTTTATGAGTATGCTTGGAATCAGAAATGTGAAAATTTGTTATTTGAGGCTGCACATTGGATATTCCATCTTAAGGATAATAGCTTAAATACTATGTGCACAAATAAATGGGGGGAAAATAAGTCCTGGGGGTATATTGATGGCCTATTCATTCAACAATTACTAGCATTTGAGCATCTATTTGCCAGTCACCATAGTATAGGCTACACTGTTGTGTCTGGCACACAATAAGTCCTCTATGGGGGTGACTGGATAAAGAAGATAAAGGGATTAGCTACAGAACATATATGTATACCCCATAGGCACAAGACAATAGATTGATGAAGGCTAAGGGAGGGAGAGGAGGACTGGGTAGAGGTGGACAAAGGGTGGGGAAAAGGAGGACACCTACAATTATGTCAACATTAAAATTTTTAAATAAAAAATAGCTTAAAATAAATAAAAATATCATCTGAGTGAGCGAACAAACTAATTAAGTATACTTGTAGCTTGTAAAAGCAATTTATCTTTCTGCAGAAAACAAAATATTTGTATGAGATGGCTCTTTGACATATCATTACAAGGACTAAAGGAAGAACAGTAGTCTTTTATATTCTAGACTAGATTCATCTTCTCCCAGTTATTTAATCAAACACTAATCTAATAGTGCTGTGAAGAGATTTTTGCAGATATAATTCAAGTCCCTAATAAATAAGGAGATTTAGGTGGGCCTGACTCAATCCGTGTAAGTCTTTTAAAAAGACTTAGCTCTGGCCAGTGTTGCTTGCTCAGTAGTTAGAGCGTCGGCTGGCACACCAAAGGGCTATAGGTTCAATTCCTAGTCAAGAGCAGGTACCTGGGTTTCAGATTCTATCCCTATCCCCAGTCAGGGTGTGTGAGGGAGGCAAACAATCGATGTGTCTCACATAGATGTTTCTCTCTCTTCCCCTCCCCCTCTTCCTTCCATTCTTTCTAAAAATCAATGGAAAAAATATCCTTGGGTGAGGATTAACACACACACACACACACACACACACACACACACACACACACACACACAGGCTTAGGCATTCAAGAAGTCTGACTCCAAACAGAAGCTAACTCTACAATCACTCGCCCTCTCTGGATTTTCCCTTCCCAACAGCCTACCCTACAGACGTTGGACTTGCCTAACTAGCCTCTACAATTGCAAAAGCTAATTCCTTCTAATAAATTCATATATATATATGCAAATATATACACATACATACATATAGAGGACTTATGTAATCTACTGGTTCTGCCTCCCTCATTAAACTCTAATACAATGCATACCTGTTTTAACAGCATAATTTATGTAGGCATTATTTACATACTCTAAAATTCACCATTTTAAAGTATACAATTCAACTATTTTTAGGAAGTTTATATAATTGTACAATCATTACCAAGGTCCAGTTCTAAAATATTTCTATCTTTGCAAAAAATTCCCTTGGGTCCAGCCAGTGTGGCTCAGTGGTTGAGCGTCAAGCCATAAACCAGGGGTCCACAGTTCTATTCCCTACCAGGGCACATGTCTAGGTTGCGAGCTCAGTCCCCAGTAAGGAGCACCTGATCAATGATTCTCTCTCATCATTGATGTTTATATCTCCCTCTCCCTTCCTCTCTGAAATCAATTAAAAAAATATTTTAAAAAAATTCCCTTGGGCTCATATTCACTCAATCCCTACTTCCACCTCCAGCTCCAAGCAACCACTATTTTGCTTTTGGTCTATATAGACTTGCAATTTCTGAACATTTCATATAAATGGAATCATATATTATGTAGATTTTTGTCTGGCTTCTTTCACTTAATAATTTGAGGCTCATGCATGAAGTTCATTCCTTTTTATTGCTGAACTAGTAGCCCTGAGTAGCCCTTTTATTGCTGAACTAGTAGCCCTGTGCCAGTAGGTCGCTGGCACCCTCCTGTAGCTCCCCCCAACCGCCCTCAGCTTGCTGCCCTGCCCGATCCTGTAGCTCTCTACCTCCTACTTGCTTGCTGCCCTGCACCCTCCTGTAGCTCTCCACCGCCCGCTTGTAGTTCGCTACCTCCTGCAGATCCATGATCCGGTCGTTAAGCGGTCAGTCATTATGCCTCACGGAGTAATGGATAATTAGCATATTCCTCTCTTATTATATAGGATAGTCTTCCATTATAAGAACATATCACATTTGTTTATCCATTCACTAGTTGATGGACATCTGGAGTGCTTCAGTTTGGGGCTAGTATGAATAATCCTGCCATAAACATTTGTGTACAAATCTTTGGGTGAACATACATTTTCATTTCTCATCAATAAAAGCCTAGAGTAGAATTGCTGGGTTGAATGGTAAGTCTGTGTTTAACCTTTTAAGACACTATCAACCCGTTTTTCAAAGTGTCTGAAAGATTTTACATTCCTACCAGCAAAGATTTTCTCCTATGTTTTCTTCTAGTTTTAGGTTTTATATTTTGGTTTATGATCCAGTTAGAGTTAATATCTGTATGTGGTGAGAAGTGTGGATTCAAGTTCTTTTTTTTTTCTCTTTTGCATACATATATAATTGTTCCAGTACTAGTTGTTGAAAATTGTTCTTTCCCTCACTGAACTGCCTTTGCATTGTTGTTGAAAAAAATAAATTGGCCATAATTACTGGACACTGATCTGTATGTCTATCTTTATAGATGACATTGTCCTGATTAGTGCAGCGATGGCAATAGTTTTAAAAGTGGATAGTATTAGTGCTTTAACTTTGTTCTTTTATAAGAAGTAATTTGAGGGGATGGAGGTAGGAGGAGAAGCAGGAGGTTATAGGGAGGATAAACAGTGATAGGAGACTTGACTTGGGGTGATGAACACACAATAGAGTGTACAGATGATGTGTTGTGGAACTGTGCGCCTGAAACTTGTATAATTTTGTTAACCAGTGTCACCCTAATAAATTTAATAAAAAGAAAAAAGTACTTCTTAATATTCTAGGTCCTTTGCATTTCCATATAAATTTTAGTATTAATTTATCGATGTCTGTAAAAGAGGCAGCTGGAATTTTAACAAATCTTTTGCTTTGAAGGAAAGAAAAAATATGTTAACTAACTAAAGATATTTAATTTGAGGCTTAAAAATCCTTTCTTATAAGCTCTATTTCTGAGTCTAAGGGTTATAAATATTATTTACAAGAACAGATTATTTATGAGAGCACTTATGGATATGACACCAAAATGTGATTCTCTAATACTACACAAAAAGTTTCATCTACTTCTCTTTTTGAAATATTTTTATTGATTTCAGAGAGGAAGGGAAAGGGATAGAAAGATCAATGATGAGAATCACTGATTGGCTGCCTCATGCATGCCCCCTACTGGGAGCGATCAAGCCCACAACCTGGGCATGTGCCCCTGGCCAGAATCGAACCTGGGACCCCTTAGTCCCACAGGCCGAAGCTCTATCCACTGAGACAAACCAGCTAGGGCTCATCTACTTTTTAATAAAAAAATTGAGGATGCTATGTTTTATAGTATGCATTGTTTATTTCAAAATTAAAAAGGGGATTACAGGAAAAATAAATGAGTTCATATGTTTAAGAGTTCTTAATGGAGCTAAACTGTGATAGGTTTCACCTAAGTTCTTTGAATTTTTTCAAACTAATTTTTGATTGTTGTTATATACTAACATTATACTTTATACTAAATGATATAGCTATTTCATATATTATATATACAATGCAATACAGTATAGTATTATATAATATATGTCATTATAAGTTATACAATCACCAGTTTAGTAAAATATAGAAATAGAATTGTTGGTGGGAGTGTAAACTGGTGCAACCACAATGGAAAACAGTATACAGGTTTCTCAAAAAACTAAAAATAGAACTATTGTATGATCCAAAAATTCTACTTCTGGGTCTATATACAAAGAAAATGAAATCACCATCTCAAAAAGATGTCTGCACCTCCATGTTAATTGCAGCATTATTTATCATAGCCAAGACATGAAAACAACCTATGTTTAAGCACTTACTGATAAATGGATAAAGACAATGCAAAATATATGAATACGGTTAGGTAGAATATTATTCAGCCATAACAAATAAAGAAATCCATCTTGGGTGGGTGGCTCAGTTAGTTAGAGCATCGTCCCATACACCAAAGGCTTGCAGGTTTGATTCCCAGTCAGGGCACATACCTAGATTTTGGGTTCGATCCCTGGGCAGGGCACTTATGGGAGGCAACCGGTCAATGTTTCTCTCTCACGTTGATGTTTTTCTCCCTTTCCTTCCTCTCTCGCTTAAATCAATAAAAACATTTTTTAAAAAGAAACTGAATTCATAAATACAAAAAAAACAAAACAACACACACAAAACAGATTGGTGGTTGCCAGAGGAAGGGGAAGGTGGCAGGGCAAGGGAGTGCAAGAAATGGTTGAAGGTGGTCAAAAAGTAAGAACTTCCTTCATATTCAGTAATGTCATTTTAATGATTTGCTTGTGCTTAATCTATTAAGTTTACAGTAATCTAACCAAACTAAACATAATAAAATAGCTGATCATGCTGTTGACTCTCAAAAAATAAAAATATAATAAGAAGTTCCAGTTATAAGATAATCAAGTTCTAAGATGTAATGTATATGTGGTATGGTACTAAAGTTAATAAACTGTACTATATATTTAAACATTTCTAAGAGAGTAGATCTTAAGAGTTATCTCACAAGAAAAAGGGAAAAAATTTTACCTGTGAAGTGATGGATATTAACTAAACTTATTGTGGTAATCATTTGGCAATACCTGTTTATACGTATAACTAATCATTATATTATATACCTTGGACTAATACAATATTATATGTCATTATATCATCATAAAACTGGAAAATTTAGAAATTTTTAAAGAAATAAATGTAAGAGTTTGGTCCCTTAAATATAAAGCAAATAGAGCCGGGTATCTCAGTGGTTTTGATCTCCGGTCAGGGCCATGTTTCTCGTTCTCTCTCTCCCTTCTTCTCTCTAAAGTCAATAAACAACTAAAAATTTTAAAAGCAAATGAAAATTATTAATTTCTTTTTGTTAATCCACATCCAAGGATATTTTTCCTTTGATTTTTTAGAGAGAGTGAAAGGGAGAGGGAGAAACAGAGACAGAGAAACATTGATGTGAGAGAGATCGATTGATTTGACTGCCTCCCACACCTGTCCCAACCAACCATTGCCAGCGATTGAGCCTGTAACTGAGGTTACAGGAGTTGAAACCGGGACCCTTCAGTCCGAGGGCCAACTCTCTATCCACTGGCTAGGGCATTTTTAAAATATATGGTTTTATTGATTGGAGAGAGAGAGAATAATCAATCAGGGGCCTCCAACAAGCCCCCCACTGGGGACTGAGCCCACAACCTGCACATATACCCTGACCAGGAATCAAACTGTGACCTCCTGGTTCATGGGTCGATGCTCAATCACTAAACCACACCAGCCCGACTATTAAATTTTTAATATATTAGGAAGATTACCCTGAAGTGATATCACCAGATACTACTCACAAATTCTGTGTGCTATCACTCAAAACTGCAGTATCATATTGACCTTGTAAAAAAAGATAGAAGTATCTTCATGATCTATGCTGTTAACTGACGTTATTAACCAAAGTGAAGGCAATCACAAGAAACTAGTCTGCATAACTAATCTTTGCAGATATATGTGCAAGTAAAAGAATAACCCCATTAACCCTAACTTTTGATTACTGAAAGTTAGATTGTGTTTCTTGGTATGGACTGAAAATGGATGAATATAGATTTCTATTAGCCCCTTCTCCTTTTGGTATCAGGGAAAGCATAGTATTGGTTCAGTCTTTCAGTCTCAAATTTTAATTATATTTATTATGTATATAATTATGTTATAATTTAGCCTCATAAATACATATATAGCTTCAAACACACCATTTATTATGTATTATTTTCAAATTAAACTTTCTATGGCAAGTTGTGGCACTTTCAGAACACTTTCAGATACTTTCTCTTGAAAGAACTGACAAAAGATAGTGAAAGGTACTGAACTATGGTTATAATACAATCCCATTTGTGTAAAAAAGTGGAAGGGTATATATTCATAAATATTTGTGTATGCATATAAGTCGGGGTAGAAAGATTACTTTTTTCACTACAAGTATATTTTAATCTTTCAAAAAATTTTTAAAAAAACCTAAAAGAAAGAAGTATGATACTTCAAGACATCTGTCTCAAAACCAAGATTAATACTGCTACTGGAATAAATTAGATCAGCTTGCTTAAAGGAAAGTTACATTTTCTAATTGGGGTTTATCTTTAAATAAGTTGATTTAAGACTGAGTTGTGCAAAGTTGTATGAAGGAAAATGCTGGGGACAAGAAAAATGCCATGTTAATATTGCTACATGTGGGTGCTATAAACTGGAGTACTAAGACTTATTTTCTTTCTTCCTTAGGTCGGCCAGTTGATGAAATGTATTGACTTTTATCCCTATATTGTAACCCTGGACTTCATTTATCGTCAGTATCCAGTCACCTGTGGGAGCCGGGGAGGGCACAACAGAAATTTCAAATGGCTGCAAAATTCCGCCTCCTTTAGAACACAGTTCAAACAGTTTATTTTCCTCATGGTAAGCAAGGGGGAAAGATATGGTTTATTATTAAACACCCAATAAACATCCTACTTGTAGAATAAGGTAGTATATACAAATAGGTCATTTGTTCATAAAAGACGTAATTGGTTCTTTGAATCTTCAAGGGCTTCCCTCCGCCCCCCATTGAATTAGTCACAGAATAACAATTATATTAAACACCAAAAAAAAAATCACTGTTTCTTGAAATACTTTCTTCATTAGGCTTTCAGTGAAGCTACACTTAGTTCTCCCTACTCACTGGCTATTCTCAGTCTCCTGTCATTTACTCAGCAATGTCTGTGTGACCTTGAACAGGTAACATAACCTCTTCGGCCTCACATCTGAAGAAGACATTTTTAGCAAAGTCATCGCTCACTAAATCAGAACTACTACATATTGTTCATTGTTATTAGCTACCACAAAGCTCGGCTCCGCGCGTCGGCGCTGGCCCGACCTGAGGTGAACCCACCACACCCCTGAAGAGGGCGAGCAGCGTCGGGAACGCAGTGGAGAAGCCTGAGCAACGCTGGCCACGCCCGAAGCCGGACCGACTTTGCGGGCGGAGCTCCCTCGCTCTCGCGCAGTTCAGCCCCAGACGGCGCGAACGGAAAGCCGGCGGTAACGACTCAGTAGAGGCACCTCCTCCTTCAGCAAGGGGAACGCGTGACACCGCCCAGTCACTTCCGGCGTGGTGCACCTTTCCTTCCGTCCTCTAACTGCACTTTCGATAAAACCATGGAGTCTAGTATTTCCCTTTGGCGCTTCTATATTTTCTTCACTTTCCCCTCTTTATGACTCAACTTGAAGATAAAAATTAAGCTTAGCGCTATTAAAGACAGACGTGGCTACAGAAAGAAGGGAGCACGTGAGCGGCCCTGGCGAAAGTGCTGGGCAGGAGCACGTCCGCCCTCTCCTCACCGGCCGGAAGTTGCGGGGCTGAATGGGTCCACGAGCTGGTGGCGGCAGCAGCTCTGTTAGCACCTGAGGCTTAGCGGCCGCTTGTTGTGTCTGCCGCTGGGTCACCAGGTTCATGTGGAGGCTCCCAGGCGCCCGCGCCGCATTTCGTGGGGTCCGCGCGGCCGTGGAGAGACACAGTCGGGCGGAGCCGGCGGTGGGCTCGATGGAGCGCGCTGTGGTGCGCTGTGTGCCCTCCGAGCCTAAGCTAAGCCTGTCGTTCTCGTTGGCCGATGGCAGCCACAAGAACATGCAGCGCGACCAAAGCGAGCCGCTGGGTCGAGTCCTCAGCCGGATCGCCACCAACGCCCTTAAAGGCCACGCTAAAGCGGCCGCGGCCAAGAAGAGCCGAAAGAACCGGCCAAATGCAAGCGGCGGCGGAGCATGTGCGGGGCCTGGGTCTGAGCAGGCTGCGGCCTGCGAGCCCGTGGTGAAGCTGTACTACCGGGAGGAGGCAGTGGCTGAAGATGTGCTCAATGTGGATGCCTGGCAGGACGGTGCGGTGCTGCAGATCGGCGATGTCAAGTATAAGGTGGAGCGCAACCCGCCCGCCTTCACCGAGCTGCAGTTGCCACGGTACATCATGGCCGGCTTCCCGGTTTGCCCCAAGCTCAGCCTCGAGTTTGGGGATCCCGCCGGCTCCCTCTTCCGCTGGTACAGGGAAGCCAAACCGGGATCGGCAGAGCCTGAGGGCGGGGCCCCCTCATCATTGTCTCCCTCCTCGCCTAATACTAGTTGGACGAACACGGGTGTGGACGAGCGCGTCTACACCCCGTCTAATGCCGATATCGGGCTACGTCTCAAGCTTCATTGCACCCCGGGCAATGGGCAGCGCTTCGGACCAAGCCGGGAGTTGGAAAGTGTGTGTCTAGTGGAGGCTGGGCCCGGCACTTGCACCTTTGATCACCGGCATCTCTACACTAAGAAGGTGACGGACGACGCTCTCATCCGCACTGTCTCCTACAACATCCTCGCCGACACGTATGCCCAGACTGAGTTTTCGCGGACCGTCCTGTACCCGTACTGCGCCCCTTACGCCCTGGAGCTCGACTACCGTCAGAACCTTATCCAGAAGGAACTCACTGGCTACAATGCCGACCTCATCTGTTTGCAGGAGGTTGACCGCGGCGTGTTCACGGACAGCTTGGTGCCGGCCCTCGAGGCCTTTGGGCTGGAGGGCGTTTTTCGAATCAAGCAGCAGGAAGGCCTAGCTACTTTCTACCGAAAGTCCAAGTTCAGCCTCCTTAGCCAGCATGACATTTCTTTCCATGAAGCCCTGCAGTCCGACCCACTTCACAAAGAACTGCTGGAGAAATTAGTTTTAAACCCAGCGGCACAGGAGAGGGTGTTCCAGAGATCTTCTGTCCTTCAGGTGAAGTAGCTCCGCCAGTCTCTACATACTCATCCATTTTTAGGGTCCTGGAAAGGGAGTGTGGGTGGGGTTGCTTCTAATTGAGTAAAACCATCCAGATTTTACTGAAAGGTGTTTGCTCTTGTATCTTCTGCACAAAGGTTAACCGTCATTCGTTCATTGAGCAAGTACTTATTGAGCACTCCAGTGTGCCGAGCATGCTGCAGGTTGCCTTGAACAAGACAAACAGGGACTTTATTAGTGCTTATAACCTAGTGGGAGAGATACATGCTAACTACAAGAATAATGGTAATAGGTAATATTTTCTTACTACTTGCCGAGAACTGTTCGGACACATTTCTAACGTACTTTAGTGTCTGACATTTTTTACAAAGTGCTCCATAAATACTAGCTATTATTTTAATTTTTGGTTCATCGTAATCCTGCTATTCCCATTATTTAGATATTAGCCTTCCTATTTTATAAATGGGGAAATGGCCAAGTTTACTTATCCAAGTTCATTAGTTCCTTGGTAGCTGTCCTGGGCATCAGATGGACTGTCACAGTACTCATGTTCAAGTAACCCTTATAGTAGCCTCACACTGTTAACACTGCCTACCTCTTCACCTCACTTCATTCCTCACGTAGAGTACAATACAATATTTTGAGAGAGTTCACATTACTTTTATTACAGTATATGCAGTTATATTGTTCTATTTTATTATTAGTTATTGTTAATCTCTTACTGTGCCTAATTTGTAAATTAAACTTTATCATAGGTGTATGTGTATAGGAAAACATAGTGTATATATAGGGTTTGGTACTTTTTGTGGTCTCAGGCATCCACTGAGGATCTCAGAATATATCTCCTATGGATAAGGAGCCACTACTCTATTCAAAAACTTTTAGCCCTGGCAGAGTAGCTCAGTTGATTAGCATCATCCTGATATACTAAAGTTTTGGGTTCCATCCCGTCAGGGCACCAACAGGAATCAACCAATGAATGAATAAATAAGTGGAACAACAGATCAATGTGTTTTGTTTCCTCTCTACCCCTCCTTCTTCCTCCTCTCTCTCCTTAAAATCAACTTAAAAACAACAACTTTTAACAAAAGTTAATTTCACAGTTATGATTATACTTCATCAGTATGGGAAGGTTATAGAATAAAATGTTATTTCATCATATAGTCTTAGATAAAATAAAACATTCAGGAGATTGGCAGATAACAACTGAAGTCTTGAAACTTTCTGTATGTTTTAGGTTTCTGTTCTTCAGTCTACAAAGGACTCTTCTAAAAAGATATGTGTTGCTAATACCCATCTCTACTGGCATCCCAAAGGTAAGTTTTATTGGTTTTCACAAGTGACTTTTTAAACATGGTAACTTAAGGTTAATAAAGCTGTTTTACACATATATATATATTTTTTCTTTACGTTTTATTGAGATATAATTGACATACAGCACTATACATGTTTAAGGTGTACAACATAATGACTTGATTTGCACACATTGCAAAATGATTACCAGAACAAGCTTATATAGATACCAAAAAAAGGTGGTGTTTTATTTTTCTTGTGATGAGAATTTTCAGGATTTATTCTCTTAGTAACTCTCAAATATCCATACAGCAGTGTTAACTATACTCATGTTGTACATGAAATCCTCGGTACTTAATTATCTTATAACTGAAAGTTTGTACCTTTTGACTACCTCTATTTAATCCCACACACACACACAATACACATCTTGAATGTCACACAAATGCTGTAGTTTGTGAGTTTCTTTGTTTTGTTTGTTTTAACTTAAAGGCAACTTTAAAAGGTACTTACATTAATGTTTTTTATATTCATAGGTGGGTACATTCGTCTCATTCAAATAGCAGTAGCCTTGGCTCATATTAGACATGTCTCATGTGATCTGTATCCTGGCATACCAGTTATATTTTGTGGGGACTTTAATAGTACCCCATCAACAGGAATGTATCATTTTGTCATCAATGGCAACATTCCAGAGGATCATGAAGACTGGGCTTCCTATGGGGAAGAGGAACGATGCAACATGTCTCTTACCCATTTCTTGAAACTGAAAAGTGCTTGTGGTGAACCTGCTTACACAAATTATGTTGGTGGCTTTCATGGATGTCTGGATTACATTTTCATTGACTTAAATGCTTTAGAGGTTGAACAGGTGATTCCACTACCTAGTCATGAAGAAGTTACCACCCACCAGGCCTTACCTAGTGTTTCTCATCCCTCGGATCACATAGCACTTGTATGTGATTTAAAATGGAAATAGATTTGTGTTTAATGGAATTTAAGTCTGCTTTAATAAGATATTTAATATGAATCAAAGTTTATGTGTAACCTTAAAAGAGGAAAACTAGACACTAGGTTCTTAGTTCTTACCCTACTAGTTGTTTTAATGTCTTCATTACATGACTTCATCATCTTTGTTTAATATAGTTTCTGTACTCTTCCCACACACACACTTGGAGGAAAAACAAATATATTTATGACTGGCAGGGAACATTGAATTATTGTGTACATTTTATAAATACTTTTTTTTTTTAGCCTCGCTATTAAGAAATTTGTAAAATACCATTTGAATGATGCTATAATTTTTCTATCATAACATTTGCAATTGAATCATGTTTATATAATTAGGGGGGAAATGCATACAAGTTAAGGTGAGAGGCCTAAGTTCTGATATGTCAGAGGAATAACATTAGGGCTTACCTCTACCTCAATTTGGTTAGCAATTTAATACAACTTGAGAACTTTAACAAAAGATTAAAATATTGTTATTGTTTCTCATCTTTCATTTTTCAATTAACATAGTTTCATTCTCTTATTTTTAGGATTTTAGCTATTAATACAACTAAATATGGTACAAATGAACATATTCATATATTTTTTACTGCAGCTCATTTTAACTTTTAGGATGCAAGCACAATTTAATATTCAAAGTGAATAGCAACAAAGTCAACTTTATCCCTTTAAGTACTCTTGCCCATGAAAAGTGTTCATAAATTAACAGAACGTGACCATGTGATATTAGAAAATACAGCACAATATATTATGAGAAACTGCTTACTGATGTGGGCTTTAAATTTTGGATGAACTATTGAGCATTTCTATGTTAGAAGTATTTTTGAAATTGTTTTATAAATAGAAAAGGGAGTAGTGTGGCTTTTGAGGGTCTTGGAAATAAACATTCTTTTATAGGCTTGAGCATTACAATTTGAGTTGCAGGTAAACATTATATATATAATTTATATACTGTAAAAAAATTTTTAATATGAAGCCAAACTTTATAAAATTAGAAATTGCAGTTTTACTGAATGGCCTAGTGTGGTAACCAAGCTTGTCTAACTCAATTATCACCATACCTAATTTGTAATGCTTTAGCTGTTGTTTTTTTTTGATGTTTGGGAAAACTGTAATGTTATCTCATTTCTGCATTTAATTTCCAGCTTAGATATTAAAAGCCCATCCATTTCTAGAAGAGCTCTTTCCACAGTTGTGAGAGCCTTTGTTCCAAATTCTTTCATCTCTTTCATCTTAAACCCAACACTATGAGAACTTTACTCTTGATAAAGTAGCCCATACTTTCATATTCTGCTCACCATCCACTGTATTTTTAGCTCTTAGTTTAGTAAGTTTGAGAATGAGAAGGTTTTACATGCAATTTAGATTGAACTTTGAAGTACTTAAAAGTACTTGAGGGGGAAAATTAAGGATCTTTTTTATAAAAAGCTATAAATGGAAAATGGATGGTACCAAATTGTGCTTTCCTAAATAACATTTTTGAGAGCATTTTAACATCAGTTTACAAATACATAAATATTAAAGGCAGAACCTGATTCTTTTGAAAAAACTTTTTTTTCTTTTTAAAATTTGGTTTTGGTCTGCCTTCAAACAAATATGTTGACAAGGTCTTACAATAACTTGAGAGAAAACAAAAAGCTTCTAAGCAAAACGTTGAGAAACACTTTGAAAGAAAAAGTATAACATGATATACTCATCCCCAAGAGAAAAACATATAGGTCCTATATTAAAACATGGCTAGGTAAATTGAACTCTGGTCAGAAAAACTCTAAACACTTATAAAACATTCCACATCTGGAATCTTTAAATTTTTTATTTGCTGGCTAAACAGTGTGATCAGATAGTACATAAGCATTTCAGAATATTTGAATATAGAATATTATAAAGTGCCACATACTCTGATTAAATCTTCAGTATGCAGATAGGTTAGTATGATTGGGAGTCTAAAGGTAGGGAACACTAAGAAAACTGAATAAAAATCATACCAAAATTTCCTTGTATTCAAGTTAGAATAAAGCATCATTCAGAAGTGTTTGTGTTTTAAAGCCATCTTTGGGACTGAATTTTTCAATGATATTTGGATTTTCAGTACATTTAATTTTAATAAAATATGGGAAGTCTAACAACTCTATGGTGAACCACATTTTAAGATGTCATTAGTTGTGTTGTGTTTTTTTTTAATATATTTTATTTTTTACAGAGAGGAAGGGAAAGGGACAGGGAGTCAGAAACATCAATCAGCTGCCTCCTGCACACCTCCTACTGGGGATGTGCCCGCAACCAAGGCACATGCCCTTGACTGGAATCAAACCTGGGACCTTTCAGTCCGTAGGCCAACGCTCTATCCACTTAGCCAAGCCAGTTAGCCAAACCAGATGTCATTAGTTCTTGCTGTAGGAATGAAACAATCTAAAATTTTATATTGATTGTAAATAACTAAGACTATATAGAACACATTCTGTTACTGAACTTTTGCAAAGTTGCCATTTTAGTATACACTGGTAATTCATAATTCATTAGCAAACATCATTCCTGGCTATAATGTAATGTTCTTTAAAATTCTGAATACTAATATCTATTGTTTCAAATTTCCAAGAATTTCACTGGGTGAAGACTTTTCTGAGAGAATTAAGACCTGATTATCATCAAAATGTGATTTCAGACTGGAGGTAGATCTCTGAGGAACATAATACAAGAGAGAGAGGGTCCAAAGAATACACTGATGTAAGTGCTCCCTGGTGGAAAGTGACACCTTTAGATCTCATATTCTCCAGCTATGAAATACAGGCAGAAGTTCCCTACAAACTAATTTGAGACAAAACCAAAACACATACATATTGAAGGGTAAAAGTTTGCACTACTAGTTTATCAAGTCCCACATGGCAACTCAATAGGGAAAATCTTTCCTCTAAAAAATTAGAGTCAACACTGGTTTTCTAAACATCACAAAACATTTTAAAATATATATATTTTATTGATTTCAGAGAGGAAAGGAGAGGGAGAGATAGAAACATCAATGATGAGACAATTATTGATTGGCTGCCTCCTGCATGCCCCCTACTGGGGATCAAGCCTGAAACCTGGGCATGTGCCCTTGACCAAAATCAAACCCAGGATGCTTCATTCTGCAGGCCAACTCTTTATCCACTGAGCCAAACCAGTTAGGGCCAAAAACATTTTGTTTTAAAATTTTTAATATTTTGTTCAATATAGTACTAGAAGGAAATGCTATCTAGATTTCATTTGGGAGATGAAACAATTCAAGAGCTTTAACTGATTTGGGTAATATTCCAATGCATAAAGCCTTGCTTTATGTGAAGGTCCATGCTTTAACTCAGTAGTGGCAAACTCATTAGTCAACAGAGCCAAGTATCAACAATACAACGATTGAAATTTCTTTTGAGAGCCAAATTTTTTAAACTTAAAACTCCTTCTAATGCCACTTCAAAATAGACTCGCCCCCAGGCCATGGTATTTTGTGGAAGAGCCACACTCAAGGGGCCAAAGAGCTGTCTGTATGTGTCTTGCGAGCCGCCGTTTGCCGACCACTGCTTTAACTTATTGAAGGTATTAGAGCTGTTTTGGGGGGGCTTTCGAAGTACTAACTTTAGAATAACAATACATTCTGAGATGACAGTACCAAAGCATTTTTTTTTAAATATTTTTATTGATTTCAGAAAGGAAGGGAGAGGGAGACAGAGCTAGAAACAATGATGAGAAGAATCATTGATTGGCTGCCTTCTGCATCTCCCCCTCACCTCACCCTCCACCCCCCCACTGGGGATTGAGCCTGGGCCCTGATTGGGAATCTGTGACCTGGTTCATAGGTCAACACTTAATCACTGAACCACCACAGCCGGGTAAAAGCATTTCTTTTAATTGAAGTGAAATTCACATAAAACCAATCATTTTAATGTGATTCCATTTCATTTAGTATATTCATGATGTGGTACAACCATCATCTCTAGTTCCAAAACAGTTTCATCACCTCTAAAGGGAACCCTTTATTCATTAAGCAGTCACTTCCTACCCCTCCAGTCTTGGCAACTACTAATCTGCTTTCTGTCTCAATGGATTTCCCTATTCTGGATATTGCATATAAATGGAATCATATAATATGTGACCTTTTGTGCCTGGTTTCTTTTACTTAGCACAATGTTTTTAAGGCTAATCCATTTTGTGTCAGTACTTCATTCCTTTGTATGGCTGAATAATATTCCATTGTATGGTTATGCCACATTTTTTTTTATCTAAATGGACATTTGGCTTGTTTCCACCTTTTGGCTATTTTGTGAATAATGCTGCTGTGAACATTTGTGTACCAGTTTTGTCTGGGCAAGTTTTTAATTCTTTCAGTTATATAACTAAGCGTGGTTGCAGGGCCATGTGGATATTGCATTTAACTTTTTGAGAAGCTGCCAAAATGTTTTCCACAGTGGTCACACAATTTTACATTCCCACCAGCAATGTATGAGTTTCAATTTCTCCATACCTTATTTTACATTTTTATAA
The DNA here is from genome assembly GCA_026230045.1 of Corynorhinus townsendii. Classification (NCBI taxonomy): domain Eukaryota; kingdom Metazoa; phylum Chordata; class Mammalia; order Chiroptera; family Vespertilionidae; genus Corynorhinus; species Corynorhinus townsendii. The sequence continues at coordinate 45,918,449 of JAPDVU010000006.1, forward strand.
ATTTAGTCATGAAAGTGGATGTGAGGTGGCATCTCTACCAATGCATTTTAAACTTGCTTAGTCCAATCAGTTATGTTGCAGTCATGAACCAGATTATTCACAATGGATTATACAAAGCCCTATATTTTTTCCAGAGAACTCATCATCTTCAGCAATTTCTACTTTTACAAGCTTGTGTCAAGCTAGAAAGGTCAGTCTTGTTGCTTCTTTTAGAAAGATTTGGGAAGAGAAACATCACACACACACACACAACCCCAAAGCCCTGGAGTGTAAATAAATTAGAAACTAAGTCTATGATAGAGAGAAACCAAGATGGCGGCATAGGTATACACCTAAACTGCTGCCTCACACAACAATATCAAAACTACAGCTAAAAGACAAAACGGACAACATCCAGAACCACAGGAAAGCTGGCTGAGTGGAAATTCTACAACTAGAAGGAAAAAGGAAAGCACATTGAGACTCAGAGGAACTGCAAAAGGCTGAGGTACGGAGACGCATGTGCAGAGAGGATAACCGGCTGAGTGCACAGGCGGCTAAGTGCGTGGCTGGCTTTCTAAAGCGCGAGGAAGACGGAAGCTCCTGACTGCACTGAACTCCAGTTCCGGGTGAGTTTCTGGGAACCCAGACTCATTTGGGGAGAAACTGGACTGTCTAGCAGCAGGCGAAACTCAAGGGCGGCTTTCTCTCAGAGGTGCTTGCAGCGATTACCACGGGACACTGAGACACAGGGGCCTCACAGGGAAGGGCTGACGGAAAGCCAAGGCTGCCTGCTCCACCCTGAGACTGCCCCATCCAAGCTGAGCACAGAGGCTTTTGCAATTTTGCAAGTCTTTTCTCATAAGAGGGTCTCCAGCACAGAAGTGTTCCCAGCGTAGACACAGCTGAACCTCACAGCCAATTGTCCTGGAGGTCAATTCCTCCCAGTAATACCAACAACAATCAAGGCTTAACTACAACAAGGCTGTGCACACAGTCCACAAAGGGGTGCACCAAAAGTGTCCACCTCAGGTAACTGGGGAGGTTAAGCCATTGGGACCTATAGGACACCTACCACAAAGCTACTCTACCAACTCAAGGAAGCAGCGAAAATACGGAGACAAAGAGACCACAAATGAAAGAAATGGAGAAAAGCAAATGACTAGATACAGAGTTCAAAACCACGGTTATAAGGTTTTTCAAGAATTTCCTAGAAAAGGCAGATAAATTTAGCAAGACCCTCGAGGATATGAAAAAGGACCAACTAGAAGTTAAACATACACTGACTGAAATAAAAAATATTATACAGAGAGCTAACAGCAGACTATAGGATCGCAATAATCAAGTCAAAGATCTGAAATACAAAGAAGCAAAAAACAACCAGAAAAGCAAAAAGAAATAAGAATCCCAAAATTTGAAGATAGTGTAAGGAGCCTCTGGGACAACCTCAAGCATACCAACATCCAAATTATGGGGGTACCAGAAGAAAGAGCAAGATACTGAAAACCTATTTGAAGAAATAATGACTGAAAACTTACCCCACCTGGTGAAAGAAATAGGCTTACAAGTCCAGGAAGCGCACAGAACACCAAACAAAAGGAATCCAAAGAGGACCACACCAAGACACATCATAATTAAAATGCCAAGGGCAAAAGACAAAGAGAGAATATTAAAAGCAGCAAGAGAAAAACAGTTACCTACAAGGGAGCACCCATATGATTGTCAGCTGATTTCTCAACAGAAACTATGCAGGCCAGACAGGAGTGGCAAGAAATATTCAAAGTGATGAATAGCAAGAACCTACAACCAAGATTACCCAGCAAAGCTATTATTCAGAATTGAAGGGCAGATAAAGAGCTTCACAGATAAGAAAAAGCTAAAGGAGTTCATCACCACCAAACCAGTATTATATGAAATGCTGAAAGGTATTCTTTAAGAAGAGGAAGAAGAAAAAGGTAAAGATAAAAATTATGAACAAAAAATACATGTCTATCAACAAGTGAATCTAAAAAATCAAGTGAATAAAAAATCTGATGAACAGAATAAACTGGTGAATATAATAGAATCAGGGGCATAGAAAGGGAGTGGACTGACAATTCTAAGTCTATGATAAAAAAAAAACAAAAAAAAGTGGGTCTACTTCAGTGATTTCAGAGAATAAATTTGCTTACTAATGCTGGCTTTTAAATGTTTTCGCCATGTTCCACTGTTACCCACCACTCTTAAAATCCCAATTTAGGTACAGAGTAGCAGCAGATGGCATGAATGCCTAAACACTAATTCCTGAGAAAACAGCTGTCTATGTGAACATACCTTACCACGTTGTAATACATAATCATCAAAACAGACTAAACTTTGACTTTTAAAAACCTTACATTTTGAAAAGAAATCTTAAATTCAAGATAAACTTTAAAAAAAACACAACACCATATTGAACTAATATGACTTTAAAAATTATACTATGTCCGGCTGGTGTGGCTCAGTTGGTTGATTGAAGCCCTATGAACCAAGAGGTCATGGCTTGATTCCTGGTCAGAGCACTTGCCCAGGTTGTGGGCTCCATCCCCAGTAGGGGTCATGCAGGGGCAGCTGTTCAATGATTCTCATCAATGTTTCTCTCTCTTCCTTTCCTCTCTAAAATCTATAAAAAATAATTTTTAAAAATTATAATATGTTCTATTTCAGGATTAATTTATCAGTATACAAGTCCTTTTTCTATTATGGTTTTTGCTTTAAATTCTATTTTTTTAAAATATATTTTTATTGGTTTTAGAGAGGAAGGGAGAGGAAAAAATAGAAAGATCAGTGATGAGAGAGAACCATTGATTGCTGCCTCCTGCATGCCCATAGCTCCACACTGGGGAATGAGCCCACAATTCAGGCATGTGCCCATACCAGGAATCCAACCATGACCTCCGGTTCATAGGTCGATACCCACTGAGCCACACTAACTGGGCTGCTTTAAATTCTATTTATATAGGACAAACAGCTATCATAGCTGTTTTTATTTCTTGTTTGCCGTGTAAAAATGTGTTATATTGTGAATAGAATATTTTTTCCATTTTATTGCAAGCTAGTTATTTGCAATTCAGAACTTTTTGTATTTTTTTTTAAAGCTGACTGCCCAGATTTTTTGTTTTGTTTTGTTTTTTTAATATATTTTATTGATTTTTTACAGAGAGGAAGGAAGAGGGACAGCGAGTTAGAAACACTGATGAGAAAGAAACATTGATCAGCTGCCTCCTGCACACCCCCTACTGGGGATGTGCCCACAACCCAGGTACATGCCCTTGACCGGAATCGAACCCAGGACCCTTCCGTCTGCAGGCTGATGCTCTATCCACTGAGCCAAACCGGTTTCGGCACTTTTTGTATTTTTATAGCCAGCTATATTACCAGGCTCCCTGGATAATTAGAATAGTGGGGGTTTTTTTCAATTTTAGTTTATAGATTTCACTTGAGTCTTTAGCAATAAAGAGAATTTATCTCTTTCCCAATATTTATACCAATCATTTTATTGCTATGCTATTTTTTGTTGAATTATAGTGATTGCAGACTCATGCTTTGGTCATGATTTTAATGGAAGTGGCTTTAGAATTATTTTTATTTCTTTTTTTGCTAACTCATCCTTTATCATTTAGATATTTTTTATTTGAAGATTTTTTTATTTTCATTTTTTTAATACTTAGAATTTTCACAATTTTCAGGATGTGATTTAATCATGACAAGTCGATTAGTGGTGATCACGTAGTGATGTTTTCTTTTTTTAATTTGTTAATGGAAATGATTTCTCTGATAGATTTCCCAATATTGAACCTTGTACTTCTATAATAAATTATACTTGTTCAAAGCATAAAAAGAAAACCAAAAAACTATAATATGGAAAAAATATTTTGTTGTTAGCCATCTTCACAGTATATTGAATCATATGGAAGCCAAGTGTTAAAATTAACATTTTATATATAAGTGATAGTCTTTAAATTGCAGACCTTAAAAATACTAAATCTTTTTGTTCAGTTGGCTGCAACCCCTCAATATAACTAGTAATTAACAGACGGATTTAAGCTGCTAACAAACTAGTTTGTCAAAATCCATGTTCAGTCCTAGCCAGTTGTGCTTAGTGGATAGAGCGTCAGCCTGTGGACCGACGGGTCCTGGGTTCAATTCCAGTCAAGGGCACGAACCTCAGTTGCAGGCTTCTCCCCAGCCCTGGTCGGGACTTGCGCAGGAAGCAACCAATTGATATGTTTCTCTCACATCAATATTTCTCTGTCTTTCCCTCTCTCTTCCACTCTCTAAAAATCAATGAAAAAATATCCTCAGTTTTCAAACTGAATCATCTCTACCTTCTGTTCATTTTGTATTGATTGTATGTCAAAGGGTTTATATAATGTAATCCATTTGCCCAGTACTCATTTTAATGATATCCTAGAATGTTACTGTATTAAAATATTCCTAGTTTGCATTTTTGCTGATTTCATCTCATTTTGTTATATAATTGAAAATGGTTTAGTAGGGAATTGGATAGCCTTTATTTATTTAGTTGGCTTTCTTATATTGGATGACCAATATACAGACTTTTTAAAGTATTGCCTATAATCTTTATTTCCCTTGTGGAATAATTTGAAGAAATGGTGTATCCAGAGATACAATTATTTAGAAACAGCTGGCCCTTCCTCAGAAAATCTGAGTTTAAAGGATATCAAACCAAAGACTATTTCTGAATCTGTAGAATGTTTTAAGTACTATAAATAACATTATTACATTACTGTTTATTACATACCTAAAGAAATCTGGCTTTTTGCATCCTGGCTTGTGTCCTTTTTCTTCTAAATGAAAGAACCCCATGATTCTTTGGCTTTTCAATCCAAAATTGACCTATTTTCTCTTTAAGGACTTTTTGTCCCTGCATGTCAACTGATTTGGCAAGGATTGGCCCCAAAAAGAAACCCCATACTCATCAATTTATCAATTGATGGATATTTGGATTGCTTCTACTTTTTGGCTATGAATAAAGCTGTACATTTGTGTACAAGTTTTTGATTGGACATGTTTTCATTTCTCTTGGACATATATTTAAAAGTAGAATTTCTGGACCATATGGAAAATGTTTAACCTTTTAAGGAACTACCACACTTATTATCCAAAGCAGCTGCACTATTTTGCATTCCCGCCAGCAATGTATGAAGAAGTTTCAAGTTTTTCCACATCACTTTTTTATTACAGCTATCCTTATATGAAGCAGCACTTCACTATGGTTTAAGTTTGCATTTCCCTGATGACTAATGATGTTTAGCATCTTTTTTGTGTGCTTATTGGCCAGTTGCATATCTTTGAAGCTCATTTTAAAAACTGAATTGTGGCCATGCAGATGGCCAATAGAGACATGAAAAAATGCTCAATGTCATTAATCATCAGAGAGATGCAAACTAAAACTACAATGAGATATTACCTCACACCTGCCAGAATGGCTACCATCAATAAATCAATAAAAATTGCTGGCGAGGATGTGGAGAAAAGGGAACACTAGTACCCTGCTGATGGGAATGCAGACTGGTATAGCTACTATGGAAACCAGTATCACCGAAACTGGTTTGGCTCAGTGGATAGAGCGTCGGCCTGCGGACTGGAGGGTCCCGGGTTCGATTCCGGTCAGGGGCATGTACCTTGGTTGCGGGCATGTCCCCAGTGGGGGGTGTGCAGGAGGCAGCTGATTGATGTCTCTCATTGATGTTTCTGGCTCTCTATCCCTCTTCCTTCCTCTCTGTAAAAAAATCAGTAAAATATATTTTTTAAAAAAAGAAACCAGTATGGAATTTACTCAAAAAATTAAAAATGGACCTACCATTTGACCCCGTGATCCCACTTCTAGGAAGATATCTTAAGAAGCCAAAAACACCAATCAGAAAGAATACATGCACCTCTGTGTTCAAAGCATTATTTACAATAGCTAAGATCTGGAAACAACCCAAGTGCCCATCAGTAGATGAGTGGATAAAAAAGCTGTAGTACATTTACACAATGGAATACTATGCAGCAGTAAAAAAAAAAGATGTCTTGTCCTTTGCGACAGCTTGAATGCACCTGGAGAATATTATCCTGAGCAAAATAAACCAGTCAGAGAAAGACAAATATCACATGATCTCACAAGTGGAATCTAATCTATATTTATAAAACACTAACATGCAAATAGACCGAAATAGTGGAACCGAACAATCGAACAACGGTTGCTATGACGTGCGCTGACCACCAGGGGGTGCACACAGAACATGGCGGGCATCAGCAGCAGGCGGTAGTGTGGAACATAGCAGATGTTGGCCGCAGCAGGATGGTGAAGCAGGTGAGCGGTGGTGCCAGACCAAGGCAGGGCACAGGTTGCTGTCATCGGGACAAGCCTCAGGTGGTTACTGAAAATTCTTTGCTCCCACACACTGTGGTCCCCCCCTGGCATTCGCACCTGCTGCAGGTGCCAGCCCTGCTCGCACCGATTGCCAGTGCCAGAGCCACTGCTCCCACCAGCTGTTGGCGCCCAGCACCGGCCCCAATTGCTCGGCGCTGTCAGCAGGTGCAAGCGGCAGCTGCCAGCCCGATAGCCCCTCAGGGCTGCTCCACCTCCCCCTGCTCCTGAGGGGTGATTGGGGCCAGCAGCCACCTCTTGCACCTGCTGCCAGCGCCCAGCACCAGTCCTGATCGCTCAGTGACATCAGTGGGTGTGAGCGGTGGCTGCTGGCCCCAATCTCCCTCAGGGCTTCTCCACCTCCTCCTGCTCCTGAGGGGCGATCAGGGCAGCAGCTGCTGCTCACACCCACTAATGGTGCCGGCCCTGCTCGCACCTGCTGCTGGCACCGGCCCCAATCACTTCACGCTGCCATCGGGTGTGAGTGGGGCTGGCACCATTAGCGCATGGGAGCAACAGCAGCGGGACTGGGGACTGTGGTGGGAAGGGCCGGGCGCGGATGCGGAGGATGGGCTGAGACCCACTCCTGTGCCCACTGCAGCTCTCAGTTCCTTTCAAGGTACATGAATTCGTGCACTGGGCACCTAGTGAACATAATAAACTGACAAACAAAATAGGTCCAGAGGCATGGAACAGACTGACATATCTCAGAGGGGAGTGAGGGTAAGTGGGGGACAGGGGAGATGGGAAGAGAGTAATCAAAAAACTTATATACATATGTTCATAACCAATGGCCTGGTGGAAGCGGGGGGTAATTAGGGGACATTTGTAATACTGTCAACAATAAAAAATAAAAATTGTTTTTTTGTGTGTTTTTTTTTGTTTAGCAGCCCCCCCCCCCCTTTTTTTTTTTTTAAATCATCATTCCCTCATCTCTTTAGGGCTATCTGGGAGGCAAACCTGGCTTAATACACATCCTTAATTAGTGACACTCAACCCAGCCTAAAAAAAAGAACCACTGCCAGCAAAGTATTAACTAGTTCCTGGGAGCCAGCTTCCTGCCTGCAGATGGCAGTGCTAAGCCCCAGGACCCCAATTGAGAACTTAGATGACCAATATAATTTAAAGCATACAGTGCAGAAATCCCTGGCAAGCTCAGTAAGGCAGGACCCTGACTCAACTGTTCTATATTCTATAAAATACAAAAGACTGCCCAGCCTGCATAGCTTGAGCGTCCAGGAGGTCACGGTCTGATTCAGGGCACATGCCCCAGTTGCAGGTTGAATCCCCAGTGTGGGGCGTGCAGGAGTCAGCCGATCAATGACTCTCTCTCATCATTGATTAATGTTTCTCTCCCTCTCCACTCCTCTCGAAAATAAAAAAACATATATATTTAAAAAATAAATAGCCCTAGATGGTTTGGCTTAGTGGATAGAGTATTGGCCTGCGGACTGAAGGATCCCAGGTTCGATTCTGGTCAAGGGCAAATGCCTGTGTTGCAGGCTCAATCCCCAGTAGAGGGCATACAGGAGGCAGCCAATCAATGATTCTTATCACTGATGTTTCTCTCCCTCTCTGAAATCAATACAATACAAAGGACCTTGTAGGCATATATTTACTAGTACAGCTGCCTTAATTATTCTTTACCTCAGTCCAGATTGTTGCATTTGCTATTGTTGATTTCTCACAATTTTTGTTACTAGAATATAACCACTTAAACATTTTATAGTTGGTGAAAATAACTAAGGTAAAGGGATCTTTGCCTAAAAGTAACACAGTAAGAAACAAAAGCAGCCAAGTAACCTTCTGGTAGTGGTAACTTCCTTTAAGTTAGGCACCTGAAGGACATGCCACAATATATATGCTAAGAAAAATTTATCAAGAATCCGCTTGTGCTTAAATGACTCTCAGGAGTAAATTTTAGAACCAAGTTCTAAGTCAATTTGATATATTAATACAGCCTTTAAAGTAAAATATTGAGATGACCATGAGATTAAGAATGCAAAGCTAGTATTTTATTCCTAACATTTTCCTAAAAATAACTAAGCAGATTATAAACAAATCCTGTATGGGAAGAGTTCTTGGTCTGCCAATACTATCCCAACACTACCAGTAACTGCTGAACCTTGAAAAAGGTAAACTGCTGGTAGTAGACTATTTCTAATCACTTAATCAGACTTCAACCTTCTAAAGAGGAAAATCAGACTCTGGACCTGGTTAATTTTTCCCTATAACAGATCTTCAGATAATGTTCTTGCAGATTTACCAACCATTACTCTTTATTAGTCAATATAAGTTTTCATACCAGTTGGTAATTCATATTTACATTAAAGAAACATGTAACATGACACCAGAAAGCATAAGCACTTGTTTCCAGTGATGTCAAAAGTGACTTTCAGCCCTAGCTGGTTTGGCTCAATGGATAAAGCGTCAGCCTGCAAACTGAAAGGTCCTGGGTTCAATTCTGGTCAAGGGCACATGCCCAGGATGCAGGCTTGATCCCCAGATTCCCCCCTCCTCCCTCCCTCCCTCCCCTCCCCCTCCCCCCCCCCCTCTCTCTCTCTCTCTCTCTCTCTCTCTCTCTCTCTCTCTCTCTCTCTCGGCACATGCCCAGGTTGCAGGCTTGATCCCCAGTTGATCCCCAGTTTCCCCCCTCCTCTCCCTCTCCCTCTCTTCCCCCCCTTTCCTCTCTGAAATCAATAAAAATACATTTAAGAAATAACAAATATGTTAAGAAAAAAAGTTACTTTCACCTCCATGACCAAGAACCAGAAATCCACATTTAGAAAGTTTGTTTCGGGATTTCTGATCTCTGGTCCTGCATGTAAGAAGCTTGAAAGTTGCCACTCTGTCCTAACAAGTAGTAAAAACTCAACAAATTGAAAAATCAACAACTATTCTTAGATCCAAAAGAGAAATGTCACAGGGCAAAGCAGTGCCCCCCTCCCCCCCAAATTGGAGAGACCAACAGGTGAAGAGTCACAACTTAAAGGAGCCACTGGCAGGTAGGGAAACCTCAACAGTAATTAAGAAATTGCTGGAGGCTCAGTGTGGACAACTGAAAGTTTAAACTCCAAAGGAACCCAGTCATTGAGAGGGAGGAGAGGGTCACACTTCTGAGTTTTACTTCCTGGATTTCTGCCAACTTCTTAAAGAATATTGGAGAAAAATCCCCTCATGCTTCCAGCAAGTTGAGGGGGAGGGGGTTGGAGGGAGAAAGGAACCATCCTATATAATGAAAGCCTAATATGCTAAGCATCTGGCTGTTTGACCCATCGCTATGACGCACACTGACCATCAGGGGGCTGATGCTCTGACTGGAAGGTTAGCTTGCTGCTGGGGTCCGGCTGTTCAGGACTGGACAAGATGTGACGAACATGCCCTGGAGCCCTCCTGTGGTCCCTCCCTGGCCAGCCAACCTTCTGTGGTCCCTCCTTGGCTGGCCCCAATTGGGACTGGGCAAGATGGCTCTGATTGGCCCAATGGGGACTGGGTGAGATGGGCTGGACATGCCCTGGAGCCCTACCAGGCCCTGATCGTGCACTTGTGGGGTCCCTCGGCCTGGCCTGTGCCCTCTTGCAACCTGGGACCCCTTGGGGGATGTCGGAGAGCTGGTTTCTGCAGGCCAGGCCAAGGGATCCCACCGATGCAGAAATCCGTGCACTGGGCCTCTAGTTTTAAATAATGCCAGAGCATCCCTGTCTTAATGTCTGCTCTAGTAAGAAACTAACCAGACCCTAATTTACAGGGATCTTATCAGAGCCTAAATGACCAGCCAGCATAAAGAAATACTCAAATCCAGCCCACTCTAGTCCTCCTGTCCCACCTAAGGAAGAGGAAAACAAAATTGAGAAACATGTAAAATTCAGTCCAGAGACTGAGACCTACTCATGAACTATAGAATGCTTCCTCTACCTCCACACCTTACCATATCATTACAAAAGGCCTATTTATAGCAGTTGCTTTTACCTAGTACATCATGTCCAGTGATTAAGATTATAGGACATACTAAAAGGCGAAAAACTTGCCCTAACCGGTTTGGCTTAAGTGGATAGAGTGTCGGCCTGCAGACTTAAGGGTCCCAGGTTCGATTCCCGTCAAGGGCATATACCTTGGTTGCAGGCATATCCCCAGTAGGGGGTGTGCAGAAGGCAGCTGATCGATGTTTCTAACTCTCTGTCCCTCTCCCTTCTTCTCTGTAAAAAATCAATAAAATACATTTAAAAAATAAAAAAGTTTGTTGAGAGAGCAAGCATCAGAACCAGACTCAGATATGGCAGGGATGACAGAATTACCAGACCAGGAACTTAAAACAATTATAATGACATTAAGGGCGCTAATGGATAGACAGTATACAAGAACAGATGGGCAATGTTAGCAGAGATGGAAATTCTAAGAAAGAATCAAAAAGAAATGCCAGAGGTAAACGTTGTCACCAATGGAGAATGCCTTTGGTGGGCTTATTAAGACTAGAAATGGCTAAGGAAAGAATCTCTGAGTTTGAAGATATCTCAACAGAAACCTCCAAAACTAAAATGCAAAGAGAAAAAAAAAAAAAAAGAAAACCAATAAATAAATAAAAACCAACCCCTAAACAGCAACAACAAAAAACCAAACTACCCAAGAATTGTAGTATAACCACAAAGGGTGTAACATATATGTAATAGGAATACCAGAAGAGGAACATAATACTTGAAATGACCGAGAATTCCAAGTAAATGTCATGCACATAAAAAATATTTAAAAAACAGACACACACCAAGTAGAGTGCCAAAAAACATATAACTATGCATATCATTTTCAAACTACAGAAAAACCAAAGGAAAAAAATCCTAAAAGCAACCAGAGGAAAAAACAACTTACCTGTAGAGCAAAGAATTACATCTAACTTCTCAGAAACTATGCCAGCAAGGAGAGAGTAGAGCGAAATATTATAAAAAGGAAGGGGAAGCCCTAACCGGTTTGGCTCAGTGGATAGAGCATCGGCCTGCGGACTGAAGGGTCCCAGGTTCGATTCCGGTCAAGGGCATGTACCTTGGTTGCGGGCACATCCCTGGTAGGAGGTGTGCAGGAGGCAGCTGATCGATGTTTCTCTCTCATCTGTTTCTAACTCTCTATCCCTCTCCCTTCCTCTCTGTAAAAAAATAATAAATAATATATTTTTTAAAAAGCGGGGGGGTGGGGGAGGACCTTTACAAATGTACAATTCTGTACCCTGCAAACTTATCAAGAGTGAAGGAGAAAACAAAAATTGAGGGGATTTGTGTTGCCAGTAGTCCTGTCCTAGTGTTAAAATGTTCTTTAGAAAGAAGGAAAACGACACAAGTCAGAAACGAAATTGATCTAACAGGTAAGTTTGTTCAAAAGAACGACAGCAATACTGTAACTATGTATGCTTATGTGTACGTGAAGTGAATGACTGCAATGATACAAGGAACTGGGAGGATTAGGATTATTTTATTATTAAGGTACAGGCATATCACAAAGATATTGTAGGTTCTGTTCCAAATCACTAAAATAAAGCAAGTATTTCAATAAAGCATCTTTTTATATACTTATTTCAAAACATTTAAAAACTTCTCTAACCTTCTTTTTATCTTATTTAGAAGTGTTTTTTAATCTCTAAGTGTTTAGGGATTTTCCAGCTTTCTGTTTTTGGTTTCCACACATTTGTTGAAACCAAACAGGTACATAAAAATATGCTCCACACCATATGCCATCAGGAAAATGCAAATTAAAATGAGGTACTACTACACACTTAGAATGGCCCAAAATCCAGACACCCTCAACACCAAATGCTGGTCAGGATATCGAACAAGAACTCATATACACTGCTGGTGGGAATGCAAAACGGTACGGCTATTTTGGAAACTTGATAGTCTCTTACAAAACTAAGCACTTTTACCATTACAATCCAGCAATGTACTCCTTGGTACCCAAAGGAGTTGAAAATTTATCCACACAAAAACCTGCACATGACATCTACAGCAATTTTATTCATAATTGCCCAAACTTGGAAGCAACCAAGGTGTCCTTCAGTAGGTGCTGGACATATGAAAATATATATATATTTAAAAAGTACTGCATATGTCAACTAATTAGGACAGTGATAGTGATTTTGCTTGCATCTATTGCAAAGCATTAAAATGGATAAACAGTGGTACACGAACTATCAAGCCATGAAAAGACATGGAAGATACTTAAATGCATAATAACTGAAAGAAGCCAATGTGAAAGGCTACATTTTACATGATTCCAACTATATAACACTCTGGAAAAGGCAAAACTATGGAGGCAGTGAAAAGCAAAAAAACCTCTTTGGATTTCTTTGGCTTAATGAAAACAAGTAATAATGTAGGCCTTCTGTTAAAATCTAAGTGGCATAACATTAACTTTTGGAAAGCAGGAGATACACTGTATTAGAATCTAAAATCATCAGCTAAGCTTTCACCTTAGGAAATTAGAAAATGAGGAGCAAACTAAATCCAACCTAAACAAAGAAACAATAAACCAAGAGTAGAAATCAATGAAATTGAAAACAGAAAATCAACAGTGAAAATCAATTAAACCAAAAACTGTTTTTTAAAAAGACGAATAAAATTGATGAGCCTCCAGTCTAAGAGGATACACATCAGAAATGAAAATTGGGTCATCACTAGATTCCATGGACTTTAAAAGGAAGTTTGATCTCCGTAAATGTTATGAAACTTCACTATGTGATATAATTCTGTACATATGCTAAAGAAAAACTGGAAGTCTCAGTGAATGAAACACTGATGATACAGAACATTAAGATAACATTTCACTTAAATTTTAATTTCAATCAAGAATATGTAAGGTGAAGTTCGGGGAAACCCACAGAAAGACTTCAAAGATACTACATCACAGAAAAGCAACTAAGTGGTTAGACAATAGACATTTGGGAATATTATGGACTTTTATAAAAAAAAAACTTATTGGACAGAGAGACAGAAAACATATAATAGTTCTATCCTCAACTCTGCTGCTCGTCAGCCTTTAAGAGAACTACAATTCCTCTTCAGTTTCTCTATTAACATAATTATTTGCCAGAATACTTTTTAAATCTAGGAATATAATCAATGTTTCTATGTATAATAGAGGTCACCGAGACCTCTTATTGATTGACCAATACTAAGTTTAACATTTGTGTGAACAGTAAGCATTAAATCTTTTTTGTTGTTAATCTTTACCCAAGGATATTTTTTCCATTGATTTTTAAACAAAGTAGGAAAGGGGAGAGAAAAACATCGATGTGAGAGACACTGATTTGTTGCCTCCCACACTTGCCCCTAATAGGACTGGTGAATCAAACTGATAACCCTGGGCACATGCCCTTGACTGGAAATCACTGGAGATCAAACCCTAGATTCTTCAGGGTGCACACAGATGATCTAACCATTGAAAGTACCAACCAGGGCAAGAAATGAATCTTGATAGTGTAAAGTATTTCATAAAAAGTACTACATATGGCCCTGGCTGGTTTTGCTCAATTGGTAGAGCACCAATCAGCCTAAGGACTGAAGGGTTGGGGTTCGATTCTGACAAGGGCACATGCCCAGGTTGCAGGCTTGATCCTCAGTAGAGAGTGTGCAAGAAGCAGTCGATCAACGATTCTCTCATCATTGATGTTTCTATCGCTCTCTGAAATCAATAAAAATATATATATTTAAAAAGTACTGCATATGTCAACTAATTAGGACAGTGATAGTGATTTTGCTTGATCTATTACAAAAAACATTGGAAAAGCATTTAGATATTATCTCTTAATTTACACATTTTTCCAAGTTTACTCCTATTTGGAAAAAAAAAATTCTCAATTTGATTTAAAAAACTAAAAAAATTACCCTGATTAGGGATGAAGTAAAATTTTGGGGGATAAGAAACATACCAAGTTAATGCTTTCTTTAAAAAAATAAAAAATAAGCGGGGTGGGGGGGGTGTGAACTCTTGCTAATCTTTTTTTAAAACCCATTTCGTGATAATTAAGCAATTTTAGTTTCTTAATGCAGTCATTTCCAACAATGGTAGTAGAACTGCCTTACAACACAATTGACATTGCATGAATTTTCTTTACTCCCTTTCTTTGACTTACTTAGCTTAATTTTAAAAATTAATACAGTGGTATTTAACTGTGATCCTACACTGAACCTACTGAAGTTTAATATCTCTTTAACCCCATAAAGCTACACATATTATACTAGATCTTAGTTTTAACCAACAAGAAATGATACCTTTCTTATGTGGAGAGAAGAGAAAGCTCATCTGGCAGGCTAGGAAAGTTGCACTTACATCAAAGTGACAGGTTAAACACAGGCTTTATCCCAGTAACCTGTTTGACAATCATCAACTGCGTAATTCCAATTTCTTTTCACTTTAACCAGTACTTTTTATTGTTGTTAACAATTCAAAACTATACATTATTTTACAAGCATGTGTTTGGTTTTGAAAATAAAATTTCAATCCACAAATTTACCAAAATCTATGCAAGCCATTAAGAATCATAAAAAAACAAGATTTATAAAATACAAAGAACTTTAGACTATGTAGACTAAAACTAAGTTATTTATAAGGTTACCAAGTGGAGTCCCTAATAACTTACTAGATAATAGTTAATGAGGTATATACCTTTATTGCCTTATTAACAAAAAATCACATGTAATCTCTCTGCAGTTCCAAAATTTGTAAAGCTAAAAAGAAAAGTGCTGTGAACTTTTTTCTTCTCTGTAGAAAAGCAACATCACTAACAGTCTATGTATTCTGCCATGAAATAGCACTTATGTACAGTGTCAAAAATGGTATTTTATCAAATAAAACTAAATTTTAAAAGTTGCTTCCCCACTCTGTCATGCAAATGATAGCAACCCAAACTTTATTTTCAATTTAAACAATTAATAAAATTCACTGGGATCTGTATTATTATTCAGTGTCAAGTATATAAATCAACTTTACTAAATAAGAAAAACCACTTCAAACATTTTTAAAACTCAAAAAGAACACACACAATTATATATTTTATCATTTTATTAGGAATAATTCCAAATGGGTTATGAAGAAAACTTATTCATTTGAGTTTGATGAGTTTTCCAAAAACTCTTAATGAAGATATGTTCACCAATAAACAATAAAACATCAGCAGAACTATCATATACTGGGCAAAGAGTCAGGCTGATACCAAAAGCAACATGCAACATAAAAAAGATACAATATAAAGAAAGACAATCTGCTGGGTATTAAAAATCATCTCCATATGAACTCTTTGCTACCAGCATAGAACTAATTAGCTATTGAATCCAAACCACACCAAGGTAAGCTTGGCTGATGGAAGCCAGGAGTCATAATGGGGGAGGGGAGGGAGGAGTAGTAAGTTCCTCAGTGCAAGAGATCTCAATAGTGTTTTGGAGCATTTCCCTGGCTGGTACAAGCAGTATTAGAAAATCTTTTTGGCAAGGGAGGAAAATAAATACAAATGGAATGCTACATTTTTATTTTTAAATCAGCAGACTGTCCCAGGAATGATAAAGGTATCAGTAAAGTAGCAAGGGGATAACTTTAAAACATTATTTTCTGTGGGCTCAAAAAACATTTAAAACGGATTTATTTAAAGGTGTCACAATAGCTAAGTCCAGGCATTTAGGCTTAAGGGAAGTAAAATTAAAAGAGGGCACTTTTTCCCCCCCAAGTTAAAGATAATTTCTTTAAAACCAAGCATATTGCTAAAGTGCAAAATTATACTTGGTAAACAATAATTGGCAACAAAATAAGTTTAAACGCTGTAATATTCTGCCCAAACCAGTCCCAGATACTGTTTAATAACCAAGATGCAAACTAATTTTGTTGTAACAAGCCTAGACAAATTCTATCCAACATGTCCTTGATTAGGTATCCAGTTTCATTTAACGTTTTGAAAGCTCATTTGACAGCCAGTCAAGTCCCTCATACAGACCAGTTCCTTGTGTAGCACAAGTGGCTTGAACATACCACTACAAAGAGAAGAAAAAAAAAAAAAAAAGAAAATATGTGATTAACGCAAGACTATGTATAATACAGAGTTTAAAATTTCTGAATCAGAAAATTATTTTCCCCCAATTGCTCAGGGACATTATTTAGTCAGCAGTTTCCATAAACGTATAGGAAAAAAAAGAAAACATAAGCCTAACAGTGTGGCTCAGTGGTTGAGCATCAACCCATGAACCAGGAGGTCACAGTTCCATTCCCGGTCGGGGCACATGCCCAGGTTTGCAGGCTCCATCCCCAGTAGGAGGCGTGTAGGAGGCAGCCAATCAATGATTCTCATCATTGATGTTCTATCCCTCTCTCTGAAATCAATTATTTTAAACAAAGGAAACAAAATACATAAAACCATAGACATAAATGAGTAAATAATGCTTTACATCTCAAATGATTACTTTTATATTTAATGATCTCAGTAACTGTATATTGGGAGTTCTCTCATAATTCTTGCTTCTCAAAAAACTCCTCTCACATTTAAATCTACTACTTCTACCCACACATTAAATTTAACCAACTATCTACTACTTAATCTAAAAAGCATATTCATGGGAATATTAGTAACAAATAAACTACCCACCTATTCCTTATAACCCTCTTATTTCCCATTTTAAAAAAGTTCAGAATATAGGAGGCAAAATTTTTAGAGTATGGGCTTGTTGATATTTTTAGAGCCATGCTTTTCAGATAATTTCATTATCTTTAGTCATGCATTCCAAAAAGTTCTACTTTTTAAAATTGGCAATAAATCGTTTCTCTAATAACTATGTACTGCCACGAAGTTACAAATACAAAAAGACTTATATTGCAACACCACTGAAAGTATACAATGTTGCCAAGTATTACTTGAATATCAAACACCCTAGAAGGCTGGGAAAAGGCTTAAGTTTATATCATAGCATGGAAAACTGCTATCCTTTATAGTTCATTTTATTTAAATCAGCCTGGAACATCTCAAACAGTCTCTACATTAGTGCCACAGTACAGTATTTGCCTTGCTGACAAGCTAATGAAAAACTATTGTAAAGCACAAGCCACACTAATAGTTTGTGATATGTTTACATATAAAACTGCATGTTGTGTTTGCCGATATTTAAATCACGGATATAAAATAAGCTGTTAGAGAGGGAATAGTTCTTGTAATTTTAAATTCAAAACTTAGAGAGAAACATCAATGAGAAAGGAACATCATCTATAGGCTGCCTCCTGCACGCTCCCTACTGGGGATTAAGCCCACAATCTGGATATGTGCCTTGACCGGGAATCAACCAGCAACCTTCTTGGTTCCTAGGTCAACACTCAACCTCTGAGCCACACCGGCCAGGCGCCGCACAAAACAATATTATCTAAAATATGGCTCCTAAAAACCAAATTACAAATTATTTGCTGCAGTTATTTAAAAGATATAAAATTTAAAATAGCAATAATTTTTTAGTATTACAATTTACATACAGTTTTCTACATATTTATCAATACTAAACATTTTGAGGATAAAGTTAACAAACATTAAATAAAATAAAGATATTTAAATCTTTGGATCCTTAACAAATATTTATTAAAAGTTAAAAAAGTGGAGAAGGTATCAGAATTTTTTAAAGTAAAACTGAACACATTTATAACAGTATAAAATAAAGCCTGAAAGGGGTCATATTTGTGTAAGCAAGAGTAAACTATAGTAAAATAATGTGTTCATTATTTGCTCAAAGGGGATAACTAGTTAATAAATTTTTAAACTAAATACTAGCTAAAGCAATTATCCTAATAATTCTAATAGTCAAGAAGTTCATATAAACCAAATACTTACTGTTCTGTTACGAAGAGACTGAAGACCTAATTTATCTGTCATTTCACTGATGGCCATAGCATTTGGCAAATCCTGTTTATTTGCAAAAAGCAGCAATACTGCATCTTGCAACTCATCTTCCTGAAGCTGAAAATAAAAGTTAAGACATTAACAACTGTAAAACTGGAATTCAATTATTGTAACAAACTAGATAAAACACTGTCTTCCTATATATATTATTAAATATCAACCCAATTTCTCTAAATAAAATTATGGTATTCCTACAACCTAAATCTCTTATCCTTCAGTTGTTGCAGTTTTTTCCCCAGTACTTACATATATTTTATTTGTAAGTATGCCTGTGCTTTTTTTAAATATATTTTTTTATTGTTGACAGTATTACAGATACCTCCCGTTTTCCCTTCTGATACCCCTTTTCCACCCAGCCTCTACTCCCCGAGACCTTCACCCACACTACTGTCTGTGTCCAAGTGCTATGCATGGAAGTATTTAAGTTCTCTGGTTTATCTCTTCTCATCCTCCCTCCTCTCACGCTGAGATATGTCAGTCTGTTGCATGCCTCCATCCTCCAGTCTTATTTTGTTGGTAAATTCATTTTGTTCATTAGATTCCACAAGTAGGTGAGATCATGTGGTATTTGTCTTTCTCTGACTGGCTTATTCTACTTAGCGTAATAGTCTCCAGTTCTATCCATGCTGTCTCAAAGGGTAAGAGACCCTTCTTTTTTACAGCTGCATATTTCATTATGTAAATGTAACAGGTTTTTTGTTGTTGTTAATCCTCACCCAAGGATATTTTCCCATTGATTTTGGAGAGTGGAATGGAGAGGGAGAGATATATAGAGAAAAAATCGCAATGTGAGAGACATATCCATTGGTTGCCTCCGGCACATGCCCCAACCTGGCCAGGGGATGGAGCCTGCAACTGAGGCAGGTGCTCTTGACCTGAATCAAACCCAGAACCCTTCAGTCCGGAGGCCGACAATCTATCTACTGAACCAAACTGGTTAGGGTGTAACACAGCTTTTTTTTATCCATTCCTCTACTAATGGGCATTTGGGCTGTTTCCAAATCTTAGCTATTGTAAACAATGCTGCTATGAACATAGAGGTGCATATATTCTTTCTGATTGGTGTTTCAGGGATTTTAGGATATATTCCCAGAAGTGGGATCTTCTCCTTCAGTTTTTAAATCCTGAGCAAATAATTATATGCCTTCAAGTAAAGCAAAACTTTTTCAAGCCAACCATGCTATACTCCATTAAGGTAAAACATTTATTCAGCCTTCATGATCATCCATTGAAGGTAAGACTGGCAAGGACAAGAAACACATATGGCAATAAATATTTATGACAGGATCTTATAGTACTTAGTAGTAGAACTATTTAGATAATGATTCTTTTTGGACTTTTATCCTTTCCAGCCAGCTGGACTAGACAACACTGGGACAACAATATAATGATTAGGGTATTAACAATATCATAAAAAATACAAGAATACCACCAAAAGTAGAAAGCCAATAAAAATGAGGTTCTGATACATGATACAATATGAACCTTGAAAACTTATGCTCAGTGAAAAGCAACGAAAATTTTAAAAATTAACAAAAGACCACATATTGCATGACTCCAATTATATGAATGTCCAGAATAGGCATATGTATATAGAGACAGAAAGAAGATTAGTGTATGTCAGAGCTGGGGGGAGGGTAGAGTGGAGAAAGGAATGGGGAATAAATAATAAATGTTCTATGATTTCTTTATGGCCAATGAAAATGTTCTAAAATTAGACTGTGGTAACGGTTGTAACATTTTGTAAACTAATAATCACTAACTTGTGCATTTCAAATGAGTGAAATTTATGGTATGTTACTTTTATCTCAAAACTATTTACAAAAAGAATAGGAGTGATATGTAACTCATCAGACAAAAACAAACAAACAAACAAAAAAACACCCCAGCAGTTACTTAATTACAGATACACTGACAAAATGGTTTTACAGAATGCACTTGTTTTAGGAGCGATAAATGAGAATTAAGATTGCATTTCAGTAATCGTTTTATGGCCATAATTTGAAACCATGGCAAGTTTCCTCAACAACCCCACCCTGCCCTGGCTTTTTAGCAATACAGACAAATGAAAACATTAATTCAATACATGGCCAGGCCAAGATGCCACTGGCAACCAAAATCCTACTACCTTCCCCCGGGGATTCTTTGTCATGGTTACTATTAAAAACATTTCAAAGTATACATTGTAGGCACAATATAGAAAAAAAACTAAACCAAATGACCTTAAGAGCAAGGAATCTGAATCAGCATCCCTCCCACAAAGTATCAAAACTACAGATTTTATACCTATAAAATAAAAGCCTGGACTAATGTAAATATCCTCAATCAGAGATATGCATCAAAAGCAATCATGGAGCATTCTAAAAACAAGCTGGGCTTTCTAAAATCAAGCTAGCTTACTGAAGTAGTTTCTCTTCTGTGTGTTTCTTTAAAAAGCTCTATAGGAGATTTTTATATGCATTCTTTTTTTTTCTTTATTGATTAAAGTATCAGATATGTGTCTTTATCCCCCCATCCCCCTCACACCCCACTTGTCTGTGTCCATATATGCATTCTTTAAGAACCTGTGATGATAGTTCTTTCTGCCCTAAAAAGTATCACTTGTGTAATCTAATCACAGTTTAAAATGTGCCAACCACTAACATCACCACTGTTACCTAGGAAAAAATGCATCCTAGAAATCACAAGTTAAAAAAAATATTCTTACCATTTTTTGCAGCTCTTCAGCTCCTTCCTGAATTCTTTCACGATCATTGCTATCTACCACAAAAATAAGACCCTGAAAAAAAATTGTTTAAATAAATTATGAGTTAAATTTAAAGAACACACTAAATATGAAACACAAGCTTAAGTAGCAAAACCATCTCAAGAGGTAAATGTTGAGAAGAAAATATCCCATTACTTAAAAAAAAATAGAACAAAACAGGGCTCTAGGTCCTGAAAACAAATTTGAGCACTATTTTTTTATTTCAACATTTGAAATTTTATTTTAAATCAAAAGAAATGACACTCTTAACCAAATGAAATCTTTTCTCAGTTGCGCTAACACTAAATTACCCCATTCCATTCCTTCCCTGTGCTCTTGCATGTTTAAGTGCAGATAAGTTTAAGGAACAAAATGGCTGCAAGTGGGGACAAAAGAAAAAAAATAAGTCAAAGATTCATAAACTTACTAACTGAACTTATTGAAAGGAGTACAGTGTTTTAAAAAAAAAGAGAGGGAGAAGAGGCACATTACAGCAGTTTTTCTATGCTTCATCAGGAAAAGTTAGCCTTGCTCCAGAATGTTGCCCACCAACTCAATCAGGGTAAGGAAGTTTTAAGCAAAATATATCTAAAATTCATGGTTGACTTGATCAAACAAGAAATACTTAATAAAAAGGAAGGTAGTAATCATTTTTAAAGATAATCACAAATATTAGAATTTTATACTACAAAAGAAATGGAATTGGGAAGTAGTTCGTTGAATTAAGACTTTTCTAAAAAATTTCAAATGGGAAAATATAAAAATGTTTTCAACTTGGAGGCCAGATTAATTTTATAGTTTTATTAAAATCTATCCCTAGTAATACAAAAGTGATTACTTTGAATGTCCTCACAACCCTGATCACTGAGTATTTATGATCATTTGTCACTTTTATCACAAACTGTCTTGTGTTATTACTTATGTAAGTAACTAGATTAAATCCACTAAGGACAAAAGTCTACATCACTTTGTATTTACTCCTAAGTATTGCATTGAGTTTGCCAGGGTACTTAATAGTCATTTAGGCTATGGTTGTTAAATGACATAATATCCTTTTGATCTAGCAACTTTCAAACCCATTTTCTTTATGTCCGTTAGAAACCATCCATTTTACATACATTTTTTTAAAAAATTGATTTTAGAGAGTAAGGGAAAAGGAGAGAAACATCAATGATGAGAAAAACATAGATCAGCTGCTTCCTGTACACTCCCTACTAGGGACTGAGCTCGAAACCCATGCATGTGCCCTGACAGGGAATAGAACCCTGACTTCCTCTTCATAGGTTGATGCTCAACCACTGAGCAACATTGGCCGGGTGGAAACAATCATTTTAAACATCCTAACCTTTGAAAAAAACTTTTGGTACTCTGAGAGCCAGTATGGCATAGTATAAAGATACCCAAATTCAGATCTCAGCACTACTTATTAGTTATCCCCCCTAGAAGAGTTAATACCTCTAAAATGATCTACCTTTTTTCTGTACTATCAACCCATTTTTATTGTTTTAAAATATAAGTAATGCTATCAATCCCAAAATAATATGATTGAGAGGGAGAATTATTAGAAATAAATTGTTATTCACGTCCTTGGACAGCCTAGAATCAAGAGTGTAGAAAAAGTAAAATTCTAAAGATAAGTCTGGCTATTATAAGATAACTTAAATGGCTAAATATTTATTTAATTGTCTAGAACAAAATAATTGGAATTATCTAGTGAGGGAAGAGGAATTTACTACAATAAACACTGTGTCCTGGATTGTTAACACAAGTTAAAATCATGGCATAATTAGTTCCTTTTAAATTTTATAGCTGAAAGAACTGGTCAGGAGTGCTGGCAAATCTAGCTATAACAGCTTAGCTGTAATTATCAGGTAACACATAAAGCTTTCTCCAGCAGGCATGGGGTCCCTCGGAAGAAGTACTTGGACTTTTGATTTAAGGTAATCCAAAGAGGTCAGGAATGGATCTAATCTCAAATTAAGACCTTGTAACCAACTTGCACAGGCTGGGAGGCCCCTAAAACGGGCATGGCAGGGTATCTCTTTGATAAGCACACCCTGGGAGACGGTGATGAGAGCTAAGCCTTAGTCTGGCTTCCCACAGCCACAAGTCACCAAAGCAGTACGTGCATGTTGGAGTTACCTTCCCTTTTCTATAACTTGTACCAAATCATTCATTCATGTCTTTCATTTGTACCATTCCTTCAAATAAAGTAATTTGGTACCCCCCCACCCCCCCAAAAGATCTCAAAGTAAACTACCAAGCATGCTAAACAAAATAGGGATAAAACCAGGGCTACCCTTGGTTAAAAATTATAAGGTTTAAGATTAACAAAGTTTTACTTCACACATAATTTTACTTCAAAAACATGTTCCCTAAATGAAATACCTATGACTTATTTTAAAATAATTCTAAAGGTGAAGTACATTAGAGAAGTACTGATTAAACAATATAGCCGTATCCTAATAATTGAAGTTAATTAATAGATATGTGGGAGTTTATTATGTTACTCTCTCTCCTCTTGGGTATATTGGAAAATTTCCAAAACAAGATTTATTTTTAAAGCATGTGACTCATCAAAATATCTTTTCTAACCACAGCTATGCTAATGAACAGAAAACATTCTAATTTTTTCAATATATTTGTATTGGTTTTAGAGAAGATGGGAGAAATAGAAACATCGATAATGAGAGAGAATTACTGATTGGCTGCCTCCTGCATGCCCCCTACTGAGGATGGAGCCCGAAACCCAGGCATATACTCTGACTGGGAATCAAACCCGACCTCCTGGTTCATAGGTGGATGCTCAACCACTGAGCAACCCGGCTGGGAACATTCTAATTTTTAAATAAATAAGCTACTTACTTAACAGGACATACTACTTAAACCTGGTTGCTAGGGTATTCACTGCCACCTGGTGGCAATGTACCTCACTTGTATAAAATGTGATGAGCTGGAGACCAAGAATAACTGTATCTGCAAATCTTAAACATATGAAGTGCTTGTTAACATCGCACATTACTTTGGAAACACAATAGAGTTAAAAGCAGGTTAAATAGAAATTTAGAGCAAGAACCAGCTCTCCAGTCTTAGGTAAGTCATTCCAAGCTTCAGTTTCCTTACATACAAGAGTAAGACTAGAGCAGTGGTTTTCAAGAGGGAGCAATTTAGGTTGTTGCAATTGAATGGGGGGGAAGGAGGGTGCTGCCACTGGCACCTAGTAGGTATAAGCCAGAAATGCTGCTAAAGATCCTACCATGTGAAGGAGAGCTCTCCCTTCACCCAACAACAGAATTATTCCACCCGAAATGTCAACAGTGCTGCTGTTGAATTACTCTGTACTAGAGCCTTGCTCGGCAAAGTAAGATCTCAAACAACAGCATCAGAACCCCTACCTGGAACTTGCTAGAACAGAAACCTTAGGTGTTACTTAGCCAGGCCCTAGTGAATTGATCTGTATTTTAGCAAAGACCCAGATAATTAACAGGCACATTAAAGTTTGAGAAGCACTACTAATGCCTAGTTTATATTCCCAGAAATTCTGATTCAAGTGGTCTGGAGTTATGATCAGGACTTTGGGATTTTGAAAGCTCCCCAAGTTACTCTAATGTGCAGCCAAATTAAGAATGTCTGCTCTAATGTCTCTTCCATGTGTTATTTATATATATTACATAGTAATAGAAAACTATCTTACAAATCAACAGGGCAGATTAACCTTAATATATTTTTGTAATGCTTTTTTTTCTTTAGAATTTTTAATCCTCACCTGAGGATTTATTTTTGTTGATTTTGAGAGAGAAAAAGAGAGAGAGAGAGAGAACATCAATGTGAGAGAAACATTAATCAGTAACTTCCTGTGCACACCCCAAATGGGAATCGAACCAGCAACCTTTTGGTGTAGGGAATGATGCTCCAATCAACAGAGCCACACGGCCAGGGTTGTAGTGTATTTTAGTAAAGTAAACAATTAACTGGGGTAAATGAAGAATGATTGTCTTACATTCATTAAAAACTATAATGACAGAAAGTTATACATATCTTACTTTCTAGAATAAGAATGAAAAACCAATAGAACTACTGCTGAAACAGCTAATTCAATCTTGAGAATAATCCACACACACTTAAAAATATTACTATGACAGCTATGTAACTCTTCTACCCTCAGTAATTTAGCCTCAAAAGCTTAAGAGTTCACTGACGAATATGGTAGTGATAAGAAGAATGCCAACTCATAATAGTATACACCAACGGCAAGTTAAACAGTAAATATTAACATAAATTTTAGAGCATGAAACCTATAAAGAAAAGTTATAAAAAAATGTGTATCATTCCTTACCTGGGTATTCTGGAAATAATGCCTCCAGAGAGGCCTTATTTTATCTTGACCACCAACATCCCATACTGTGAAACAAATATTCTTATATTCTACTGTTTCCACATTAAAACCTACAAAGAGAAAGACCAAAAAGACTGTTGTGCACAATGTCATTAAGAAAATAAACCCCTTGTTGGGGTGCTGCACCCTCAGAGCAGTAAAAAAACCCACGTCTAACTCCGACTCAACCAACATGTGACTGCCAAGACCCTGCTGCTGACCCGAGCCTCCCTGATAACACAGTCAATGAACATGTATTTTGTATGTCTTATGATCTACACTAATAAAAGAGAAAGATGCAAAAAAAAAAAAAAGAAAAGAAACCCCTTTATTGTGGAATTATCTTAGAATTGCTTTTTTTAAGTCCCACTAAATAATCAACAAACTTAAAAACCTAGGAGTTATAATGATGAATGCATGTTATTGTACATCTGTTTACACAGAATGTACACAAAAAGTGAACCCAAAGGTAAACTATGGACCCTGGGTGATTATGATGTGAAAATGTAGGTTCATCTATTGTAACAAATGTGTATCACTCTAGTGAGTGATGTTGACAATGGGGGAAGGGATAATTTGGAATACCTCCCAGTTTTTCTGTGCAACTAAAACTGCTCTAAAAACAAAGTCTTTAAATATAGGGCAGTTTCAAAATTGAGCTCTATTCTATTTCACTTTATAATAATCACCTGTAAACTTTCTTACCAATGGTAGGAATGGTGGTGACTATCTCCCCTAACTTCAGTTTATACAGAATGGTCGTCTTGCCAGCAGCATCCAATCCAACTAGAAAAGACATCACAGGTTTTAAATCTAGACCAAAAACACACACTAAGAAATTATTTTGCAACAAATATATAGTTTGAAAGCTAAAGTTGACTGGTCAAGGCACAAATGAGTTAGAAATAAAATTACCTCATTTCTGATTTCCAAAGGCAACACTTTCATAGAAAGCAAATCTAGAAATTATTGTCTGAATAAGAAAATAGTATCTGGCTGATTCAGACAATAATTTCTAGATTTGCTTTGCCACAAACTAGTCAAGTGACTTTAAATAAGTCACTCTAGGAAACTAAAGCCAGAAGAATTAGCTATAAAATAAGGACATTATCAGATAATTTATGACCTCCAGCTCAAGTCTGTATTATTTCTATGACCTCCTACCATTAAAAAAAAAACAACTCAATTTAGAAGTTGAATCAGAGAACACATAAGAACAAGTGAATAAAGAACTAACTTCAAGATTAGTAAATGCAATACTATGTCCTAATCTCTTTAAATGACTTCCAAAGGAAGATAAGGCCAATTTTACTCTAATTACTTATGTTCATTTCAACATCAAATGTGCAGAAATAAGAACAAAAGACTGGTTAATATGAGTTGTAAAAATGACCCTATCATATTCATTTCCAACACATGACTAAATTCTTAAAATGCTCCCTTGAGGCATATACAAGTGTGGAAGAATGTGCTTGGTTTCTGAAAAAAATTTATATTAAAACAAGAAGTCATGCCCTGGTCGGCTTGGCTCAGTGGATAGAGTATAGGCCTGCGGACTCAAGGGTCCCAGGTTCAATTCTGGTCCAGGGCATACACCTTGGTTGCAGGCACATCCCCAGTGGGAGGTGTGCAGGAGGCAGGCAGCTGATTGATGTTTCTCTCTCATGGATGTTTCTAGCTTTCTCTCCCTCTCCCTTCCTCTCTGTGGAAAATCAATAAAATATATTTAAAAAAAGAAGTCATACCACTTTATTACAGTGATAGTGAAGAACAAATTAAATGCTTATTTTAAGTACCTCTTAAAACCTGAATATTCTACATTATTTGTTAAAGTCTTCATAAATGGAAGGTCAGTATCTAATAATCTCATTGAATGTACCATTGTTGTAAGAATATCACTCACATTTGGCCACTTGAATTTCCACATTACCACAGATTTTGAAATTCAACCGAGTGCTGATTTTTTTAAAAATTTAAATCAAAGCAAGACTTGGCACATGAAACCAATCCTATTAAGTTTTAAAAGAAAACCAGAAATCACCTCACTTATCTAATCTACATTCCTGTGCAAGTAAGTTTAATTTTGATCAGTTACTTCAAAAACAGAACTAAAGACTATAGGCAATTCATACTCCTACCCTTTCGGCTTTGTTCCCTATAAAGCAGGGGTGGGGAACGTCCGTGTAAGGCCCTCAAAATCATTTGGTCTGGCCCTGCCAAGGCATTAGGGATGAACTAATTTAGCAGAAGTTGATAATTTTATATTGCCCGTGAATTATGTTATAAATACCTAAATGGCCCTTGGCAGAAAAATGGGTAGCTTTAAGATTTCTCTGGAAACTCTGACAACTTAAACCTTCTTATTCTTATGTCCTCTAATAAAACTTTGGTCTCTACTTCTTCACACTGGGATTCAGGTTTATTCTTTCCAAAATACTGACACACTTACTAGACAGCGAGTGAGCAGCCCACTCTCAGCCCTCACTCATGGACATAAGAAAAATCAACTATTACCAGGAAGTGTTTTGTTTTTTGAATATGGAACATTACCAAAAAATTGAAAACAAACTCGAAAAAAACAACAACAACACAAATCTTCAGCAACAATACAGAAAATGGGAATAATATATAATCTTTTCATTGTTCAAAAAAGCTGTCTCTTGAGAGCATAAATGCCACTCATGATTCTGATCAAATTTTAAAATAAAGCAAAAGTCCCCTTTAACTAAGTCCAAATACGATTAGGTACAAGTCAGAAGAACTGAAATTGAGATGCTGATTAGGAAAAACACTTGAGTTAGAATTTGAGAACTATGGCACATGCCACTCCTCATTGGGGTCCAAATGAACCTCATACTGCCATTTAAAAACAATGTAAATTCAAAAATTTGACAAGGAATGGGAGAAAACCAGAACAAACTATGATTATATAACTACTTTAAGTTCTAGTAATCTAATTTTTATTTTAATAAAAGCTTTATACCTGCCTGTATGCATAATTTATTATTCTACTTCCATATTGTTAGATTTTTTTGGTAACACAATAAACACGTGTTACTTTGATTAAAAAAAAGAACAGCCCTAGCCAGTTTGACTCAGTGGATAGAGCATTGGCTGGCGGACTGAAGGGTCCTGGTCTGATTCCAGTCGAGGGCATGTATCTTGGTTGTGGGCTCAATCCCCAGTAGGAGGTGTGCAGGAGGTAGCTGATCAATGTTTCTCTCTTATTGAGGTTTCTAACTCTATCCCTCTCCTTTCCTCTCTGTAAAAATCAATAAAAAATATACATATATTTTTAAAAGAGTCTACAAAATATTGCAACCGTAAGGTTTTTTAAGCAACCACAAGTTATTTTTAAAATAAAAACTATGACAACATTTAAATGACTTGCAGCCACATAGAAATTTGATTTTCTAAAATCATGAAGATATCTTTTGAGTTGAACCCAAAATGATAGTGCCATATATATATATATATATATACACATATATATATATATATATATGCAAACCAAAAGTTTTTTAAAAAGGTATTTCTATTGAAGATTTAAGATGCACACATTAATGTTTACCATCATTTAAAACTCATTATACAGGTCTTTACTCAAAAACATGTTGGTCTAACAATATTGTGTTATTTTAGTAATTTCTTAAGTTTGTACTTCCTTAATGTTCCAATGTTTGGCAATGAGACTTCTCCACAAAATGAAAACTACAACCAATTTTTAACTACCCAAGATAAGACTCTAATCTGTACAGTCCAGTTATGTCCTCCCTCCCTCTCACCCCCATAAACAACTCACTGTATTGAAAGATACACTGGAATTACTTGTTCTCCTTTACCCGCACTTGGACCGAAGTGTTAACAACAGCAAAACTAACCCAAAAATCTTTGTCAACCATTAAAAAGTTTGTCTACCAAACTGTGGCAGCAAGAAATATTTATATTTTAAATTAAGCTAGATTTCAATTATCTCAACTTGGGAGGAAAAAACAGATGCAGAAAGGAAAAAATTGGGAAGAAAAAAAAAGTAAAATTTCAGATATTTTTCTTTATTGTTTCATCTTTCAAGTTTTCTTGCAAAGCTTGAAATACAATTTCATAATAATTTAACATTGAATGTTTACTGTGTTCCAACCATATCACTAGGTGATTCCATCCATTTTTATAATTTAATCCCCACAATAACCCTCCATTTTTCAGATGAAGCATCTGAGGTTCAGTAATGTCTCCAGAATCACAGGAATAATGGAGAACAGATAATTCAACCCCTGGGTCTTGTGGAGAAATTAAATCCCTCACACTAGTGGGAATGTAAAATGGCATAGCTGCTTTGGAAAAGTTTGGCAGTTCCTCAGAATGCTGAACATAGTTAACAGGACCCAACAATTCCACTCCTAGGTATTTATTTACCCAAGAGAATAAATAACATATGCCCACACAAAAACTTACTCACAAATGTTCATCACAATATTATTTGTAATAGCAAAAAAGTGGAACCAACCCCATTTCCATAAAACAAACCCATCTGAACAAAATGTAGTATAAGTATACAGCAGAATTATTGTTCAGTCATAAAAAGGAATGAAATACTGATACATGCTATAATATGGATAAACCTAAAAAACGTGATGCTAAGTGAAAGAAGCTAAATACTAAAGTTCACATATTGTATGACTCCATGATACAAAATATTCTAAGTAGACAAACCCACAGAAACAGAAAGTAAAATAGATGAGAGGTTGCAAGAGGAATTGGGGGATGAGGCAATGACAGACATTCTGGGGGTTTCTTTCTGGCCTGATGGAAATGTTCTAGAATTGATAGTGATTGTTACACAACTTTGTGAATGTAATAAAAACCACTTAACTGTACATGTTAAAGGGATGAATTACATGTTTTGTGAATTACATCTCAATTTTTAAATTAAAAACAAAACAAAACAAAAACACCTAGACTGATGCCAGAGCTCTCAAATAGTATTTGTACACTGCCATTCTGCCTTTAGATTTTCCTCTTTAGATTCTTCTGGCGCACACAATCTATATTAATATTTTACCTAATTACTCAGAGGTTTGACCATCACAGGATCCTTCCTCCTAAACCTCTCTGGACTCCCCCCACCCCCCCAAAATAGTCAAAATATAAGGGAAAGGCAGAACTTAACTGGTATTAGCAATCTTTTAGAAAGCAACATTTTTCAGCTTTTCAACAGTCAAGAACTTGGAGTTCAAAGAACAGAATTAGTAATTCCCCTATGAACATATTAGTGGTTTTCAGACATAAACAAAACATGGGAATCATTTACTGAAATTACGTATTATCAGATCAAGATATGTAGATCCTACATTAAAATAGTATAATGCAGGGCTACAAGAGAGATAAAAGTTGGAAACTCTGAATTTAAGCTCATATTAGTTACAGGAGCTATTTCTCCTTGGAGGGGAAAAACTACTATGATTGATGGATCTTTGTTAATCTTAGTTTGTTACTTTAAATCTGATATTGTTTTTAACTAGTTTACTGCAAACTGTAACTTCAATCAAACACCTTTTTAAATTACTTGAACTTTTGGGAGTGGATATAGGAGTAAAATTTAAAATTCTCCACAGTAATTTGGCAAACCAGACTCAGTAGCTAACTGGTATCTTTTTAATTCTAGTACTTTAACAGAGGCAGACATCTTGACTGTCTATTATTTATGCTTTCACTCAGCAAGCTGAACAAAAATTTCTAAGAATTATCAAACTTCCAAATCACCTATTTCTCTATCCCTCATATGGTTACACTTCATCTGATGAGTTACCATAAAAGTTGTTCTTGTGACTGAAGTATTTTTAATCAAGGAACCTAATTATCCTGAAATTATAATACAAAATAATAGCAAACCTGAGTAATAAATGAGTAATTCCAAATCATTACTTCTACGCCCTGCACAAATGCACAAAGTTAAATACTTTTCCTCTTCCATTTTCTTTCCATCATTTTTGAGGAGGAGGGAAGAAATGCTCCCCTAATATAGTAAAAACAGGACAGTACTTATAGCATAATTCTACTATTCTTTTCCCTTTTAACTTGTAGCCATCACAAAGATTAAGGAAATGAAGAACAGCAATTTACTTCCAACAATCTTCAGGAAAAGGACCAAACATACATTTCCAGGAACACAAGGTAGTACTAGTTCATCTCTTTAAGGAACAGGCTGAAAATTAATTTATCACAGTCCAAAGTCCTCTCATTGACTTCCGATACTTTTTTAGACTGCCATTTTTCAGTGTCTTTTAAAGCCTAAACAACATGCTTGTCCTCCTAAATTCCGTCTTCAAAAATGAAATCCAAGAAACACTTTGAAAGAGTAAATGTTTTTATTTTCCTTGTGAATGATTCATTAACAATTGTTCCATGAATTGTGAAGAAGTTAGAATCTTAACAGAGAAGTTAAAAAAAGAACCAAATGTGTTTCCCCTTATTCTTAATACACCTTGAAATATTACTGAACCTTGCTTTGGAAAACTTTCAATGGTACAACTTGAAAATAAAACCTTTACCCTTTCCACTCTCTAGAAAACAAGGTAATGAACCAAGTTTCAATTTTAAAGTTAGAGGGGCACCTTTTAGCATTATTGGGGTCCATGGAACTTAGCTACAATGCAGACTACCTACAGTACTACGGGGAAGGGGTTGCTTACTTCAAATAACATGTCCCTTCTCCCTCAGATGAGCTAAAAATGACCCTGAAAAGCAGGTTTTCAAAAGCCTATTTCCCAAAAGAATTAAAAAAAGAACACCTTTGTAATTATTAAGAAGGCTACCCTAAAATTAAGCGTCATAAACTTCAGTTACTGAAAACTTGTTATTGGCTTAAGAAAATTACTTTCTGAAAGTTTCTCTCCGCCCCCCCCCCCCGCCCGCACCGCCCCATTAAACCTAGCCAGCTGGGCTAATAAAACTAGGAATAAAAAATCAGTTTGAAAACCAAGGAGAGTGAATCAACACATTTAGTGTTTGAGAGTGGCTAAAAGAAACATATTCATGAAAAACTCAGTTTTCAGGGCTACTAACGAGGAAAAGAAAAAATATGAAGCGGAACCAAGCGCGAAGCAAAGTTTAGCGAAGTGAGCACAGAGGACTCCGGTCTCTCCTGAAACCTTGGGTGCTCCCGTGCCACCGCGCTGAGCCCGGCCACTTCCGCCCCCGGCCAGCTCCGGGCTCTGGGCGACCGCTCGCTCACATACCACTGAGTGTGCAGTGTGTACACGGGCGGAAAGGGGGAGGAGGGGGACTGGAGTCGCTCTGCCTTCCTCCCGACCCGACCGCTGCCCACACCGGGGAAGAGGGGAGCCAGATCGCACTCTCAGAGGGGGCCCACCAGTGTCTTTCCGGGCTCTGCGAGATGCCAGGTCGCTTCGCCCATATCTCCGCCCAATCTTGTTGGCCTTTCAATAAAGATCAAGGAGGAAGCCAAACGCAGGAGGAGGAAACCCTGCCCACGCCACTACAGGGCCTCTTGGACAGGTCTGGGACGACCACCCACTCTTCACCCCATTGTTCCCCCTTAAGAATTCCTCCCGACCCCCAACCGCCGCCCCTCCCCCACCACGGCGAAATGAGGCAAAACCAGGCCCCGACAGCGCCGCAACCGCAGAGACCGGCGTTCCCCGACCCCCACCGGGCTCGGACTCAGCTCTCGGTCGCTCACTCACCCATCAAAATGCGCATCTGCTTCTTGCCGAAGAGGCGGGAGAAGAGGGAGGAGATGGTGAGGCCCATGGCGGTAGTTGCACTCGCGATGGGCAGGAGAAGGGGTTTGGAGCTTCCCCCGGCCTTCTACTTTCACGCTGCCGACAAACTGAGCGAGAAGGAGAGGAGCTAATGAACAAAGATGGGAGGCAGGGGCGGCTCGCTAGCCGGCGCGCCGGGCGACGCTCCGGGACCGGAATCAGCGGGGCGCGGACCTGCTCGACGACTGCCGCGGCAGCTCCGGCTCTAGTGTTAAGTCTTCGGCTGTGCCACGTCACTCGGCAGCCGCGGCGACTCCGGCAGCGGCCCGGCCCCTCCAACGCGGACAAAATCGCGTCACCGCCGGCCCATCCCCCTGCGCTTCCGGTGCTGCCCGAGCTACTGCGCCTGCGCTTGGAACGGAGTGGCCTGCTCTGCTGACGTGCATCTCCAGTCGCCGCCACCTCCGGGACGTGGCTGCAGGAACCGGGCGAGGCAAGTTAGCACAGGCGTACTGGGGGACAAAGTCCCACAATGCCTCGCTTTGTCACTTCCAATCAGACTTTAGCGAGACCCTTCCGCCTGATAAGTGCATCCTGGAGATTATAATCCTTGTTTCCGGAAAGGTGGGTTGTGCATTGTGAGTTAGGAGGTAGTTAACTTCCGTTCTTTATGCCTTTTGGGCGTCGTCCTCCAATGCAACGCGTGTTGGGGATTCCACGGTCCCACCAACGGACACGTTGCACGCGCTGGACCAGACTCATTCCCTAGTGGACGACGAGCTGGCGGAGAGCCTGTGGCAACCGCTGAAGCAGCTACATCTAGCTGCTTCAACCCCCAGGAGAGGTCATACTGAAGATGTCTAATCCTAGGTCAAGACAAGAGAACTCCTATTTTCAACTATTATTCCGCTTTTAAGAGAAGCCAACAAGGAAGGCTTACTTCTACTGTCTCCCAGAAGCATGTAAGATTGATTCCTTATGTTGAGGAAGTAGGAAGCCTTCTTACTTTAAGAATATTTATGATCTTAATGTTTTCCTGGTTCAAAATAAGGCATACTTCTTGTGAAAAAAAAAAAGTATGAAAAAACAAGTTCCCGGTAATCTTCGACACTTCCCACATAGACCCCAATTGTTGGAGCAGTTTAGGATGCTCACCCGCTCTAAAGATCTGTTTCAGTTTTAACTCCCTTGGAAATACTTTCTTGACTGACTAGATAAATCACTCCCACTCAAAGAATCATAACCGCTCTTCATAATTAAAACTTGACTTTTAATATTACCTTTTGACAACCCTTTCGCCCACTTGTCTGAAACCTTTAAGAAGGGGACATCTGAAATACTTTCAACAATAAAGATAAAATTATTTTTAAAAGGAACTTTTAACAATCAGTTATGAGAATGCAAATTAAAACAACAGTGATATACCAATTTGATACTAAATAAGGTGGCTAAAATAAAAAGATAATAACTAGTGTTAAGAATGTAGATAAATCAGAACCCTCATACACTGCTGGAAACATAAAATAGTAAAAGAACTTTGGAAACAGTGGCAGTTTCTCAAAAAGTTAAGCATAGACTTTCCATTTGACTCAGCAATTCCACTCCTAGGTATATAGTTAAGAGAAATGAAAACATGTCCTTATAAAACCCTGTATACAAATATTCATAGCAGCATTATTCATAAGTAGAGGTCTGGTGCACAAATTCGTGCATGGGTGGGACCCTCGACCTGGCCAGCAATCTGGCCAGTTGTGGGGAGGGACCTCGGGAGGTTTGGCGGGCTGGCCCAATCAAGGGGGTGGGGGGGCAGGTGGGGTAGGGACAGGGGACATGGGAGGTTGGCTGTGGGCGCATGCACTGACCATCAGGGGGCAGTTCCTGTGTTAAGTGTCTGACCCCTGGTGGTCAGTGCATGTCATGGCTACGGTCTGGTAGTGAAGGTGGCTTAGGCTTTTATATATATAGACATAGTAGCCCAAAGTGGAAATGACTCAAATGTCCATCAACTAGTGAGTAAACAAAATGTAGTACATTCATACAATGAATATTATTCAACAACAAAAAGGAATAAAGCACTGATGTATACTACAAACTAGATAAGTTTATACTAAGTGGGGGAAAAATCTAGTGACAAAGGACCACATATCCTATGATTCCATTTGTATGAAGGGTTCGGAGCAAGCAAATCTATGGAGACAGATTTGTGGTTGCTTGGGGCTAGGAAGGATGGGAGGCTTGGGGATTATAGCTAAAGGGTGGAGGGTTTCTTTTTGAGGTGATGAAAATGTTCTGGAATTGATGGTGGTGATGGTTACATAACGCTCTGAATTACCGAACTAGTGAATTACAAACTTTGAATGAGGAATTGTATGGCAAAGTTGTTAACCAATAAATAAAATAATTTTAAAAACAAACCAAAAAGGCAGGACTCTAGTCTGTTTTGTGTGTGTTTTCTTTTAATCCTCACCCAAGGACGTGTGTGTGTGTGTGTGTGTGTGTGTGTGTGTTGTTGTTGTTGTTGTTTTTGAGAGAGAGAGGAAGAGGGAAAGAAAGAAACATCAGTAGGAGAAATGTCCATCCATGGGTTGCCTCCCTGGTAAGCGCCCTGACCCGGGATGAAGCCACAACCTAGGTATGCACCCTGAATGAAAATTGAACCCGCAACCTTTTTGATGAATCACAACATCCAACCGAATCACCTAGTCCGTTTTTATATTTCATTGTATTCCCTGGATTTGGAACACTATGACACTCATATATGATTAAATGATAGAGGGTTGATGAATAAACTATAGTATATCCATCCTATGGGATACTATCAAGAATTAGAATGATGTAGAGCTATAAATTCTAATGAAAAGATCTCCAAGAAACAATTAGTGGAAAAATAATGACCGTACTGTAAAGTAATATAAAAGAGTAGATTTCCTGACCGGTTTGGCTCAGTGGATAGAGCGTCGGCCTGCGGACTGAAGGGTCCCAGGTTCGATTCCAGTCAAGGGCATATACCTGGGTTGTGGGCACATCCCCAGTAGGGGGTGTGCAGGAGGCAGCTGATCAATGTTTCTAACTTTCTATCCCTCTCCCTTCCTTTCTGTAAAAAACCAATAAAATATATTTTTTAAAAAATAATAAAAGAGTAGATTTCCCCAGGTGTATGTATAAATGCACAAGAACTTTGAAGTAGAATCTGGAACACTGATAGTTAGTGGTTACCTGTTTAACCTGTATAGAGAGAGGAGGGAGCCTTCCTAGAGCCTGAGGGAACCTGGTTTGGGAGTGATAGTCAAAAGAGAGCTTTATCTGTACTTTAAAAATCCACTTTATTAAGCCCAGGCAGTCTGGCTCAGTGGTTGAGCTATGATACAGGAAATCACGGTTCGATTCCTGGTAGGGGCATATGCCCGGGTTGCGGGCTCAATCCCCAGTGTGGGGCCTGCAGGAGGCAGTTGGTCAATGATTCTCTCATCATTGATGTTTTTCTCTCTCTCTCTCCCTTCCTCTCTAAAATCAATAAAAATAAAAGTGGGTATTTTAAAAAATTTATATATATAAAATTTACATGCAATAAAGTTCACCTATTTTAATATACAATTTGATAAACTTTAACAAATGTATATAGTGTAGCCAACACCAGAATCATGATATCAATCATATCTATTGCCCCAAAAAGTTCCTTCATACTCCTTTATAAATCATCCTCACTTCCAGCCCCTAGCCCACCATTGATCTTCTAACACTGTATTTTTGCCCTTTCCAGAATTTCATATAAATGAAATCATATGGTATGTAGTCTTTTGTGTGTGGTTTCTTTCTCCTAGCATAATGATTTTGAGATTAATCCAAGTTATATCACGCATCAATAGTTTTGTTTCTTTTATTGCTAAGTAGTATTCCATTGTGTGGAGATACCAAATTTTTCTATTCATTCACCAGTTGAAGAGCGTTGGATTGTTAAAGTTTTGGGCTTTTATGAATAAAAATTTTTGAACATTTTGGTACAGTATTTGTGCATCTGTATTAAATTTATTTTTACAAGATGAATTTATCCATGCACTACTTACATAATGTAAAAAGTAATCTTCAAATTTGATGAGTTCATCAGTGTTTGATATATATTCTTCCAGATTTTCCTCTCTGAAATACTAACATCTTTATATAAATGTTAATGGGATTTTACAGTGTGAAGTAACTCCTTTTACGATTTAATAATATACTGTGGACATTTAAAAATATCAGTACTTTAGATTTAACTCATTCATTTTAAGGGCTGCATTCCATTGTATGCCTGTAAGGTAACTTATTTAACTTATCTGTCAAATTGTGAAACATGTATACTCTTTGATTAAAAAATTCCACTTCCAGGAATTTGTCGTAATGAAAATTTCCCTCAAGTTTGCTATGTGTTACTTGTAAGAAGTTCATTGCAGAATTGTTTGTAATGGAGAAAACTGGAAGCATCAATCTTTTAAAAAAAAAAATTTAAATCTCCCTTTGTTTCCCTCACTGATCACTAGCCCAGATATTCTAATTTTGCTTTTGCTTTGCTACATTTTACAAATTCACAATGATAAATTAGGAGAGAAATTAGACCCATTGCCAGAATAAAGATTTGATCTTTTTTTCCTAACAGTGCCATCCTAGGTGTTCTGTAGTTGCTTGTTCCAACTGGTGCGTTCTGCAGAATGGGGTTGAATAAGAAAAACCCGCAAAGTTCAAAAAGAGTAAGCTGTTTTGTATTGTTGACAGCTTGTTGAGTAAAGCTCCATTTGGTAGAACTACCCTTCAGAAGCTCATTTCTCAGTAGTGACCCTGGGCAATCCAGAGCAAAAACTTCTTTATTCAGGTGCATAAGATAAAGCTATTTTGGACTCTACAGTGAGTTTATCCTGCCTTTTAAAAAACTTTGCAAAAATTAAATGTAATTAAATATATAACATTTAAAGAACACCACCAAGAAAATGCAAAGGGAAAGCAATCTGTTTTCTGTACTCATATTTTTAAACTATTTAAGCAACTTATTAGAATTGTTTATTAATTTCTGGGGTGAAGCAAAATACTATTTATTTTGTAGTAACTTAAAGTCTCGCAATTACCTGAGAGACTCCCACATTTTTCTAAGCTTTTTTTTTTTTTTTAAGTTAAATGCAATTACAGACTGTCTCCCTTGAGAAGAACCTTCCTTTGTACTGGAGATACATGTGAAGAGTTGCTTAACAGTTGAGTAACTTAAAATTGTATTTTGGAAGCTTGCTAGATTTTTTTTTTAAATATGTAGTCTTTAAGTAGCCTTTATGTTTTATATAGAATTCCTTAAAACAATTTCAAACTGACTCTACGTTTCTCAAGACAAATGAAAATGAATCACCTTCTTCTAAATTTTAATTCATTTTTTCTCTTAAGTAAAATAGATGGAAAAAAAACTCTGATCTCCACCTCTAGCCTCCAAATCCTAAACCAAAAAATAAAAAGATAAAATAATTTTTCAGATTTCCATGTAAGAGGTGCTACTTATTAAGTGGCCAATGGAAGTTATAAAACAGGATGTTAATGGCCAACTAAAATGTCTCTATGGTAAAGATAGGGAAAGTCAGGGTCAGAGAGGTTAAGTAACCTGGCCAAGGTCTCAGATAATAAGCAGAACTGAGATAAGAACCCATGTCTTCTGATGTCAGTACCCTTAACCATATACTTAATGCTTTCTTATTTTTTAAAATGAGAAAATTGAGTCCCAGAAGGGGGAAAATGCTATTATTAATCACTTGTCATGTACTAAGTCCTATACTTCATTTAATCCTAACAAATTTGAGGAAAATGTTATGTTAAAGCATGGGCTCATAAATAACACACTACACTAGGGATTATGTTTTCATCATCCAATTTTTAAAATCTTTATTGTTGAAAGTATAACAGATGTTCCCTTTTTTCCTCCATTAACCCCTCCCTCACACACACCCAGCCTCTACCATACTATTGTCCTGTCCATGGGTTATATACGCATATGTATATAAGTTCTTTGGTTAATCTCTTCCCACTGCCCCTCCACCCCCTTCTCTCAGATTTGTTAGTCTGTTCCATGTCTCTGCATCTATTTTATACATCAGTTTATTTTGTTAATTAGATTCCACATATTAAGTGAGATCATGTGATACTTGTCTTTCTCTGACTGGCTTATTTCGCTTAGCATAATACTTTCCAGGTCTGTCCCTGCTGTCTCAAAGGGTAAGAGATCCTTCTTTTTTACATTTTCATCATATTCGGTTGTGTAAATGTACCACATCTTTTGTATATTTTTGTTCAAGTCCTTTAAATTTAATGTAATGTTTTTGTTGATTATGTCCCATTCAAATTAGACCTTGGGCAGCTTCTTAAGGAAACTGTATAACTTCTTTTGACATTTTCAAAGCACTTGAGAGTATGTGTTCTAAAATAGTGCTTATATTTACTAGCAACAATAAAAGTTATCGAACACTTACTATCTGCCAAGCATTGTATTTATATCCCATTTCATCCTCTAAACAATTTAATTCATGCCATTTCCTTTGTTCTCTGCAAGAATTACTCAGCTGATTCTAGTCCACTTGTTGTATAATAGTGTAATTTTTGCCCTTATTCCCTACTCCACCCCAACCTCTGTAAACTCATTATCTCATTTTTATCTCATTATCTGACAACTCATCACTGATCTTGTTTAAAGTTCACGTTCTCTGGACATTGTTATTTACCTGCAATAGTGAAAGAGTATCTGTGCTTCTATGAAGAGTCTTATCCACCCATTTTCTGTCTCAGGAGGGGAGTGGTATGTGAATTCCCTGAGTTTTTGGTTTTGCCCAATCTGTTACTTCTCAGCCCCTCAAGCCTCTGCCATGAGGCAGAGCATACAGCATTCGTTTCCCGTCAGCCCTGCCCTGTGAGGCCCCTGTGGCTCAGTGTCCCATGGTAATCACTGTAAGCACCTCTGAGAGAAAGCCGCCCTCGAGTTCCACCCACTGCCAGACAGTCCAGTTTCTCCCCGAATGAGTCTGGGTCCCCAGAGTCTCGTCTGGAACTGGAGTTCAGCACAGTCTGGAGCTTTTGTCTCCCTCCCGCTTGAGAAAGCCAGCCGCACACTCAGTTGCCAGTCCTCTCTGCGTGTGCCTCCTGCAGCTCCTTTGTGTCTCAGTGTGCTTTTCTCTTTCCTTCTAGTTGTAGAATTTCCACTCAGCCAGCCTTTCTGTGGTTCTAGATGATGTCTGTTCTGTCTTTTAGTTGTAGTTTTGAAATTGTTGTATGAGGCAGCAGTTTAGGTGTTTACCTATGCCGCCATCTTGGTTTCTCCTGAAGCGGGGGGAACGCCACCAGGCTCGTGCAAATTCACAAGCCGGGTTCTTGGCGGCCCGAAGCGGCGGCGGTGACAGCAGCTCTACCCCGGAGTCCCCGCAAGGAGACCGTGTGTCCTCGCCCCCCTGCCTGCTTCCGTCTACTTCCCTAATTTAAAATATTCCCCCTTAACCTGTTTTAGTTTCTGGCAGGAAACTTTTTAAAAATAAGGAATATAACTCCTTGACTAGTTTCCTTCAAAGGATTCATAGCAATCACATTCCTAACTTCCAGAAGAACTGGTATTGTTTTTTTCTGAATTCTTTAAAGCAGAATGATTTTATAATGGGAATATATCTTGAGGCCACTAATTCTACTAAGATTTGTATTTACCATCTAACATTTATAATAGTTTCATGGCTAGAGAAATCATTAGATAGGTTAAAGCTAAAAGACCACTTTGTACCATAGCAACATTAATGAAATAAGGTTATTTTACAAACTCTTCCTCTCCGTGGCCAAATCTCCATCTGTATACATATTTGAAATGTCTTACAGTAATTGAAATGTTTGACATATTTTCAATGCTACAAAACATAGAAATGAGAGGATTTACAAACAAAAGTGCTTTTTTCTTCAAAAATTAGATTTACTGACTCATATAATCCTGTTTTCACAGCAAATGATTTATAATGTTAGTGAATAATCATCTAACATTAAATTTATATATCTATATGGCTCTTAAACTTTAACATGTATCAGAATTACGTGGAGGGTTTGTTAAAATCAGATTGCTGGATTTTTTGCTTCTAGTCAAGATCAAGTTACAGTGACCAGATTTACCTTCTCACAGAAAATGAAAACAAAACAAAACAAATAAAATATAAGAAACAATCATTTTTTAAGACAGTGAACACCAGGCAGTGCAGAGCAATGATTCCTAAAGACAGAAAACAAGTGCATTGAGCCCTTAGCCTAAGATTGCCTGTTTACTGCCCCAAGAATGTTTCTAGACCACAGTATAGAAAGAGGGAGCAGCGGGGGAGCTTGGTGAACTCTGAGCTGACAGTCTGGGGAAACCAAACTTTAGGAGAGAATTACAAAGAGAATAGCATAGAAAGAAAAAGCCCCTGTACAGAAAGAAATCTGCAGAGGGTTCCCCTAAAATATTCAGCAGAGTACTGGCTAGTACATGCATATGAGGAAACTAGCCAAAGCACAGAGCCATAAGAAAGGATCAAATGGAACAGTGCCCAGGCTTGGTTGGGAACAATGCCTGTTCCCACCAGCCATATTGAAAAAAACTCGTAATTCATGGGATAGTGGGTAGAGCACTCAAAAAGGCCTTGCCTCAGTAGTGAAGAATAATTAATTCTAGACTGAGCACTGTTTTGGGCCTGACAAAATTAACTGCAATCTAGAACAAAGCTCAAAAGATGTATAAGAATACAAAAATATCCAACACCCAACAAGGTAAAAGTCTGGCATCTAACCTAAGATAAGGCATGCAAAGAGGCAGAAACACATGGCCCATAATAATGAGATAATCATTGAAACCAACTCAGAACCGACACAGATATTATCTCAAGCAGAAACATGGAAGACATAAAAACAAACCAAGCTTTTAGAAATAAAAACTACAATGTCTGAGATGACAAATAACAGATGGAATTAATGGCAGACTAGACAATACAGAAGGAAAGATAGATGAACTTAAAGGCATAGCAATAGAAACTCTCCAAAATTAAATAAAAAGAGTAAATAAGAAACATGAAGAGCATCAGTGAGCTGTAGGACCTCAAGCAGTCTAATACATGAGTAACTGAAAGAAGAGACGGACAGAGGACAGAAAAAATACCTGAAAAAAATAATGGCCAAAAAATTTCCAACTTCAATGACAACTATAAAACTGTATATCCAAGATCAAGAAACCCAGTTAGTTAGAAACCCAAGAAACATGAATAAAACTATACCAAATCATATTATCTAATAACTCAAAATTAGTGATAAAGAGAAAACCTTAAAAGAGCCAGAGAAAAATAGACTTATTAACTAACTACCTAGGAACCAAGATAATATGACATACTTCTTATTGGAAATATACAAGTAAAAAGACAGTGGAGCAACATTTTAAAATACTGAAAAAAAAGGGAGACAACCTAGAAATCTATATCCAGCAAAAACACATTTGAAACAGAAGGCAAAATAAAGATATTTTCAGACCACAAAAGTTGAAAGAATGCATTGACAGCAATTCTGAACTACAAAATATGTTAAAAGGAAGTTCTTCAGCTCTAAGGAAAATTATACCATATTGAGCTATGCAGAGAAATAAAAACACTGAAAAGGTTCAATATAAGAATGTATATGCAAGAATTTTTCTTACTATTTGTAACTTTAAAAAATTGACTAAACAAATATAAGAATGTATTATGGAATTTATAACATGTAAAACTCATGAACAATATATAAAGCCTGGAAAGAAAAAGAAGTATACTATTGTACATTCTTATTCTATACATAAAATGGCATAATATCACTAGAGATAATCCGGTAAGTTAAAAATGTATATTGTACTACAAACTTTAAAATAATGAAGTGTTATACCGAGCAATCTCACAAAGGAGATATGACATCATAAAAATATTCTATTGGTTCAAAATAAGTCAGATAAAAAAGAAAAGGGAAATAAACAGAAGATAGGACAAATAGAAAACTGCAAGATAATAGATTCAAATCTAACCATATCAATCATATTCATTGTAAATGGTGTAAATTAAAAGGCAAATTTTGTCTGACTGGATAAGAAAGCAA
Organism: Corynorhinus townsendii; assembly: GCA_026230045.1. Classification (NCBI taxonomy): domain Eukaryota; kingdom Metazoa; phylum Chordata; class Mammalia; order Chiroptera; family Vespertilionidae; genus Corynorhinus; species Corynorhinus townsendii. Next base: position 45,961,682 of record JAPDVU010000006.1, read on the forward strand.
GAACTATATGCTACCTACAAGAAAAGTTTTTAAATATAAAGACACAAATAGGTTAAAAATAAAGTGATGAAAAAGCTATGCCATGCTAACACTAGTCAAAAGAAAACGAGTTCTATTAATATCACACCAAGTAGATTTCAGAGCAAAGTATACACAAATCTACAATTATAATCAAGAGATTTTACTAACCTCTAGTTAGAACAAATAGGCAGAAAATCAGCAAGGGCAGCCCTAGCCAGTATGGCTCAATGGATAGAACATCAGCCTGCAGATTGAAGGATACCGGGTTTGATTCTGGTCAAGGGCACAATGCCCGGGTTGTGGGCTTGATCCCCAGTAAGGGGCATGCAGGAGACAGCCAATCAATGATTCTCTCTCATCATTGATGTTTCTATCTCTCTCTTCCTCTCCATTCCTCTCTGAAATAAAAATATATTTAAAAAAAAAAAAAAAAGAAAATCAGCAAGGACATAAACAAACTTGACCTGTCTAACCTTTGTAAGGATTCCACCCAACAATAGCAAAATATACATATTCACAAGTGTACCCAGAACATTTACCAAGATAAACCACATTCTGGGCCATAAAACAAATCTTTATAAATTTACAAGGATTCAAATCATAACAAGTATGTTCTCAAGCCACTGTGTAATAAAATTAGAAATCAATAACAAAAATATTTTGGCACCTGGCTGGTATGGCTCAGTAGGTGAGCATCGACCTATGAACTAAGAGGTCACAGTTCAATTCCTGGTCAGGGCACATGCCTGGGGTTGTGGGCTTGATCCCCAGTTGGTGGCATGTAGGAGGCATCCAATCAATGATTCTCTCCCATCATTGATGTTTCTATCTCTCTTTCCCTCTCCCTTCCTCTTTGAAATCAATAAAAAAATTATTAAAAAAATATTTTTAAATTAGAAGATATACAACTATTTGGATAAGTAAATAATATTTCTAAATAATCCATGGATCAAGGAAATCCAAAAGGAAATAAGGTATTCTGAACTGAATGAAAAGAAATATAAAACATCAGAATTTATGGCATGCCACTAAAACAGAACTTAGTGGGAAATATTGCAATATACAAGATCAGTATAAATATCAACTACATACTAGTATTTTGAACTGAATAGTTGAATGAAAAATTGAAAGCTGAAGTTTTTAAAAATGGTATCAGTGACAGCATCAAAAATACGATAGGCTGAGGGATAAATTTGACAGAAGATGTGAAAGATTTGTATCCTGAAAACTACAAAATATTGCTGAAATTAAAGAAGACTTAAATAAATAGATATTTTGTTCATGCACCAGAGAACAACATTAAGATGTCACCCCAATTTATCTATAGGTTTAATACAATCACAATCAAAAGCCAAGCAGAAATTTGTGCAGAAATTCATAAACTTCTTCAAAAGACACGATACTGAAAAAACTCACAATTGGAGAAAATCTTTGCCAACTATATATCTGAAAAGGAACTTGATACAGAAAATTCTCTAAACTCAACCTGTAGAAATTAAACAACTCAATTTTTAAAATGAGCAAAATATATTAACACTTCACCAAAGAACATATACAGGTGACTAATAGGCTCATGAAAAGATGTTCAACATCACAGGTCATTGGAAAAATGCAAATTAAAATCTCAATGAGATAGCATTATAAGCCTATTTGAATAGCTAAAATTAAAAAGGCTGACTATACCAAGTGTTGGCTAGGATGTACAGAAATTGGAACTTTCTCATATTCAGCTGGTGGAAACAAATTAGTACAAACACTTTGAAAAAATAGTTAGGCAGTTTCTTTAAAAGTTAAACATTTACCTACCACATGATCTAGCTATCCCACTCATATCACTCTAGGAATTTCTACAGTAAGAGGATAAATATGGCCCATACAAAGACTTGTACAAAAGTGTTCACAGTAGCTTTATTTGTGACATCAAAAACTAGAAACAACCCAAATATCTATCAACAGATGAGTAGATATTTGTGTTATCTATATATATAAAAGCCTATATGCTAAGTGTCCGACCATTCGGTTGACTGGTCGACCAGTCACTATGACCCTCACTGATCACCAGGGGGCAGATGCTCTGACTGGTAGGTTAGCTTGCTGCTGGGGTCTGGCCGATCGGGACTGGGAGAAATGGGCCAGACATGCCCTGGAGCCAACCTCCCGTGGTCCCTCCCTGGCCTCTAAAATATTTCTTCTAATTAATTTCCTTTCAATGTGCACAAATTTGTAAACTGAGCCTCTAGTAGCCATATAATAGAAATAAAAAGAATGAACTATTGATACATGCAACAAGAATGAATCTCAAAATCATTATGCTGAGTGAAAAAAGACTGCTCTCGGCATTGAGAGCAGCTCTCTTGCCGCAGCCCTTCATCCCCTGAAAATATACTCCGTACCAAATTTATCTTCACCTCCTCCCTGGTCAGGAGCACTTCTCAGCTACTGAGCCAAGCACTCTGCAGCAGTGCTGAAATGATCTGAGACACTAATAGATGAGAACCACAGGAGTTTGGCAGCCTCATATCTCCTGACCCCACTTTTCCCACATATTCCTAGCTGTAACTTCCAAACCAGTGCCATTTCAAGGGACCTTGACACAGCAACCGAGTTCACTAGGACAGCAGCTGCCCCAGCAGGAGTGGCAGGCTCTGGGGCTAGGACTGGAACTGTGTTTGGGAGCCTCTGCATTGGTTCTGCCAGGAACTCTTCTCTGGAGCAACAGCTTTTCTCCTACACCATTCTGGGCTTTGTCATTTTCTGGAGTACATGGGGCTGTTTTTTCTGATGGTAGTCTTTTCCATCCTCTTTGCCATATTAAAAAGCCCTTTACACCTTCCATAGTTCTTTATCCCAAGTTTCATGTGCCCTGTATGTTCCTTTTCCTATCATTCCTAGGCAGCATGGGAAAGGCAGATGGCTCTGGGTTTGACAGGAGAAAAAAATGAAATATTGTATTATCAAGAAGGGGGAGGAAGCAATAGCTGGTTTGGCTCAATGGATAGAGCATTTGCCTGTGGACCAAAGGGTCCTGGGTTTGATTCCGGTCAAGGGCATTTACCTTGATTGCAGGCTCCTCCCTAGCCCAGGCCCTGATCAGGGCACATGCAGGAGGCAACCAATCAATGTGTTTCTCTCACATCAATGTTTCTGTCTTTCCCTCTTTCTTCCATTCTCCCTGAAAAAAAAAAAAAATCAATGGAAAAATATTCTGAGGTGAGGATTAACCAAAACAAAAAAAAAGCGGGAGGAAAAGTCAGACCAAAAAAGAAGTATTGTATGATTCCATTTATGTAAAACTCTAGAAATGACAAACTACTCTGTAGTAACAGATCACAGATCACTGGTTTTAGGGGGAGGCAGGAAGGAGTGTAAAGGAGCAGGAGGGAATTTTTGAGGGGAGACAAATATGTTCTTATCTTGACTGTGGTGATGGTCTTATGGGTGTATTCAAATGTTAAAACATCCAACTGAGCACTTGAAGTATGTTCAGTTTATTGTATATCAATTATACTTCAATAAAGCTAGTTTTAAAAACACAAATTTCTGGATTCTACCACCAGAGCCATTAAAAAATATTTACCCATTACATTAGATCAAAACCAATCATTTCAATAGTTTCCTACTGAAGTCTAAAATTCAATTCACTTAAAAGCAAGCATGACAATTCTGGAATATAAAGTTACTATTTTTCAAAAAGTATCTCAATCAATCTGAAGTAATTTATATTACAACTAGAGGCCTGGTGCATGAAAATTCATGCACTGGGGGGGAGGGGCCTCAGCCTGGCCTGTCCCCTCTCACAATCTGGGAGCCCTCAGGGGTGGGAGGCAACCCCGCAATCAGGGGAAGGCGATGCCCCATCACACCTCTGCTGCTGCCACTGGTGGAGGGCTGAGGGGACTGGGGGACTCTGGAGAAAGGCGCCCCAGTGGGGCTGAGGGGATTGGGCGCCACCATGTTTGAGGGTGTGGCAGTCAATTAGCACATTCCCTCCTTATTGGCCGTGGGCACCGACCGCCATCTTTGAGGGCAGGGTGGTCAATTAGCATACTCCCTATTGGCTGTGGGCGTCACCATCTTTGAGGGCAGGGCAGTCAATTAGCATATTTCCTCCTTATTGGCTGTGGGCGCCGCCACCTTTGCGATGGCGTGAGGGTCAATTAGCATATTCCCTCAGACTGGTGGCTATAAAAAATCATGAGACAGGAAATAAGATGAAGGATTCACAAAGTTTAGCTTTCTAATGGCTAAGCTGAAATGGTATTATGACCAAAAAAAAATGAGAAGGCAATAAACAGAAGAACCCAAGCCTAGTGATGACGCTAGTAAAATGGAATGAAACCTATGATTACTAGACAACACTAACCTTAATTTGGAGAAAGTCATTCAAATAATGGGTAGCAGAGAAAGGTTGGTGTACAGAGAAAAGAAGTAACACTGGAACATAGGATACATCAGAATTCTACTTCCATCTTTTTTCCCCCCTCAACATTTGTGTATACCTTAAGAAGCCCTTGTGATAGGCAATGTTATCACTGCAAAATAAATGTCATAAACCTATTTCATTAACCAATCATCAAGTTAAAACTTGCTTTTCTAAAATTGGTTAAATTTTAGGAATCATGCCCAGCCAATGTGGCTCAGCGGTTGAATGTCCACCTATGAATCAGGAGGTCACAGTTCAATTCTGGTCAGGGCACATACCCAGGTTGCAGGCTTGATTGATCCCCAGTGTGGGACCTGCAGGAGGCAGCCAATCAATGATTCTCTCTCATCACTGATATTTCTATCTCTCTCCCCCTCTCCCTTCCTCTCTGAAATCAATAAAAACATTAAAAAAAAAAAATTTTAGGAATCATGATTCTGTATCTTGTATCAAATAGCTTTATCTATTTCAAACAAATAGGAAAGTGCAATTAGAAAATTTTTCTAGATGTTGTTTTATTAACAAATGCTAATTTCTATTTGTATAATAAATACAATTCAACCAAGTTGTAAATGGCATATAAATATTATATCTTAGATATATGAAGCATTATCAAATTACTCAAAATTCAGTCATTATTGAGTTAATATAGTTTGTTATTTAAATAACATTTATCCATACTTAGAGAAGCTTTCTGTTTTACTCAACTATCTGTTTTTAGAAGACTAATATTTGCAAGTTAGTAAAATTTGGGTGTACAAAAACAAATGAATTGGTATGAGCAAGAGAAAACAAAAGGACAATATTTTAATGGCATATTTTAAATATACTAAAACATTTTATAGTATCCTTTGAAGGATATTACCCAGTAACTCTAAAAAGGAGTGATATCCAATATATTTTATTATTATTTTTAAATATGTTTTTATTGGTGTTTAGAGAGAAAGGGAGAAGAATAGAGACATAGAAACACTGATAAAAGAGGAGCATCATCATTTGGCTGTCTCCTGCAAAACCCCCACTGGTGATTGAGCCCGCAACCTGGGCATGTGCCCCAACTGGGAATTAAACTGGCAACCTCATGGTTCCTGGGTCAATGGTCAACTAAGCCACACCGGTCGTGCCAATATATTTTATTATTAATAAATAAATTAAAATCCAAAGAACGGTATCATATACTTGCCATTTTTAGAAAGAAAGAAATAAAAATAATTTGAGATTTAGTTAGTAAAGAAAAGGTGGCAAACATAGGACAATCTAACAATACCTAGATTATTAAGCTAAAAGTTTTTCATCAGGACATTTCATAAGCAATACGTTGATAAGAAGACTATGAGATCAGTTAGTTGATCTGTCTGTTATTCACCTGTTCATAGTGAACAAAAAGGTTTTCATTTGAATTTAAACAAGTACTTTATAAAGTAAAAGGAATCACATAATACACATTTCATTTACAGTGCATTTTTTTAAGCATTCCAACCATGCTCAGAAATAACACAAGATATTCAAGTGTTTTAAAATCAAAGGCCTTTAATTCAGTTTTCAGTAATGACCATAAATGCCTTCAGAAAACATCTTTATCACTGAAAACAGAAGGCACTAGGCATTACTTAACACCCTGAAGCAGTGATTTCTTCTGATGCTGGTGGAGATAAACATTAAATGGCAGATTTTAGATCTTAACAATGTCTCCCAAGAAAAAGGGGGGTAGGGGAACAACTCTGAAAACCACACAAAAAATTAAGTTACCAGTCAGTCTTTCTCAGGTTCCCAATGAAATTTTAAATTATTTTTTACAAGTAATTCAAAATTAATAGATAAACCAGGTTACGTATCATAGGATTTTCAATATTTGTTCAGTTTTAGTTAAATACAGTAAATATAAAGATAATTATTATGCTAATTGGCAGCCTTTGATACTCTTTAGCTATGCAAAATAAACTTGAAATGATACATCTGTAGTGGTATAATTTAAAAGATTCTTGATATGACACTAAAATTTTCAAATTCTAGTCACAAACTGCATATAAATTGTGAGATTATTAAAATACACCTTTTGAAAAATAAGATGACCATTTATACCTAAATAAGGTTTCCCAGAAAGATATGAAATTTAAAAGTAGTTGCCTTTTCCATAAGGTAACTGTTTCACAAAATAACTCATATGATCTGAGGCAAATGATTTATTTCAAATGCCATATTCTCTCTATAACTCTGAGGTATGCTTCAAGAGACTGTATAAGACCACAGTTACAAAAACAAAGAGCCTTTCTTGGATAGAGTGCACTTAATAGTTATATTAACAGAAAAGGATAGCTTCTGAAGCCATTTCTTTTACAAACACAGTTTGGATACTTAGAAGATAATTCAAGATGCAGCTATTTACATATGTGCTATGTCATGTGTGCCTTAAAATATTGGCTTTTGCAGGACACTCCTATTCAAACACAACTTTGGTAGAGTAAACCAAATCATGATCTTCTATTTTTGGCAAGGTAATAAAAACAAAACAGAACAGAAACAAACAACAAAATAGCTGTAACAGTGATTCAGACAAAAGTTCCCATGCCAAACACAGTAGAGAAAGTGTTCTGAGAAATATAAATTCGAGGGGGGGAAAACCCTAACAAACAAATAATGCTGAAAAATCAATCTTACAGTCACTCAAATAACTACCACATAAAAGTTTTATGAATGCCTTTAAAATAAGAATAGCTCAGCTTAAAAAATAGCTAATTATGAAGTTTATTATTAAAACTAGAGGCCCAGTGCATGAAATTCATGCATGGGGGGAGGGGGGACGGGTTGTCCCTCAGCCCAGCCTGCACCATCTCAAATCTGGGACCCCTCAGGATCGGGCCTAAACAGGCAGTCGGACATCCCTCTCACAATCCAGGACTGATGGCTCCCAACTGCTCGCCTGCCTACCTTCCTAATTGCCCCTGCTTCTGCCTGCCAGCCTGATCACCCCCTAACCACTCCCCTGCCAGCCTGCTTGCCCCTAACTGCCTTCCGCTGCAGGCCTGATCCCCCCCAACTGCTCTCCCCTGCAGGCCTGGGTCCCCCCCACCTGCCCTTCCCTGCAGGCCCAGTCACCCCCAACTTCCCTCCTCTGCCGACCTGGTCACCCCTAACTGCCCTCCCTTGCAGGCTTGATCGTCCCCAACTGTCCACCCTTGCAGGCCTGATTGCCCACAACTGCTGTCCCTTACAGACCTGGTCCCTCCTAACTGCCCTCCCCTGCTGGCCATCTTGTGTCCACATGGGGGCAGGATCTTTGATCATATGGGGGCAGCTGTCTTGTGTGTTGGAGTGATGGTCAATCAGCATGTTAATCTTTTATTAGATAGGATAAAGGCCTGGGGCACAGGTGGGGGCCAGCTGTTTTGTCCTGAAGGGTGTCCCGGATCAGTGTGGGGGTTCCCTTGGGGCATGGGGCAGCCTGGGCAAGGGGCCTGTGGTGGTTTGCAGGCTGTCTACGCTCCCCAGCGACCCAAGTGGAGACCCTGGTATCTGGGATTTATTTATCTTCTATAATTGAAACTTTGTAGCCTGGAGCAGAGCCAAGCCTTCTGCTCAATCCATGACAGCAGCCATTTCTGTTGGGCTTTATTTATCTTCTATAATTGAAACTTTGTAGCATTGAGTGGAGGCCTGGGTTGGCCAGGGTGTATGGAAAGCTTGGCTTCCTCCATCGCCAGGGAAACCTAACCCTCCCTCTTGCTCTCTCCGTGGCCGCAGCCATCTTGGTTGGGGTTAATTTGCATACTTGCTCCTGATTGGCTTGTGGGTGTGGCTTGTGGGTGTAGCAGAGGTATGGTCAACTTGCATATTACTCTTTTATTAGATAGGATGTTTTTGAGAAACATCCAAACTAATTAACTTAAAACAGAAACCAATTAGTAAAGGGTAAGAGAAAATTAACTCTTTCATAATTAATATTAGATGCCTTCTTGCCTTTGGAGAAACTAATAAAATTAAATTTGAAAACAGTATAGAAAGTAATTAAACGATACCTACATGACAATTGGGGGCAGAGGAGAGGACGGATACCATACCACTACTAAACATGATGGGAGGCAAAAAAATATGTTTTTAAGCAATAATTATGCAAAAGTATGTCTTATATAATTACATATCATAATTAAGTTAAGAAAAAGCTTCAAGACTAGCAGCCAGGTTTTGTGAAACATGTAGGACAACAGAAGGCACTACAAAAGCATTAGTTACTTTTAACTACAGTCAGACAGTTCAGTCCTTGTCTTCTTCCTAAGAAGGTAACCAGTGTGAATGTTATTTTTATATCCCCCTGAGTTTTAACATGATTGGGCAAAACAGCACCAATTTAAAAAAGTATCTGCAATGCCAGCACTGCAGTTTAGAATCACTTATACTGATGTCCCACAGGTCTCTCATAAGAGCACTTTAGAACATGATTAAAAATATAGAAATGCCTTTCGGTGTTTCAGTATTAAAGTGGAACCACCACAGATATCCATTTTTTTTAAATAATGCACTAAAAAAGTCAGTATAGTCTTTCTACCCTGTAGCTAGCATTACGGCTATTTTCCACTCCAGGAGATCTCCTTTGTGCGTCCAGTTGAAATGTCAATATGCTTCATGATGCACACACAGTCCTTTCTGGCCGGAAAACCCTGGCAAATATCATGTCATGCTTGTTTTGAGCAGGATGCTTTGTAGGTCCTCTGGCAATGCTAAGATAATTGCATCTATGTGTCCCCGTAACTTTTCCATAGTTTCAGGTTTCACAGGTAAATGCTCTCGATCAGCCTGCAACTATATAAGAAACATTTGGAAGCATTTAAATTATTCTCTGAGTCTGTATTAATACATTATATTTTCTAAATAAACATTTTTAATGGTCTAATGATTTGGACATTTCAATCAGAATTCACAGAAACTGTAAAAAAAAAAAGCAAAGAATGTGCCATTTAAACAATATATTGTTTGAGCTTAATGAAAGACTTCCATGTAAATTGATAATACTTAATGCATATCATGTGGTATTAAATATAAGTGACAATGGTTTTGTAGAGCACATTAGACTCCATTTAAATACTTTTAAAATATAGGTGACAGCCCATGATGTGACACAGATGTAACCTTTTTATTTTCTATTAATTTATTTTATTTATTTACTTTAGAGAGAGAAACAGTGATTTGTTGTTCCACTTATTTATACTTTCATTGATTCTTTTAAATTTTTTCCCATATGTTTTTATTGATTTCAGAGCGAGGAAGGGAGAGGGAGAAACAGAAACATCAAAGAGAGAGAACTATTTTAGGCAAAAGGGTATCATTATGATCTGCTTCAGATATCAAGTATTATCAGTCAGGTCTACTATCAATCTCAAGTCTTCTCATTTAAAAAGATTACGTCTGGAGAATCCAAGATTGTGGCGTAGGTAAACACCTAACTGCTGCCTCGCGCAACAATTTCAAAACTAAAACTAAAAGATAAAACGTCTATCACCCAGAACCACGGGAAAGCTGGCTGAGTGGAATTTCTACAACTAGAAGGAAAGAGAAAAGAGCATTGAGACGTGCACGAGCGCTGAAAAGCTGAGGTACGGAGGCGCATGATCCGGGCTGGCAGCGGGCGTTGCTTTTTTCAACCCGAAGGGAGACAAGCCCCCGATTACTCTGAAATACAGTTTCTGGGAAGACGCGGGGGACCCAAACTCCTATGGGGAGAAGCTGGACTGTCTGCCAGTGAGGGTGGCTTGCTTGCAGAGCTGCGCGCAGGAATAACTGTTTATGGCACTGGGGCACGGGACTCGGGGATGTGGTCGGAGACGCAGAGCTGGCTAACTGGCAGCCATCGCTGTTTGCCACGCCCTAGCCTAGTGACGCCCTGAGACCCCGCCCCGCACAACCTACAAACCCACCCAAGCTCCAAGCAGCTGCTTTAGCATAAGAATGGCCCACCCTATCGCAGCTTAACCTAGCAAACTTGCAGCCCAGGTCAGACAGCTCCAAAACCTCCAAACCCCAAGCAAAGAGGAGAAAACTGCAGCTCTCACTGTAGCTCCTGCTGGGTGGCCTCAGACAGTAGCTGACCTGCACCCCATGGGAGATCCAGAAGCCAGTGTACCTAGTGGTCAGTGTGAGACACCAGATTTCAACTCCTCACATCCATAAGTGACACATTCAAGAGGCAGACTCAGTGAGCACCAAAGCCCCACTGAAACAAGTCCTGCCCCATAAGCTTGTCTTCAGCGCAGCAGTTCTTCCATTATAAACACAGCAAGTGCTCACAGCTAATTGGCCTGAAGGTCAATTCCTCCCAACATACCAACAGCAATTAAGGCTTAACTACACCAAGACTTTGCACCCAGCCCACAAAGGGGTGTACCAAGAGCATCCACATCATTTGATTGAGGAGGCTGAGCTACTGCCCCCTATAGATCACCTACCACACAAGGCTACTCCATCAACACAGGGAAGCAGCCAAAATGTGGAGACAAAGAAACATGTCACGAATGAAAGAAACGGAGGAAAGCAAACTACTGGATGACATAGAGTTCAGAACCACATTTATAAGGTTACTCAAGAATCTTCTTAAAACCGCTGAGAAACTTGATGAGACCTTTAAGGATATTAATGAGAATGCCAAAAAAATGGAAAAGGAACAGTCAGAAATGAAGCATACACTGTCTGAAATAAAGAATATACAGAAACTCAACTGTAAATCAACGTACCCCAAGAATCAAACCAAAGATCTGAAATATGTGGAAACAAAAAACATCCAACCAGAAAAACAAAAAGAAAAAAGAATCCAAAAATATGAAGATAGTGTAAGGAGCCTCTGGGACAACTTTAAGTGAACCAACATCTGAATTTTTGGGGTGCCAGAAGACGGGAGAGAGCAAAATATTGAAAACCTATTAGAAGAAATAATGACAGAAAACTTTCCCTACCTGGTTAAAGAAATAGACGTACAAGTTCAGGAAGCGCACAGAACCCCATACAAGAGGAATCCAAAGAGGACCACACCAAGACACATCATAATTAAAATGCCAAGGGCAAAAGACAAAGAGAGAATATTAAAAGCAGCAAGAGAAAAACAGTTAATTACCTACAAGGGAGTACCCATACGACTGTCAGCTGATTTCTCAACAGAAACTATGCAGGCCAGAAGGGAGTGGCAAGAAATATTCAAAGTGATGAGCAGCAAGAACCTACAACCAAGATTACTCTACCCAGCAAAGCTAGCATTCAGAGTTGAAGGTCAGATAAAGAGCTTCACAGACAAGAAAAAGCTAAAGGAGTTCATCACCACCAAACCAGGATTACATGAAATGCTGAAGGGTATTCTTTAAGAAGAGGAAGAAGAAGAAAAAGGTAAAGATAAAAATTATGAACAACAAAATGACATCAAATACATACCTACCAACAAGTGAATCTAAAAATCAAGTGAATAAAAAATCTGAAGAACAGAATGGACTGGTGAATATAATGGAATCAGGGACATAGAAAGGGAGTGGACTGATGATTCTCTGGGGAAACAGGTGTGAGGGGTGGGGGAAGAGATTGGACAAAAATCTTACTCCTATGGATGAAGACAGTGGCGGGGGGTAAGGGCATGGGGTGGGGTGGGGAATCAGGTGGAGGGGAACTATGGGGGAAAAAAAAGAGGAACACCTGTAATAATCTGAACAATAAAGATTTATTTAAAAAATAAAAATAAAAAGATTACATCTGTGCTCTAGCCAGGCAGCTCAGTTGGTTAGAGCATCATCCCGATACACAAAGGTTGCAGGTTCAATCAGGGCACGTTCAAGAATCAACCAATAGGCCTGGCTGGTGTGGCTCAGTGGTTGAGTGTCTACTCATGAACCAGGAAATCACGGTTCGATTCTGGATCAGGGCACATGCCCAGGTTGTGGGCTCGATTCCCAGGAGGGGGTGTGCAGGAGGCAACCAATGGATGATTCTCTCTCATCATTGATGTTTCATTCTCTCCCTCTTCCTTCCTCTCTTTGAAATCAATAAAAATATATGGGAGAAATATTTAAAAGAATCAACCAATGAAAGCATAAATAAGTGGAACAACACGTCGATGTTTCTCTAAAGTAAATAAATTAAAAATAAATAAAAAGGTTACATCTGTGATACATCATGGACTGTCACCTCAAATGTGAAGAAAATATCTTCACAGATCTTTGGCTATTTTGGCTACATACCAGCTTACTTTTTAGCTTCAATACAAGGTCTACTGTTTCTACTTCTGTGTGTTTCTGGGTCCAGAGAAGTAAGTCCTAGAAGAATAAACAAATCCCAAATCAGTTAAGTGCTCAAAATCATTTTCAAACCACTCTATTTCAAAAGATAAAACTCCTGAGAAGGACAGAAACAAAAAAGAGAACAGGGTATTTATCCCAGATACAGCATGACAGCACAAAAAATAATTCTGCACATGATATTCTAACAACGTTAATTAGATAATTTTCAACATTAGCCACAACAATTATTGAATATCGTCAGTAAAATAAAATGTAAGAACCTTCTTCCCATGGTAGCCCTTTTAGATCAATCACACACACACAGAAAAGAATTGCAATTCAAAGTACAGTCAGTACTACTTACCCCCACTAATAGTGAATATTTTAATTTATAAAGAACATTGGCTAAAAAATGAAGATGACTGTGAACAGGACTATAATACTGGATGTAAACTTTGCATCTTCAAATAAGCTCTTACTGGACTTACTTATGGTTGTCTTCATCATACTCCTTCTCTTAAAATGACAATCACTGTGAGTTTATGATTAGAAAGTTAACATTGAGTCTAGCCCACCTCAAACTAAATACAAATGAAAATGAGACTATCTTTTGTATTTTCATTTAATTTAAAATAGTCTGGTAATATATTATAGAATATAAAATCAGTCAAATAGAGAGAAAAATTATTAATAGTAATTGCAAGAGGTTAATAAGGCATGTTGGAAAAAATCTGGATCCTGACTCTATCCAGTGGTATGCTGGAAAATATTTAACAACCAAAAAGAGTCTATGGTTTGTAGCATTTGCCAATTTCTGTGGTGTAATACTCCCACTGTAGCCAATTTTAAACTACTAACCTGAGATCACTGAATGCAGAGCAGGGAAGAGATGTACAGTCAGCTCTTATGAGCCAATGCAAGTGGGCTTTGGCTCACTGCTAACTCCCCTACTTAGCAGTAATGTGATCTGAAGCAAATCACTTAACAATCCTCAGATGTCCCATAATGCAGATCCTAACACACCTACTTCAATGAACTGTTGTGAAAATTAAGAGAGATTTTCTACATAGAGCACCGTACACAGTCCTTGGCATATAGCACAAGAGTTAGTTAGCTATTACTAGTTATATCCTTCTAGCTTCTAAGGATAACTTTATCTTTTTTTCCCAATAAATGTTAATATCACACAAACATGCAGTTCTCTAACCTCTTTACAAAGAGCTTCTAGATGGAGTGCCTCCAATTTCTGGGTCATTTCCTTCCGTCGGGTCTTGAACCAACCATCAAAATTTGGGGATTTTAGAAAATGCCTATAAAAATCAATTTTAAAACAGCAAAGTTTGATTATGACTTACTTCTTCTCCTCAATACCTTTCCTACCTATAGCTGGAAGAACCATGTGAAACAATGCAATTTTGAATAAAAGAATATAAGTTCAAGTCCAGCTTTTTTTTTTTCTTCTCAAAAACAAAGCTGTACAGATGGGTAAAAAAGAAAGCTAACCGGTAAAGTCCAATCCAATCGCCTTTTATTCTAGAGGTCAACTGAGGTCCTGTTTTCTCAAGTGTTTTCATAAATTCTTCTGGAAGGAATGGTCTTAATTGGGGTGGACTCTATGAAAAAAGGACATACTATATTTAAAAATTAGAAATGCATATGTTCAAAGAAATTAATTACAGTTAGAGAACTCAAATAGGAATTTAACTTAATATTTTTATACCTTCCATGGAGAAATACTTTTCTGCAAAGGCATTAAGCTTGCCACATATCTTTCCTAAAACCAAGAAAAAAACATCAATTAAGTTAGTTGTTCCAGAGAGTCTTCAAAAACGTTTATTAAATAGACCAACTTAAAAGAAATGGGTTTCCAAGTTTTTCATCATATGGTCTGGATATCAACAACACCATTATTCCCCATAGTGGTAAAGTTCAGAATGAATTAAGAAGTCAGACTTTCAATAAAAATATAAATTTTAGATAATCCAAGGAACTACACTTTTTTAAAAAAACAGTTTTTATTGATAGATTTTAGAGGAAGAGAAGAGAGAAAGAGAGGGAAAGGGAAACACTGATTTGTTGTTTATGCATTTATTGGTTGCTTCTTATATGTGCCCTGACTGGGAATTGAACCCACAATCTTGGTATATTGGGATGATGGTCTAATCAACTGAGCTGCCCTACTTGCCCAGGCCAGTACTATACATTTTTAATGATAATAATTAATCTTATTAAATAACTACGTTCTGGAAAATATACTCAACGTTTTAAATGTGTAATCTCTTTCCATCCTTACAACCCTCCTATGTGGTAGGTATTATTGGTAATCTACGGCTTCGAAAGACTTGCACAAGGTCACACAGTTTAAACTTAAATTCAGGTCTACTTGACTTCAGCCCATGCTCTTAAGCACTACAAAGTTAATTTACTTAAATAAATTTAAAGGGAAAGAAACAAACTGAAATCCATAGACCAAGAAAGAATATTTCTTCCCAAAACATAATAGCAAAGACCTCCAGCTTACTCCCATGTAGTATTCAAACTATTACTTTACATTAGTAACTACATGGAATCTGTCTCTGATCCAATCTCCAAACTAGGACCACATCATGGTACTGCCTGATACTGTGAGGCTTCATGTAGTGTTTTAATGATTTCCACTGAATCTCATGGAATAACCATATCATTCAGTTATCCTATCTAACAAAGAGGGAATATGCTAATTGACCCTCACGCCATCTCAAAGATGGTGGCACCCACAGCCAATAAGGAGGGGATATGCTAATTGACTGCCCCACCCTCAAAGATGGCAGCGCCCACAGCCAATAAGGAGGGAATATGCTAATCAAGTGCCCCACCCTCAAATATGGTGGCGTGCACAGCCAATAAGGGAATATGCTAATTGACTGCCCCGCCCTCAAAGATGGCAGTGCCCACAGCCAATGAGGGAATACGTTAATTGACTGTCGTGCCCTCAAAGATCGCAGTGCCCACAGCCAATAAGGAGGGAATATGCTAATTGACTGCCACGCCCTCAAAGATGGCAAAGCCCACAGCCACAAGATGGCAGCGCCCAGTCCCCTCAGCCCCACCAGGGTGGCAGGCATGCAGCAGGGCCAGGCTCGCTGCTTTGCGTGCCTGCCTCCGGAGTCCCCCAGCCTCCTCAACACCACAGCCGCCCAGGGCCGACCTGAGGCGCAGGCAAGCCTCAGATGTCGGCTGCCCAGCTGCCCAGGGCAGACCTGAGGTGCAGGCAAGCCTTGGATGGTGGCTGCCCAGCCACCCAGGGCCAGCCCGAGACACAGGCAAGCCTTGGATGGCAGCTGCCCAGCCGCCCAGGGCCGCCCGAGGCTCAAGTAACTAGGGCCAGCTGAGGCTTGTGCTTCCAGCAGTGGCAGCAGCAGAGATGTGATGCGGCGTAGACTTTCCTTGATTGCCAGGTCGCCTCCCACCCCTGAGGGTTTCCGGACTGTGAAAGGGGGCAGGCCGGGCAGAGGGACCCTCCTCCAATGCATGAATTGTCATGCACCGGGCCTCTAGTCTATATATATAAAAGCCTGAACAACTGAACGACCAGTCAACCGGTTGCTCTGATGTGCACTGACCACCAAGGGACAGACGCTCAATACAGGAGCTGCCCCCTGGTGGTCAGTGCACTCCCACAGCCATCCTCCAGCAGTCCCTTCCCCCCACCAACCAACCACCCATGGTCCCTCCCCCCCACCAACCAATCACCCCCGGTCCCTCCCCCCAGCCGGCTAATCTCCTGTGGGCCCTCCCCCTGGCTAGCCAACTTCCTGTGGTACCTCCCCACAGTCGGCCAGCTCCCCAATCGGCCCCGATCGCTGGCCAGGCCAAGGGACCCCACCTGTGTACGAATTCGTGCACCAGGCCTCTGGTATATTCCATAAATGTTTATTGAGTGCTACCATATACCAGACTGAGGAAAAGATCATGGACAATTAAGAACAGTTATAATGGCCCTGACCGGTTTAGCTCAGTGGATACAGCATCAGCCTGTGGACTGAAGGGTCCCAGGTTCGATTCTGGTCAAGGGCATGTACCTTGGTTGCGGGCACATCCCCAGTAGGGGGTGTGCAGGAGGCAGCTGATCTATGTTTCTCTCTCATCAGTGTTTCTAACTCTCTATCCCTCTCCTTTCCTCTCTGTAAAAAATCAATAAAATATATTAAAACAAAAAGAACAGTTATAATGGAGCTAGTTTCATGGCTATCATATCAAATTGTGCTCAAGAAATAAAATCAAGGCCTTGGCCGAGTAGCTCAGTTGGTTAGAGTGTCATCCCTATATGCCAAAGATCCAGGTTCAATCCCTGGGGTCAGGGCACATACAAGAAGCAACCAATGAATTCATAAGTAAGTGGAACAACAAATCAATGTTTCACTCTCTCTCTCCATCCCTCAAATCAATAAATAAGAAAAAAGAAAATCAGAGGAAGAAGCACAGGGTAACCTATTATGGTGCAAAATGCAACAAGTATATAACATTTTACTGCAATTATATCATTTAAGATATTCACAACAACTCTGAAAGGTATTTAGGAAAAGTGGAATTAACCACATTTTACAAATATAAAAATTGAGGGTAAAAGAAAGAAAGTTACACAGCTACAACAAGAATAGAGAATCCAGGTCTTTTGTAAAGGACTCAATTTTTTAATATATTTTTAATTGATTTTAGAGAGAGAGGAAGGGAGAGGGATAGAGAGAGAGAAAAATAGGAGAGAAACATCGACTGGCTGCCTCTGCACGCCCCCTACCAGGGATCAAGGCCGCAACCTGGGCATGTGCCCTGAACCGGTGACCTCTTGGTCCACATTTTGATGGTCAACCACTGAACAACACTGGCTGGGCTAAAGGGCTCTATTTTTGTTTTTAGTATTATTAAATTTATTGGGGTGACATTGGTCAACATGAACATATAGGTTTCAGATGTGGGTTTCTATGTTACAAGATGTGTGTATTACACTGTGTACCCACCACCCAAGTCAAATTTTCTTGTTACCATGTATTAGGAACTGCCCCCGCCCCCTTTCCCCAATCCCCTTCCCTCTGGCAACCACCATGCTGCTGTTTATGTTCACAAGTTTCAGTTTTATATTCCATATATGAGTGAAATCACATGGTTCTTAGTTTTTTTTTTAATTGTTGATAGTATTACAGGTATCTCCCATTCCCTCCCCCGCCCCTTTTCCCCACACGCCCAGGTTCTTAGCTTTTTCTGACTAACTCATTTCATTTAGTATAATGTTCTCAAGGTCCATCCATGTTGTTGCAAATGGTGCTATTTCATCCCTTCTTATGGCTGAGTAGTATTCCATTGTGTATATGTACCAAGTCTTCTTTATCCAGTCCTCTATCGCAGGGCATTTTGGTTGTTTTTATATCTTGGCCACCATGAATAATGCTGGAATGAATATAAGGGTGCATATATCTTTGCAAATACATGATATTGAGGTTTTCAGGAGGGAAACCCAGGAGAGGGATTGCTGGGTCGTACGGTAGCTCTATTCTCAATTTTTTGAGGAATCGCCAGATGGCTTTCCATAGTGGTTGTGCCAGTCTATATTCCCACCAGCAGTGAACGAGGGTTCCCTTTTTCCCACAACCTCTCCCAATACTTGTTATTGCTTGTCTTGTTGATAATGGCCCCTCTAATAGCTGTGAGGTGGTATCTCATTGTAGTTTTGATTTGCATTTCCCTAACTGCCAGTGAGGTTGAACAGCTTTTCATATATCTAATGGCTGCTCACACATCATCTTGGGAGAGATGTGTTTTCAGGTCCTCTGCCCACTTTTTGATTGGGTTGCTTGATGTTGAATTTTATGAGTTCCTTATATATTTTGGAAATTAAATCTTTGTTGGAGCTATTGTTTGCAAAAATCATCTCCCATCTGGTTGGCTGCCTCTTTGTTTTGTTGTCAGTTTCTTTTGCTGTACAGAAGATTTTTAGTTTGATATAGTCCCATTCATTTATTTTGCCTTTACTTCCCTTGCCTTTGGGGTCAAATTCATAAAATGTTCTCTATGACCAAGGTCCATTAATTTGGTACCTATAGTTTATTTTATGTAACTTATTGTTTCAGGTCTTATATTTAGGTCTTTGATCCATTTTAAATTGATGTTTGTACATGGGGACAAACTATAATCCAGTTTCAATTGTTTGCATGTGGCTTTCCAGTTGTCTCAGCACTATTTATTGAAGAGACTATCTTTACTCCATTGTGCGTTTTTGGCTCCTTTGTCAAAAATTATCTGTTCATATATCTGTGATTTTATAGTTGGACTTTCTATTCTGTTCCATTGATCTGAGTGTCTGTTTCTCTGCCAATACCATGCTGTTTTGATTATTGTAGATCTGTAGTATAATCTGAAGTCAGGTAGCATGATACCTCCAGCTTCGGTCTTTTTTCTCAGGATTGCTTTGGTTATTCGGGGTCTTTTGTGGTTCCATACAAATCTGATGATCTCTTGTTTTGTTTCTTTAAAAAATGACATTGGGATTTTGATGGGGATTGCATTAAATCTGTATATAGCTTTGGATAATATGGCCATTTTAACTATGTTGATTCTTCCAATCTATGAACACAGAATCTTTTTCCATTTTGTTGTATCTTTTTCAACCTCTTTTAATAATGCTTTGTAATTTTCAGTATATAGGTCTTTCACATTCTTTGTTAAAGTTTATTCCTAGGTATTTTATTCTTTTGGTTGCAATTGCAAAAGGAACTGTTTTTTATTTTATTTCTTTTTCTGAAGTTTTATTGTTAGTATACAGAAAGGCAATGGATTTTTGCACACTGATTTTGTATACTACAACTTGACTGTATTTATCGTTTCGAATAGTTTTTTGGTGGAGTCTTTAGGGTTTTCTACATACAGAATAATTTTGTCTGCAAAGAGTGACAGTTTGACTTCTTCCTTCCCTATTTGAATGCCTTTTATTTTTCTCTCTTGCCATACTGCTCTGGCTAGGATTTCCAGCACTATGTTGAATAAGAGTGGTGAGAGTGGACATCCTTGTCTTATTCCTGTTCTTAGAGGAAAAGTTTTCAGTTTTTTACCATTGAGTATGATATTAACTGAGGGTTTATCATAGATGGCCTTTATCATGTTAAGGTACTTTCCTTCTATTCCTATCTTCAGTGTTTTAATAATAAAAAATGGATGTTGTAGCTCATCAAATGCTTTTGTCTGCATCTATTGATAAGATCACATGATATTTATCCTTCCTTTTGTTAATGTGGTGCATTACACTGATAGATTTGCATTATGTTGAAACATCCTTGTGCCACTGAAATGAACCCCACTTGATGGTGATATTTTTTAGATGTATTGTTGTATTCAATTTGCTAGTATTTTGTTTAGGATTGCCGCATCTGTGTTCATCAGAAATACTGGTCTGTATTTTTCTTTTTTGTGTTATCTTTGCCAGGTTTTGGTACCAGTCATAGTGGTCTCACAGAATGTGTTAGGAAATATTGCCTCTTCTTCAATTTTTTAGAAGAGTTTAACAAGGATAGCTTTTAAATCTTCTTTGAACATTTGGTAGAATTCACTGGTGAAGCCATCTGGTCATGGACTTTTATTTTTGGGGAGGTTTTTGATGGTTGTTTCAATTTCCTCACTACTGACTGATCTATTTAGGTTTTCCAATTCTTCATGATTTAGTCTAGGAAGATTATATAATTCTAGGAACATATCCATTTCCCTTAGTTTATTGAATTTGGTGGCATATACTCTTTCATAATATTCTAGTATGATCTTTTGTATATCTGTGATGTATGTAGTGACTTCTTCTCTCTCATTTTTCATTTTGTTTACATGGGTCCTTTTTTTTTTTTTCCTTAGTGAGTCTAGCCAGGGATTGTCAATTTTATTAATCTTTTCAAAGAACCAGCTCTTTATTTTACTAATTTCTTTGTATAGTCTTTTTGTGCTCTATTTAATTCAATTCTGTTCTAATTTTTATTATTCCTTTCTTCTGCTGCCTTTGGGTTGCTTTGTTCTTCTTTTTCTAGTTCTTTAAGATATAATGTTAGGTTATTTAAGATTTTTCTTGTTTCGTGAGAAACGCCTCTAACAATAGAAACTTCCCTCTTATTACTGCTTTCGCTTCATCCCAGAAGTTTTGATATGTTGTAATGTCATTCTCATTTGTCTTTTTATATCTTTTGATCTCATCTTTTCTTTCTTCTTTGACACAGTCATTTTTTAGTAGTATGTTGTTTAATCTCCACAAATTTGTAGGTTTCTTTTACTTTCTTTTTGCAGTTTACTGGTATTTCTAATTTCAAGACATCATGGTCAAAGAATATGCTTGATATAATTTCAATCTCCTTAAATTTGTTGATGCTAGTTTTATGACACAACATATGGTCTATCCTTGAGAATAGTCCATGTACATTGGAGAAGAATGTAGAGTCTGATGTTCTGGGATGAAAGGTTCTGTAAATGTCAATATGTCCATTTGGTCTAGTGTTTCATTTAAGTCTGATATTTCTTTATTGGTTTTCTGTTTGGTTGATCTGTCTAGAGCTTTCCGTGGAGAATCAAGATTCCCCAACTATGACTGTGTTTTGATCTGTTTCTTCCTTTAGTTCTGTGAGGAGTTGTTTTAAATATTTTGGTGCTCCCTGGTTGGGGGCATATATTATGTTTTCTTGATGTAGAGTCCCCTTTATCATTATAAAGTGTCTCTTGTTATCTTGAAATCTATTTTTTCAGATATAAGTAGCTTTTCTGTGGATGTTATTTACTTGCAGAATCATTTTCCATCTAAAGGGCTCTATTTTTTAAAAAATAATCTTTATTGTTGAGATTATTACAGATGTCCCTCTTTAGCCCCACATAACTCCTTTCCACCAAGGGCTCTATTTTTCATCACTAAACACATGAGCAGACAAAACACACACCTAAGATAAAGTTTTGCTGGATGGGAAAAACATTCATATGCTCTTCAACAAATCATTAAATTAAGCAAATGTATATATTAACTTACTAATGGAATGATGAAGCTTTGTGTCAACTCCAAGAAATAACGTCGCAGAATAACACTTTGAGCCTCAGAAGGACGTTTCTGTTGTACACCCTTAAAAGAGAAAACATTAAGAACCTATAGTCTGGTATCAGAGAATGCTATCTAATAAAAGAGCAATGTGCAAATTAACCATCACTCCGCTACACCCACCAGCCACGCTCACCAGCCAATCAGGAGCGCGTATGCAAATTAACCCAACCAAGATGGCTGCGGCAATGGAGAGAGCAGGAGAGAGGCTTGGCTTTCCCCGGCGATGGAGAAAGCCAAGCTTTCTGCACACCCTGGCCAGCCCACTCCAGGCTGCAAAGTTTCAATTATAGAAGGTAAATAACCCCAACAAAAATGGCGGCAGCCACGGAGCTGGAGAGAGCAGGAAACTAGGTTTGCCCCCGGCGATGGAGGAAGCCAAGCTTCTGAAGCCCTGCCCTGCCATGGCCTCTGCTACAAAGTCTCAATTATAGAAGATAAATAAATCCCAACAGAAATGGCTGCCGCTACAGAGCAAGCAAATGGCTTGGCTCTGCTCCAGGCTACAAAGTTTCAATTATAGAAGATAAATAAATCCCAGATACCAGGGCCTCCACTAGGGTCGCTGGGGGACGTGGACGGCCTGGCAAACCACCACAGGACCCTTGCCCAGGCCGCCCCACGCCCCAAGGGAACCCCCACACTGATCTGGGACACCCTTCAGGGCAAACCAGACGGACCCCACCAGTGCACCAGGCCTCTATCCTATCTAATAAAAGAGTAATATGCAGATTGACCATCACTCCAACACACAAGTTGGCTGCCCCCATGTGGTCAAAGATCCTGCCCCCATGTGGACACAACATGGCCAGCAGGGGAGGGCAGTTGGGAGGGACCAGGCCTGCAAAGGAAGGCAGTTGGGGGCGATCAAGCCTGCAGGGGAGGGCAGTTAGGGGTGACCAGGCCGGCAGAGGAGGGAAGTTGGGGGTGACCGGGCCTGCAAGGAAGGGGAGTTAGGGGGGGACCCAGGCCTGCAGGGGAGAGCAGTTGGGGGTGACCAGGCCTGCAGGGGAGGGCAGTTAGGGGTGAACAGGCCTGCAGGGGAGAGCAGTTAGGGGTGACCATGTCTGCAGGGGAGGGCAGTTAGGGGCAAGCAGGCTGGCAGGGGAGCAGTTAGGCATCAATCAGGCTATCAGGGGCGTGGTTAGGGGGCGATCAGGCTGGCAGGCAGAAGCGGTTAGAGGCAATCAGGAAGGCAGGCAGGTGAGCAGCTGGAAGCCAGCAGTCCTGGATTTTGAGAGGGATGTCTGACTGCCCATTTAGGCCCGATCCCACCAGGATCGGGCCTAAATGGGCAGTCAGACATCCCTCATGGGGTCCCAGATTGGAGATGGTGCAGGCTGGGCTGAGGGACACCCTCGCCCCCGCCCCCGCCCGTGCATGAATTTTGTGCACCGGGCCTCTAGTATAAAATAATGGATAATTATAGAGTTCAACTGATACATGAAAAAGTATACATATATATGGCATCTATATATATATATAAAAGCCCAGCAACCGGAACGGTGGAACTAACAAACTGACCGGTGGTTATGATGTGTGCTGCGGCAGCCAACTGGTCTGATCTGGGTCCTCATCACCCCTCCCCCAGCCAGCCCGGCCCCCAATTGGCCCCCAACACCCTAATCAGGGGCAAGGCCAGCTGGCCAACCACATGTGGCCCCTCCCCGAAGCCAGTCCAATCCACCTCTATTGGGGGCAGGGCTGGCCAGCCAACCACCTGTAGCCCCTCCCCCTGGCTGGCCTGGCCCCTGATTAGCCCTCCCTTACCCCAATCAGGGGCGGGGCTGGCCAGCCAACAGCCCATGCCCCCCCCCTCCACCACCAGCCCAGCCCAATGGGCCCCCATCAGGGCAGGATGGCTGGACTCCAACCATGCACGAATTTGTGCACTGGACCTCTAGTGTGTGTGTATATATATATATGTTACTTGATATAAAACAAACTCTATAACTTCATCTTGAAGTAATTTAATCTAAAATTCATTATACAATATAATGTGGAAAAAAATCCTTAGAGAAAACAAACTATTCACATACTTAAAAATATCAGTTTACAACAAAGACTGTATTTATTTCATAACTACTGTATCAATACTATTTACATTTTCTAAAAAAGGCTATCTATACTGCATTAGATGCTAAGGTACCTCATTGCACAGTTCACTTTTTTACTATAACTTCCAAGTATCTAGCACTGGTTTGTAGTTTCACCTGCCCATTAATTGCTGCTACCGTAGTCTCCTGATTTTTAGGAAGCATTGGTTCAAAAGAGAGACCTCATTTCACATTATCTATATAATAAAAACTTAAGCGACTGTTAGGGCAGAACGACCTGTCGCTATGATGTGCACTGACCACCATGGGGCAGACACTCAATGCAGGAGCTGCCCCTGGTGGTCAGTGCACTCCCACAGGGGGAGTGCCGTTCAGCCAGAATCCGGGCTTGTAGCAGTGGTGGCAGGAGCCTCTCCCTCTTCCATGGCAGCGCTAAGGAGCATCAAGTAGGCGGGCGGTAAGAAGTGAGGTATCTCAGACTGCGAGAGGGCGTAGGCCGGGCTGAGGGCCCAGCCATCCAGTGCATGAATTTTGTGCACCGGGCCTCTAGTTATATATAAAGCACAAATTGCCTAGTTATATATTGCATAACTGAATAAGGAAATTTAAATTAGTAATATGAGCAAATTATTACCTTCTGTAATTGCTTTATGATCTCTTCATCTCTATTTAGATATGGCTTATAAGAAGTATAAACTCCTAAGAAGAAAACAAGGTAAGCAGTAAGTTTTTATTTTTTAACAAGTGCCCAATATGTATATATTTTTAAATTAATAAAAGTTAATACCAGGTTTAGAATCCAGAGTCTTCAGGTTCTTCAATTTTTTCACTTTAACCTGCTTAGGAATTTCACCTGAAAGACACATTAGAAAGATTCTTAGAATTATTCAAATTTCACATCACAAAACTGGAATTTTATAAGATTAATAATCTGCTGACTATTACTTAGTCAGGGATACTGTAGCTAATATATTCTTCCTAACATCAATTAATATTCAAAAGTTTGCCCTAGCTGGTTTGGCTCAGTGGCTAGACTGTTGGCAGATGGACTGCAGAGTCATGGGTCAATTCCAATCAAGAGCACATACCTCAGGACAACAGCAGCTGCCCTCTCACTGCAACAAGACTTGTTTGAGTTGTCTTGTACCCATGGTGTGGGGAAGTGGATTTTTGATATCTAAATCCAGCCTAGCACCAGGAATGCTCAGGGCCTACTCAAGAAGGCAAATAATCCTTCCCACTAATATTTACAGGGTAAAATAAGATTGTTGATAGAGTATTAAATTTAACAGTAAAATAGTAGTCAAGTTCTCAGACTAATTTAAATTGGCTAATTGAAATAAGCGAATATTCTAGAAAAATTAATGGTACTGGACAAAAAGCTGTTCCTAAAGTGTTAACTAAAATTTTTATTGGTAGTTCATCTCATGGTAAAATTGCGTAACATGTAATGAACCTAAAGCAGTGATATTTTAGTGCAAAAAATTAAAATTTAAAAGCTATCAAGACTACATTATAAAATTTCCAAAAGCCTTCTAATATTTAAATCAAAAAAGGGGGGACAGTAATGCTAACAGCAAGAGACCCATGAAAAACCACACATGGTGTCAAAACAAGCCAAAGAAAAATCGTTTGGGCAAAAAAATGAAAAAGGATCCCAAGTCAAATTTATAGAAAAGATTCCTTTATTAACTTTTAGTCGAGAATATGTTTGTATATTTTCAGAAAACAACTCCAAGACCATGTGGATTCCTGCAACAGAGAGGAATTGCTCCAGCCATGAAGACAGAAGAGAAACAGTCCAGAGATGGAAGACGCTGACGACACCTTGCCATACTAGCAATCAGCAGCTGTGCGTCGCTGCAGGTTGCCCAGGACCAAACCAGAAAGGGTCGGACCTGCATTACCACCATTTGTCCACCATCCAGAATTGAAATATCATTGCTGACATGTACACATAAGGAACTGTTTGACACTGAAATTGGGACTCAAAAGAACTGTTGGCCCAGAAAGAAACTCACTACAGACTGATTCATTTGCCTCTTAGCATAACCATTATTGCTTGTCCCATTTTTGGTTCTTATAAGTGTATTTCTAGTATCACATGATCTCACTCATCTAGGGGAAATAATGAACAACATAAACTGATGAACAAAAACAGACCCGGAGACTGGGAAGCATCGATCAGACTGTCAGACCTCAGGGAAGGTGGGGGAGGGTGGGGGTAAGGGGGAGAAATCAATCAAAGGACTTGTATGCATGCATATAAGCCTAACTAGTGGTCACGGACAACAGGGGGGTGGGAGCATGCGTGGGGAAGGGTTCGGGAGGGGAATGGGGGGATGAGCACAAATATGTGATACCTTAATCAATAAAGAAATTTAAAAAAAAATAAGAGCACATACTTTAGTTGCAGGCTCAATCTCTGGCACATGTTGGGGCATATGCAGAAGGCAACCAATTGATGTGTCTCTCTCACATAGGTATTTTTCTCTTTGTCTCTCCCCCTCCTGTCCACTCTCTCAAATAAATAAATAAATAAATAAATAAATAAATAAATAAATAAATAAATAAATAAATAAATAAATGGGGAAAATATCCTCAGGTAAGGATTAATAGCAACAACAATATATATATATTCAAGAGTTTATTACTGGTATTTTAAAACTGGCTAAAGACAATATGGATTATTACAACATTACAGAAGTAATTTGTGTAAATTACATACAATAGGTACTTGATCTTTTATTAATGTCTATTATTACTTAAAATGTTCCCTTTTTGTCACTCAACTTGTAATTTAAAATATTTGTATTAAGTACATAATATTGAAAATTCATTTTATTTTTTTGCAGTGGTTGTACCTTTATTATTTATGTGCCAATACACATAAAATATCCTTTAAGAGTAAATAGAATTAAAATAACTCCTATATTAGAATGCTGAAGTATTTAAAGGTTTCCGCCCCCCACACACACACCCGCCTCCGCTTTTGCATTGTAGGAACTGAACACGGCCACCAGGTGGTGATAGCGTATGCCACAACCCCAGGTCTGATTCACAGGTGAACAGGTCTCCTGAGCAGGGCTGCTGTGAACAAACAATTCCTGCAGCATATGCAGTGGGGTTCTAGCCTTGAGGTCTAGAGAAGCTATGATCTAAACCACCCTTTTAACTGGCAGAAAAATACCTCAAGATAAACACTTAAAAGGTCATATGCACATGAAATATAACAGGCTTTCTTTCTCTTTTCCTTTCTCTAGCCTTTCCTGCCCCTCCCTTGGTCCTAGATCTTTTAAATGGCAACTTCACCTTCCTGAAGAGATTTCTCAGATCAGCAAGAATATTAGCTGGCAAGATATCATAACAAAATGAAAAATTCAGGAATGTTCAGCAGTACCATTAAATTATCTAGATGTATAAAACTTCCAACCGCAGAATTCATGTATTCATTTAAAAACACCTTTAAAACAGCTATCCTGGCTCTTTCCACCATCTTGGAGCTGGTGGAGGCCTGCTGGGAACAGAACTTCTAAAACGACAAGTATGTCTGGAAGGCTGTGGTCCAAGGCCATTACTGATGGATATCAATAAGTAGGCTCTCTAGAACCAGAGTGAGCATACCGTTTTCTTAAAATTAAAGGTGTTCATGCTCAAAATGAAACTGAATTCTATCTAGGCAAGAAATATGTTTACATGTACAAAACCAAGAACATAGTGACTCCTGGTGGCAAACTGAGTAATCTGGGGAAAGGTAACTTGTGCTTATGGTTCGTGCCAAATTTGGAAGCAATCATCTTGCTAAGGCCACTGGACACAGAATCCATGTAATGTTGTACTCCTTGAGAATTTAAATTTATTGAAAAGAAAACAAG
The DNA here is from genome assembly GCA_026230045.1 of Corynorhinus townsendii. NCBI lineage: Eukaryota > Metazoa > Chordata > Mammalia > Chiroptera > Vespertilionidae > Corynorhinus > Corynorhinus townsendii. The sequence continues at coordinate 45,989,389 of JAPDVU010000006.1, forward strand.
TAAAAGTGGATTTGTTATCTTATTTAAAAAAGAAAAAGCCACCATGAGCAAAGTATATATATCTCATTTTCTTAAGGAAAGCACAACGTTTCGATTACTTCTTTAATCAATACCAGCATCACAGAAATGTATAATACTTAGTCAAGTGTTGGAAAGCCCTTTTTAATTGGGCTATTTGCAAAAAGTAGCTTGTTTTTGAGGTTTCATTTTGCTATAATTCATTCCATGTTTATAACACTAAGTATGTTTTTTTGGTAGGAGGAATGATGGGTTACACGTGCATATTTTAGTGAGAAGTTATGCTCTTCTCCAAAGGCCCTTATTCAGATTGTCTCAAAGAAGACTGCCACCAACATAATTAAAAAGTAACCAGAAAGTAAAAACAAAGGGGAAGAAATAAACCTGCTCAGCCACATTATACATTAAAAAGCAGAACACCGAGTTTATACTTTACCTGCTGGTTTAAGGTCTCCTATTCGAATAATGTGTGGCCAGTGCTGAAGGGTTTTTGCAAAAAAGGGGTTGGTTACTCCTAATATGACTGAGGGCCTACATAAAAACAAAAATGAGGTGAGAGAAAGATGAATGTTCCATCAGTGAAGAATAGTTTACAATTTCTTTTGAGGGAACCATAGATTGTCTTTTCCTTAATTCAATGTATCAGATATAAACTACATGCCAGACATCATGTTTAGCACTAAGCATATAAAGATGAAGACGTAGTTTTTCTAAAGCACACAGTTAAAAGGGATACATACTGAATTATGATGCCAGAAATGATAAAACAGTGAAAGTGATAAAAAATGTACAATAATTACAAAGGAGACACTATGTCTACCGTAGGATTAAAGGACAGCCTCATCAAAGAGATGACATTTGCACAAGATATGAAAGATGAGTAAGAGTTCTTTGCCAAATGGATAAGAACGGTAAAGGTGCTGCAGGAGAATGAATAGTATGTGCAAAGCAATGAAGTGAAATCATGATCTATTTGTGGAACTACAAATAGTTCAGCATTTCTAGAGCACAAAGTAGAAATAAAAGTAGTTGGGCAGATGCTGGCCAGATCATTAAGTACCAAGTTAATATGCTAAGAAGTTTAGATGTTATCTTGTAGGCAAATGAAAGCTTCTAGAGAACTGAGTAGAGCCATGCCACATGAATGAAAATGTACTTATTAGAAAGGCTACTCTGGAAAATTTAGAAGATATCCTATAAGGAGGGGAAGAGGTTTGAGAAAAATCAACAGCCAATTTGAAAAGAGACAGGAGAACTGGGAAGAGAGCTTTGGAAAGATTAGGATGATGAATTGACAGAATTTGGTAAAACTTGATATGCACCCTATTAAGAAGGAGAAATTTATGACAATTTAGGTTTTGATAACTAAGCAAAAAGTAATAGCATTCATGAAAATAGTAAGAGGCTTGGGATTAGGGGAAAAAAAGAGGAAACAAAAAGAATTAAGTTTGAACATGTTTTGTTTTAGGTGACATTAGATGTTCAAGTAACAAACGAAGTTAAAAAATAAATAAAATTTGGATATATAGGTCTTGACCTTATAAAGATTTTGACTAGGAAGATAAGCTGCAGTCATCAGTATATAGGTGTCAACAGAAGTCGTGAGTACAGATAAGATAGTACAGAAAGAATTATTAGTATGAAATCAGAATCCAGAACACAACACTGAAGAATACCAACATCTAAAAGGTTGGCAGAGAAAGAAAAGTCTGCACAGGAGAGTGAGATGCACCACCAGACAGCCAGGTAAGAGTGGTATCAAGTATTAAAATATTTTCAAGGTCAATGGCTTAAATGTTATAAGAAAGGGAAAATGGGGCAATACAGTATGCACAGGGTCAAGCAGTGAGAAGAGCCTTACTGACTTGGGCAAGAATAACGTCAGTTGAGATGGAGAAATCAACATGCAATGGACTGAGAAGCAACCAGGAAGCCAAGAAAAGGAGATAGTAAACAGAGGTTTTTATTGTTATTCTAGAAACTTAGCTATGAAAAGAAGATGAGTAATAGAGCAGGAGCTAAAAGAGAAAGAATAAGATAATTTTTCCCCTTTTACAGACTAGGAAGAATATTCATGTTTATATGCTAATTCAATGAAGAGGAAGAAGAAAAAGGAAATTATAGAGCAAGAGATAACTGATAGTACAAGAGATCCTGAAGTATGAAAAGAAGATAGAACTGACAGTACAGTTGGATGGCTATTAATGACAATATAGCTCCCACTAATAAAATGAATCATTCAAAGAAAATAAGATGCTGACTCTGGAAATGTGAACCAGCAGCTCCTTAAAGCTTACTTTATAAAATCAGTCTGCCAACAAGTTCAAAATTTAAACTTTTAAATTATTACCAAAAATGATTCTGCAGTTTATAAAGGTAATAATTGGTTAATAAAAGTTTCTTTGTTTACTTACGGGGCTTGAGTACGAGTAGTATATTCTTTGAATTCACTATCATGAATAGTGAAATAAGGTCGGAAATCACTGAAGTACTTCAATGGAGAAATACAGCTATAGAGCGAGGACATGTAAAACAAAGGACACAGAAATTAAAGGCTCTGCTCAATAATCATAAAACATCCATATACACAGTGTACTCCTAATGGGATAATGTATCTATGTCAATAAATGGCAAACTCATTTCAGGAAACTAGAAACCAAATGGAAATACATAATGTGAAAGGGCATATTGAAAGAACATTGGACTTGGGGCAAAAAATAAGGTGAAATTCTGATTCTATCATATGCCTTTTACTAGACACTGACCATTCACATACCTAATATTTTTCAGGTGTCAACTTTGTGTATGTCAGGGATTTTCAACTTCTCATCTCATGGCACACAGAAAGTAATTACTAAAATTCCACGGCATACCAAAAAAAAATATATTTTTGCTGCTCTGACAAAAATAAAAAGGTATATATTTTTTCAAGTTATACGAGAAAGTTTATTTGGAAAGTTACAGGGGTAGTAGAAGCGAGCCAGCTGGGCTGCATAGGCTCAGGAAACAAGTTACAGAAGCAAAGGAAGGGACCTTGAAGCTTAGGAGAGGGAAAGGCAAAGGTAACGCACCTGGGGGACAGGGTGGGGGCTGGGTGGGCATGCTTCTGAAAGGAAGAGCACTGGTATAATTTTGATTCATTCAAACCGAATGGCTACAGGTGTGCTGGCTGTTGTCATTTTTTAATTTGACAATCGAAGGGTAAAGAGGTCAGTGCCCCTGACTAAACAGTCAGGTATTGCATGTTTTGGCACATGGGTTGGAAATCACTGGTGTAAGTAAATGAATGTGCTTGTTGCTCAGAAAAACAAGAATATGGTTCCAGCCTTCATGAAGCCTGATTAATTTTCTCATCCATAAATTGGTGCTATAATAAGCACTAACTTCTTTGTGTGGATCAATGCAATAAGTGTACCAGCAAATAACAAATGGGAAAGTGCTACAACTATCACCATTATGAACCAAATGTACTCACTTAACAAGTGCCAATACAGTCTCCGAAGACTCTGAAGGTGATGGTGCCATGACCACAAGGGGCTCCCCCAACAGCACCAATTCCCAAAGCATCTGACTATGAAAGAAAACTGGGAAAAAACACCTGAAAGGTGTTTACACAGTAGGAACATTGTTATTTACCCAACTTGTTAAGTTCCCATGTAATCATTCTTAAGTACTTCACATTGAGCCCTGGCTAGTGTGTCTTGGTTGGTTAGGTGTGTCCTGCACCGAAAGGTTGCCAATTTGATTGGGTTGCAGGCTAGTTTGGGCACATGCTTGGGTTGCAGGCTAGATCCCCAGTAGTGGGCAGGAAGCAGCCGATCAAAATTAGGCTCTCACATCAATGTTTCACTCTCTCTCCCCTCTCCCTTTCTCTCTCTCTCAAAATAAAATTAATCATATCTTTAAAAAGAAAAAAGGCCTGATTTTTATAGTTTTGCCTTTTCCAGAATATTATATAAATGGAATCATTCAGTAAGTAGCTCTTTAAAAATCTAGCTCATTTCACTAAATATAATGCTTCTGAGAGTCATCCATAATATATCAATAGTTCATTCTTAATCCCCGAGTAGTATTCCATGCTCATGCACATGTCTCATTTTGTTTATCCATTTACCAGTTGATACACATTTGCATTATGTCCAATATTAGAATGGTATGTAAAGCTGCTATAAACACTTGCATACAGGTCTTTGTGTAGGTATGTTTTCATTTTTATTGCGTAAATACCTAAAAGTAGGATTACTGGGCTGTGCCAGGGCCAGTACATAAAACAAATCTAGCATATAAAACTAATAATTTTTGAAGCAGTATTCCATGCAGGTCACACACACACACAAAACCCATACACACACACACACACAAAATCAAACCAAAACTCACTGTAAGTCTTCCACATGACTTCTGATTCTATGTATTAATATTTAGTAATTGCTCATTTATAACAGTGGTTTCTCGAGCTGGGCTCCACATGAGAACCACCTGGGAGCTGGAACTTGGGCACCAATTCCAAGATTCTTACTTAGCTGCTCTGTGTAAAGTACATTGGTACTTTTTCCTTCTTTCTTTTTTAAGTGCTAGATTGTCTGCACTTAATTTTAATTTTGCATTTTTGAAAAGTTTCAAACATACAGAGAAATAAAGATAATAGTGTAAGAACTCCCTTATATATATCATTTTGTGTTAACAATATTTTGCTATTTTTGCTTCATTTACTTTTTCTTATTGAAGTACTTTAAAATAAAACACAAACCTCATGACATTTCTCTTCAAAATACTTGAAAGTGTATCTCTAAAAAAATAAGTGCATTTAAAAAAATTTAATCCTCATTGGGGGATATGTTTGAGTTTAGAGAGAGGGAAACGGGGGAAAGAGGGGAAAAAGAGGGAAACATCAATCGGTTGCCTCCCGTACATGCCCCAAACAGGGATTAAACCCCGCAACCTAGATATGCGCTCTGACCAGGAATCCAACCCACCACCTTTCGGTGTAAGGATGCTGCTCCAACCACCTGAACCACACAGGCCAGGGAATAAGTGCATTTTTTTTTTTTTACATCATTACAATACCAAAGCTTGTAACATGCAGTCAGGGTGAAGCATGATTATTTTCCAGTTTTTTTCTACATTTCATATATAAACATTCATTTTCTAAAGAAATTTAACAACATCACAAAGCAAAAGCAGTTAAAATTTTTTTACTCTTTACCTGAAAAGATCCACTTCATGAACAGTAGATAATACAACAGATATGTGTGTGTCTGCCTAAGAGATAGGAAAGAAGAAATAGATGTCACTAAAATGTACAGAAATTGATTTTTAAAATATACCTATTTATCTCATGATCAAAAAACACATTGCCCTATCTTTTAAGATTCTCTTCCTCTAGGAAAAGCCACAGAAAGTGGATCTGACCCATCTCCCCTAAAACAGCAGAAGATCAAGGAAACACAGATTACATGGTTAAAGTATTAATTTAATGGCCATACAAATTCACGACTGTATGAAATACTACCATGATACTATATGATATATATAACAGGCAAAATTAGCTTTCCTACTGTTCTCCATTTTTATTCAATTCAAAGTACAATGGAAGTGCTAATATACTAAAATGTCTCAGATGAAAACATTCAATTCCACCCTAAAACAGATGTAGCTTTGAGAAAAATGAAAGGCAATCATAACTACGGAATCCTTTTGATTGAATTTGCTAAATCCAGAAGTTTGCTGACCACTCTCTAAGAGGCTTTTTAGAATTAAATCTTGCTGAAAAAAATATATACTTTCCCCTTGTCCTCACAATTACAGTATAAATTCTGAGTTCTCAACAGTATCTACCAGAGAAAGAACAAGAAAAATATCTGAGAAACATCAGATAGTTTATTATCAATTCATTAAAATATTATTTAATAGGATATCTCAGTAATTCTACCACAGTACCACACTACCTGCACTATTTGAGTTGTCCCAGGTTTGTCATGACATGTGGGAATCCGTACCTTAAAGAGAAAGAAGAAATTAACCTTGGTAACAAAAGAATATCTTTTATATAATTTACCAGTCCCACCACAGACGAATCAGAAATGCTCTATCCTGCTGCTAAAAAGGTACACTTAGCACTACCTAAAAAGCCATAAAAACAAGGTATTTATGTCAGATTAAAAAACTGAAGTCATATTTATTTTCAGTCACAGCAAAAGGTAAATGCACCAAGGTCTCCATATTCCCATACACACAGAAATCACTAAACCAATGAGAAGCAAATGTGCTAAAAAAAAGAAAAGAGACATCAACTTCATACCACTTCCAGTTTATTGTTCCAATCTTTGCTTCATTAATATACACACACCCAAACACAGCCTTCCAAACTTGCCAAGCCATGGGATAAATCCCATAGGAAATCATGAAAACTCTCAACCCAGGGCTACAAATATTACTTTTGATGATTTCCCGGGGGGAAAAAAACAAAACACAGAAAAGAGCACATTTAAGAGAGCACTGCCAAAAGTAAGTCCAACAAGAAAATTAAATGCAAAAGCACTTAGAGCACATTCATACAAAGCCTGAGAGCAAAATGCGAATTCATTTTAGAAAATGAAGGAAAGAAAATTTAATAGGAAACAATACCCTAGGATGGACATGTTTGGTCTGATATTACATATTAAGAAGATCATTTAAGACTAAAACACAATGGCTTTCCTAATTTCTTTTTTTTTTTAATATATTTTATTGATTTTTTACAGAGAGGAAGGGAGAGAGAGAGAGAGTTAGAAACATCGATGAGAGAGAAACATCGATCAGCTGCCTCCTGCACGCCCCTTACTGGGGATGTGCCCGCAACCTAGGTACATGCCCTTGACCGGAATGGAACCTGGGACCTTTCAGTCCGCAGGCTGACGCTCTATCCACTGAGCCAAATCGGTTTCGGCTCCTAATTTCTTTTAATTTGTAGTAATTCATACTTGATCCTATAAGTATGTTGCAACACCACCCATCTCTGGAGAGCCATAAAGTAGCAGAATTCTAAGTGGCATTTATTATTATTATTATATTTTAAAATAGATTTTATTGATTTTTTACAGAGAGGAAGGGAGAGGGAGAGTTAGAAACATCGATGAGACAGAAACATCGATCAGCTGCCTCCTGCACACCTCCCACTGGGGATGTGCCCGCAACCAAGGTACATGCCCTTGACCGAATTGAACCTGGGACCCTTCAGTCCGCAGGCCGACGCTCTATGCACTGAGCCAAACCAGTTAGGGCTCTAGGTGGCATTTACATGCACATGTATTATATAAGAACTAGAGGCTGGTGCATGAATTCATGCACTGGTAGGGTCCCTTGGCCTGGCCTGCACCCTCTCACAATCCAGGATCCCTCTGGGGATGTCCAACTGCTGGTTTTGGCTGGGTCCTCATAGGCCAGGCTGAGGGACCCCACCGATGCACAAATCCATGCACTGGGCCTCTAGTATGCATATAAGATCTTTGGTTAATCTCTTCCTGCCTTTCCCCCTTTCCTCCTTCCCTCTGAGATTCATCAGTCTGTTCCATGTTTCCATGTTTGTGCGTTGAGCATCTACCCTCTGGTGGTCAGTGCATGTCATAGCTACCAGTCAAGCAGTCACTTAGGCTTTTATATAAATAGACTAGAGGCCCAGTGCACGAAATTCATGCATGGGGGGGGAGGTCCCTCTGCCCGGCCTGCACCCTCTCCAATCCTGGACCCCTTGGGGGATGTCCAACTGCCTCTTGCAATCTGGGACTGCTAGCTCCTAACCACTTGCCTGCCTGCCTGCCTGCCTGCCCCTAACTCTTCTGCCTACCTGCCTGATCACCCCTAACTGCTCCCCTACCAGCCTGATAGCCCCTAACTGCCTCTGCCTCGCCCCACACCTAGGATCCAGGATTCCCTCCTTCGGCTGGCCGCAGGCACCCAGGACCCAGGCTTCCCTCCTTCTGACTGGCCGTAGGCACCCAGGACCTGGGCTGGCTTCGCCCAGGCCTTCTGCAGGGGACCGTGGGTGGGCAGCTTTGCCTGGACTGCAGCTGTAGGCGCCTGGGACCATGGGGTGAGTGGCTTGTCCCTCTCCCAGGCCGCAGGCACAGGCAAAACCGCTGGCACCTAGGACCATGGGGTGGGTGGCTTGTTCCTCTCCCGGGCCACAGCCTGGCTGGTCCCCATTCCTCTCTCACGAGCTCATTTGTGCCTGGCTGGTCCCCATTCCTCTCTCCCCAGTGTTGAGTGTCTGAGCCTTTATGGCGTAAGGGCATGACGATCATTTGCATATTAGCTCTTTATTATATAGGATAGGATGACCCCCTCATGCAAACTTTACAGGAAGATGGGACTGGTGCCGATGGAGACTAATGGTTCTGTGCAACAGGATGAATTGGTATCTCTGTAACTCCTCATATAAAATAAAATAATAAAATAAACAAACAAGTGAAGGCAATAACAAGACTGGATGTTAGTAGGAAGTTAAAAAGCAAAACTCGTGTGTGAATGCTTACAGATCTTTTAAAAAGGAGACAAATGAATATAAGCTATTACCTTCATTACCACCCCCATAATAGGCAGGTATAATGTTTTCCCTGGCACTGGGGCAGGCCATCGATCAACATCATTACAAGCTGTAAAACATAATAAAATTCTTCCTTAGTATAAATGGAAATATTAAAATATGAAAAATAGCATATTAGATTTTAGAACTCTGCTTTCTATAGGGCAGGACAAATATACTGGTAAGGTTGGAAGAAAAGAGGTAAAAGAAAAATAAAAGCAGTGAAAATATCTTACAATTCACCAGAAATACACCTCTACTAGGATAAAATTGGTTAATATATTTTTTAAAGCAACCAAATAATAGGTTTAAAGGAGTTTTTCTATTCATTTATTACGACTAAAATTAGCTACAAAAGCACACCACTTGGCAGAGGCCTTCTCTCTGTATCGAGTGACATAAGGATTTCTGTTTAATAGTACTAGGTATCAGAAATGTCAACTCAATATTTGTTTATTATTGTCCTATGGTGCAAATGGAGATAATAAATGATACAGTTTTTGGTGTTTCTAGGTAAAGATGCCAGAAGAATAGTTTTACATCTCTCTCCCACCATAAAATTCTTAACTAAATTTTTAAAAGGTCAACTGCATTATTATCAGACGATTTCCAGTAAAGTTTTAAAACTCCTTCATAAAGCTACTTAAGTCACACAATGTTTAACTTACCTGCTTCCAAATAAGGTTTGCTCTTTTCAAAATACTCTGGTGCTATCTGTTTGAGTACAGTGTGAAAAAAATGAATATAAGGTAGTTTGCTGATCAAAACCAAGGACTGGAAGGAAAAAAGAAACAAGTTTTTTTTTTAATTTCCTAATGATTATAATTTAAGTTTGTCATTTCTTACATCAGCATTTACTAACAATTTAAATTCAGCAAAAAGTGTGGATTTTGAAATAAAAAGGCTTTTACAGTATATGGTTAAAAGGAAACATAAAACTATAATCACAGAATACAAAAAGTTTTAACTTTATTACTACACTTTAAGAACATAAAAAGCATATTGACAGATTTTCCTTCTTTCCAGGAAAAAGTATTTCCAGTAAACAGACTAACATCATGAATAATTTCTAAAGCCTAGCTACTACTATCATTAGTAAAACAATATCAGGAATTAGCTAGATAAATTATTCCTAATAAGGAAAGAGCAAATTGTGATATTTTTTAAACTAAGACCTGTAACTGTTATATTTTATTTTTTATTGAATTCATTGGGATGCCATTGGTTAATCAAATTAAGTGGGTTTCAGGGATACAATTCTATAAACACATCATCTGTATACTGTATTGTGTGCTCACCACCCCAAGTTTCCTTCCATTACCACTTATTCACCCTTATCCTCTCCTATCTCTCCCCAATATTTTAGAGTTCAATGGTCATAGCCACATACTTAGAAATTGTGTCTTTACAGTTTAATCACTTCAGATACAGATTATGTTGATCTTATTTTTTAAATCCATTTTTCTTGAAAATTATGTTTTATTTTTCCATCCAGCATCAATTACTGGTCAGGGCATATTCTGGTTACAAAAGGTAAAGGTGCATTCCATTAGCTGGGACTGACTTGAAATCAATTGATTTTTTTTTAAGAAAGTAAAAGATTATACATTTACAGTAAAAACTATGCCTAGATGTTACTAACGTATATTTACTGACACTTCAAAAAATATTAGTTGTAACTATATTATAATCTGTTCATTCTTTCCCTTATTCTAAAATGTAAAAATTAAGTAGATTCTGCCCTGACTGGTGTAGCTCAATTGGTTGGGTGTCATCCCGTGCACCAGGAGGTTGCTGGTCAGGGGCACTTGCCCAGGTTGCAGCTTGATCCCCCATAGGGGGCCTTGTAGGAGGCAGCTGATCAATATTGTGTTCTCACATCGATGTTTCTCTCCCTCTCTCTTCCTATCTCTAAAAAATCAATAAACTATTTTTTAAAATTAAGCAGATTCTACTGGCGTTTGACAGTCTCATAAAAAACTGTAACTTATTGTCAGGAATATAGTACAGAGATAGCAGAAAGGTGAAATTCAATAGCAGATAAAAATCTAGGAACAGATATCTATAATCTAAAAAAACCGCAAAGATAAATTTTAGTATGTTTAAAAATAAAATATCAAAGACTTTAAAGACTATTCATTCTGCTGTTTCTATCTTTCTAACCATATTATAAAAATATTTTCCTATTATAGTGTATCTGAAAATTACCTTTTGAAAATAGCCTCTTTTTAGAGTTTTGTCTCGAACTTGTCGGAAATACACATATCCATAAAAATAAGCAGGATCCTTCTATGAAAGAAGTGACAAATGAAAAATATAAATACGTGTAGCCATCCTTTATTATTAACATTAGGTTCCTTTATAAACCTGGAGTCATGAGGTATATAAAAGAGCTAGTTATGTTTTTCCAACACAGACAACAATCATGACAGTAACAGCCAGATAAAAACATGCTAACTTGCCCAAATATGAAATAATCATTAATAAAGTCATATTTCCCCCTTAACTTACTGTTTATGCTCTTTATTCATATCTGTACTAAAGGGAGTTATGAACAATTAAATTGTTCTTCCCCAATGCTTTGTATAATTTTTTAAATCCTGCCTATATTTTTGCATTAGGGGCCAGTCTTAGTAAAATGAAGTGTCCTAATGTAAAATTTAGAGAGAGAAAATAAAAGGAGTTAAATGCCAATCTGAATCTTACGTAGCTAGTAATGTTTTTACCCAATGAAACATTGGAATGTTTATCAACATACAATTTGAAAGGTAATTACATTCCAAAAAACTTAAGAAGTTTTGACATCCTAATGGGATAAATTTTGGCCTGGTTCCTCATTTGTTATCTTTTAAACAAATACTTATCAACCGACCACCTACTTTGAACAAGGCATTGTGTTAGAGAAGATAGAAAGATGCATAAGACACAGTTCCTAAAGGAGATCATAATCTAAGAGGGATAAGGAAAGTACAAAAATGACCATTATGGAATAGGAGGGCTGGTACCATGAAGAAAGCACAAAGTGTTATGAAGAGGTGAAGGGGGAAGAGATTATCTCTGTCTATGTAGATCAGTAAAGATTTCATGGAGACACCTAGTTTTGGGCAAAGAAGGATGGATATGTTTAAACAAAGACAAAGACATTCCAGGTTTAGAAGTTCCAGCAAAAACATACAGAAAAATACAAGCTATCCCAGAAAAAAAGCAAGATAAAAGTAGTTTATTTAGGCTAAAATATGGCACATGTATAGAAATGGTAAAAAGTTGGAAACTGGAAAGGTAAAGGCCTTATTTTGGAAGGCCCAGAGAGTGAGGACAATGAAACAGTACTATCATTAGCTCTTTATTTATTAATAGGTAGTCATTTTAGACTTTAATTTTAGATAATACATATGTACATTTTAGCTGGGAACACTGTGTAAGATGCATTGTGTTGGAATATCTTTGGGCAAGTTTCATATCCTCAGTAGCTCTTAATACCCTCATCTACAAAGGGAATGCTCTCAGAACACTACAGATACTAATGAGATAATATATACTTATTGATACAGTGAACCTAGAACATAAAAAGGTCTAATAAATGTAGTGATTATTATCATCAGTTGAAAGAATATGTTAATAGTGAAAGCAGAAGGTCATGGAAAGGAATAGATGGCTACAAGAGACATTTCAAAGGTAATACCTTTGGCTAACTGCGATAGGGTTCCTGTCATTAATGAAACCAGTTAGGTATACTGCAAATGCTGATTATAGGCAAACTATGTAAAGTTCATATTGTATGTGCTGATAGGACACATAGATGGAAATGTTCCTCACACAGAGATGTAAGTGTGGGTACAAAACAGAAATGTACGCTCTGGAATAATGGGAATTGTAAACATTATTTTAAATAAACAATAATTTTAAAACAAAGTTCATTAAAACATCAAAAAGAGAATTATAATTCTATCATAAAGTAGGTAGGGATTACCACAGGGACTCTAACTCTGGGTGATATTTACTAGTATAATACTACCCTATCTCCACATCTAAAAAAGGAGTTATTGCCCAGCCGGTGTGGCTCAGTGGTTGAATGTCAACCTTCAAACCAGGAGGTCACGGTTTGATTCCTGGTTAGGGCACATGTTGGGGTTGCAGGCTCGATCCCAGTGTGGGGTGTGCAGGAGGTAGCCAATCAATGATTCTCTCTCATTCCTGATGTTTCTATCTCTCTCTCCTTTCCTCTCTAAAATCAGTAAGAATAAAACTTCAAAAAAATTTAAACAAGGAGTCATTGCCAGGTGGCTCAGTTGGTTGGAGTATCATCCCATGCTCCAAAAAGGTTGCAGGTTTGGTTCCTGGTCAGGACACATACCTACACTGTGGGTTCAATCCTTAGTCAGGGCCAGCACGGGAAGCAACTGATCGACGTTTCTCTCTCTCTCTCTCCTTCCTCTCTCTAAAATTAATGAACATATCCTCGAGTAAGGATTAAATATAATAATAATAAAATAAACAAGGAGTTATTAACAAATGAATGAAAATTACTTGAGCATTCTAATCAATTTCTAGAACTCCCAATGGGCATTACATTTCAAGAACAGTAACTTTATAAAGTCTCTTTCACTCACATATTGAATCTATATGAATCAGATTCAGGAAATGCAGCAGTGTGATATAATAACAAAACAAAAGCAAAATGTTCCTGAATGCTATAAGTAGTAACTGAGTTTTAAAGTTTCCTCTCACATAGACATTCTTTTATTACTACTTTTCCAACCTTTAAGTAAACTGGTAAATCTTTGTCAAATTGATCCAGGAAACAATGCAGTGACACCCTCCTCCCAGAAGACTGTCGAAATCTAAAACAGAACTGGGTATCTCCAAGACAACCTAATGAAAACAAAAATGAGTAAATTTAGTATAGCACAGTATAACACTTACTTATCCAGTTTCATCAAATGTTTGAGTGGCAGGGGTCCTAGCAATCATTTAAATCCATTCTATCATGTTTTAGAGAAGAAAAAAGAGATCCTGACAGTTCAAGTGACTTGCTCAAAGCTTATCTTCACTGGTTAGAGGCAAAGTCATTAGCAAAACATGCATCTTAAGCACTGCATTATTTTTCCTATTCCATTTTCCCCATGTAATTAAAATTATTTAAAACTAGAGGCCCAGCACATGAAATCATGCAGGTAGGGTGCCTAGGCCTAGCATCCTGCAATAAGGGCTATATCTTCTGCCTGTTTGCCGTCCCAGGCCGAATGCCGCTGCCGGGCCTGGCTGCCAGGCTCTCAGGCTGTTGGGATCACCAGCTCATCCCCAGCTGCTCGGGGGCTCAGGCCTGCAGGAAAGCAGGCGCCTACGACTTCACCTACATGTGCATGCACCGGGCCAGCTGCTGATGGACCGCACTGCCCGCTCGGGGCCGCTCACGCAGGCGCCGCTGCTGCCACCACCACCGCCACCGCCACCGCCACAGCTGCTGGGGCCTGAAGCACTGACGGAAGCTGCAGATACGCCTGCGACCTACCCGCCCAGGCATGAGCAGCCCCAAGTGGGCAATGCACTCCATCAGCAGCTGGCCCGGTGCACACACATGGAGGTGAAGTTGCCAGCGCCCCAGAGCAGCTGGGAATGAGCTAGTGATCCCAATGGCCTGACAGCCAGCCCGGTCCTCCCGCCACTCACCCCGATTCCCCCGTTCACCATCACTGATCCATCAGAGCCTACAGGCCGGGGTCAGGGACCAAGAGGTCAGCCATTCAGCCCACTCGCCAGTCCCCAGTCCCGCCTCGCCACTGCTCACGGGCCGGAGGTTGGGAGGGGGGTGAGAGGGGTCAGGGGGCAGGGAGGGTCCGAGAGGTGGTCAATGGCACCTCATGAGGATTGGTTGAATGGTCATTCTGGTCGTGATGCTTATGGCCTCTGGCCTTTTATTATATAGATGGCCTTTTATTATATAGATTGTTTGCATGTAATGCAGACTCATAAGCATAATGAGCAAAAGAAGCCAAATACAAAATAATACATAGTTCAAATCCAATTGTTTAAAAAAAAGCAGGTAAGCCTGGCTGGTGTGGCTCAGTGGTTGAGTGTCGACCCATGAACCAGGAGGTCATGGTTGAATTCCCAGTCAGTGCACATGCCCAGGCTCAATCCCCAGTGTGGGGTGTGAGGAGGCAGGCAATCAATGATTCTCTCTCCCATCATTCATGTTTCTCTCTCTCTCTCCCTTCTTCTCTGAAATCAATAAAAATATTTATTTTTTAAAAGCAGGCAAAATTATAGACTTTAGAGATTCATGGTTTGGTGGATAAAACTATAAAGAAGCAAGAAACTTATTACTGTAAGAATCAGGGTAGTGGTTACTTTTGAAAGGGGAGGGAAACAGTGTTTGGAGGAGACATAAGGGGCTTTTGAAGTACTGGCAAAGTTGTATTTCTTGACCTTGTATGTGTTTTATATTTCACAATGAGAATTTCTTTTAAAAGGCATAATACAGCCGAGTTAGGAAGAGCTCAAGTAATAAACTTACTATTTTAATTAAGAATAACTTTTTAACCTTTAATCATTTTAAGAAACCTCTTAAAACATGTAAACTTTACAACTAAAATGTCAGACAATACTTACAAAAAACTGAATATTCTAAAAAGACAGATGAAGTAACCTGTCACTCAAATTTTCCAGTTACTATATTTAAAATTAATAGGATTATGTTAAATATGAAATGTGCTCAAGATTTTATTACTACTTACTATTATGCACAGAAGTACTTTAGCACATGAAGTTCTTAACAAAAGAAATAGAAACTTGGTAATATGTTTAAGTTTTCTTTTTAAAGAAAATACACTTTATTATAATTCCTTATGAAGTTAAAAACAGAGGCAGGCCCCTCTAAATAAAGGATTGTAAAACAAAGGACCATTCCATTAAAAATCAAATAATCTCAAACACTGAGAATTTAACATAACAAATAGGATCCTCAGATGGCATTCCCGCTTCTAACATGTAGTCCTCCTACAGTCACAGTTATAGGGAATATATTAGCTTCTGAATTCTCAGGTGGAGAAAGATAAGCCATGTGATTTTTTGAGTAGCAAAAACTGATCATTGCTCTTAACTTTCTGGTTGATCTTTTCTCTAATGTATAAATTTGCTATTCCTGATCTTTGGGGGAGCACCTTGTTTATCTGCATTATTTCCATACTTATTCTTACAAGAGCTGGATAGCGGGGACAGCATAGGGCACAGGTATTGAAATTTCAAGAGTGGAAAACATTGACTAAAGATGATTTCAGACATAAAAAGGAGACAATCCCCTGAAGCTCAACTTAATGTTACAATCAGAAGGATGATATCGAAACTTGATATTATGAAAATCCAAGGTTAACAGGACACTGATCTCCCAGAAATACTTCAAGGGCCATAAGTAGATCATTTTCAATTGCAGTTGACTTGACACTGGCCAGGAACAAAGAGGGGCTGCATTGTACATACACTGGTATTCTCCAGAGCAAGTCCAAATCAAATTAAAAAGGAAGTACAGCCCTCCTAACACCAGAAAAACCTTCATCTGGCCAGAGCACCAATATGTTTTTTAAAAAGCAACTCAGTGCCCTGACCAGTGTGGTTCAGTTGGTTGGAGCATCGTCCCATATTTCAAAAGGTTGTGGGTTCGATTCTCAGACAAGGCATATACCTAGGTTGCAGGTACACTGAGAAGTCCACACTAATTTCTCTGAGACTGTGATAAGATAGAACAGGAAAATGCAATGGATTTTAAGAAAGAGATATTAGAGAATCTAGAAAATGTAAGAAATGCTAAACTTTGTGGAAGGGAAGTAATGAAGCTCCCATAGCCTTAAATTCCTACCCACCTGGTTCCATTTCCAAATCATGCTGAGAAAACTTTCCAGCTGCACCCAAAAGCTATACAGAATTGGTCAGGAGGCAAGTTTACCAGGTCAAAAAGATTTTAATAGTGTCCTGTGAACTGAAGTAAATGGTTCCTATTTTATGTTCAGAGATCTGTCCATTCATATATGAAAGATTACTAAAGAAATATCAACTACTGCCCTAGCCGGTTTGGCTCAGTGGATAGAGAGTCAGCCTGTGGACTGAAGGGTCCTGGGTTTTATTCCAGTTGAGTGCACATACCTCTCAAAGTGTAATCCATAGACTGATGCCAGTATATAAATCTTGCTACTGATCCATGATGAAATGAATATCCAAACTGAGAATAAGTATTTAGGAACTCTTACAGAAATTGGATATTGTCATGACAAATCTGGACTTCATTTTTCTAAAAATTTCTTTAAACTGCATTTTATAAAAACATTGGTCAACTAGATTGGAAATTTTTTAAAAACCCAATTGGCTGCCCTAGCTGGTTTGGCTCAATGTATAGAGCTTCAGGCCATGAACTGAAGGGTCATGGTCAAGGTCACGTACCTCAGTTTCAGGTGCAATCCCCAGGCTGGTTGGGGCACGTGCAGGAGGCAACCAATCCAAGATTCTCTTTCACACCAATGTTTCTCTCTCTGTGTCCCTTTCACTCTCTCTCTAAACAAAACAAAACAAACAAACAAAAAAACACACCCTCGGATAGAACCAAGATGGTGGTGTAGGTAAACACCAATACTCACTGCCTCCAACAACCACATCAAAATTAGAACTAAAATACAGAACAACCCATCATTCAGAACCTCCTGAAATATGGCTGAATGGAAGTCCTACAACTACATAAGAAGAAAGCACATTGAGACTGGCAGGAGGGGCAGAGGTGCAGAACAGGCTGGTCTGGCACCCACGTGTCATTTTTTTAATTGGGAGGTATATCGTGGCTGTGGGGGCCTCCCGTGAGAAGAGATCCCTAGCCCTATATCCGACCCACAGCCCAGGGTTCCAGAGCTGGGGAGAGAAGACCCCGTACCTTCCGGCTGTAAAAACCAGTGGGGATTGGGGCTGAGTGACACAGAGGCTGGTGGAAACCCAGGCAGTTCCTCTTAAAATGCTGGCACACAAACTTACAGACTCACTCCCTCAATGCTGGGGCAGCAGTTTGGGGGGATCCAGGGACATATGGGGAGGACTGGATTGTCTGGCATCAGAGCAAGAACTCGGGCGTGGCTTTCTCCCAGACAGAGGTGCTCACAGGGGTCATTGTTCTTATGCTGAGACCTTCCTTGTCACAGATCTGACTGGCAGCCATATCTGAGTTTCCATCAAGCTGGCTCAAATTGTTTATTACTCCCTCGTGATTCCCTGAGACCCCCACCCCATCCAATCTGCACCCCACCCAAGCTGTTTGCAGCAGTTTTTTCATATGTATGGTCTGTCCTGGCTCAGGCTTCAAACTATCCTAAAATATCTCAAACAAGCAGCAGCTGGAGTCAGGGTGCCCCACATCTATCAATAAGAGGCCCAAGATAAGGCACTAGCACCAGCCTGCCTTGTTTCACCTCTCCTGGGCACTTCTAAGGTCATACAAGTAGCAGCTATCAGTAGATAGCTCTGTAGTTCCGTGACCCCAGGCAGTGGCTGACTTTGTACCTCCCAGGAGGCCCCAAGCCAGTGTACCCGGTGGACAGCTTAAGACCATATCAGATTACAACTCTACACATCCATAAGCTACACACTCAAGGAGCAGACTCAGTGAGCACCAAAGCCCCACTGAAGCAAGTCCTGCTCCACAGGGCTGTCTCCTGCACAGCAGCTCTTCCACTGTAGTCACAGCTGGTCCTCACAGCCAACTGGCCTGGGGGTCAATTCCTCCCAGTGACCCCAACAGCAATCAAGGTTCAACTACAAGACTGTGCACACAGACCACACAGGGGTGTACCTAGTATGCCCAGTTCAGGTGACTGGGGAGGCTGAGTCACTGGGCCCTACAGGACACCTACTACACAAGGCTCTCTACTCATTCCAGGAAACATAACAGCTCTACCTAAGGCATAGAAACAAATACAGGGAAGCAGCCAAAATGCAGAGACAAAGAAACATGTCACAAATGAAATAACAGAAGAAATCTCCAGAAAAATAACTAAATGAAATGGAAACAAGCAAACTACTAGATACAGAGTTCAAAACAATGGTTATAAGGTTTCTCAATAATCTTAATGAGAACTTCAAGGAACTCAGTAAGAATTTCAAGGATCTTAGTGAGAATATGAAAGACATGAAAACGCACTACTCAGAAATTAAGCATATACTAATTGAAATAAAGAATAATTTACAGGAATTCAACAGTAGAGTAGAGGATTCCGAGAATCAAATCAATGATTTGGAATATGAGAAAGCAAAAAACACCCAATTAGGAGAGTGAAAAGAAAAAAGTATCCAAAAACATAAAGACAGTATAAGGAGCCTCTGGGACAACTTCAAGTGTACCAACATCCCCATTATAAGGGTGCCAGAGGAGTAGAGAGACAGCAAGAATTGAAAACCTATTTGAAGAAATAATGACAGAAAACTTCCCCTACCTAGTGGAAGAAATCTTACCTAATAATAGAGAAACATGTAAATTGACTGTACCTCTGCTACGCCCACAGCCAATAACAAGTGAGTATGCAAATTAACCCAACAAAGATGGTGGGTTAATCTGCATGTGCAGGCATGAAGCGGCCAAGAGGGGTGGAATGCCTGCTATGAGGGGGAAGGAGGTGGTGGAGGGAGCTACAGGTGAGGTGCTCTGGCCGAGAGCGAGATCTTGCAGGCTCCTGGGCGGCCCAGGAGTGAGGACTTGCAGGCTCCCGGGCAGCCGGGAGCTAAGCCAGGGGAAGGAAGGCCTATTCTTGCATGAATATCGTGCAATGGGCCTCTAGTAGACTTATAAGTCCAGGAAGCAGAGACTCCCAAACAAGAGGAACCCAAAAAGGCCCACTTTAATCATAACTAAAGTGCCAAGGTTGAAGACAAAGAGAGAATCTTAAAAGCAGCAAGAGAAAAGCAGTTAGTTACCTCCAAGGGAGCACCCATATCACTGTCAGCTGATTTCTCAACAGAAACTCTGCAGGCTAGAGGGAGTGGCAAGAAATAATCAAAGTGATGAGGACCTACAACCTACAACCAAGGACCTACAACCAAGGTTACACTACCCAGCAAAGTTCTCATTTTAAAATTGAGGGTCAGATAAAGAGCTTCACAGACAAGAAAACGCTGAAGGAGTTCATCACCACCAAACCAGTATTACATGAAATGCTGAAGGGCATTCTTTAAGAAGAGGATGATGATAAAGAAGAAGAGGAGGAGGAGGAGGTGAAGGAGAAGGAAGAAGATAAAAAATATGAACAATAAAATGCCAATGAATACATATCTATCAGCAACTGAATCTAAAACTCAAAATAAACAAAAAAGGAATCTAATGAACAAAATAAACTGATGAATAAAATAGGACCAGAGACATGGAAACATGGAACAGACCAACGAATCTCAGAAGAAAAGAGGGAGGGGGCAGAAAGAGATTAAACCAAAGATGTTACATGCACACTAGAGGCCTGGTGCATGACATTCTTACACTGGGGGAGGGGGCCCCTCAGCCCGGCCTGCGCCCTCTTGCAGTCCAGGACCCCTCGGTGGACATCCCCCAAGGGGTCCTTAGCGCTGCCATGGAGGTGGGAGAGGCTCCCGCCACTGCGCTTGACAATGTGAACCCTGCTTCTGGCTGAGCAGCAACCCCCCTGTGGGAGTGCATTGAGCACCTGGGGGCAGCTCCTGCATTGAGCATCTGCCCCCTGATGGTCATAGCGGCTGGTTGTTCCACCGCTTGGTCAATTTGCATATTGGGGTTTTATTATATAGGATATGCATTACCTATGGACATAGACAGTAAGGCTGGTGAAGGCCTGGGGCCGGGCAGGAATGGGTGGAGGGGGGCAATCAGGGAAAAAAAGGGGGACATCTGTAATTCTCTCAACAATGAAGATTTTTTTTTTAAAAGAAAACCCAACTGGCCTTTTAACACAGATAGTGTGAGAAGCATTGCTTTAAGGACTAGGAAGTGTAAAGCACATGACAATGTCCTTGCTATTTATAGAGAAAAAATCTGCTGAGACAAATATTGTGTGCATATTTAATCTATCCAGAGCAAGGATTAATCCTTTGCTTGAATTCATGAAACTTTCTCTACTATTGCTGACTTTTCTCTCTGGACATGTTTAAAAGATAGTGGTTATAGTCCTTGGCTACCCATTATAGTTTAAACCTTAAAAACACTTGTATCTAGACAATGTTAATGATAAACAATAAGGAGGAAAAATAAAATCTGACAAATATTTATCGAAGAGTAGGCATACTTCAAATGTAGGCTCCTAAAGATAAAAACCATTCAAATGGAACAAGAAATCAAAACCTAAAAACAAACCAATTTCTAAAGACATGAAATCTAGGATGTGTGTGTGTGGGTATAGGATGGAGGAAGTAGAGGATTGGCAAATCATTCTATTGGGAATTCCCAAAGCATTATTTTTTTTCCTATTCAGCATACCAAAGTCTAAATGTTTTACTTTTTAAAGTGTGCACCCTGGAGCCCTGACCAGGTTGCTGCATTGGTTGGAGTGTATTCCCATACACCAAAAAGTTGAGGCTTTGATTTCCAATCAGGGCACATAACCTTGATTGCGGGTTCTATCCCTGGTCAGGGTGCATTCGGGAGACAATCAATCAGTATTTCCTTCTCTCTCTCCCTCCTCTAAAATCTATAAAAACATATCCTTGGGTGAGGATTACAAAAAAGTGTGCATCACGGAAAAGAACCCTAGGTTTTCCTAAAGACTGCTCTAGTGTGCCTAGATTTCCTTCCATAACAATAAAAGCTATTTTGGGAAAAATTAAATCCATTTCAAAGTTGGCACAGTAATCCCAACTTTTAATAAAACACTTAAGTGGAACAAACTTTTTGGATAATCACAACTGAGAACAGTGATCTTAAATACACATAAAACTCACAGTCTTTTGGTGTCTCAAGTAATATTCATCTGTTAAGAGAGCAAAGTGTCTGTTTTTAAGACCTCTTGTCAATTTTACTCCTAAGTGCCAATCATACTTTGAATAAAATAAACCACACTTCATTTGATATAGAGCTTATTAAAAAGGTATTACAAAACATCGGTAGGTCACTCAAATGCCTGAAATCGGTAGGTCACTGGTCAAATTCTGATTTACACAGATTTATACTGAGTTTAACTTCCAGTAAGAAAATGAGGTATGGAAAGACTAGTTACAAAATTAGAAATGAAAAGGCTATCTGAACACCATATAATTAACTCGATGCTCATGTAGAGATATGAAAAATAAAGAAAGCCATGAAAACCAACTATTATCTGAAAGAGAAGAATGTGCAGTAGAACCTGATGGAACTCCAATCACAAAATCAGCTCATCCTGCAATCCATACAACTCAGCTTACCCTGAGTCCTGGAAGTCCAATCCAACATTTTCTACATTCAGAATTACATGTGTGGACTTTGTAGGCAAAACTTAGTAAAAGATTTCGATAATTCCAAGTCAGAACAAATGCCCTACTAGAATCTCTCAAAGGCATCTTTTTATTTTATTTTTTAGAAAATAGCACTTCTCTTTTACATATGTCATGAAAGCTCAGTTCCAAATATACAGAAAAAACTCTGGAAGCATTTATAAGAAAAGGAAAAAAATTTAAATGTCAAATCTCCCAAATCAGATTAATTAAACTAAATGAACAGAATATTAGAAGTAACCTCAAAGGGAAAGGGAACTGGAGTGTCTGCTTCATATAGGGTTGTCTAACTGTGTGTGGTCTAAGAAATTGAAACCTCTGGTCATTATAAACCTAAAAAGCTGTTTTAAAAGTGAAACACGAGAAGTAACCTGAAAGATTTCAACAATTAGAGAGAGTTTGAGAGATCAGCAAAACCAAGTTAAAATAATAGCAAACACTTATATGGTGTTTTCTACACACCAGACACTATTCCAAGTACTTTCCATATATTAACTCACATATTGGGTGAAAGTAATTGATGGTCATGCTTTATAACCAGATTCACCTGTTGTGTTGGGTTTTATTTAACTCAGTGCTTTTACATAGTTCTTGGCAAGCTCTCAAACCCTACACTAAAAGTAAACTACTTCTTATAAATCCCCAAACAAAACAAAAAATCCCCAAACATACCAATGTTGCTGATTTTCAATCTCTTCACTATTTCAACAGTTTATTTTTCCTGGATGTTTTACCTCATTATAGTTATTTTACAAGTTGAACCAACTATAATCAACAAGACATGACTAGACATCATAAAGCTAGGAATCTAAATCACTGACCTGTTAGGCTGAAACAGTTGGCATTCTAATATGCTGTTTCAATCAATTTTCACATATTAAAGTAAAATCAGTATTGTTAGTATAAAATTCAACAGAAACACATGAAAAATAGTTACCTGAATTTGAATCTGGAAAAGACAAATAGCAAATATTGGTTTTCTGAAAAAGAAAACAAAAGCTATATATGTTGACACACACACACACACCAATAAAAATAAACAAATACAACAGTAAACTATACAGAACAATAGTTTTACTTACTTCTTTATCAGTAAGTTTGGAATGCTGAGGATAAATTACCTAGGAAAAAAAGAGTTAAATTTTATACATAAATATATTGAGTGTATATTATAAACATTAGTAGGTACTTTTAAAATACTAGTTGGCTATCATCAAATAGTTTCAAGAAATAGTTCACAAACTTTAACAATGAAACATGTGAGAAGCTGGGAGAATTGCGTAGAACTTATATTAGGCCAAAAAAACAAACAAACTACCTTTTTGATTCAAAGTTCTCTCTAAAAGATTGGTGAAATCTTGAGTTATCAAGTATAATTTACTAACTGAATTACCAATAACTCAAAGCTTAATGAGTCTTTTCTTTGGAAGCTTAAAATCTAAAGAGAAATTGATCTATCAGTTGGTATCTACTTCAAGCAAGAATAATTTTCAATTGATTCCAAGAAGTAGCAACTTCTTATTAAAAGAAAAATGAAAAGGAAAAAATAATTATCTGCAGTTTAAGAAATTTCCAAGTCCATCTCCCACCATAAAACCTATCCCACTTCCCTCCAATTTCTTAAAATAACCATTGCATTTTTCTAGATAGGTCGATTTAGTGTCTACAGTAATCAAAGCCACCTTCTGAGGGAAAATCATAGCCCCAGCAAAGGAAGGAAGACTAGCTACTGTGGGAACAAACACTAGTAAACACCAGATCCAAGGGCACCCACCCTACAAGCCAATCATCTGCCTGAATCTGACTGGGTGTGAAAATACTGCCCACAAGAATATCAGGGCTCCAGTGGACCAATCCAATTCTCTTGGAAATGTGAAGAAGAGATGCGATTAGGAGCAGCAGGTTAGCTAGAGGCTGACAACAAAAAGGAGAGAAAACAATACAAAGAATAGCTAAATTATGTTAATGTTGGGTTGCTAATGTGGGGATCCATGATTTCCACTTCTGGAAAATCCATGAGTTCTTCCATTCCCCAGAGCTGCTGAGAGCCTGAAAATCTTCCCTTTCCAGAAATAACATATAGTACTACCATATTAAAGTAGATTCACATATTTATTTCATTTATTTAGTTCTTACTATCACAGAGAAGGCCAGTAGTGGTATCGCCATTTTACATGTAAGAAAACTAAGGTAAAAAAAAAAAAAAAAAAAAAAGATGGGGAGAATTAATACTTAATGAGCATCTTCTGGAGTTTTTAATTTTCACAGCCCTGTCAATACTCCCCATCTTTACCAAAGAGGGAACAAGTTCACAGTAGTTAATAACTCTCCCAAAACTTATCTATGTAGTAAGTGCCAGAGCTAGGACTTGAATTTAAGTTTGATTCCAAAGTATACAAGCCACCATTCCTCACTGCTCTTATAGTAGTGATCATTAACATGCAATCACAGCCCTCAATCCAGGTCTATGGGGAGGGTCTACAGAGCTAGTAGGTTACATGAAAACCACCCACCATTCCTGAAACAGAGAATAGCATATTCTCTCTACTTACTCTGCTTTGTATCCCATGTACTGACCAACTTCACTTAATCTCTGTCTCCACAATTCACGAAGGCAAGAACTGGTCTTTTTTGTTCACCACTCTATCTTGATGCCCAGAACAATCTCTGCTACACAGTAGACACTAAAATATATGTCTTCAATCAGTGGATATACCTTCAAATTAAGTCTATTCAACAACTAAGTATTTTATATGTAATTCATTATGTGTAGATACATTTCCCTTGAGACTATTTTACTTTGTTCCCTTTAAAGCAGAAATGGGATGCTTAAAACCTATTTAGCCATATTTTATAAAAATCTCATTGCATTTAAGTTACCCTGGACTTTGCTGGTCTAAAACATATTGGTAAGCTTAGTGACCTATAATAGCTTAATCTTAGCCTCTAAAATAAGTTTTATGTAAGTGCCCTTCAGATTTTTATTTCCTGCAATTAAAATATCCACTCAAAAGTAAGTACACAGTTTCTTTTTCATTTCTTTTACATAATCACAGTGGTTCTTTTGAACTTTGGTTTCCTGTGGTTTAAATATCAGCATGCCAATGTAGAAAAAGATGTCGGTATGTTTTACCTATACAAGAGTCCCTTAAATATACACAACATGTGTATATATGTCTATGTATGTGTACATTATAAGTTTATATAGCTATATAGACTTAAGTAAGCTTAGAAGGATATAAGAACTACATAAACTATCAAAAACTGGTTGTACCTTTTAAAAACTGGTTGTACTAGACTATCAAACAGAAGTCTAGAAATTCATTTCAATGTACTCTTTTAGGGCTACCCAGTATTTTATTTTGAAACAGATATAATATTCAAAATGTAAGTGTGTTATTATATGCTATAGAATTCCAAATGTCCACTCTGTACTTAATAGAAAAGTTCATACTTGACTTTAAAAACCTCAATTAAACTCCCTATCTAAAAAAAAGAAAAGTAACCATTGTCAAGTAGCTTGAACTGCACAAATGTCAGTTACTAGAATTATTTTCTATGTATATACTTTATTTTGTGGGGGGGGGGGGGGAGTTTAAATATAAAGTTGGGCAATCAGTTAGTTTAGTCAGTTAGCTCCTGACACCTATAAGGAAATTAATCAACTATCGTTTAGCCCCAGTATCTGGAGACGCCTCTTGCTTGAAGTTTTCTTTCTCCACAGCTTAAGCCCAGGCATCTCTGTCCCCCAGGCCACTTGTATTCCTGGGAGGCATCAAAGGGGGACACAGAACATCAGCTAATGTCATCCTTGTTCTGTTACCTATGATAAGACATCCAATGTTATAACAAATAAGAGAAAGGTGGCCAGGTAATAAGAAACAAGTTTTATTTCATAGAATTATTAAGGCCTAAAAATGATGACATAGCATATATCTTTTACATTATGATAAAATAGGAAAACATGTGCCCCAGAAAAAAATGTATATGTACTGAAAAACAGTATTATAAAATGTTTTAAATGGGGCTATTCTCTAAAGATGTGTCCATTTGCCACTTGCCCTGGATACCCTAACATTTCCACCTCAGTAGGGGAATAATCATGGTCACAGGAAAAGGAAAATTAGGAAGAGGAGTTAATTTACTGCTAGTATTACCTGGACATAGGAAAAATTCATGCCTGCATGTACCCTAGTTGTTTGTGAATGGGTATCTATTACCATGTGGCTGAGTATCTGTCTCCATTGCACAACCCCACCAAGCAACCCAGGCTTGGAAGAGACTACATTTCCCCAGAAACAACTGCCTTGATCTCTAACATTAACTCCTGCCCTGGCTGGTGTGGCTCAGTTGGTTGGAGTGTTGTCTTGTACACTAAAATCTTGTGGGTTTGATTCCCAGTCAGGGCACATTGCTAGGTTGTGGATTCAATTCCCAGCCGGGGTGTTTTGGGGGGCGGGAGGTAAAGAGAGAAACATGGATGTGAGAGACACATCTATTGGTTGCCTGTTGCACATGCCCCAACCAGGGCAGGGGTCGAACTTACAACCCAGGTATGTGCCCTTGACTGGGAATTGAACCCAAGACCCTTTGGTGCACAGGTTGATGCTCTAACCACTTAGCAACATTGGCCAGGGCAGGAATAAATCTTTATGACCATGGATTAGGCAATGGTTTCTTAGATGTGATATAAAAATCACAAGCAACCAGTGGGGGTGGTGGTGGTGGTGGGGTAATGGGGGATAAGGACACATATGTAACACCTTAATCAATAAAGAAATTAAAAATATATATATTAAAAAAAATCACAAGCAACCAAAGAAAACATAAATATACTAGACTTCATCAAAATTTAATACTTTTGTGCTTCAAAATACACTACCCAGAAAGTGAAGACATCTCACAGAATGAGAGAAAATATCTGCACATCATATATCTGGTAAGGGTCTAATATACAGAATATATAAAGAATACATTTCGCCCGGCCAGGGTGGCTCAGTGATTGAGTATCAACCTATGAACCAGCAGATCATGGTTCAATTCCTGATCAGGGCACATGCCTGGATTACAGGCTGGATCCCCAGTAGGGGGAGTGCAGGAAGCAGCCAATCAATGATTCTCTCTCATCATTGATGTTTCTATCTCTCTCCCTCGCCCTTCCTCTCTGAAATCAATAAAAAAATATATTTTTTAAAAAGATATACAGCCCTAACCGGTTTGGCTCAGTGGATAGAGCGTTGGCCTTCGGACTCAAGGGTCCTGGGTTCGATTCCAGTCAAGGGCATGTACCTTGGTTGTGGGCATGTCCCCAGTGGGGGGGTGCAGGAGGCAGCTGATTGATGTTTCTCTCTCATCAATGTTTCTAACTCTCTCTCCCTTCCTCTCTGTAAAAACTCAATAATTATAAAAAAGATATACAAATGGTCAATAAACACATGAAGAGACACTCAGCATCATTAGTCATTAGGGAAATGCAAATAAACTTTAAGATACCACTTAATACTCACTAGAATGGCTATAATCAAAAGGACAGAAAATAACAAGTGGTGACAGAATATGGAGAAATTAGAACCTTCATATATTGTTGGTGAAAATGCAGCCATAGTGGATAACAATTTAGTAAACATAGTTACCATATGACCCAGCAATTTCACTCTTAGGTATATATCCAAGAGAAGTGACAACATGTTCATACAAAAACTTGTGAATGAATGTTCAAAACAGCATTATTCATAATAGCCAAAAAAGTAGAAATAGTCCTTATTTCCATCGAATGATAAACAGATAAACAAAATGTGATATAGTACATCCATACTCACTGTTAAATGGTCTACCCTCCCTGCTAGATTGATATAAAATTCAACCACAGGAAGGAAAGAAGTACTAAATACATACAATGTGAATGAACCTTGAAAACATTATACTAAGTGAAAGAAACCAGACACAAAACCCACAATATCCATTCTTATGAAATGTACAGAATAACAGAATCAGAAACAGAAAGTGAGTTAGTGGTTGCTAGGGGCTGACGGGGAAAAGGGATGAGTCATAACTGAAAGAAGATAAGGGAAATTTCTGGGGCAGTGATAATAGCCAGGGTTTTTTTAATACCAGGGTTGTGTCATGTTATGTTCACTTTATAAAAATTCATTAAACTACAGACATAGGATTTGTGTACTTTTCTATATTTTATACTTAAATTAAAATATTTATTTACTTATTTTTAAAGTAGAAAAAATGACATCACAATATTAGGACAGGCTGGGGCCTCAGTCTAAGATTCCAGCTCTCTCAAGATTGAAGGTAAATTATGTCACAGAAAAAGCTTGATCAATTTGAATATGAAATGGACAGTGAAGCATTTCTCTCAAAAAAGAATCAAGTTTATATGTAATTGTCCATGTTTTACATCAGGCATCTTAGTAAATACAAAAACATAAAGTATTTGTGAAAGGACTAACTGGACAAGAGAATGTCCCAGATTATCTCCAGATTGGGATTATACAATTTCATAACAGAATTAGAGATTAGTAACACCAAAGAAGCCTTTGTAAAATCTGGGAGCTTAAGAAGCTCAAGAGGACACTAAGGCTTTAATTCTCAAATCACAGAACTATGAAGTGCTACTAGTTCATAAGGGAATTTAAAGGCTATTATTAGTACCTTGAATATCCTCCTATCAAAGCACTCACTGTTAAATAGCCTACCTTCCCAGCTAAATTGCTACCTGATGAAGAGGGAATGATCAAGGCTTTATCTCTAGAACATACCAGTGCCCAATAAATATCTGCTGAACAGATGGCTCAATGAGACAGTACAGCAACATACAATTACACATAGCACCCATTTCAATGAAAAGAGTAAACTTGCTGATGATCAAATACTGGGGCTACAGATCACTCAGTTAAAGAGTGAAAGAAACAACCCTTCACATAATTGTCTTTATCCTTCTCAGAAAAATAAATAGAAACTGCTAAGATAAAGACAATTGGTGACTACTCCAGGCTCCACCCTGCTTAGAGGATACGGGGGAACAGGCAATGACTCAAAAAAGCAGAAGTTGCCCAGCTGGTGTGATTCAGTGGTTGAGCGGCAACCTATGAACCAAGAAGTCACCAATTCTTGTCAGGGCACATGCCTGAATTGTGGGCTCGATCCTGTGTGGGGCGTGCAGGAGGCAACCAATCAATGATTCTCTATCATCAATGATGTTTCTATCTCTCTCCCTTTCCTTTCTGAAATCAATAAAAAAATATTTTTTTTAAAAAAAGGAAACTACTAAATATCCAAATTAAGCAAAATGGTTTAATAAAATTATGTTTATGAAGACTCTTCAATGATCTGGCAAATTGTTTATGAGAATGTTTATCAATAAAAGCAGACTTTTACAGTAGTCTGCTGCTCAGCCCATGCTTTTGAAAGTGTCTCCTCCCCGCCTTCTGCAGAAGTGAGCTTAAATAGCCACTACTGTAACTGAGACTCTGTCTCCTGATTACAGCTCAACGAACAAAACAGAGAACTTAACCC
The DNA here is from genome assembly GCA_026230045.1 of Corynorhinus townsendii. Lineage (NCBI taxonomy): Eukaryota > Metazoa > Chordata > Mammalia > Chiroptera > Vespertilionidae > Corynorhinus > Corynorhinus townsendii. The sequence continues at coordinate 46,018,952 of JAPDVU010000006.1, forward strand.
ATTCTGAGCCAATCGGATATTCCACTACTTGAGTTACACTTCAGTCTGATTCCAGAATACAAGAGTAGAGTAGCTAAAATCAATACCAGGTAACCCAAAGTCAAGTAGAACCTGGGAGCTGAAACTGTAACACTTGCAGAGGAAACCACCCTCAGCATGTAGAATGGAACAAGACATGCAAAGAAAAGCAGAGACAAAAGACCACATAGCTCCAGAAACAAAGGCAAAAAAGCCTGGGGCTTTCCAAATTCCATAAGGTTCATTCCTGTTTCCTGTAAATGTGTTCCAAGAGACTCCTCACAATCAATCTCTTTCTGCTTAAATTTATTCTACAGGGTTTCTGTTACTAACAATCGAATTAATTCTTGATAGATACAAAATTATGTAAAGAAAGGCATTAACAAAAATGCCAAATACTGATAGCAGTTGTTTCTTAATACAACTATGAGTGATGTTTTCTAGTGTTTATAATTTTCTTTCTTGCCAAGTTTTCAACAATGAGCATATTATTACTCAATGGGGGTGGGAGGTTGGGAGGGAACTTGAGTAAATAAGGCAATTCTGCCTTGAGATAATTAAGGCTTTTCTAGATAATCAGGTAGTTTCAGATCTAGAACTAACAGAGAATATTTTAAATCCAGAGAATTTCAAACCTATTCCACAGGACACTTAGATTCTCTGATGATGCTTCATGGCGACTTTAGAGGGGGATAAAAGAAGCTAAGTACACCTCCTGCAGTCTGTACCTTTTGCCAGCTCTTCTAGCTCCAAAGACACCCTGCCCTCAACTGTCTCCTTCACTCAGACAAGGTCCCCCCAACCCTGACATTTTGTGCAACAAGGTCTTCAGCTGATTGTATCAGAGTGATCATCTGCCCCCAACCAGGCCTGAGTACCTTCCTCTAGTGTTTGGAACAAGAGAGACATTCACTCTCCACTGAAGTGGCTGAAAGAGGCAACTTCACCACCATAAATATCACAGAAGTAGAGGAAGTCAGTTTGCAGGGAGCATGAAGCATGAACAAAATGCATAAAACAAAAGCATAAACAAGATGTGTGCTTGGTTCTGGGCTGTAGCCATTTTCTGAAGCCCCACCAGGTTTGTAGGTTGGTTATCTTAAAACACCTTTGTGGCCTTACAGCAAGTGCCCCTTTTCTGCTTGAGCTGTAGCTTAGTTTCTGCTGCTTATAACCAAATATACACACACAGGCACCATTTCACCTGGACTAGCAAGGTCTTTATTTATGCAGGGGAAAATATTCCCCTACTTAAAAAAAAAAGGAAAAAAAAGTACTGATTCTATTAACTCAACTTCATCTTACAAGTGAGAAAACTGAAGTCCAAAGGCCTCATTTTCACAAAGCAAAAAGTGAGGAGTTCTCCCCATCAAAAATGAAAAAGGGACTCTCGCCCAGCCAGTGTGGCTCAGTGATTGAGCAAAGACTTATGAACCAGGAGGTCAGGTTCCTTTCCCAGTGGAGGGTAGTGCAGGAGGCAGCTGATAATGATTCTCTCGTCACTGATGTTTCTCTCTCTCTCTCTCCCTCTTACTTCCTCTCCAAAATCAATAAAAAAACATTTTAAAAAAGAAAAAGGGACTCTAAATGCTTACATAGGCCTTACTGGGTCCCAGGTACTATTCCAAATGTTTTGCAAACATTAACTTACCTAATTTTCACAATGCCACAACAAATGTACTGTTACTCTGTTACAGAGGAGCAGCACCAGGCTCAGACAAGCAAAGTAATGTACCCAAAGTACATAGATTAAAACCAGCTCTAGAATCTAGAGTTCCTGATCAATATTCTATACCAGTGGTCAGCAAACTCATTAGTCAACAGAGCCAAATATCAACAGTACAACGATTGAAATTTCTTTTGAGAGCCGAAAACCAACTTCTGCACATGGGCCACAAAGTTTCAATTGTACTGTAAGTGCGCGCCCACACGACTTATTTTGTGGAAGAGCCACACTCAAGGGGCCAAAGAGCTGCATGTAGCTCGCGAGCCGCAGTTTGCCGACCACTGTTCAATACTGTCACTTTAGTAGGGATTTAAACTTAAATAAGTGGCACTGTTCATACATTTGTTTAAAATCTGCAAATGGTATTTTCTGTGTTGGCAGAACAGATTCTTAAGTCTCCCAGGCCTAATATTCAACAACTGTTTTTTTATGGCACAGCTAGGTTCTAGGATATTATTGTCCAAGCTTAGTTTTTACCTATTCTTGAACTAATTTCCCTTTTGAGTCCCCACGGTTGTGCTTTATAGGAAGTAGATGGGCTACTATATGTCACTTCTCCAACACAATTCTACACGCACATTTTTAAAAAGTGTGTATTTTTATTTGTTTAGGAGAGGAAGGAAGAGGGAGAGATGTAGAAACATAATTAACGAGAGAAAATCATTAATTGCCTGCCTCCTGAACGCCCCTACTGGGGATTGTGCCTGCAACGTGGGCATGTGCCTGACCTGGAATTGAACCATGACTTCCTGGTTCATAGATCTGAGGCACACCAGCCAGGCTACACACACCTTCTTATCCCATTATAGCCACTCCTCCTGTCCATTTTTGGCCTAGGTATGGCCATAATACAAAGGTAAAATACTATGTGTTTTTCAACTATTTTGTTATATTAGTTTCTAATTTGTGTTCCTTTTTCTTTAAAAAGTGGCAAAGTGCAATATTCTATGTTTCTCAGGAAAACAAAACAAAATTGTTGCGTTGCATCTCTACTTAATGTGTTTATCTGTCTTTGGATCCTTCATTAGGGAATCTTCCCCACTCTCATCCTACACGTTCTAAAATCAATGGTTCATAATCTAGAGACAATGGACTATAAAGTCCACAGATAACCCACAGAAAGTACACAGAAACAAATACATAATTTTATATTAGTAAGCATTTTCCTAATGGAGAGAGTTCATGAAATTCATATTTTTTTAAAGTTTCAGAATGCAGAAAACATTATAACTGACCTAAAGAAAACTCTGCAACAGCACATATGAAGATGAAATTCAAAATAAGACTTTTAATGATCCACATTTTTGTAGCACCTTAATTATGCTAAGCATTCTTTATTTGGTCAGAAAAACATATTCATGTTAAAAAGAATATCCCAAATGATGCAAGTCCCAAAAGATCTCCTTTAGCTATATAAAAATGTAATAAACTACAACAACCCAAACCATTGTTTTCTGGTTAAATTGTAGTTTGCTATACATATAATTTCAGATTAATGTGTCAATATAGTCAGTAGATGGTTTATAAATCTCTTCTTCAAATTCTTTGAGAACCAGTTGTTTCTATCTCAATAAGATAAAGAATTGTTCCTGTACTCATTCATTCTATCAGCAAGTATTTATTGAACACCATATGTGCCAAGCACCACATCTGGCCCTATCTACTACTGTGATTAATTCCTGGTTCTTCCCTAAATTGTAGTCTTCAATCCACAAATATAGTTTAGAGCATATCGTTCATATTTGTATGCCCAGCAACCAGAATAATGCCTAGATCTTTGTAAAAACAGTGTATGGAACTACATAATGATAAAACATAGAGAAGACAGGCTGAATACAAAAGCAGTATCTTCGAATTAAGAAAAACCTCCCTGGCCAATTTTCCAAGCCAACTCATGTCACTGAAGTAAAACTGAGATGGTGCACTAAAATGGCATCACTACAAAAAAAATATCTCAAACATACATCCTTCTGATAATGTTTCTCTTGGACACACAAAGACAAGCAATCTCTTATGCTACATAAAGTACCCTAAACAATGTAAAGAATAGATTAAGATTCAAAGGCCTTTTGATAAGGTGCCATAAAGATAGGAAATTTGACAGATTCACAAGCATAAGATATTCCTTACGTTCTTCATATTAGCTTTCAGGCCAACTGCTTCAGAAGCAACATCAAGACATAACAGAAGTGAGGAACAAAAGGAGGAAAATGAGAAAATGCATGCTATGCATTTCGGTTCAGGCTCACTAAAATGCTCTAAGAGTTACTACTGTGAATGACCAAAACAATCTCTTAGTCTAAAAATAAGTTTGTTTTAAGAGGCTTGGTTATAATATTTCACCATATGTCAAGGGCATTGTTTGCTTCTTGAAAAAGTCCCAAACATCCTGCCTGCAGCCTCCTCCAGGTGCCGCTAACCATTTCAGTTATTCTGGTGTCACCGGGTTAAAAAACACACACAAACAAAAAACAGCAAGTGTTTAGGAGGGGCCTTGAGAGAACTTTTCACCCTTAGCCGCAGCCCAGGATGCTCCCAGGGGAACTGCCAATAGACCGCAGCCCGGCCCAATGGGCGGAGGGGTGGCCAGCCACGCCCAGATGCGCGGCGGTAGGGGTCCAGGCCGGCGGGCTGGCCCGCAGGCCACACACTCTGCAAAAGCCGCCCAGGTGCAAACCCGGACAGGGCGGAGGAACAACGCTGCGGCCGGGCCTCACCTCCACGGCCTGGCCCAGCTCCAGGTCGAAGCCCACCACACACACGCAGTGCAGCCAGGCCGAGAAGCCGTCCCAGCGCAGCAGGCCGCGGCCATCGTCCTCCTCATCGTCCAGCGGCGCGGCTACCGCCGCCGCCGCCTCACCCGGCGCTTCGCGCTCCTCGGCCGCCGCTCCCGCCTCCTCCAACGGCCCGCGGGAGCTGGGCCCCGAGCTTTCCAGGCCCCGCAGAGCCATCCACCGGCCCCTAGCTGTTCGCGCCGCCTCCACCGCGGAGCGAGTCGCAGAGCGCGCTCGGTTCTGCGCAGGCGCAGCCGCCGCAGCTGCAGCCGCGGGGGACGGACTCCGCCGGGGCGAGACCGGAACCCACGTGACCCTGGGAGCCCAGCTCCGCGCGGGCCGCCCCTGCACCACGCGGACGTGGGGACGTCACGCTGGCGCTTGACTAGGATTATGAATCAGGCGCTGGCCTCCTTGTCTTAAAGCTCTTCAAGACTGACCAGTGGTTTGTGAGTCCTGGCACCCCACTTCGCAGTCCAGCGACTAAGGAATACCGGTTCATAATTATAAGGTATTATTAAATTAAATTAATGGTAATGGTAACAAACATTGAACACTTATTCCGTGCCAGTTGATGTGCCAAGCAAGTACTTCACAAAGATCACCTCACTGAATCTTCGCATCATGGCTACTATGTAGACTCATTATTTCTTTACAGATAAGGAAACGGGTTCTGAGAGGTTGCATGACTAGGCCAACAAGTATAACTCCGATGCCAGCTTAACAGTTCACTCAGTCTGCTGATTTAGGAGTTCTGAGACTTCACTCAGCTTTTTCTCTTTACTAAGGCCCCTCCCACCTTTCTTGGCTTGGATCCCTGTGAGTCAATACTCACACAGCATCTCCAGACCTTTCTGGAATGGCAGGTTGGCCTCCACAGCAACCTATGCATCACTCTTAGCAAGGGCCCAGTTTCAGGCCGCGTTGTATTCTCAGAGACTAGTACTGGGCTGGGCACCCAGGAAGCACTTGACTTGCTCAGTTGAATTGTTACTGATTGTTGGTCCAGCATGATACTACTGACTAGGATTTATTCAGCACCTACTATGCTAAGTATAAACTGCACAGTGAAAGTAAATAGGAAACACAATAATACCCCAATCTAAAAAATGCATAATAAACAATGCATATTAAGCCATAATAAATATAATTTTTAAAAACAGCACCCGTGTGCGTGCCTTTACACACATTAGTCTATCTAATCCTCACAACAGCCAAAAAAGGCAAAACCTATTATTATTATTCCCATTGTACTGATAAGGACCCTGAGGCTTCATGAGATGACAGTGATATCACAGGCAGTGAAGGGCAGAACAAAAATTTTAAACTCAGGTCTCTGACAGCCAGAGCTCCTAAGCATTTTGCTACATTGCCCAGTCAAATCTACCCCATTTAGCAAACATTGTTCTGTCCACATCCTTAGGATTTTTATTTGAGGTAACTGTTAGCATCCCTGTTTTCAAGAAGAGAGTCAAGTATCTTCAGCCATCAATGGTAATGTTTGCTATAGACTTTCTTTAGGGTGTGAGATGAACTAGTGCAGTTTATTCTTAGCATAGTAGGTGCTGAAAAAAATAGGAATAATCATTTCCAGCCTGTTTACTTCACCGACTTTTGGGAAAGGCCAAACTATCCCAATGAACACATTTTACTGTATGCTACCTCGTTATTAACAATGAATGAACTTTAAACACCAGCTGTTCCACAGAGCTGGTTGTTTGACATGTAGATATAGATTGCTATTCCCCAAAATGCTGCTTTATAATTTTGGATTAAGAGTAATCTTATCAAAATATAGTGTCCTGCAAACAACATATTAAGAGGACCATAACCCTAGCCAGTTTGGCTCAGTGGATAAAGCATTGGTCTGTGGACTGAAGGGTCCCGAGTTTGATTCTGGTCAAGGGCACATGCCAGGTTGCACTCGATCCCCAGTAAGGGGCTGGTGCAGGAGGCAGACAATAAATTATTTTCTCTCATCTTTGATGTTTCTTTTTTTTTAAAGTATATTTTATTGATTTTAGAGAGGAAGGGAGAGGTAGAGAGAGATAGAAACATCAATGATGAAAGAGAATCATTGATCGGCTGCCTCCTGCACTCCCCCTACTGGGGATCAAGCCCAGACATGTGCCCTTGGCCGGAATCGAACCTGGGATCTTTCAGTCCGCAGACCGACGCTCTATCCATTGAGCCAAATCAGCTAGGGCTCATCATTGATGTTTTTATCTCTCTCTCCTTCTTCCTTCCTCTCTGAAATCAATAAAAAAAAAATATTTTTAAAAAGAGGAGCATATGCCCTAACCGGTTTGGCTCAGTGGATAGAGCGTCGGCCTGGGGACTGAAGGGTCCCAGGTTCAATTCCTGTCAAAGGCATGTACCTGGGTTTCAGACACATCCCCAGTAGGGGGCGTGCAAGAGGCGTGTCTGTCTCTCATTGATGTTTCTAGCTTTCTATCCCTCTCTCTTCCTCTCTGTAAAAAAATCAATGAAATATATTTTTTTAAAAAGAGGAGCATAAATCTGATGAGAAAGAAAGCATAGCAGGGCTCTAAAGAATCTTAAAAGTGAAAAAAAAATTCAGTTAGAAAAAACAAATGCTACTAAAACGAAATTCACAACCATCAGGGAAAACAGAAAAGTTCCTATGGATTTTTTGTCTTCCAACTTCATAACTGATATTTGCCCTTAGCATCAATTTTAACATGATTTCTGTGGTTAATGCTTATATGGGGTCTAAGAGAAAAAGCAATAATTTTTTGGTTTTTTTGTTTGTTTGTTTTTACTTCTTAAGGTTTCGTTATTAGAACCTTTGAATGTGAAAGGAGCTTGAATCAGGTCATCTCTCCAAACCTCCCATCCTATTCATGAATTGTCTGAAGTTCAGTCAGCTGGCCACCATCCTAACACCACTTATTAAGGTATAGTCACTACCTTACAAAGCTTCTATTTTCTGGATGTTCAGAAAGGCTAGAAAATTCTTCCTTTTATGGGGACAAGATCAGCCACTTTGTAATGTACACCCACTGGCTTAAGTTGTGTTTGCTGAGATTACAGAGGAGTCCAACTCTTCCATATGATAGCCCTGCGAATATTTGAAAATGGTTATCCCACATCCTCATGCCTTCTAGTTTCCAGGGTAAACTACTTCAGTTCCTCCAACTGTTCCTCAAAGGATATTAGTTTCTATGCCATTCATCATCCTGTTGCCCAATTTGGGCATACTCCAACTTTTCCACATCACTCTTAAAATGCAGCGCCCAGGAGGAAACACCACCCTCCAGGTGTGATCTGACCACTGCAGAGTGTACTCCAGGACTATTACCTTACTTGTCCCAGCCACCAGCCTTCTATTAATGCTGGTTCAGATCACATTTGCTTGTTTTGGCAGCCAGGTCACATCACTGGCTCAGGTTGCATTTACTGTCAACTAAAGCCCTGGGTCTTTTTTCATTTGAGGAGCGCTTAAGTCAGGGTAGGCTGCTTTAGCCAAGAGCATGACTGGATTCATGGCTCTGCTGCTCTTCTAATATTACCAACAACATTGAGCACAGGATTAAAAACATGCCAGACTTCCCTGTTAATTCCTAACCAAACTCCTGGCATTTCAGCAATTTTTGTAGTTTAAAAAAAGAAGAAGAAGAAAGAAAGTCAAAGAGTATGAGCCTTAGATAATGGTGTGAATTGCCATGCCAAATCTCTGGGCTAAGTTTTACTAAAAGGTCCTGAAGGGAGTCCAAATACCTGAGATATCCACCTACTTGGGTAGCCAGAGGACTTCCCTTTTGCTCTAAAGCTAAATGCTACTGCAGCTGCGGGGCCATAACCACACTTGTAATGGAGAGAAGATACACAGAGAAATGCACAGAGGCTCAAGTACCAATGTGTTATCAACAGACAACTAAATTTACTACCACATGCCTCTGAGAGACAAAATGCTCAAATGCAGATTTTGAAGGGAAGTACCAGGCAAAGAAGACAATAAAATACACTGTTTGGTGGTTCCTTAATAATGCTTGTGAGAGCTTAAAAAAAAGAAAAAAGAAGGTGCCCTGACCAGTTTGGCTCAGTGGGTAGAGTGTCGGCATATGGACTGAAAGGTCCCAGGTTCGATTCCGGTCAAGGGCATGTACCTTGGTTGCGGGCACATCCCCAGTAGGAGCTGTGCAGGAGGCAACTGATCGATGTTTCTCTCTCATCGCTGTTTCTAACTCTCTATCCCTCTCTCTTCCTCTCTGTAAAAAAATCAATAAAATATATTTTTAAAAAAAGAAGAAGAAGGTAAAGAGCATATATATATATATATATATATATATATATATTATTGGTTTTAGGGAGGAAGGGAGAGATAGAGAGAGATAGAAACATCAATGATGAGAGAGAATCATTGATTAGCTGCCTCCTGCACACCCTCCACTGGGGATCGAGCCGGCAACCCAGGCATGTGCCCTAACTGGGAATGGAACCGTGACCTCCTGGTTCATATGTTGACACTCAACCACTGAGCCACACTGGCCGGGCAAGAGCTTTGGTTTTTTATATTTACATTCCTAATATCTATATAGTGTCTGGAACATGGCAGACACTCAGTAAATAGTTAATGAATGAATCAATACACTAAAATAAAATCTCTCATTACTGTTCTCCTATTTGATAGAATTTTTCTTTCATGGTCAGTTGTATGAACACATGAAAAGTTAACAGAAATGTTTCTTAAATGTACTTTACTCTTAGCTTATGAAAAGTAAAGATAGCAACACCTCAATTATTTTAAGGTTACTTTCCAACTCTCTGACTCTGTAAGTGCCAGGGGGCAGTTTTAATAGGCTTACTAGCAGTCGAAATGCAAAACAGAAAAGGTAACCAGTGAAATTTATGTTCTTTAATCAGAGAGACGTGAGACCTTTACTCAGAAATTATTTTGTCTGAATTTACACATAATTCTAACAGATATGCTTGTCAGGTTTCTCAGACTAACCAGGAAATAAGAAGAGTAAAGAGACTGCTTGAAACTGAGCATGAAAAGAGCAGAAAACAGAAGGCTATAAGTTAATAGAATGGAAGGAAAGAGAAAAAGGAGTCAGAAAATAAAAGCATTCAGAAGGATACACAGTAAACTATTAACAGTGGTTGCTCCATGGGGAATTGAAATGCTGGGAAATAAAAGTGCTGGTGAATAAAAATAGGGAACTTTGCTTTTTATTTTACACAATTCTGTATTGTTTTATTATTTAGAAAGAGCATATATTGCTTTTGTAACTAAACATTAAGAGATAACAAAGGTGTCCCGGCTGGGTGCCTCAGTTGGCAAAAGCATACACCAAAAAGGTTTCAGGTTCAATTTCTGGTCAGGGTACATACCTTGGTTACAGTTTCAAACCCCAGTCGGGGTGGGGGTGGGGGGGTGTATATACAGAGCCAACTAATTGAAGTTTGTCTCTCACAACAAGGTTCCTCTCTCTCGCTCTCTCTCTCTCTCTCTCTCTCACTCTCACTCTCATTCTCTCTCTCCCCCCTTCCTCTCTCTTTAAAATAAATAAAAACATGTTCTTGGGTGAGGATTTAAAAAAAGAGATAACAAGGGTGTAATAGAGTTGCATAACATATGAAAAATTGGAAACCACCTAAGTATCCAACAATAGAGGATTGACTGAAAAATATCATGTATCCATTCAATAGACTGTTATGCAATCATTAAAAATATCATAGAAGACCATTTGGTAGCAAAAAAAAATTTTTTTAAGTAGAAAAAGGTAAGTCATAAAGTCAAATATAAATGATTTGGTTTTTAGAAATTATTTGCAAAATAAAAAAACCACTGGAGTTGATAAAAATATCTTGACAAAGGAGTCATTTTTTGTTTGGAATCAAACATTTCTTTTATGCTTAATATCTATATAACTAGCTGGACACCTGGGTAATTGGGAGCCAGGGCTCTGCCGCCATCACCACCATGCATGATCAGCAGCTGGACTGTGTCTTGGACTTAAAGAGGCACCTGCCGCCCTGGCCGGTTTGGCTCAGTGGATGGGGCGTTGGCCTGTGGACTCAAGGGTCCCGGGTTCGGTTCCGGTCAAGGGCATGTGCCTTGGTTGCGGGCACATACCCAGTGGGGAGTATGCAGGAAGCAGCTGATTGATGTTTCTCTCTCATCGATGTTTCTAACTCTCTACCCCTCTCCCTTTCTCTCTGTAAAAAAATTAATAAAATATATTAAAAAAAAAAAGAGGCACTTGCCTCCACAGCAAATCGAGATTGACCTGATTGACCTGGTCTAAGTGAAGATCTGTCTTCTGTTGACCAGACACTGAAAATCGTCCGAGAAGATGGTGGGAAAGGATTACCTTTTGTGTGACTACAACAGAGATGGGGACTCCTATAGGTCACCATCTATAGGAGATGGATGATGGGGCATGCCTTCTGCTCGGGTGAGAAAGCTGGAGGTGGAAGCCAACAATGCCTTTGACCAGTATCAAGATCTGTATTTTGAAGGCGGCATCTCATCTGTCTATCTGTGGGATCTGGATCTTGGCTTTGCTGGGGTGATCCTCATAAGAAGGCTGGAGATGTATAAAAGAAGGTCAGAGGCTACTGGGATTCCATCCATGTGGTGGAAGTGCAGGAGAAACCAATGGCTGCACCACCCATCCGAAGTTAATCTCCTCAGCAATGCTGTGGCTACAAACTAACAAATCTGGCTCTGGCACCATGAACCTTGGAGTCAGCCTTACAGATGGAGAAAGAGGAAACTGTGAGTTACTGTTCGCCACACATAGCCAATATCAGGCACGTGGTAGAGGATATGGGAAACAAAATCCAAAATATGCTGAATGAGATCTACTTTGGAAAAACAAAAGACTTCATCGATGGGCTGAGATCTATGCAGACTTTCACAGACAAATCAAAACAAGAAGCTCTTAAGAATGACTTGGTGGATGCTTTGAAGAGAAAGCAGTAATTGTAAAACCTCTGCTTCACCCTAACCAGACATGTTATGCACTCCTTAGATTCCTTTCTTACACAACTCTGCTCCCTTCCCTTGTCCCTTCCCTCCCTGACAGGTCACACAGTAACTTGTGTCAGTGACCTGCATGGAGCCATCACACCCTGAGAATAAAGCTGATAAACACCCGTTTCTGTCTCCAAGGCCTGCTTTCCCCACTACGTTTTGCTATCAAAACTCAGTGTTTCATAAAAAACCCCCAAAACCTCAGTGTTTCTGCCTGGCCGGTGTAGCTCAGTGGTTAAGTGTTGACCCAGGAACGAAGAGGCCACTGGTTCAATTCTTGGTCAGGGCTGCAGGCTCAACCCACTGTGGGGCGGGGAGAGGGGCGCAGGAGGTAGCCAATCGATGATGTTTCTCTCTCATAGATATTTCTATCTCTCTAACCTCTCCCTTCCTCTCTCTCTAAAAAATAAAAATAAAAAAATCAATAAAAACATTAAACACACACACTTGCCACACCACTGTGATTATACATTATATATATGCTTCCTGATAATACTGATCATACTTCTTTAAAAAAAACACACAAAAACCTCAATGTTTACATATTGACTGTATGTATTCTGTTTGCCCAGCCATATGTCCCCACCACCACCTGTTTATAGGCATAAAATACACTATCTGCCACCCCTTTCCTTCCACCTTTTAGTTACATGGGTATAAAAAAAGTAAAACAAAAAAATTATGCAATAACTGTGGTGTGTGAAAGATAAAAGAAAAACTGAAATTCTGATTCCACATGTATTTGGGAGTTGCTTGGGGTTGGGGGGTAGGAGGACAGTGGACAGCTCTGGGAGAAAGGAGAGGTGACCCTCAGCATTGTCCCACACCGACTATCCCCTGTCCCACCGAGAGGATGTTGTGGGGTGTGCAGGGTGGGGCCTTCAGACCGATCTGCTCTTCTGGCTAGGTGTTTTTCTGTCAAGTTTTGTGGAATGTAAAAGGAGTTTTTTGTTTTATTCTGTTTTTGTTTTTTTCCGTAAAACTTGAAAAAAATCTACATTTTATACTTGAGCTTCCATACTTAAAAAAAAAAGGAAAACAAGAACAAAAAAGAAACTGGGATGCAGTTAAAATATATATCTATGTAACTAAAAGTTATATATATGTATAAAACAAAACAGTTGAAACTGAAGAGAAAGAAATTAATGTTTTCACTAATATCTTTGTGGCAGAAACTGCAGTGTCACTGTGATGGTTAATTTTATGTGTCACCTTGACTGGGCAATGGAGTACCTAGATATTTGGTTAATTATTATTCTGCGTGAGTCTATGAGGGTGTTTCTAGGTGAGATTAACATTTGTATTGGTAGACTTGAGTAAAGCAGATTGCCCTCCCCAATGTGGGTGGGCCTCATGCAATCCATGGAAGCCTGAATAGAACTAAAAGGCTGAGTAAAGGAGAATAAGCTCTCTATCTGGTGTCTTTGAGTTGGGACATTGGTCTTCTGCCTTTGGACTCAGGCTCAAACTCAGGTTTTCTGGTTCTCAGACCTTTGGACTTGGACAGGTACTATATACCATTGGCTCTTCTGTCTCCAGCTTGCTGCTTGTAGACCATGGGACTTCTTAGCCTATACATCTTTTTATTTATTTTAAAACATTTTTTTATTTATTGATTTGAGAGAGAGAAACATCTATTTGTTGTTCCAACCATTTATGCATTCGCTGTTTGATTCTTGTATGTGCCCTGACCAGGGATCAAACTTGCAACCTTAGTGTACTGGGACAAAGCTCTAACTAACTGAGCTACCTGACGTCTTTTTAGAAACTACATAAATAATCATCAATAGAATGTTAGTAAAAATAGGGACAGTAAAAGCCATTCTAGTGAAATCTCCATGTTACTAGACAGAGGATAAAAAGGTGATCCTTGTTAAAATGTGACCAGAGAACTTGGCTGAACTATATTTTAGTGTTTTGTAGAAAGTAAATTTGCAAATTATGAAATTGGTTAGTTAGCTCAGGTGATTTCTACACAAAGTGTTGAAGGAGCAGTTGGATTCTTCCTGATTGCTTACAGTAAAACACAGGAAGAGAGAAATGAATTGAAGAAGGAATTAAGTGAAAGTGAACCAGAACTTTAAGATTTGTAATAGTCTCACTCTGTTCATACTATAAAAAATAAGAAAGGTTGTTTTGAAGAGAACATTAGGGTGTGACCAAACAGGTTGATAAGGAGGTTAGTATGGGTGTGAACCATAGACCTTATCATCCACCCTAGCAAAAAATGAAGGAAGTCTGTCAGACTTCTTAGATCCTACAGGACTGGACTATAGAACTATACAGCTGAAAATATGTACTATTCTTTAAGAAGAAGGAAAAATCACTACAAAGGTGATTTATAGATCATCAAGGCTGCCTCCTCAGTTTCAAGGAGGGGATGGGTGTGTGCGTGCCCGTGTGTGCTCTGGGTGTGTTTTGTGGCTGTTGATTCAGATTCAACAGTCCAGACAGCAGCCACCTGCATACAGCCTTGGGGACTGGGGTGGTGGGGGTGGTAGACAACAGGCTTTGGGTGTATAACCCCACTTGGCAGAGCTGTAGAAGCAAGACCACTCCCTCCTCCCCCCGCCCCCCAGTAGGTCTGGAAAACAGTGCATTGAACCAAAAAGGATTTTTCTGAAGCCTCAAGATCTAATGTTATTTGTCTTACCAGGTTTTGGAATTGTGCAATCTGACAGCCTTTTCTTCCTTCCAATTTCTCCATTTTGGAATGAGAATGTTTATCCTTTGCCTGTCCCACCATTGTATTTTGGAAACACATAATGTATCTGGTTTCATAGAATCACAGCTGCAGAGGAATTTTGCCTCAGGATGAATCATACCTCCCTGTAGCACCCATATCTGATTTAGATATTAGATGAGATTTGAACTTTAGACCTTTGAGCTAAAGTTAAGATTTTTTTGAACTATTAGGATTGAATGAATGTATTTTGCATGCAAGAAGGACAGGAATTTAGGGGGCCAGAAATAGAATGTTGTAGACTGATTTTATATGTCACCTGCAAATTTGTTTGTTGAGTCTCTAACACCTAACATGATGGTATGTGGAGCTATAATATAATTAGGTTTAAATGAGGTCATGAGGGTGGGGCCCATGTTGTGACGAGTTTCCTTATAAGAACTCCCTCTCACTCTCTACCATGTAAGGACATAGCCAGAAAGGGGCCATTTGCAAGCCAAGGAAGAATGCACTCACCGGAACCAAATCAGCCAGCACCTTGATCTTAGACTTCCTAGTCTCAAGAACTGTGAGAAATCTCTATTGTGTAAACCACCCAGTTTTGGGTATTTTGTTTCAGCAGCTCAAACTGACCAGTCATCCAATATCCATTTAACTCCCTTTTCCTACCATTACAGCCTGGTTTAATTCAGGGTGGTACTGAGGTAAACTAAAACACTGTATTTCTCAGCCTCCACAAAAGAAATATGTGACCATGTGATGAATAAGATACACTAGTATGTAGAAGTGTTGATTAGAACATCTTTAAAACACACACAGAAAGCCCGGCTGGTGTGTCTCAGTGGTTGATTGTCAACCTATGAACTAGGACAGTGGTCTGCAAACCGCGGCTCGGGAGCCACATGCGGCTCTTTGGCCCCTTGAGTGTGGCTCTTCCACAAAATACCATGGCCTGGGCGAGTCTATTTTGAAGAAGTGGCATTAGAAGAAGTTTAAGTTTGAAAAATTTGGCTCTCAAAAGAAATTTCAATCGTTGTACTGTTGATATTTGGCTCTGTTGACTAATGAGTTTGCCGACCACTGAACTAGGAGGTCACGGTTAAATTCCAGTCAGGGCACATGCCCAGGTTGCAGGCTTGCTCCCCAGTAGGAGGCGTGCAAGAGGAAGCCGATTAAGGATTTTTCTCTCACCATTGATATTTCTCCCTTCCTCTCTGAAATCAATAAAAATAGTTTTTAAAAAGATATACAGAAAAAAATGAATACAGCAAGTAGTTCCTGTCCTTTTGTACTTGTCTGCTTTCTTCTAATACAAACCTGAACATGAAGGCCAAAATTAAAGCAGCCATTTGGGGGCCAGGAAGAAAATATCAGGAGACTTAGCATTCATAAAGCACCAGACCAATGCTAGCAACAACCTGCCTCTGGACTTCTTAAAAATTAACCCTTATCTATTTAAGCCACTGTAGTTAGATCTGTCATTTGCAGCCAAATGTAAATCATAACTGACATGAGTTTGCTTTTTCATTAAGATGTTTACCGTATTCAAAGCTATATCAGAAAGCTCAAATGGTAGGTAGACATTAGAAATTAATTTGTGTTTAGAGTTGATTTCCCAGTTAATCTTTTGTATATAAACAAACTTAAAATAGTTTTATTTTGCATAACAAGACCTCTTTTTTGTTGTGGATTCTCACTGTTCTTTCTTGCCCATTATCCCTTGTACCTTTTTCTGCTTAGTAGTCCTGAGTTTTCCAACAGGGAGCCACCCTACCATCTTTCTAAGTCAAAGAGGTTCAGGAGGAGGTAAATGCTACTTGTGGACACCAATCTGGGCACATAACCCAGTCCTAGTGAATCAGTGTACACTATATTTCTGGAATAATGATAAGTGCAGCACATCCCCACACACAACCCAATCAAACAATGAAACTCAACTCTGGAAGTCATTAGAACTGTTCTGAAAGAGACACTGTCCTAACACCAAGATTAGAGGATAGAATATAAGCTTGGAGCTGTTAGCAAGTAGCCATAAGTGAAGAGCTGGCCTCAGATTTAAATTAACAGAGAAAAAACAAGCAAAAGAAATGGAAAGCGTTAAGACTAAGTCCTAATGACATCATCCAGCTCTGGATTCAGCCAAGCCTGAACTTTTCAGGTACATGAGTCAAATAAATTTTCCATTTTGGATGAACAAGTTTGAGCTAGATCTTCTGACATTTGCAACTATAGAAGTCCTAACTAGTAATGCTAAATAGTCCTGATTCATTACATTAGCCTTTTACCATGTCAAGTGTTCATAGGAAATCTTCCCTGAAAGTTATTTACCAAAAAGCAGTATAATAGAAAAATAGCATAATGCTTCTGGGTTTTTATATTATAAAATAAACCATAAATCATTTTATAAAATAGGGGATATTATCATTACTATAATATAATTATTATCACCTAGCTAAAGGATATTTATCTCACCAAAAAGTGAAATAATTATTGGAAAACAATCTTCAAAATGAAACAAAACAACAAATAGTTCAACACATTCTCCATTCCTTCAAATATTTATTTAACTTGTAACAGTTGCAGTGTTAAATTGTGATGAATAGCCGACTGAATATGAAATGTTTTTAGGACCTTATAATTTAGCACAGCAGACAAAACATGAATGCTCATAACAGTTACATACCATTTTCTAAGAATTAGAGAATAATAAGAGAAATATTTAGGGAAAGTATGAAAAATTCTGTAATATTATTAGAGCTGGTAAAGAGATTAGAGATCCAACAATTCTTTGAACACATAGTTGAGGAAATTGTAACTCAGAGAGCCAGTGACTTAGTTCCCATAGCAAGTTAGTGGCAATGTCCTGCTGGAAGCCAGAACTCCTTAGACACAGTCCAAAATTCTTTCTTAATACCCTATCCTAACTCTGCTAGGAGAAGAGCAAAATACCAAGAAGTTTTTCAAACTATAATTTTTCTTCCACAAAACCTAACATGGAGACTCTCAGAGACCACACTAAAATAAGCTTGATTCTCTTCTTATCGTTTAGAGGCAAAGCAGCAAGGCTTGAATCATTTTGAGAATTTGCCTGCAACTTTCTGTCATGGTTTTTCTCTCACTGACTTTTGTTTTTATTAGTCTAACCTTGAAAGTGCAGCAACACTGCCTGAGAAAAATCCAAAACATCTTGTTTTAAACAAGTTTGTTCTCTTCTGTATTCTGGGCAAACTGATGGAGTCTGATAGCCCAAATTAAGAGTTACCTAACTAAGTTAATCTTAATCCAGGAAGTCTTCCTTGGTTGTTTTCCCATCTGGGCAGTGCTGGCCTGCACACAAGAGTAAGCCACTGCAAATTCTGTTTTAAGAGTTTTGGCTAAGGAAAGTAAAGGGACAATATTGATTCCAAACTAGGACTGCTGCCTTTAGGCTCCTTATTATCAAGAATTTACGAAGAAGACTAATTATTACTAGAAATACTTGCCATGTTTTTTCAGTGTTTCCAAGATGGCAGCTGCCTCTGAATAATTTGAGAAAGTGGATTAAAAATTTGGTTTCAAAGAAGAACAAAGTCAGAAGACTCATATTCCCTGATTACAACCCTTACTACAAAGCTACAATTATCAAAACAGTGAGACAGTGCCATCCAGATATATAGACCAATGGGATAGAATGAGAGCCTAGAAATAAATCATTGGTCAATGGTTTTCAACAAGGGTGCCAAGAACATTCAATGGAGAATGGATAGTTTTTCCAAAAAATGGTGCTAGAAAAACTGGAAACCCACATTAAAAGAATGAAGTTGGATCCTTACCTTACACCATGTATAAAAATAACTCAAAATGGATCAAAGACCTAAACCTATAAAGTTGCTAGATGAAAACAAAAAATAAGCTTCATGGCATCAGATTTGGCAGTGATTTTTCAAATATGACATCAAAATCACAGGTAACGAAAGAAAAAATAGGTAAATTGGACTTTATCAAAATTAAAACTGTGCATTAAAGGACACCATCATCATTGTGAAAAAGCAACCTACAGAATGGGGGGAAATATTTTAAAATTATTTATCTGAAAAAGGATTAGCATCCAGAATATACAAAGAACTCCTACAATGCTCAACAACAACAACAACAAACAACAGGGAGAAACCAAGATGGCGGCATAGGTAAACACCTAAACTGCTGCCTTGCACAACAATTTCAAAACTACAACTAAAAGACAAAATGGACACCATCCAGAACCACAGGAAGGCTGGCTGAGTAGAAATTCTATAGTTAGAAGGAAGGAGAAAAGCACACTGAGACTCAGAGGAGCTGAAGGAGGCAGAGGTACTAAGACGCGTGAGCGGAGAGTACTGGCAACTGAGTGCATGGCTGGCTTTCTCAAGAAGGAGGGAGACAAAAGCTCCCGATTGCTCTGAACTCCAGTTCTGGGCGAGACTCTGGGGACCCAGACTCATACAGGGTGCAACTGGACTGTCAGGAAAGAGAAAAGCACACAGACTCAGAGGAACTGCGTGTGCACAGAGAGGGCGGGCAACTGAGTATGCGGCTGGCTTTCTCAAGTGGGAGGGCGACAAAAGCTCCCTACTGCACTGAACTCCAGTTCAAGGCGAGACTCTGGGGACCTAGACTCATTCGGGGTGAAACTCGAGGGCAGCTTTCTCTCAGAGGTGCTTGCAGCAATTACCATGGGACACTGAGACACAGGGACCTATTAGGGCAGGGCTAACGGGAGACCAATGCTGACTGCTCTGCCCTGAGATTCCGCCCCATCCAAGCTGAGCACAGAGGCTTTTGCAATTTTGCAAGTCTTGTCCCATAAGGGTGTCTCCAGCACAGACGTTCTCCCTGCGTAGACACAGCTGATCCTCACAGCCAATTGGCCTGGAAGTCACTTCCTCCCAGTGATACCAACAACAATCAAGGCTTAACTACAACAAGACTGTGCACACAGCCCACAAAGGGGTGCACCAAGTGTCCACCTCAGGTAACTGGGAAGGCTGAGCCACTAGTCCCTAGAGGACACCTAGCACACAAAGCCACTCTATCAATTCAGGGAAGCAGCGAAAATGCAGAGACAAAGAAACAGATCACAAATGAAAGAAATGGAGGAAAACAAATGACTGGATATAGAGTTCAAAACCACGGTTATAAGGTTTTTCAAGAATTTTCTAAAAAAGGCCGATAAATTTAGCAAGACCCTCGAGGATATGAAAAAGAACCAACTAGAAATTAAGCATACACTGACTGAAATAAAAAATATTATGCAGAGACTTAACAGCAGACTAGAGGATTGCAAGAATCAAGTCAAAGATTTGAAATACAAAGAAGCAAAAAACACTCAACTGGAAAAGCAAAAGAAAAAAAAAGAATTAAAAAATATGAAGATAGTGTGAGGAGCCTCTGGGACAACCTCAAGCATACCAACATCTGAATTATGGGGGTGCCAGAAGAAGAGAGAGAGCAAGATACTGAAAAACTATTTGAAGAAATAATGACTGAAAACTTCACCCACCTGGTGAAAGAAATAGACTTACAAGTCCAGGAAGCACACAGAACCCCAAACAAAAGGAATCCAAAGAGGACCACACCAAGACACATCATAATTGCCAAGAGCAAAAGACAAAGAGAGAATATTAAAAGCAGCAAGAGAAAAGTATTTAGTTACCTACAAGGGAGCACCCATACAACTGTCAGCTGATTTCTCAACAGAAACTATGCAGGCCAGAAGGGAGTGGCAAGAAATATTCAAAGTGATGAATAGCAAGAACCTACAACCAAGATTACTCTACCCAGCAAAGCTATCATTCAGAGTTGAAGGTCAGATAAAGAGCTTCACAGATAAGAATAAGCTAAAGGAGTTTATCACCACCAAACCAGTATTATATGAAATGCTGAAAGGTATTCTTTAAGAAGAGGAAGAAGAAGAAAAAGGTAAAGATAAATATTATGAACAGTAAGTACATATTTATCAATAAGTGAATCTAAAAATCAAGTGAATAAAAAAGTCTGATGAACAGAATAAACTGGTGAATATAATAGAATCAGAGGCATAGAAAGGGAGTGGACTGACAGTTCTCTGGGGGAAAGAGGTGTGGGGTGTGCGGGAAGAGACTGGACAAAAATCGTACAGCTATGGATGAGGACAGTGGAGGGGGGATAAGGGCAGAGGGTGGGCTGGGAACCGGGTGGAGCTATGGGGGGAAAAAGAGGAATAATTGTAATAATCTGAACAATAAAGATTTATCAAATTTTAAAAAATAAAATAAAATAAATTACAGCATGTTAAAAAAAAACAAAACACAACAACTCCAAATTGGACAAAGGACTTGAATAGACATTTCTCCAAAGAAGATACCGATGGCCAATGAGCCCATGAAAAGATGATCTATATCACTAATCATTTAGGAAATGCAAATCAAACCCACAATGAGAAACCACTTCATGCTCATTAGGCTATCTATTACCAAAGCAAACATACAAAACCAGAAAATAACAAGTGTTAGTGAGGATGTAGAGAAATTGAAACTCCTGTTATTTCTAGTGGGAATGTAAAATGTGATACAGTCAGTGTGGAAAACAGTATAGAAGTTTCTCAAAAAAGTAAAGATAGAATTGCCACATAACTCAACATGTTATCTCACTTATATATACTCAAAAAAATTGTAAGCAGGGAATCAAACAAATAATTATACATCAGTGTTCATAATAGCACTATTCACAATAGCCAAAAGGTGGGAACAACACAAATGTCCATCTACAGGGGAATGGATAAACAAAACGTGGTATGTACATACAATGAAATATTATTCAGCCTTAAAGAGGAATAAAATTATGATGCTTATTATAACATGGATGAACCTTGAAGACATCCTAAGTAAAATAAGCTAGACACAAAAAGTCAAATATTGTATGATTCCACTTATATTAAGTGCATAGAGTAGTCAGACTCATACAGACAGAAAGTTGAATGGTGGTTGCCAGAGACTGGGAGGAAGGAATGGGAAGTTTGCTTGTTTGCTTTTTACTGGTCATTTTTCACCAATTTCAAATTTTTTATTCTCTGCTTTTATTTTCATCATAAATATACTGATATTGTAATACTTGCAACACTTTTTCTACATTTGCACTTCTGATGATGTAGGATTAGAGGTGCCAGATTTAGCACATATATATTTTTTTTTGGTCTCTTCAATTCTTTTTTTATTATTATTAAAGTATATGTGAGAGGATAGTTAGAAGCTAGGAAAATTCCTGGGGTGGTGGAATAGGAAACCGAGACAAAATTAAACAAGGACCAACAGTTTGGGCAGCTTGCAGCCAGCTTGCAGTAAGACCTTACCTTCCCCAACCTAGGACAATTGAGAGCAAATAGTTAATACCTCTCCTGCTATCCAGAGAATACATAGCTTAAATCACTCTGGAACAGCTAAGGCAGGTGCGGGGAAGGCGGAAGGAAAAAATGGGAGTTTATCTCACTCACTGAACAAAGAAGTCAGCCTCCTTGGGACTTGCCAAACAAGATGACCAGGTGTGTATACAAACATTCCAAGAGAAGCCACAATAAAATAAAAGGGGGTCTTTGAAACCTAATCTGCTACCCAAGATATCTGGCAGAGGAATCTTGAAAACTATAGGACAAAGGAAATAAAAACCCCTTGAACCTGCACCAGGCATGCACTCAGATTAGCTGAATGGCCCACTTGTGCTATATGCCAAGTTTATTAATAAATTTGCTTATCTTGCTTCCTTAATAAATTCACTTGCTTTGCTTCAATGCTGCTGTATGGTGTCACTTGTTTGAAATCTTTCTTAGGAGACAACAAGAACCAAGGAGGAGACAGAGCTCTCCTTCCAACTCAGGGGACTGTCCAATAATATCTTTTCTGGTGCTGATAACAGTATAGTTGGTATACAATATTATATTCGTTTCAGGTGTACAACATAGTGATTTGACATTTATATACTTACAATGTGATCACCACGATAAATCCAATAGCCATCTGTCACCATGCAAAGTTATTACAATATTATTGACTATATTCCCTATGTTATACACTACACCCACCATGGCTTATCTACACTAATAAAAGAGAAACATGCAAATTACTGTCACTCCACTATGCTACCAGCCAATCAGAGTGAGTATGCAAATTAACCTGAAAACATGGTGGCAGCCCCGCGCCCCCCCCCTCCCCCCCCGTCTTACCACCCTCAGACCTGTGGAGGTCGGAGAAGTCAGGCACCATCACCTGAGGCTGGCTGCAGCCAGGGAGACCAAGAAGCCGCCTGCCCCATGATCCCAGGCCACAGCCAGCAGCAGAAGCCTCACATCCGCCTGCCCCACGTCCTGGGGGAGACAGAGAAACCAGGCCCCAGCGCCTGAGGCTGGCTGCAGCCCAGGATACTAAGAAGCCGCCTGCCCCATGATCCCAGGCCACAACCAACAGCAGAAGCCTCATGTCCCTCTGCCCCACATTCTGGGGGAGACAGAGAAACTGGGCCCCAGTGCTTGAGGCTGGGTGCGGCCAGGGAGATGAAGAAGCTGCCTGCCCCATTATTCCAGGCCGCAGCCAGCTGGAGAAGTCATCCACACTGCATCCCAGGGAAGATGGAGAAGCTGCCCGCCTGCAGTCCAGGCACCAGTACATGCTGCTGGCTGTGGCCCGAGTGATGGAGAAGCCACCCACCCCGTGGTCCCAAGTGCCTTCACTTGCTGCTGCAGCCCAGGCGAAGTCACCTGCCCACTGTCCCCTGCAGCTGCAGCCTGCCTGGTTACCTATGGCGGACCAGAGGGAGGAAATCCCGGATCCTGGGTGCCTGTGGTCGGCTGGAGGAGGGAATCCTGGGTCTTGGATGCGGGGCTGAGGCAAAGGTGGTTAGGAGCAATCAAGCCAGCAGGGGAGCAGTTAGGTACAATCAGGCTGGCAGGCAGAAGAAGTTAGGGGCAATCAGGCAGGCAGGCGAGCCGTTAGGAGCCAGCAGTGCTGGATTGTGAGAGGGATGTCCGACTGCTGGTTATCCCCCGAGGGGTCCGAGATTGGAGAGGGTGCAGACCGGGCTGAGGGACACCCTTTCCCCCCCTGCTCCCTGTGCACGAATTTCGTGCACTGGGTCACTAGTTTATTTTATAACTGGAAATTTGTGCTTCTTATTTCCCTTCACCCTTTGCACTCATTCTCCTTCCTCCTCCCCTCAACCATCAGTTTATTCTCTTTATGAATCTGTTTCTATTTTGTTTTGTTTGTTTAGATTCCACATGTAAGTGAAATCATATGATATTTGTCATATGATATTTGTCTGATTTACTTAGCTTAATGTCCTCTAGGTCCATCTGTGTTGTTGCAAATAACAAGATTTCATTCCTTTTTATCACTAATATTCCACTGTACATATACACTCACCACTTCTTTATCTATTGATGCACATCTAGATTGCTTCCATATCTTTGCCATTATAAATAATGCTGCAATCAACCTAGAGGGGTGCATATATCTTTTCAAATTAGTGTTTTCATTTTCTTTAACAAATACCCAGAAGTGGAATTGCTAGATTGTAGGTAATTCTATTTTTAATTTTTTGAGGAACCTCCATACTGTTTTTCATAGTTGCTGCACCCATTTACAATCCTACCATCAGTGCCCTGGCTGGTTTGGCTCAGTGGATAGAGCGTCAGCCCATAGATTGAAGGGTCCCAGGTTTGATTCTAAGCACATACCTTGGTTGCAGGCTTGATCCCCAACCTTGGTCAGGGTGCATGCGGGAGGCAACCAATCGATGTGTCTCTCTCACATTGGTGTTTCTCTCTGTGTCTCTTCCCCTCCCTTCCACTCTCTCTTAAAAAAAAAAAAAAAAAAAAAAAAAAAAGAGGAAAAAATATCTTAGGATGAGGATTAACCAAAAAACAAAACAAACCAATCCTACCAGCAGTACACTGAGAGCTCCCTTTTCTCCACAACCTTGCCAACACTTGTTTGTTGACTTTTTTATAATAGTTATACTGACAGGTGTGAGATGATATCTCACTATGGTTTTGACTTGCATTTCCCTGATGATTAGTGATGTTGATTAGTGGATGTTAAGCATCTTTCAGTTGGTTTGAACCACCTGTTGTCTTTTCTGTAGAAATGTCTGTTCAGGTCTTCTGTCAATTTAAAAATCTTTTGATAGTTTGTGATTAGTGTTTAGAAATGCAACAGATTTCTCAATATTAATTTTGTGTCCTGTAATTTTACTGAATTTATGTATTAGTTCTAACAGTTTTTGTGTTTTTTTTTGGTATTTTTTTTTCCTTTGATAATCCTCACTCAAGGATATTTTTCCATTGATTTTTAGAGAGAATGGAAGAGAGAGGGAAAGAGAGAGAAACACCAATGTGAGAAAAACACATCGATTGGTTGCCTTCTGCATGAGACCTGACCAGGGCCCATGACAGGGAGGAGCCTGCAACCAAGGAACATGCCCTTCACTGGAATCGAACCCAGGACCCTTTGGTCCCCAGGTGGATGCTCTATTCACTGAGCAAAACTGGCCAGGGCTGGTGGAGTCTTTAGTGTTTCCTATATATAGTGACAGTTTTACTTTTTCCTTTCCAATTTGGATGCCTTTCATTTCTTTTTCTTGTCTGATTGTTGTGGCTGGGACTGCCAATATTATCCTATCTAATAAAAGAGTAATATGCAAATTAACTGTCACTCCATGACAAAATGGCGGCCCCCATAGCCACAAGATGGCGGCACCCAGTCCTCTCAGGCCCGCTGGAGTCCCCAGTCTCAGGGAGGGCTGCTGCTGACAGCCTGCAGAGTAAGCGGCCTGGCGGAATGCTGCACAGAGGCCCTCCTGACCCTTTATAAAAAAACAAAAGCAAATTCACTTCCCACGGTGCAATTCCCTGCCAGCGCTGGCTGCCTGGGCTGGGGTCTCTCCGCTCCCCCACAGCACCATCCCCTGCCAGCACCAGCAGCCTGGGCTGGGGTCTCTCTGCTCCCCCATGGTGCGATCCCCTGTCAGTGCCAGCAGCCTAGGCTGGGGTCTCAGCCTGGCAGGGGCGCTGCACCCCCACGGTGTGATCCCCTGCCAGTGCCGGCAGCCTGAGCTAGGGTCTCATCACATACCCATGGTGTGATCCCCTCCCAGCTGCAGCAGCCTGGGGTCTCAACCACTGAGTCACACCAGCCAGGCAGATATGGAGGAATCTTAAATGTTTCTTTTTTAAAAAATATATTTTACTGATTTTTTACAGAGAGGAAGGGAAAGGGATAGAGAGCTAGAAACATCTATGAGAGAGAAACATTGATCAGCTGCCTCCTGCACAATCCCCACTGAGTACATGTCCCCAACCAAGGTACATGACTTTGACCAGAATCGAACCTGGGACCCTTGAGTCTGCAGGCTGATGCTCCATCCACCTAGCCAAACCAGTTAGGGTTGTCCAATATGTTAAAGAAAAAGCCCTATCTAATAAAGAGGGAATATGCAGGGGAGGACATTTGGGGGTGACCAGCTTCTCAGGGGAGGGCAGTTGGGGATGATCGGGCTGGCAGGGGAGCAGTTAGGCGTCGATCAGGTTGGCAGGGAAGTGGATAGGGGGTGATCAGGCAGGCAGGCAGAAGCGGTTAGGGGCAATCAGACAGGCAGGCGAGCAGTTGGGAGCCAGCAGTCCTAGATGGTGAAAGGGATGTCCGACTGCCTGTTAAGCAGGCAGTCAGACATCCCCCGAGGGGTCCCAGATTGGAGAGGGTACACGTTGGGCTGAGGGACACATCCCCACCCCCCAGTGCACGAATTTTGTGCACTGGGCCTCTAGTCCTATCTAATAAAAGAGTAATATGTAAATTAACCATCACCGCCACACTCACAAGCCACGCCCACCAGCCAATCAGGAGCGAGTATGCAAATTAACCCAACCAAGATGGCTGCGGCCACGGAGCAAGCAGGAGGCTTGGGTTTCCCCGGCAATGGAGGAAGCCAAGCTTTCCGCACACCCTGGCCGGCCCAGGCCTCCACTCAAAGCTACAAAGTTTCAATTATAGAAGATAAATAAATCCCAACAAAAATGGCTGTGGCCACGGAGCAAGCAGGAGGCGTGGCTCCACTCAAGGCTACAAAATTTCAATTATAGAAGATAAATAAATCCCAGATACCAGGGCCTCCACTTGGGTCGCCGGGGGGTGTGGCCAGCCTGCAAATCACCACAGGCCCCTCGCCCAGGCTGCCCCACGCCCCAAGGGAACCCCCACCCTAATCCAAGACATCCTTCAGGGCAAACCAGCTGGCCCCCACCCATGCACCAGGCCTCTATTCTATCTAATAAAAGAGTAATATGCAAATTGACCATCACTCCAACACACAAGATGGATGCCCCCATGTGGACACAAGATGGCCGCCACAAGATGGCCAGCAGGGGAGGGCTGTTAGGAGGGACCAGGCCTGCAAGGGAGGGCAGTTGTGGGCAATCAGGTCAGCAGGGAAGGGCAGTTGGGGGCGACCAGGCCTGCAGGGGATGGCAGTTAGGGGCAATCGGGCTGGCAGGGGAGTGGTTAGGGGGTGATCAGGCTGGCAGGCAGAAATGGTTAGGGGCAATCAGGAAGGCAGGCAGGCGAGCAGTTGGGAGCCAGCAGTCCTGGATTGTGAGAGGGATGTCCCAGATTGTAGAGGGTGCAGGTTGGGCTGAGGGACACCCACCCCCACCGTGCACAAATTTTGTGCACTGGGCCTCTAGTATGGAATAAAAGTGATAAGAGTGGGCATCTTTGTCTTTTTTCTAATATTAGAGGAAAAGCTTTCATTATTTTTTTGTTTTGTTTTTTTTTTTTAGAGAGAGAAAGGGAAAAGGAAAGGGAGAGAGGAGAAAGAGAACATTGACCTGTTGTTTCACTTATTCATGCATTCTTACATGTGCCCTGACCGGGATCAAACCCACAACCTTGGCACATTGGAATGACACTCCAACTAACTAAGCTATCTGGCCAAGGCAAAAGCTTTAATCATTTTCACCATTTAGTATGATGTTAGCTGTTGGTTTATAATATATAGCCTTTATTGTGCTGAGGCATGTTTCTTCTATACGCACACAGTTGAGAATTTTAGCATAAATGAATGTTAAATCTTTTAAATGTTTTTCTGCATATTGTATGATCATGTTGTTTTTATCCTTCATTTTGTTCATGTGGCATGTCATGTTGATGAATTTGCAGATATTGAACCATCTTTGCAACCCTGAAATAAATCTTAATCATGGTGCATAATCCTTTTTATGTATTTTTGAATTTGATTTGCTAATATTTTATTGAGAATTTTTGCATCTATATTCAATAATGGCTTGTAATTTTCTTTTTTGTAGTGACTTTGTTTTTTTGGGTTGTTGTTGTTGTTATTGTTGTTAATTATCACCAGAGGATATTTTTCCATTGATTTTAAATGGAGTGGAAGGGACAGAAGGAGGGGGAGGTGGAGACAGAAAGAGAGAGAGAGAGAGAGAGAGAGAGAGAGAGAGAGAGAGAGAGAGAGAGAGAGAGAGAGGTGAGAGTCACATCAATTGATTGGCTCCCACACATGCCCTGACTGGGGCTCCGTTCGAACCTGCCACCCAGGTACATGCCCTAGACGGGTAACTGAATCAGAGATCCTTGGTGGGTGGGCCAATGCTCTCACCACTGAGTCACAAAGGTTATGCTGGCCTCATAGAATGAATTTGGGAGCATTCCTTCTGTTTTAATTTTTAGAATATTTGAGAAGGAAGTTATTGTTTAATGGGTATTAAGTTTCAGTTTGAGATAATGAAGAAGTTCTAGAGATGGATAACACTGATAGTTTGTACAACAATGTGAATAGACTTAATGCCACTGAATTGTATACTTAAAAATGATTAAGATGGTAAACTTTATTTTACATGTATTTTACCACAAAACATTTTTTTGGCTTCAAGCATATTGGTACACTGAAAATCATTTTCAAGTGCCAGGCTTACTGATTTATAGGATTTTTTTCAAACACTAATATGTACTTTGGGCTTTCCATTCATAAATATTCATTGACAACTTGCTGAGGTTACAAAAATGAACAAAACATAGTAGAGCATATAGTTTTTGGTGGAAACAGGTAAAAAGAAAGTAAAAAGCAAATAACTTAAATAATGATAAATTATGGAAAGCATGAAGAAGTAAACATTATGATAAGATGAAGATTAATGGGTGTGAGGAAGACCTACTTTAGATGGATCTGATAGATGGTGTATTAGTCTTCTAGGGCTGAGTAATATAATAAAAATAAACTTTTGTTTTTTGTCCCAGGTTCCTAGAATACAGTCACTAAAAGCTTTGGAATCTCTGGAGAGATGATGAATATCTTTTGAATGCTAATGAGATGACTGGTTGCTGGGAGCCCCTAGATAATTTCTGGATGGGGATTGGCTGGCAGAAAGACCTAGCCATGATTAGAGGAATGGAACTTTCATCCATACTTTCTGATATCAGGGGGAGAAGAGAGGTTGGAAATTGAGCTAATCCCCAATGGCCAATGATGTAATCAATCATGCCTATGTAATGAAGCCTTCATAAAAACCCCTAAATGATGGGGCTTGGAAAGCTTCTGGGTTGGTGAACAGATGGAGATGCTGTGAGGGTGACAAGCCTGGAGAGGCCATGGAAGTTCCTCAACTTTTCCCCAATACCTTGACCTATGTCACTCTTTCATTTGGCTGTTTCTCTGCTGTATCTATTATAATAAACTAGTAATTGTAAGTAAAGTGTTTTCCTAAGTCCTGTGAACTGTTCAAGCAAATTATCAAACCTGAGAAGGGAGTTGTAGGAACTCCTGTTATATAGCTGTGTGGTCAGAGTACAGTTGGCAGCCTGGGACTTGTGACTGGCATTTAAAGTGGGGACAGTCCTGTGGGACTGAACCCTTTAACTTGTGGGATCTGGTTCTAACTCCAGGTAGATAGTGTCAAACTTGAATTGAATTGTTCAACAGCCAGTTGGTATCTGCAGAGTTGGAGAATTGGTTGTTAGAAGGAAACGTCCACATTTCAGTGATAGAGGTATTGTGAGTAAAAATAGTTCAGAGGTTGCCACCACAAAATAAGCAACAGAAATTTATTTTCTCACAGTTCTGGAGGCCAGACGTCCAAGACCAAGGTGCCATCAGAGGTGGTTTCTGGTGAGGCCTCCCTTCCTAGCTTGTAGACATCTGGCTTTTTGCTGTGTACTCACATGCCCTTTCCTTTTTTTGTTAGATCCCTCTAAAGTAGAAAAGGGGACAGAGAGATCTGGTGTTTCTTCCTCTTCTTATAAGGATAACCTTTATGACCTCATTTAACCTCCCTAAAGGCCCTGTCTCCAAATATAGTCACATTAGGGTTAGGGTTTCAACTATAAATTTGTGGTCAGGGGTACATATTTAATTCTATAGCAGATGGATGATCAGAGAAAGCCTTTCAGACAAAGCGACATTCCCACTGAGATCTAAAAGCTATAAGATCTTGTTATGGAATAAGCCAGTGGAAGATTACTACAGAAAGAAGAAATATGTACAGAGGTATAATGTACATTTGTTATACTGGGAATATTGAGTTACGATGCAGAAGAAAAGAAAAAAACAAGTGAGATAAATGAAAATCATAAGATGTAGAGATAAGTATAGACAAGTAGTAGTGTGTAGAGCACATGTATGTTAAACATAAATAGAAAGGAATAAAGGACCAAGAGTAATATTTGAGAGGCTCTAAATATTCATGACAAATTAAATACATATGAAGATACACTAAATATATATGATCACTTAATAATTATGAGGTCTTTATCCAGCCACTCAGTGGTAATAACTATTCTGGTTCACGTGTCCTCTGCCCCAAACACATAAACTCATAGCCCAAATAAAGCCTATAGCTATGCAGCAAGATAATTGGCAAGCTACAAATATTAGCCAGGTGTATATTTGTCTCTGTGTCTTTCTGATAGAGCAAATGTTGGTCCAAGGCATCTTCTGTCTGTGGGCTCCCTTTCTTAATTCTCAGTTGTGTTCCATTGATGGAGAAGATTGATGTAGCAGAGATTTATATACAATCGATATATAACCCAGGATTTAAGTAGTGTGATCCTTCTAACTCTCTTATACCCTTACCTAATAATATACCTGTCTCATTCCCTTTGCTTTGTGCTGTGGGGTTTTCTAGGTTTGTTTGTCTTATTTTGGTTAATCCTCACCCAAGAATATTTTTTCCATTGATTTTTAGAGACAGTGGAAGGGAGGCGGGGAGACAGAGAGAAAGAAACATCGATGTGAGAGAGAGACATTGATTGGTTGCCTTCCCCTTGTGCCTCGAACAGGTCCGGGATTGAACCTGCACCCGAAGTACGTGCCCTTGACTGGAATCGAACCCGGGACCCTTCAATCCATGGGCTGACGCTTTATATAAGCAGTTTAAGCATTTTAATTTGATCTGTGAGCCCTTCTGTTCTGTGACCTTTGGGATAGCCTGCCTGATAGTATAATTGATGTTTCAAGGTAATTTTCCATAGAACAGAAGGCCTTACTTAACATGGGAAAATCTCAATGTGTTCTAGAATTGCACTGCCCAACAGGGTAGCCATTTGACACATGTGGCTATTTAAATTTAAATTAATTAAAATTAAAAAATCATTTCTTCAGTTGCACTGGTCATATGTCAGGTGCTCAGTAGCTATGTGTGCTTGGTGGACATCATCACACAACTGGACAGTGCAGAAGAACATTTCCATTATCATAGAAAGTTCTGTTGGGCCGTGATATTTTAGAAATTTAGAGGCGGCCAATATGGCTGGAGGGTGACTCTGAGGAAAGTGGCAAGAGATGAATTTGGAAGGAAAGTGTCAACATCACAAAGGGACTTCCTCTTTTTTCTCCTTACCACTTTCTAACACATTCACCCTCCATTTTATTCATAAAGTCTTCCCTGACTGACCCTGCCTGACTATACTCCTTAGCCCCTCTCAACCAAAACATTTAGTTTGTTTATTTTTTTCTTTAGATTCCACAAATAAGTGAAATCATATGGTATTTGTCTTTCTCTGACTGGCTTATTTCACTTAGCATAAAACTCTCCAGATCTATCCAGGCTGTCACAAAAGGTAAGATGTCCTTTTTTTTTACAGCTGAGTAGTATTCTATTGTGTAAATGTACCACAGCTTTTTTATCCACTTATCTACTGATGGGCACTTGGGCTGCTTCCAAATATTGGCTATTGTAAGTAATGCTGCAATGAACATAAGGGTGCATACCATATGATTTCACTTATGTGGAATTTAATGAACAAAATATTAACATACTCATAGATACAGAGAACAGACTAATAGCTGTCAAAGGGGAGGGGGTTTTGGTGCTGGGTGAAAAAGGTTAAGGGACTAAACAAAACAAAAACAAAAAAACTCATAAACACAGACAACAGTATGATGATTACCAAAGAGGGTCAGGGGGAGGTAGAAGAAGGTAAAAGGGGGATAAATGGTGATGGAAGGAGACTTGACTTTGGGTGGTGAACACACTATATAGTATGCAGATGATGTATCATAGAATTGTACACTTGAAGCCTATATAATTAAACAATGTCACTCCAATAAGTTCAATAAAAATTTTAAAAAAAAGAAAACAAAAGGGGCAAAGAAATAAACATTTAGAGTAGGTGCCATATAATTTAGAATGTGTATATATATATATATATATGTATATATATATATATATATATATCCACACACATACATATATATATCCACACACACATACATATATATATATGTGTGTGTATATATATATGTATGTGTGTGTGGATATATATATATCAGGACTCTTTTGGTTGCAAGTGACAGAAAACTCTAGTGAATTTTTAAAAAAATCCTCACTGGATATGTTTTCACTGGTATTTTTTAGAGAGAGAGGAAGGGAAATCAAACCTGCAACCTAGCTATGTACCCTGACTGTAAATCAAACCCACAACCTTTTGGTGTATGGGACACTGCTCCAACTAACGGAGACACGTGGCCAGGGCTCAAGTGAATTTATTAAACAATAAAAGGAAATTTCGTGTTTGGTGTAATTTAAAATTTTAGGGTGTAGCTTCTTTTATTGAGGCTCTATTCAAAGTCTTCAATAATGTCATCAGGATTTGGTTGCTTTTCATTTCTGAGCTCTACCTTTCACTGAATTGGCTCTATTCTCAAGCTCTACCTATGTGATTTCTCCCCTCACCCCAAACAAGGCTACAACTTTACATTCTTTCAGGTTCAAAGCCAATGAAAAAATAGAATTTCTTCCTGGAAATTTTTAAGCAATTCTTGGAATTCACCCTTTTGATCTTGAATTGGTCATACGCATTCCAGGATCAACACTGGTGAGCAGGATTCTGGATGCTGGCTGGTCAGATCTGGGTCACATGCTCCAACCCCAGAACTGGGAGTAGAGCCCTGTCTGAATCAAGTGGACTCAGAATGGAGGAAGGAGAGTTCCTAAAGGAAAACTGAGATAGGGTTTATCAGGAGGAACACTGGTAGGTAAAAACAATCTATGACTACCATAATTTAAGTAACCTTATGAACTGCTTCATAACTTGCAGATATTTCATCTATCTTTATTTTTCTAAATAAAATTAAATTTGGTACTGGCTTCACCTGACGGGCTAATGTTAATGACCAGTTTTCAGGTATTCCTCCCCACCTGGAAGCACAAATAAAGTATGGAATCCAGCCTCAACTGGTTTGGCTCAGTAGGTAGAGCATTGGCTCTTAGACTAACACGCCCGGGTTCAATGCCAGTCCAGGGCACATACCTCAGTTTAGGCTCCCCTGCCCTGGTCGGGGTGCGTGTTGGAGGCAACCAGTAGGTGTGCCTCACTCACATCGATGTTTTTCTCTGTCTCTTCTTCTCCCTTCTACTCTCTTTAAAAATCAATGGAAAAATATCCTCAGGTGAGGATTAACCAAATAGTAAGTAAGTAAGTAAGTAAGTAAATAAATAAATAAATAAATAAATAGATCCAGGGAAACTGAACCAAGAGCTTTGGCCTTTGTTCATCATGATAGCTTGGAGATATTCACTGCCCTTTTTTTCCATTTGAACATGAGCAGATCGACTGAGGGCATCTACTCTCTCTAATCTACTCAAATTTTTACTGCAGATCTCAAGGCTAAATGGCTTAATGTTGAGAGGCCAGGCATCCATACTGATCTTCTTCAGTAGTGGTTTTGCATCTCCCAGGACAGAACATAAGGGACCAAAGCTCATGTCTCTATTAGTTATATACTTATATACTCTTTTATAGGAATTGCTACAGTTTTACATGGGTAGGATTTTTCTTCCAAGTTAAACTGTTTGTTTTATAATTTATTTTTTTGTATGCCTTACTTTGCTGAGCATAGAAAATTGGCTCTAATGTGTACTCTAGAATAAATATTTGATAGATACAAAAAAAATTACACAGTTTCTACCTGGAAAAGTTTACAACTGGCCAAGGGTACAACCAAGGAGAGGCCCAGGTATAACCACAAATCAAGGAAGAGTAAGAGAACGGAAATGAGAAAAGGAAGTACTATAGGGGTTCTAAAAGCACAAGATATGATCTTAGTAAGAGTTCTGAAAAGAATACATAAATACAGGCTTACTAAAGAATGCCTTCGAGTCCTTTTTAAAAAATATGTTTTTATTGATTTTAAGAAGGAAGAAAGAGGGAGAGAGAGAGAAACATGGATGTGAGAGAGAAATATCAATCAGCTTCCTACTGCACACCCCCTACTGGGGTTGGAGCCCAGAGCCTGAGCCTGTGCCCTGTCCAGAAGTCTAACCGATGACATTTTGGTGTATGGGATGATGCTCAACTTACTGAGCTACACCAGCCACGGCATGCCCTTGAGTCTTAAACCTTTTTGAGAAAGATAAGGTTAATTTTATTTTCGACTTTCTAATTTTTTTATAAACAGGATTTTAAAATCTAAAACAACACTGTTGGGATGAATGAAGAAGTCTGGAATACATTTTATTCTCTCTTGGTACCCTCTTTATTCAGATTCAGATTTAAATTGTGGAATTCAATTTAATACAGATTTAAACTGTGGAAATTAATTTAATAATAGTTTTATATTCAACTGGGGCTGCTATTCTTGCACTCATTCTGCTTGACTTTCATGTCAATGATAGGAGCCCTTGATGTAGTCTGTAGCAATACAGAAGTAGATCAGCAAACTGCAGGCACAAAGAACCTGTTTCAGTACTTGTTTCTACCCCCCAACTCCCAGACTCTAGAGGATGGTATAATAAAGTAATTTTTAGCTATGTAATATCACAAGCTGGTGAATAATATACCTGCTATTTCCCCCTTCGTCTTCCC
Source organism: Corynorhinus townsendii (assembly GCA_026230045.1). Classification (NCBI taxonomy): domain Eukaryota; kingdom Metazoa; phylum Chordata; class Mammalia; order Chiroptera; family Vespertilionidae; genus Corynorhinus; species Corynorhinus townsendii. The sequence continues at coordinate 46,053,516 of JAPDVU010000006.1, forward strand.
AGGTGCTTTTCAAATAGCATTGACTATGAAACTTGCTATTCTGATACAAGATTTTGGTGATGAGGAACACAGTGACTTAAAGAAAGCATCAGACATAAGAAAAGCATTCTCTTTTATTACATAAGAATACTAAGAAGCAGAGAAGCATTAAATTATTTGATAGAAGCATTTACATTTCATTTATATATTAGTGACTGATAACTAATAAAAAAATGAAGTTCTAGAATACTATGTGCATATCTTTGAAAAAGAGGTACTAAACAGCACTTATGTGAGATCTCTTGCAAAAAATAGCACTTACAGTAGGGTCATCCTAAATTACTGTATTTCAAATAAACCACTGCAGGCTGGTTGAGGGAGTGAAGTCAAAGCTGGAAAGAGAATTCAGTCCTGAGAAGGGGAAGCTAGGAAAGTCAGAAACTGCATTTGTTTCTGCAGCCAGGAATTCTCTGATGGTTTGTTGATGGTTGGTATGTATCCAGATTATAGTTGAAAAAGTGGTTTGCAGTGCTCTTCCTCTAAGCAGTGGTTCTCAGCCTTCCTAATGCCACAACCCTTTAATACAGTTCCTCATGTTGTGGTGACCCCAATTATAAAATTATTTTTGTTGCTACTTCATAACTGTAATTTTGCTACTGTTAATGAATCATAATGTAAATCTCTGTGTTTTCTGATGGTCTTAGGCGACGCTGCTAGAGGTCGCGACCCACAGGTTGAGAACCGCTGCTGTAGAGCCTAAGACCATCGGAAAACACAGATATTTACATTAAGATTCATTAACAGTAGCAAAATTACAGTTATGAAGTAGCAACGAAAATAATTTTATGGTTGGGGGTCACCACAACATGAGGAACTGTATTAAAGGGTCGCAGCATTAGGAAGGTTGAGAACCACTGCTCTAAAGAGTCAGATTTAGTAGATGTAAGATGGAGGCCAAGAAATCTGCCTTGTTAACAAACCCTCTAGTTATTCAGATGCAGATGATCTGAGGATTGTACCCTGAGGAACACTGCACATTTAGTGCAGTCACTGCTTCATATTTTCTATATAGAAGGTAGAGTGTTGAAAGTTCTCTAGTGGGGAGGATTGCTAAGGGGACTTGTCCAGAAAGTTTGTTTAGAAAGTGCACACCCTGTATCTTATTTGAAGTGATGTGGGGCTCCTGAAGGACACTGGTGTAGCCATTGGTTAAAGGATGCTTAAGGAAGTTTAGTGCTTCTTAAACTTTAATGTTCACACAAATCACAAAGGAGCTTGTTAAAATGCAGATTTTAATTCGGTGGAGCTGGAGGGGGTGTGTGTCCTGAGAGTTCTATATTTCTAACAAGATCCCAACTGATACCAATACAACTGGTTCCAGGAATAGCAAGATTTTAATTCAAAGTGGAGTTATGTAATGGAATGAGCTATGGTCAGAAATTGCATGCGAAGTGAAAAACCAAAACATGAAACTTAGCCAAAGTCTGAAGAAAACTTAATCCAAAGGTTAAACAAATTAGAATCATGAAAGGAGATATAGCTGACAACTCAGACTTGCTAAGGGTGAATCCCCAAGGCTCTGGCTCTCAGCCTTTTATTTTCCACCCACATGGAGCACGTTTGATGTCAGTATGAAAAGAGGGGATCATAGATAAGGTCATAGGCTGGGTCCTGAAAAAATCCAGCAAAATTTCTTAAAGAAACATTATTTTCTCTGATTAACAAACCTACCTCCCACAAGCTAGAAAATGCAACTTTGCAATACAGGGTAACTGATTATCACCACAGAAGTTCCAAAAACCAAGATCTTCTCTTCCTCTGCTGAAAACTCTGGATGGTTCTCTACTCTTACTAGACAAACTCAGACTTCTGAGCTTGGAGTTTAATTTCCTTCACATTCTGACCCCTCCATACATTTACAACTCTATCTCTTATCAATATTCACTTACTTTTAGTGCAGGTCACACCTGCCTACAGGGTATTCCCTACTGTAGGCCTTTACTCTAGTTGGTTCTTCGCTGGAATGCTCTTTTTAAAATATACTCTTCAAAGACTAGTTTAAACATAATAACAATGATGATGAAACACAAATCTATATTTATATAGCTCATACTATTTGGTAGGCCAAAAAACTTATCAGAATGAATCCTCACTCCAACTCTGAACAATGTGATTATTATGATTGACCATTCAATCATTCATTCAGAAAATATTTATTGTGTGTCTAATGTGTACTCTAGGCACTGAAAAACTAAACAGACAAGTTCCTTCCTTCAACAGGTTTACATTCCAGTTTTAACATACAATATGTTAGTGATAAGTGTTGGAGAATCCAAGATGGTGGCATAGTTAAACACCTAAACTGCTGCCTCGCACAACAATTTTAAAACTACAACTAAAAGACAAAATGTCTATCACCCAGAACCACGGGAAAGCTGGCTGAGTGGAAGTTCTACAACTAGAAGGAAAGAGAAAAGAGCATTGAGACGTGCACAAGTGCTGAAAAGCGGAGGTATGGAGGTGAGTGATCCGGGCTGGTGGCAGGCGTTGCTTTTTTCAACCCAAAGGGAGACAAGCCCCCAATTACTCTGAAATACAGTTTCTGGAGAGACGCGGGGAACCCAAACTCCTACAGGGAGAAGCTGGACTGTCTGCCATCGGGTTGGAAAGTGAAGGGGGCTTGCTTGCCGAGCTGCGTGCAAGAATAATAGTTTACTGCGCTGGGGCACGGGACGCAGTCGGAGACACAGAGCTGGCTAACTAGCAGCCATCACTGTTTGCCACGCCCTAGCCTAGTGACGCCCTGAGACCCCGCCCCACACAACCTACAAACCCACCCAAGCTCCAAGCAGCAGCTTTAGCATAAGAAAGGCCTGCCCTATCGCAGCTTAACCTAGCAAACTTGTAGCCTGGGTCAGACAGCTCCAAAACCTCCAAACCCCAAGCAAAGAGGAGAAAACTGTAGCTCTCGCTGTAGCTCCTGCTGGGTGGACTCAGACAATAGCTGACCTGCACCCCATTGGAGATCCAGAAGCCAGTGTACCTAGTGGTCAGTGTGAGACACCAGATTTCAACTCCTCACATCCATAAGTGACACATTCAAGAGGCAGACTCAGTGAGCACCAAAGCCCCACTGAAACAAGTCCTGCACCATAAGCGTGTCTCCAGCACAGCAGTTCTTCCATTATAGACACAGCGAGTCCCCACAGCCGATTGGCCTGAAGGTCAGTTCCTCCCAGCGTACCAACAGCAATTAAGGCTTAACTACACCAAGACTTTGCACTCAGCCCACAAAGGGGTGTACCAAGAGCATCCACATCAGGTGATTGGGGAGGCTGAGCTACTGCCCCCTATAGATCACCTACCACACAAAGCCACTCCATCAACACAGGGAGGCAGCCAAAATGCGGAGACAAAGAAACATGTCACGAATGAAAGAAACAGAGGAAAGCAAACTACTGGACAACATAGAGTTCAGAACCACATTTATAAGGTTACTCAAGAATCTTCTAAAAACTGCTGAGAAACTTGATGACACTTCTGAGGAGCTTAGTGAGACCTTCAAATACCTTAATGAGAATGCCAAAAAAATGGAAAAGGACCAGTCAGAAATGAAGCATACACTGTCTAAAAAAAGAATATACAGAAACTCAACTGTAGATCAACGTACCACAAGAATCAAACCAAAGATCTGAAATATGAGGAAACAAAAAACACCCAACCAGAAAAACAAAAAGAAAAAAGAATCCAAAAATATGAAGATAGTGTAAGGAGCCTCTGGGACAACTCTAAGCGTACCAACGTCCACATTTTTTGGGTGCCAGAAGAAGAGAGAGAGCAAAATACTGAAAAACTATTAGAAGAAATAATGACAGGAAACTTTCCCTACCTGGTGAAAGAAATAGACTTACAAGTCCAGGAAGCGCACAGAACCCCATACAAGAGGAATCCAAAGAGGACCACACCAAGACACATCATAATTAATATGCCAAGGGCAAAAGACAAAGAATCTTGAAAGCAGCAAGAGAAAAACTGTTAGTTACCTACAAGGGAGTACCCATACGACTGTCAGCTGATTTCTCAGCAGAAACTATGCAGGCCAGAAGGGAGTGGCAAGAAATATTCAAAGTGATGAACAGCAAGAACCTACAACCAAGATTACTCTACCCAGCAAAGCTATCATTCAGAGTTGAAGGTCAGATAAAGAGCTTCACAGACAAGAAAAAGCTAAAGGAGTTCATCGCCACCAAACCAGGATTACATGAAATGCTGAAGGGTATTCTTTAAGAAGAGGAAGAAGAAGAAAAAGGTAAAGATAAAAATTATGAACAACAAAATGACATCAAATACATACCTACCAACAAGTGAATCTAAAAATCAAGTGAATAAAAAATCTGAAGAACAGAATGGACTGGTGAATATAATAGAATCAGGGACATAGAAAGGGAGTGGACTGACAGTTCTCAGGGGGAAGCGGGTGTGAGGGGTGCGGGAAGAGATTGGACAAAAATCTTACTCCTATGGATGAAGACAGTGGCAGGGGGTAAGGGCATGGGGTAGGGTGGGGTGGGAAATCAGGTGGAGGGGAGCTGTAGGGGGAAAACAAAAAGAGGAACACCTGTAATCTGAACAATAAAGATTTATTTTTAAAAAAAGTGTTGGAAAAATGAAGCACAGTATAGGGATACTGATAGAAATCATTGTTGGAGCAAATACCTGAATGGAGAAAGCTGTTACTCTTGAGAATAGCTGGAGGCAGAGAAAAAAGCAAAAGGCATACCTGACCTTTTTGGCAAGGGGAGAGTGACTGAAGAAGAGGATGATTGGAGTTGAGGTTAGAGAAGTGGAGGAGGTGGGGCTAAATCATATAGGAGGTCCTTGTAATTTAGTCTAAAAATTTTGCCTTTTCTTTTAAGTTAAACATAAAGCCATGGTCCTTTTTTATTTCTATCACGATTTATCCCCTTATACCCTCCTCCACCTCCATCCACTCCCTCACCCCCACAATCAACACACTATTGTCTGTGTACATGAGTTCTTTTTCTTTTTTAAATTTTTTACTCAATCACTCCACCACCACCTCTCCTGCCCCCGAGCTATCAACCTGCTCTCTCTCTATGAGTCTGTCTCTACTTTGCTTATTAGTTCAGTTTGTTCATTAGATTCCACATATGAATGAGCCATGGTCCTTTTAAAAGACTCGTGGACTATTGCCTTGAAAATTGATCACAGGGAAACAAGGACAGAATCAGGGACATGTGGTAATAGATTACTGCAAAGATCCAGGTGAGACATGATGGAAGCTTAGCCCAAGGTAGAAGCAGTAGAGGTGGAGAGAAGTGGTCAAATTCTGGATCTATTTAGAAGGTTCAGTAGGTAGAAGATGAGTGGGATTGAGAGAACGAGAGGAGATAAAGACAACTAAGTTTTTGGCCTCTATAATGGGCAGGATGGAATTGCTAATTGCTGCTATCTTAGAGATAAAGAATTTGAGGTTTAAAGAAATTATGTAATTCCTCCAAAGTCAACTGTTCAGTTGTCTGTTACAGGTTTATCTGAGTGACTGAGTGATACATCTCCTTTTTCCCATCTCCTCAAGAAAATAGCTTTTGCTAATGTAAAGACAGCACTGAGGCTGGGGATTTCCATGTGTCTTCCTCTCTTGGAGCATCCAGCAGAGGACACGACTCAGGTTGGGATGGCTGCAGGATGCCTGAGGGACAGGTCTAAGCACTGAGACCCTGGAAACAACCCTAAGAGTCCTGGGCTGCTTTGCTCCAGAGAATGGAGAAGACTACTGGAAAGGGCTATCTTTAGGATCAACAGTATAACCCCAATCCAGTTTCCCATTACCACTCCTAGCCTAGAGGTCTTGTATAGTTCACTTCAATGAGGAAAAGAATCCTAGAACTACCTCTTGTCCACCTTGATGAGTGAGGGCTCTGAGCCATGTTTTACTTGAAGGAATGAAGAAAATAAGAAAAATGGCAGGGACGTGCACCATGGCATTGGTAATTAAAAGAAAACATTGGAAATGACGTAAACGACAACATGGGAATGGCTGATTATATTATGGTGTTTATGTGCATCTGTTTAGAAAGCTGGAACAGATCTGTACATACAGAAGTGGAAAGGTCCACACATGTCGCAAACTGAAAAGATCAGTTTATAGAACAGTATGTAGAGTATGATTCTGTGTCAGTCAAACCATATCCACACATATATATGCACAAAAATATGTATGAAGGGACGGTTGGAAGCAAGTTCACAGGATATTAATAATGCTTATCCATGGCCAGTGAGGTTTATGTAACTTATTTCCTGCATTAACTGAATTTTCAAAAATGAGCATGTCTCAATTATGTAATCAGAAAAAATGTTTTCTTCTTAGAAAAAACATCTGCCTAGAATTTTACAACTTTACTTTTATGCTGTAAAATGGTTTTATCTAAAGCTAAATTTAAAATATTCATCAGATATTTTGCACCTTAGAAATTTTTATTGAGCCTCCATTTTCATCAATTAAATGTTGAAAAAGTTAAGCACATTAAGTGGTGCCTGTGCTAACTATTAAATACTCCGGTAAAAACACTCAGCTCCATTTACTCATTTTTAACATTCCTTGGACTTTCTAACAAAAATTAAGTGGTTCTTTATTAAAACCACAATTATTTCCACAAATAAGATGACATGAATTCCACTGATGCTACTTGTTTTTCCTGAGGCAGAAATAGTTTTAAAACAACCAAAGGAAAAGGTACTATTAAATGTCTGGGACTTTATTGATTTATCACAATGATTCTTCCCAACTTGATTACAAAGCTATATATGATCTGCAGGTTACTTTTTTAAATCCTTGAAGTGTTAATGTTATAGATACTGTACTTATTTATGTATGTAATATTTCTAAATATGTAGTTCTAGATAAGTAGATCATTTCAAATTGGTTGAATTCCAAGTCTTAGAGTTTTGAGTTCTAGCTATACTTAGGTGTTAGAAATGAAAATCACCGTATTAGTTGAAAAAGAATTTCAAAGAATTAGATGACTGTTGACAATGAAATCAAGAAGTGTTCCATGTCTGTAAAATACTCAATAAGGAAATCAAGAACTCTGCCACACCGGTTCTATAACGGAAGAGGCTTTATTTTCTATTCACAAAAAGCAGGAAGAGGAAAAAGGGGGAGAGGAGGAAGTAGAAGATTATGAAACTGGTACAGATGTACTGGAAAACAAACAAAAGCAAAATTTAATTTGAAGAAAATGTAGATTAGTAATACAGAAATGGAGTGTAGGTGATGAGATATATTAGCGGTGATAAAACAAGTTGATCTAAAAAGGAAACATTTGGGGGTGGGTGAGTAATTTTTAGACTTTGCCCTATCTTTACACCTTTATATCTACTTAGTCATCAGGTTCTGCCAATGGGTGAATCCTCAGCAAAATGAGAAGATATTAAAAATGGTCTTTGAGTTACTTACACTTCCTGTACCAGGTTCTAATTCATTTCTCTAATCCTATCCCAAGTTCTTATTGTAAATTTTATTTCTAAATGGATTTGCTATCAGTGAAAGATAAATCTAAAACTCCAAATTGTATTTAGATTTCATTCTACCCAGGGAGTTGTTCATGTTTTAATGAGGGATGCTTGCATGAAAAAGCCTTCACAACTTAACTGTCCAACTTTAGCTTGACTTTGCTCCCTCTTGGGTTCCATGCCAGGCCAGGGTTTCCAGTTGCCCACTGTACATGTTTACCAGAATGTCCCATAGATCACTCAAACTCACCCCCTCAAAACTTGCTCCTCTTCCCGGATCCCACATCTTCCCTTTCCCTTATCCCTCACATTTAAAAAAATTATAACTCCTGAAAGCCTCTGAATCCATTCCCCCTTCTCTGTTCACCCTACTAAGTCCTTAGGCCTTGGTTCAGTCACTAATCATCTCTCATCTGGACTTGCAGTAGCTTCCAAATTGTCTTTCTGCCTCCAATCCATCTTCCATTTGGTCATCATTCTAAAATATACAATTGATTATGTCAGTTGCTTGCTTAAAATTTCTTCAGTGGCTCCTCATTGCTGTTAGGATAAAAAAATAAATACATTCTGTCTACTCTTCTAATCTCTCTCTACCTCATTCTTTAAACGTACTGCACCTAGTCATGCTGAACTAATTGCTGTTTTTCAAACAAGTCATGCTCTCTTATTCCTGGTTTTGGTACAAGCTGTTCCTTCAGCCTGAAATGACGCCCCTTTCTCTACCTTACATCCACCCGCACTCTCCTACTCATCTTGAAGACTCAGTTCATGTCCCTTTTTTTTCCTGAAGATTTTTTCTGACCAATTTAGGCAATAGTTTCATATAGACATTTATTCTATATAATTTATAGTACAGTGTTTTACTTATTGCTGTATAATAAATTATTCTAATATTTAGTGGCTTACAACAAAATAAACATGAACTTCTCATCGTTTTTATGGGTTGGGAATATGGAACCACTTGTCTGGGAAGTTCTGGCTAGGGGTTTCTCATGAGGTACCGTCAAATGTCAGCTGGGGCTGCAGTCATCTGAAGGCTTGAATGGTGTTGGAAGATCCATTTCCAATGGCTCACTCACATGATTGACAAACTGGTGCTGGATGGGCCTTTCCACAGAGCTACTTAAGAGTTTTCAAGAGATGAGTGACCTCCCCCAAAAACAAGCAATCCAAGAGATCAAAGCAGAAGTTGTGAATCCTTTACTACTCTTGGAAGTCACCTCCTCTAACCTCCACCATACTCTGTTGTTCACATAGATTAGCCATGATGCATTGCGGGAGAAGACTAAATAAGGACATGAATACAAAATGTGAGGATCATTGGAAGCCATCTTGAGATTGACAGTGGCATACAGAGTAACAAAAATAAATCATACCTTACTAGCTTACTTTTAATGTTGACATAAGTCCTCACAGCCCATTTCCTAGAAATAGCAACCTCTTCTTCTTTGTATTTCCGATGTAGCTCTTATGTTCTCAGGAACAGTTTCTCCTGTTCTGTCCCAATTGTCTGGATCTGCTACAGCCCTGCTGTTTCTCCCTATGAGGATATAGCTCCATTGGTCACCACTGTCTTGCACAGATGACTGTCACCATTGCTTCTACAACTGACTTTGGGAAATGTGTGATATTTCTCCAAGAATGTGAAACAAGCTCAAGAACACAACTGAGTCCACACTGTGATTGTTAACAAGTTGTTTCAGATGGCCTGGGAAATACCAGAAAATAAATGTAATGGATAGGATAAGTTACACTGTTATTAGCAGTGCCTACTCTGAGAGATCCACAATCTAAACTTACCCTCAGAGTGGCTCAAAAAAGGTCCTCTGGAAACTCTACTACAATCAGATGATGTTCTCTTGTCCTATATCCTACAAAAGACAAAGTGCAACACAACCTGTCATCAGTGCAGTTCATAAGCTCTGGGATTTCAGTTTTTAAATAACAACACAGGCGGAACTCAACGATCTATACCATGGCATGCTGGGCCAAGCACTCTCCATTTTAGTTCACAGCCTCTCTTCTATCACTGGTGGAAGAAAATAAGCCTGTGCACTCTCCCAGCATTCCTTTCCATCCATTTCCATGACCCTCACAAACAACTGCCGAAAGAATAGTATTAGATATCTAGTAATGCATAAGCCTGGGACAGTCTAAATCCACACTTAGGGGAAAATATTTCTGTATAGAAATCATATGGGCAGAAAACTACCATAGGACATCTTATTAACAGCTTGAAGCATCTATGCTTGCTTTAACTTAATTATTTCAAGTATTCCCAAGAACTATACATGAGTGATTGTTTTATATTTACATAGTCCAAGAGACCACTTCAAAGTGTTTCCCGGGACTAAGGAAGAGTTAGTACCAAAGGGAAATTGGATCCTTTGCTTTTAGATGGTAGAGTTTCCAGCTGCTTGACTCAAGGTTAAAAAATAAAATCCGGGCTTCCGCCAGCCTGATTATATCACCTGCTGTAATTACTTCTTGGAAAGCGTGTCTCCTCTTCATTAGAGAGCCTGGCGATCAGACAGTAAAAATTGGAAATGAAAGAGATATTAAAGGTGTAAATGATTCCTAGAGATAGAAAATATAATGTCAAGCACATGTCATGTGGAAACAGTGGGCTGCAGTAAAATGACAAGAGATTTTTTGAGTCAGACAAATGTAGGTCCACTATGTAGTGGGTGCTTTTCCTGTGGTGAGGTAACTCAGACTTAACTTCTCTGAGCCTTGCTTTCTTCACCTGTAAAATGATGGTAACAAACTCTACCTCACAGGGTTGAGAGTTAAATGAGAAAATACATAATCAACCTCTAGCAAGCAAGTAGGCAGGTTGTGCTCCAGGTTCAGCACTGGGTACTGGGAACAGATAAAAATGAGTCACTGTTTCACTGAGATTCCAGTCCAGAGGGAAGGCAGGCATTAAACAAAGAACTACCTAATTACAAGGGTAATGAATGCGATAAAGAAGAAGCCTAGGGTATCACAAAAGGAGACCTGACCTAATTAAGGTGGTAGGAAATGTGGCCTGGAGTTAGTGACACAAAAGGTGGGGAGCCTGGATTAGGGGAGAGCATGTCAAGTTTCAGTTGGAACATTCTAGGCTCCTGGACAGTGCTCAATAAATGGAACCTGCTACTTATTATTATTATTTATTCAATAAATATTTATTGAGTATCTACCATGTGTACTGTGTTACTAGGCATACTGAGGATACAATAAGTATGTGAACTTGAGCAAAACGCTTAATTTTTTGAGCTTCAGTATGTTCCTATGTAAAAGGAATATTAATAGTAACTACCTCTTTACTACTTTTTTGAGGATTCAATGAGATGATGTATGTAAAGTGTTTAACAATGTTTTACATGGGGAGAAGATAAAATGTGCTACTAATATTATTGTTCCTTAGTCAGGACCTGCAATATAATTTATAGGGCCCAATGAAAAATGAAAATGAAGGGCCTCTTGTTAAAAAATTATTAAGAATTTTAATACTGCAGCAGCAGAATATTAAGTGTGGCTCCCTGTGTGATTGCCAACAATCATGAAGATAGCCCTGTCACTAATTATGTCATACACATATATTTATATAGCTTACCAATCCAAAAAGATTGAATTTTTCTGGGAGGCAAATTCCAGAACTCAATCCATTAAATTTAGTTTTTAAAAATAAAATATAAACATATTCAATATACCAATAGGCGATTGGTGCTTATAAATTTCTCAACATTTTATTATGAAAAATTTTAAATAACAAAATTGTAAGAATCTTATAGTGAACACAGGTATATATATCACCTAGATTCTACAATTAACATTTTTAAATTGTTGACAGTTTTATAGATGTGTCCCATTTTCCCTCTCTTTGTCCCTACCCACCCAGCTCCTGCCCCACCCCAGGCTTTCACCACATTATTGTCTATGTCCATGGGCTATGGATATATGTATATAAGTTATTTGTTAATCTCTTCATGTCTCCCCACTTCTCTCACCTCTAAAATCTGTCAGCCTGTTCCATGCATCCATGCCTTTGGACCTATTTATTATATTATCTTTATTATAAATCTGTCTACTTACCCAGTCCTCAAATCATCCATTAGTCTATCTTGGTTTTGGTGCATTTCAGAGTAAATTTCAGACATCAATACCTAAGGTCCAATTTGTTTGTTTTTTCTTTAGATGTAAAATTGACATAGAGTAATGCACAAATCTTAAGAGTAAATTTGCTGACTTTTTCAATAGGAGCCTTTATAAGTGTGTAGCTTCAGCATTTTCTTACATGGGTATATAGACTATCTTGCAGACTCTAAATGAGGAAAGGCAAGTCTAGTATACTCTGGTGCAATCAACAAATACTTATTGAGTCAAAGAGTGAAACTTGGGAAATCATTTTATTGTTTTTTAAAAATAATTTCAACGTGTACTCCAGAAAAATGTAAATAATATGAAAAAAACAAAAGAGAGGAAATTAAAAATCATCCATCATGATGAAATAAACATTTTTTTATTTTTAATATATTTTATTGATTTTTTATAGAGAGGAAGGGAGAGGGATAGAGAGCTAGAAACATTGATGAGAGAGAAACATCGATCAGCTGCCTCCTGCACACATCCTACTGGGGTTGTGCCTGCAACAAAGGTACATACATGCCTTTGACTGGAATCAAACCTGGGACCCTTCAGTCTGTAGGCCGACACTCTATCCACTGAGCCAAACTGATCAGGGCGGAAATAAACATTTTTTAAATATTTGATGAAATTTCTCCCAGTTATCTATTAAATATACATATAGTGACCTATGTATAAAATGTGATAAAAATAGCAAACACATGTATAATCTGTTTCTATCACTTAACAATATGCAATAAATGTTTTCCTTATGAATAAGTATAGAGTGGAATCATCATTTTAATGGCCACACTAGATGGGCATACCATTCTTTAATTAACTAGTTACCTACCCATGAACATTTAAGATTGTTTGCAAATTTTCAATATTATCTGCAATACTGCGATGAACTTCTTTGTACATACATCTTTATCTGAAATGTATAATTACTTCCTTAGGATAAATTGTTAGGGTTAAGTTTACTGGGTTACAACCTCGGAACTTTTTACATGCTGCTTTATGACACTAACATGCCTTCCAAAAAGGAGGCACCAATTTATATCCTTAAGTTTTAAATTCTTAAGAATAGAAAATAAATGCTTGCTTCATATTTTTTTTCCCTTTAAGATAGAAAAGGGAGAAACACATGTAGGGCCAATATGCCTAGATTTAAACCAACAAGGATGAACGTATATAGATATGCCCCAAAAGCAAATCAATCCAGTTGAACTCTATTCTGTAAACAATTATTAAGCACCTACTATATGAAAAAATAAGGCTAGCTGCTGAGAACAGAAAGATGAGAAGCTATGGACTCAATATTCAGAATACTCACACTCTTATAAGACAATTTCCTTGGCTACAGTGATTTTTCTTTACCTAAGCCTACAAGATGAGGATTTACTATTAAAGGGGCACTGACTCCTACATTAAATTTGGTAAATCTCAAACTATATAAATGAAAAATCTTTCTCCCATCCTTATTCCCCAATCCATACCCCTACCTATTGTTTCCCTCTATGAAGATTATTACTGTTTCTGACTTCTTGTATATTTTCCAAGGAAATGCTCTGCATATACATACACAGGCATGTGCTTGAGCATGGGAAAACATAAATTACCCACTCATTGCTTATTCATTCAAGTTGTATTAAAAATACAATAGTATTATACTTACAAATGATTACCTTGGAGATTGTTACATTATCCATTCATATAGAGTGGCTTCTTTATTTTTAACTTGGAGATTGTTTCATAGCCCACTCTTAGGGAGCTGCTTCATTCTTTTTTTAATCCTCTACACAATTTTCCATTGCACAAATATATTTAACCAGTACTCTATTGATTTATCCCTAGGTTGGTCCAACTATTTTGCAAATACAATCCTGAAATGAATACCCTTTTATTTTAATTTTTAAATATATTTTTATTGATTTCAGAGAGGAAGGGAGAGGGAGAGAGAGATAGAAACTATAGAAACTTAAATAATAGAGAATAATTGAGCGGTTGCCTCCTCCACTGGGGGTTGAGCCTGCAATCCAGACATGTGCCCTTGACCGGAATCAAACCTGGGACCCTTCAGTCCATAGGCCGATGATTTATCCACTGAGCCAAACCAGCTAGGGCATGAATATCCTTTTAGAAAGTAAAATAATTTTGAAATAAGTGACTTTGTGAAGGTAGTAATGGTTGGCTTCTAATCAAATTAGTAAGTACTTGGTAGAGACTGGGTTATAGATGAATATTAAAAGTACAAAGCATTCAATATATATGCTGTGTCTGAAATATGTTCTTCCAAACAAAAGAAAACCATAAAAGCCAACAGGAAATTTCCACCCACTTAGTCAGACTCCTTAGGAGGAATAAACAGATAGGCCTTATCCAATGTTCTCCAGGTCCACAGTAGAGCTTTGTCAGATTAATAGTGAAAAGTTTTTTGTATAGTCCATGCCTTGGCACAAAGAACTTCCCCTAGAGAGTTTGGATCTACCAATATAGACATACAAATATTCATTTGTCACACAAATAATTCATCAAAAGGCCTTTGGACATGCAAGCGGAGGAGCATGTTTCCTTTTGCCCTGCCCATTGACTTTTTTTTTAACTTCATTTTGAAATAATTACACTTAGAAAAAAGTTTCAAGAATAGTACAGAGAACTCCTACACACTCCTTATTCAAATTTACAATTTTTTAACATTTGTTGACATTTCTCTCTCTCTCTCAAGTTTTTCCCCTGAATTATTTGAGAGTAGGTAGCATACAAATACTCCTTTACTCCTTGATACCTCGGGTGTGTTTCCCAAAAACAAGGATATCCCATTGATTGGGGAGTGGGGGGTGGTGAGGGAGGAGAGACTGACCTGGCTACTTCCTGGCTACTTCAGCTGACTTTCTAGAGAATCATGGACTTTAAGAGTTAGAAGGAACCTAAAGGTGTTTAGTTCAATCTTTCTTTTACACACAGGGAAACCCAGAATTAGCAAATGAGTCAGCCAAGATCACATTGCCAGTCTCTGGGAGAAGATCTTTTATTCTGGCTCTTTACACTCTACAAGGCATTAGGGAACATCTGGTCCAAACTGTTCAACAAATTTTATAAATGAGGAAACAATGGCTCAGAGAAAGTTTGATTTGTCTAAGATTACATAGCAAGTTATCTGCCTGTATTCCATTGGCAGCTATACCTCTTTGCTAAGAGACTTAGGAGAGGACTGATATTCCTGAATGAATACTCCGTGAATAAGCTAAGTGAATATCTAATGTTTTTGTCTATCCAGGAACCTTTCCCCCTCCTTCTGGCAAGAGCTTTGGGAAACCATCCCTCTTCCATTGGATACAGAGTTAGTGGGACTGTCCTCCAAAGGACCTTGCCCTTTTGGCCATGAAATGGGCATGTAACCCAACCTAGGTTAATGGTCTCTGGGGTATTGAATTTTGAGAAGAGGGTCTCAAGGATTGAAAAATGGTGACTGATTCTTCTTAAAGGTGGTGCCCTGAAGAGGCTGTTACTGGCTTTTTTACTCAGCCACTCTGCTTCCCATCCACTTGAGACTTGCTTCTTTAGTATTTATTTTCATTCTCCCAGGTACCCCAATGTGCTTCCAACAATTTCCACAGATTTAAATTGACCTACATTCTGTTGCTTGCTAGACCAGGATCCTGAACAATAACAGCAGACTAGGAAAAAATTTCAGAACCATTTGTTCAACCAAAACTGTGACTTAGGTTGCATAGAAAAAAGTTGTGCCTGAGTATACCCTTTCTCCAAGCTTAGTGTGGAAATGCTTTTCAGGCTCATCACTCTGCTATTCAGTCTACTTTCACACTCTACTTTCACACTCCAAGAAGTGACTATTCCTGGAAGAACAGAGCAACCTTTCTGTTAACTGTAGCTCTTAGAAATGTCTCCAGCATGGGGACACCACTTAGTCAGAGGTTATTTTAAATCCATTTTCCCCAAACTGCCCTATCTGGACTGTTAAGAGTGTTGAAATACAATCTGACTTGAGCACAAAGGCACAGGGTGGGCTCCCTGCCTGATTGACTCCAGGGCCTACTGCCAGCAGGAAGTGAAGACACCGCTCATTGTCTTTTCTTACCTCCTGAGAAGACTTTTGGAAGGAAGTCACACATATGCAAGAATGGCATTCAGACAGTGTAATCTGAATCTGCATCCAGGAAAAAAATTTTCATAAAAGCATAATCATCTGCAGAGGTTCCCAAGCTCATGCTGAAAACAGCTTTTCCTCTTAAAAAAATTACTTTAATATTATTTAAAACTAGAGGCCCGGTGCATGTAATTCATGCACGGGTTGGGTCCTTAGATCTGGCCAGTGATCAGGGCCAATCTGTGGGGTAACTGGTGGGGCAACTGGGGGTTGGGGGAGCCTCTGCTGGCACCCGCCTTGGCCCACCTGGCGCCACCCACTCACTGGCCCTGCCCTGCTGCTGGTCGCCTCCCTCTGTGGGGTGACTGGTGAGGCGATTGGGGGGGGCCCTACCTTGGCTGGCCTGGGGTCTGCGGGCTGGGGGCAGCTCCTGTGTTGAGCGTCTGCCCTCTGGTGGTCAGTGTGCATCATAGTGAGCAGTTGTTCCGCCCATCATTCTGCTGTTAGACTTTTATTATATAGGATAATCTAACTATATATTATCTATATTATTTATAATTTAATATTTTAAAAATATTATTACACAGCAGTTTAGTTTCTCATTAGCCACTCATGAACCAGATATTTGTATAGCCAAAAATTCAATTATTTAATAAATTTTTGTGCCTACTATGTGTCACACTGTATTAAGTACTGGAGAAATAATAGGAAGGAAAATCAGGCAGGGTCCTTACTCTTACAATGCTTACAGTGCTCAAGGAAAACAAACATTAATGAAGATGTTATCCTCATACCCTGTTACAAATTATTACTAGTTCTATGAATAAGAATAGTAAGTTACTCTCCTCAAAACAAATAGTTCCCATAATTCTAATGAATTTCTTAAAAGGACTATGGAGCAATTCTTCCTCTCTTCCATTAGCCTATAAATGGTCTGTAAATATGCATATCTCCACAGCTCTGGTAAAAAAAGAACACAACAAAAAAACTATAGATCTAGTTCCCCTTTTAGAATGAAATATAGGGATTCTGCTTTTATTTTCTCATTGCATTAATTATGAATGTGTACAGAGGCACATAGAAAAGGAAAATCACTCAGACAAAATGTCCTAATGGATAAAAGACCACCATTTGAAAGGCAAATACAAATGGGGAAACATTTATTTTCTATTGTGGCTGTAATAAAATACCACAAATTTAGTGGTGTAAAACAACACAGATGTATTATCTTAAAGTTTTATAGTCAGAAATTTGACAGTGTCTCACTAAGCTAAAATCAAGGTATTGGCAGAATTGAAATCCTTGTTGGAGACTCTAGGAGCATAATACTGTACTTTCCTTGCCTTTCCAAAGGCTTCCTTCATTCCTTGGTTCTTTTCCCCCTCCCTCCATCTTTAAAGTCAGCAACATATTGAGTCCTCATATCACATCTCTCTGCCCTGACTTCTGCTTCCCTCTTCCACTTTTAAGGACTCATGCAATTAAAAGTGGCTTCACCCAGATAATCCAGGATTATCTCCCCAGCTCAAATTCTGTACCATTAATCATACCTGTAGAGTCTCCTTTGCTTAACATTCATCGGTGCTGGGGATTAGAACGTGGGTATGTATGAAATATCTTATTCTGCCTACCACAGAAGGCATGGAAATGTTCTTGTTAAAGAGTGAAGAAAAGGAGATATTAGTACTTCATTCTGTGGGGATAAAGCAATAGGTACAAGGTGATAGCATTTTTCTCCATAGCACCAAAGTGCTTACAGTGTTAATCTCCAGGCAGTGGAACTATGGGGTAATTTTTATTTTCCCCCATAAAATAAAATAATTTAAAAAGAAACATATTGTAGCCTAGCCAGTGTAGCTCAGTGGTTGAGCGCCGACCTATGAACCAGTGGAGGTGGGGAGGAGAGGAGGGAAAATATGGGGACATCTATAATACTCTCAACAATAAAGATTTAAAAAATCCACAACTTTAAATCAAGGAGGGATATATATGTATGCTCATTTTTATTTTATTACAATTTTTCTGTACATTTGAAAATTTTTATAATAAAAAGTTATAAAGTGCATAATTTTATATTATTCTCATTGTTTTCAAGCACAACTTCAGCATCTAACTAGAGAGGATAGATAAGTTACAAAATTAAGTTAAGTTTTTGCCCTGGTGGTGTAGCTAAGTGGTTAGAGTGGTGGCCCACAAACTGAAGGGTCTCTGGTTTGATTCCCGGTAAAGGGCACATACCTGGGTTGCAGGTTCAATCCCTGGCCCTGGTTGGGGTGAGTATGGGAGGCAACAGATCTATGTGTCTCTCTCACATCAATGTTTCTAAACTCTACCCGTGCGCCCCCGCACCCCCCCCCCCACACACACACACACTATTTCTCTCTAAAAATCAATGGAAAAAATATACTTGGGTGAAGATTAACAAAAAATAAAATAAAATAAAATGCCTTCCCAGAATTAAAAAAAAAAAAAATCAAAGCAACTATCTTTGTCACTGATACCAAGTCATATAATTAGATCCCAGGAAATGGAGAGATGAACCCACCTGGTTTTACTTAAAAAGTCTCAAAGATCTCTGAGAAATTCTCCAAGTATAGCCATTTGGTGAGGTGCTGTTGACCATTACCAATGACAGTGTTGTAACATAGTAGCAACAATGCCTTTCTCTAAAACAAAAGCTCCAATGGAACTTATTACAAGGAAACAAATAATTATATTCAAAAACAATGATTCAAAATGTCATAGTTTTCCCAGAACAAAGAATATACTTAAAAAATATTTTTAAAGTCACTAAATGAATAAAACCACCATATAAACAATCTTTGGTGTTTCAATTGGTTATTTAACTAAGTTGTGTAAAAATAAACCTAGATATACCAATAAAAATTCAGAAAGAAAATACCTTAGGTGGCTTTCTGACCCATCCTTTTTTTATTAAACATTTGCTGCATTCCAAGTAACATTCTTAAACTGATTATTAAAAGCAAGAGAATACTTTCATTAATCAAAAGGGATCTTATAAGAGTGATAAAAATAAACATAAATTCTTCTTCCCCTTCCCTTACAGTACTGGCTTTTTGCTATTGATATAAAGTATTTGTCACTTTTAAGAATAAGGCTGCTACTGTTCATTTTTCCATTTCTAATAAATAATATGATTTTTTTTTAAAGGGCATTCCTCATGTGTCTTAGAAAAACATCTGGAAGGTTATAGCTCACAAACTGATAACAGTGGTTAGCTCTGGACTGAGGATTTGTGATGAGGCAAGAGAGGACTTTTACTTTTCTTACTTTGCTTATTTGAATATATGCAATGAATATGCATTAGTTTAATCAATCCCTCCCACCCCCCAAAAAAATCAGTAAATTTTTTTTTTAAAGAAAACAAAACAAAACACCTGCATGTACTTTAGGTCTAGCGCGATGATTTAGGATCCGTCACTTAATCTCTTTGGGTCTGAATTTCCCTATTTATAAAGTGGAATTAATATCACTCAGAGATGTCATGAGAAGAATGCCTTACCACATGGCAAATACACATCCAATAAAGATTCCTTCTCTGAGCCTCAGGTTCTTTGCCTGTAAAATGAGGGAGCTAGATTAGTTGTCTGTGATCCTTTTGGGAATTAATATTCTGATACCCTCTTTTCATGTTCACAGAAAAAGATTGCTAATTGAAAAATAAATGTCTTTACTTGTCTTCAGGTAATTATTTTTCTTTTATTTCCTGTAGAACCAGGAAACCAAAAACAGATGAGCAGTAACTCTGGAATGTTTGGGCCACTCCACCCTGGGCACCTGGGAAATGACAGGGTATTTCCATTCATTAGAATCTCCCTGATGAGGAGAGCCTTCCTTATTGGGAAAAGGAGCAAACGTAGTTTTAGTAAGCCAGTGTGTGCCATTAAAAATATTATATGCTCTCAATTTTAAATTTTGACTATTCAAGGCCTACTTTTAAATTAGTTTACTTACCTATATTTGCAATCCAGATACTCTGCGAAAGCAGTTATGCAAGTGTTCCATAATTCATTACATCAAATGTCATTGGTTAAAGTCCAATTAAATCATTATCACTTAAGGAAGAGTTGCATTTTCAATGAGTTTAAGGATTTGTCTCCTACACAACTGAAATTCGAATAATTGCCTGTCTTTTATGGTATTGGGGAAATAATTTCACAATAATTATCTCTTTGCTTTCCTAAGATTGAAAAGTAGCATGGTTCATAGCAGTAGTAATAGTTATTTGTTTATTAAAAAAGATAAAAATAGAAAAGGGAGAGAAAGCTACACAACATTGAGGAGTACTACCATTCCAAATTTCTTAAAACATGGTATGTTTTATATTTAATTAAAATGTTGTATGGATACAGAATCATAAAGAGGAACACCCACATGGCTTAGAATTCTAAATATCTCTTGTATGAGATTTCTTAATTTAAGCCTTTTCTGTACTTGCCGAATACCAGTGGGTGAAGAACGCCTTCAATGTCGTTTTTGGCATTTCCAGCTCCTTGCATAGCTTGGTAGGATTCTTTACCCTTCCAGGTTATAGCAATCCCAAATTTTATTTTTTATTTTTTTAAAAGTTGAAGTCCAACTTGCAACAGAAAGATCCCCCCCCCCCTCCCAAGGCTTCCCTAAATCCTACATCCAAGGGCCCCAAACCCCAGTGCCCTTGGGGTCACAGGGGGAATCCTGGTCTGGGAAGTACATGGGCACTGAGTATAGTAGAACTGTAGCCAGGAAAGGAAATGCTTGACCACATGGGGATACTCTCTTGACAGGTCATGTCCTTCTTCTGGATCCCGATCAATCTAAAAAAAACCAGAGGGTCTTGGTGGGTGGATCTGATGAGGGAATCTCAGAAACAATGAATTGAGATGGTGGAGGGAACCAATGACCACAGCCTGGGTAACCCTTGAGGAGTTTCCTGTTTCTGTATCTAATTGTAGCATAGACAGATGTGTTGGAGGCTGAATATTCTAGCAGAGAAACCATGCTGTTCCCAGGACCTTAGGGATACTTCCAAAGGCAGCCAGACTACTCACCCATCCCAAATTTTCTTGCAGAAAAAAAGCCTATTCTGTTTGTTTAATTTTAAGAGGTATTATAGTAGAACTGATTATAAAGTGACACTTTTGTTTCCATATCTATGAACAAGTTTCTATATATACAAACTAGAGGCCCAATTCATGAAAATTCATGCACTGGAGCGGGGGTCCCTCAGCCTGGCCTGTCCCCTCTCACAGTCTGGAAGCCCTCAGGGGCAGGAGGCGACCCGGCGATCAGGGGAAGGTGATGCCCCATCACACCTCTGCTGCTGCCACTGCCGGCAGCGCAAGCCTCGGCTGGCCCTGGTTACCTGAGCCTCAGGTGGCCCTGGGTGGCTGGGTAGCCACCATTCCAGGCTTGCCTGCACCTCGGGCCAGCCCTGGGCAGCTGGGGGGCTGAGGGGACTGGGGGACTCCAGCGGGGCTGAGGAGACTGGGCACTGCCATCTTGTGGCTGTGGGTGCCGCCATCTTTGAGGGTGTGGCAATCAATTAGCATATTCCCTCCTTATTGGCTGAGGGCACCGCCATCTTTGCGATGGCATGAGGGTCAATTAGCATATTCCCTCTTTAGATAGGATTAGGGATAATACAACTTGCTCCTTACTGTATGTGGAAGGCTGGGAGAATTCTTACTACCCTATGTAATAAAAGCCCAATATGCAAATTGTCCCCTCGATTGGGAGTTCGACTGGGAGTTTGGCTGCTCACTATGACGTGTGTTGACCACCAGGGGGCGGCACTGAACATAGCAAGCGTTGATGATGCGGCACTGGCCCCGATGGGCCCCAATGAGAGCGGGACCACAGCAGGATGGTGGAGCAGGTGAGCGGGTGGAGCCAGGCCAAGGCAGGTGCCAGTGAGGCCTGGTGCTGAGGGAGCTGGGCGGGAGCCTGATTGCCCTGTTGATCGCTCTGCAGACTGCGACCAGCGTCCATTACAGAGAAAGGGCAAATAGCAATATTAAAATATTTCTTCTAATTATTTTCCTTTCAATGTGCATGAATCTGTGCACCGGGCCACTAGGTTAATAATAATAATAAAAACTAACATTCTTCGAATACCTACTATTTTTTTAGGCATCATGGTAGGCACTTGGTCTTTCATGATCTTATATAACCCTAATAAGACTCTGTGAGGTGTTATCTACTTTTTTCAAATGAGAAATATGAGACTTAGAGAAGCTAAATAATTGACCATTTATAGTGCTGATAAATGGTGATGTAATATTTGATTCTGAAACTTTGATTTTTCACTACTCTACTTTGACCTTCTAGGAGAAAGATGGAAATGTTCTGAAATCCATTGAGTTGCCTCTAAGTCCTTCAGCAATTGAAACCACACTTTTGTGCACCTCTCCTTGACCCCCCATGCCTCATGCTCCAGTAACACAGACTACTAGTAATTCCCCTAAAGTCCTGTCATCTCAAGTTTCTGGGTTTTGTTTATGTTTTCTTGGTCTAAAATTTAGTTATCCCTCTACTACCAGTCTAGTTGGCCTACTCCTACTAACTTTTCAAGTCTCTATTTAACCTATTCTATCATGCTCCCATTACTCTTTTTTAAAATGCTTTTTTAATTTTTCAATTACAGTTGACATACAGTATTATATTAATTTCAGGTGTACACCCCAGTGATTGGACATTATATAACTTACTAAATGATCATCCCAATATATCTCGTATCCATCTGAAACCATACATAGTTATTAGAGTATTTGTGACTATATTATCTATGCTGTACTTTGTATCCCCATGACTATTCTGTAACAACCAATTTGGACTTCTTAATCCTTTCACCTTTTTCACCCATACTCCCAAACCTCCTCCCATCTGGCAACTGTCAAAATGTTCTCATGTTTATTGCCATTTTATTGTTCATATGTATATATTTTTAAATCCTCATCCAGGGATATTTTTTTCATTGATTTTTAGAGAGAGTAGAAGAGAGAGGGAAAGACAGAGAGAAATATTGATGTGAGATAAACACTTCAATTGATTGCCTCCTGCATGAACCCCTACCAGGGCCCAGGCCGGGGAGAAGCCTGCAACCAAGGTACATGCCCATGACCGGAATTGAATCTGTGACCCTTTGGTCTGCAGGCCAACACTCTATCCACTGAATCAAACTGGCTAGGGCTTATTGTTCATATTTTCTATCATTTTTCCCCCCTCTTCATCTTCTTAAAGAAGACCCTTTAACATTTCATGTAATACTGGTTTGGTGGTGATGAACTTTTGCTTTTCCTTGTCTGGGTAGCTCTTTATATATCATTTTATTCTAAATGATAGCTCTGCTGGGTAGAGTAATCTTGGTTGTAGGTCCTTACTTTTCATCTCTTTGAATATTTCTTGCCTGCAAAGTTTCTGTTGAGGAATCAGCTGACAGCCCTATGGGAGCTCTCTTGTAACTAACTGCCTTTCTCTTGCTGCTTTTAAGATTCTCTCTTTGGCTTTAATATTTGGCATTTTAATTATGATGTGTCTTGGTGTGGGCCTCTTTGGGTTCATCTTGTTTGGGACTGTCTTTACTTCCTGGTCTTGTATATCTATTTTCTTTACCAGGTTAGAGAAGTTTTCTATCATTATGTTTTCAAATAGGTTTTCAATTTCTTGCTCTCTCTTTTCCTTCTAGCATCCACATCATGCGAATGTTGGTATGCTTGAAAATTGTCCCAGAGGCTCTTTACACTATCTTCATTTTTTTAAGCTTATTTTTGCTATTCTGATTGGATGTTTTTTGCTTCCTTATATTTTAAATTGTTGATTTGATTCTCAGTTTCATCTACTCTACTGTTGATACTCTATAAAATATTTATTTCACTTAATGCATCCTTCATTTCTGACTGGTTCTTTTTATGGTTTCCATGAGTTCTTTTATTATGTTGAAGTTTTCATTAAGTGCATTGAGCATCTTCATAACCAGTGTTTTGAACTCTGCATCTAGCAGATTTCTTATCTCCATTTTGTTTAGTTCTCTTTTTCTGGAGTTTTGTTCTGTTCTTTCATTTGCAACATGTTTGTCTCCTCATTTTGGCAGCCTCTTTGTGTTTGTTTATATGTATTAGGTCGAACTGCTGCATCTCCCAGGCTTGGTAGAATGTCCTAATGTAGTAGGTGTCCTGTAGGGTCGAGTGGCACAGCCTCCCACATCACCTAAACTGGGCACTCCTGTTGTAGTTGATCCTTGATTGTTGTTGGCACATCAATGGGAGGGATTTACCCGCATTGGCTATAAGGACTGGCTGCAGCCACCTACTACTGTGCAATATCAGCTGGGCAGGGGCCCACCCACATAGCAGGTCTTACTTCGGCGCATCTCTGGTGTTCACTGAGTCTGCCCCTTGAGTGAGTTACTGGTTGAGTGGTGCTTCCACATAGTCTAAGCTGCCCCCCAGGTGTGTTGGCTCTGGGGGTCTCCCAGAAGGTGCAAGCCAAGGTCAGTTACCACTTGTGTGTGGAACCCACTGGCTTAAGCTACAAAGCAATCTTGAGATGGCTGCTATTTGTGCTGGGTTTAGGGGTGCCCAGGAGAGGCCAAGCTGTGAAAGTTGGCTAGTGCCAGGCCTGGGACGCTTAGCAAGAGGTACAGGTCATGCTGAGTCCAGATGCTGCTTTGTTTTAGAGATTTGTTTGTTTGTTTTAGAGATTTTAGGAAAGTCTGAAGCATTAGCCAAGATAGGCCATTCTTATGGAAAAGCCACTGGAAACCAAGCTTGGGTGGGCCCACGAGTTTGGTGGGGCAGGGTCTCAGGGAATCACCAAGGTAGGGTGATCCGTGATAATCAGGTTGATGGAGATTCAGATATTTCTCCCAACTGCCAGCTCTGTGCTGGGAGGGCTAGTTAAAATAATAATGGCCTCTGTCAGTACTTTTGTCTGGGGGAAAGGTGCCCCCATCTCTCACCCTGATGACAGGCAATTCAGTTCCTCCCCATACGTCTCTGGTGCCTTTCCAGCTGCTATTCTAGAGCTGGAGTTCAGAGGGAGGGAGTCAGAGTAAGTCTGTGCACAGGCCTTTTGAGAGGAACTGTTTGGGACTCCATTTCACTCAGCCTCAATCCCCGCTGGATTTTATAGCCAGAAGTTATGGAGTTTACTCTTCTTGGCACTGACTGGAACTGTGGGCTTGGGGGCCTGGTGTGGGGCTGGGACCCCTTTGCTCTCAGGGGGGACCTCTGCAGCAGAGTTATTCCTCCCAATTTTTATCTGCCACATGTGGGTGTGGGACCAGCCTGTTCCTTGTCTTGTCCCTCCTACAGTCTTGATGTGGCGTCATCTTTAAATCCCCTTTGTATGACTTCTATTCATGTAGATTTCAGGTGTTTCTGAATGATGGTCTGTAGTTTAGTTGTAATTTTGATGTGGTTGTGGGAGGATGCGAGTACTGTATTTACCTATGCCATCATC
Source organism: Corynorhinus townsendii (assembly GCA_026230045.1). NCBI lineage: Eukaryota > Metazoa > Chordata > Mammalia > Chiroptera > Vespertilionidae > Corynorhinus > Corynorhinus townsendii. Next base: position 46,078,714 of record JAPDVU010000006.1, read on the forward strand.
TTGACTGGAAGTCCCATTACTCTTGATATACTCAATATGGCAATGATATTTTTGTGTCATCAACTAAATTGTGAGCAACTCAAGGGAGTCTTTTTTTTTCTTTTTCATTGTTGTATTTCCAGGGCCTTTCAAAGTATCTGTTTCCCAGTAGGCATTCAATTAAATATTTATAGAATGAATGAATGGAAGAATTCATAAACGACCTATAAATTGATATGGAGTACTCTTTAGAAATGTGTGCAGGAACCTGTATTACTTTATTGCACGTAAGCCTAAAGTTAACTGAAATGAAAACATTTCACCCCCTTATTTTATTCTTTCCTTTATTTATTTTTATTTTTTTTTAAATTATCTTTATTGTTGAAAGTATTACAGATGTTCCCTTTGTTTGTTTGTGTGTTGTTTTTTCCCCATTGACCCCTTCCACCCTGTACCTGCTCTTCCCAGGCCTTCACCACTCTATTGTTGTGTCCATGGGTTATGCATATATGCATATAAGTTCCCTGGTTAATCACTCCTCTCACACTCCGCCTTTCCTCTGAAGTTTGTCAGTCTGTTCCATGTGATCCTCTTATTTTAAAACTTTTCAACATATCCTTATTTTTCTCTAGAATAAAGTATGTTGAACACAGTTCAATAAATATTTGCTGAATTAATGATGTCTTTAAAAAACATACAAGTTCTTTATAATCTAGAGCATATTATTTTCTCCAGACACACTTTGTGCCACTCCTACTTTATCCTGTAATAATGAGTAACAGTATATAATTTTCATTCAAGTATTAAATATTAGGAGCTGGGCATATTGGTTCACTCTTTCAAATAATCTTATTCCTTTTCTTGATAGTCCCTCTTTCTTGGAATTTATGAAGCTGTTATCAAATATCATATTTATTGTGGTTTTCTACTCTCCTTCCTTCCTCTAGAAGGCTGCCCCTGACCCCTTTTTGTGCTTGCCTCCATTTTTTTTTAGCCCTGGTCATATCAAAGTAGTTATCTCTGTGTTTGTCATCCATCTATATCCCCACTCCTATTCCATAATACCCATATATGCCCTCAGAGGGCAGAAGTTGAGGTTTTGTTCACCTATGTGTCCCCAGGGCCCAGCACAAAGTTTAGGACAGGGCCAAACCCTATATATAAGTATTAAAATGAATAATATTTACTCTTTACTGAGTAACATGGATTGTCACCTTGAATTCTAATAATAATAGGTGAGTTATGAATTATCTCCATTTTATAGATGAGAAAACCAGGCTTGAAAAAGTTTGGAAAGTTGCTCAAGGTCAAGTGGCGGAGTCTGTTGTCAATGGAATAGGGTAAAGCCACCATTGATTCTAAATGAGTAAGGTTCCTTCCCACCATCTTTTCTTGAAACTTTCTTTAAGGCTTTGCAATTTTTCCTTCTTGATATCAATCATCTACCTTAATATTATGAGTGCTGGAAATAACCCTTTTTTCATATTGGAAATTGTTCGACCTCTCTCTGGAAGCAACGTGATTTTAAACTTGTTTAAATCACACTTTCTGGGGCAGAATCTGCCTTGGAGTCCTAGGAAACATGATAGGCCCTTTGAAAAAAAGGATCATTTGAAATGGAATTAGTGGCTAAGAAAGTTTTTCTCTGGGCACGATACACAATGAAGACTTTCGCAGGGGAGAATGACCCTCTCACTTTAGGTACACACATTCCAGGACTTGTGGAAATTGGGTTGCTGACACCCAAGGCAGCTGAGGGGACACTGTACTGCCCACAGATAAGGTGGCTATTAATAACATCTCCTCTGGCTGGGCCTGTTCTCTTTGCTCCTTAGTATTTTCAACGAGGACTGTAGCGAATAAAATTTGGTTAAAGTTGGTGCCTTCTCAACCAAGATGGTAAAGTAGGAAGTTGGCACGTTTTGTTTATAAAACCTTCAATGACTCAAATTCTTTCTTGCCCTTAACCAACATGGTCGTAGAGGAAAGTCCTATCACTTGAAACTTCCGGCCCTTAACTAAGATGGTGTCTGGAGGTTAGGTAAAAATTAGCTTGCCCTCTTTTCTGCCCCTGACCAGGATGGCTCCCACGGCGTCGATCACGTGACACCCGGACTACGGCGCGGCAGAGGGGTAGGAGGGCCCTTGAAGGGTGCGCGTTCCCGCGGCGGTGCACCGGGTAGGTTTCAGTCAGAGTCACTATGGCGGCCGGCGCTGGCAAGGTAAGCTGAGGTGGCTGCGGGGCCAGGGGAGCAGGACCTGTCGTGGCGTCCGGCCTTCAATTCTCCGCAGCCCGTCCGCGGAGAGGTCGGCGAGTTTGGGGCAGTGGTGAGGGCTGGCGGGGGCAGGTTGAGGCGGGCGAGCGCTGAGGCGGGCACCGGCGCTTGACGGCCGTTTGTTGTGGTGTTTCCCTACCAGGTCGGAAAGTTTCCTGCCTCGCCGGGCGCAGCCTGAGCGTGTCCCCCCGCCCCGAGTGGTGGAGGCTGCGGCGGACTCAGCCCGGGGCCTCCAGGCCTCTCCCCCAGCCTCGGGGCCAGCCTCCCTCCCCCACCTCCTCGTCCGCCGGGAGCTGCGGCTGCTGTCCCTGAGATGCGACCCTCGCGGGGGCGACCCTGAGAAGAGGCGGCCAGTGTGCTGCCCAGGAGCCCCGAGTCCAGGCGTCCAGGGACCAACTTCCTGCGGGCGGAGACCCCGAGCCTCGGTCCGCATCCACGGTCCGCATCCCCGCCCTGGTCGCGGGGACGCCCGCCAGGTGCCCGGGAGTCCCCACTCGGCCGCCGCCCGTGCCTCCGCGAGTCCCCGTTCCTCGTGCCAAGGACCCCGGCCACCGCCGTCTCGGCGTGTGCGGTCCGGGGACCCCGTGTCATCTCCTGGCGGCCTCCGCATATCTGGGGCAAATGCAGACTGTCCCGCTGACGGTCTAGACCCTCTCGGACCCCTCCCGCCCTTCCACTTCCGAGGCCTTCCAGGACGGGTGTTGGCTGCCCAGAGGAGCTCGGCTGCACCTCTCTTCGCCCCAAAAGGACCTTGCTGGTCGCACCGAACCGACCCTTCCTTCATGCTGCAGTGCTGCAACATTTCCGCCACCGAGGGGGGAAAGCGGCCGCGATTCCAAACAAAACACAAGAATTGGTGTGTGACTCATCTGCTTGGATACCTCCAGTCCCCAAACTGTCTTCCAGGAGTTTTCTTGGCTGAAGCTGTCCGATGTTTGAGCCTTTTCTTCCCAAGGAAGAAGATGGATTGAAAGCTGCCAGTTGGGGACTTTTTGTCATCAGGGCGGTGCTGGGTTTTAAAGGAGGTGATGGGGCTGGCGCTGGCTTGTCTTCTCACTCAAGTGAAGAGTTGTTGATGTTCACTGGTTATGCTCAGACCATGCGCAGTTTGTTTTAATATAGAATTTTGGGGAGGATAGGGGTATAGGCTTGTGAAGGGCAGTCCGGATCCGGTGGAACTCCTTTGTCCTGTGGTAGGAGAGACACCCCAGTCTGTCCTCGATGCCGTCAGCCTTGGCCATCTTCACTTGCCGTCCGAACTCGCACCCGTTTCAGGAGCGTCATGTCTACCTGGACGAGCCCATTAAAATCGGCCGCTCCGTGGCCCGTTGTCGACCCGCGCAGAATAATGCTACCTTTGATTGCAAAGTGCTGTCAAGGAACCATGCTCTGGTCTGGTTTGATCACAAGACGGGCAAGGTAATGTCACAACATTGTTTAACAATCACTACTTTTTGTTTCCCTTTGCTCTTTCTGTATAATGCATGCTGGATCCCAGGGTTTGCACCCAGAGGAGACTTTCAGCAAGGCCACGGAATCAACTTTTTGTGTGTCTGGTTCTAGTGGAAATTTAATTGAGGTGGCTGAATGGAAAACAGAGAAGGTATTGTAATTAAATGCCTTGGGAGGGCGATGGCATCTTGATAATATGGTCATTCCCAGTGAAATCCCAAACCCTAGTTTGGTTCGGAAAACTAGATAGTGAAACTTGTCATTTTGTTTTCAGTCTTTTTAGAAAGGTGAATTTGCAGTTGAGAGCTTGATTAAGCAAGCAACAGTTCCAAAGCAATGCAGGGAATCCGTGACCATTATTACACTGGGGCTCAATTGTCTTGGTGGTGAGATGTAGTTAATGTAGCTTTTAGTTGAGTTCAGATCAGGGCCTGTCTAGTAAAGGCATTCATTGGTATAAATAACTTTAAATTGTTGGTGTAAATAATTTTGAAAGATTTGCTATGTATACCCACGAGAAATTTGCAATTATCAAAGCCAGTTTAATTAGGCATGAACTACTAACTACATTTTCAGAGTTTTTTTTGCAAGTTGCATGAACCTATACCTGTTGTTTTCGGAAGTCACTTTTTGATGTTGCCTGCAGCACTTATTAAAAATATTTTATGCATACTTACAGAGGCAATATTTAAAAGTCAGTGTTAGGAAATTATTTTTTTGAAATTATATTCAATTCTCTCAATTATTTCATTACCTAAATACAGTAGAATGAATTTAGTGCTCTTTAAGTGTGAGCATTTTATCATTTTTATGTTAGCACTCTAATACTATACATGTGAGTGCTTATATTTTAAGAATTCGTGGAGAAAAATAAAGACCCTTTCAATTTTTAAAACTCTGTGAGTGTGAAGAATGTACTGAAGAGCTCATCTTTGTGCTTAAACCTTAGATTTTAGTTCAGCTATAGAATCAGTTCCAACTTAGAGCAAGTTATGTAAGACTAATAATAATATCTCAGGTTTCACCTCTTGACTTTTGCTCCCTCTTTTGAGTTAAATGATTAAGTCTTTTAAAAGAAGAATTTAAATCTTCAAGAGTAGTGTTTTGAAATAAAAGAAACCCAAGTCTCAAAAGGAAGAAAGTAATACTCTGTTGCTACTGAATTAAGGAATTATTATATAAATCATTTTTCAGAGAAAGGAGGAAAAAATTGCCTAAGTGCTATGTGCTTGCATAATACCTTTATCCTAATCTTTGTGTAGGATGAGAACTGAAAAGTATGTTAATTTTTCTGTATAACACCAGATATTTTACCTGTGGAACAGACATATTTTTCATCCCTGGAAACTAAAGTTTGGGTGCCTCAAAGATTTCACAGATTACCCATAATCATTTAAAGTGAATATTCATAGAACTCATCCTTCCATCAATCAGATTCAAACATCAATTAATTGCTAGTGCCTTAACTTCAATCAGTTTTTACATTTTTGTCTTTTTATGTTCCTGGGCAACAGTTATAGCCCAATCTAAACAGCTTACAGGTGTGCTTAAAACACATACTCTAAAAAATGCACATTCTTTACTTTGACCCAATATTCTAAGGAGACTCAGGTTATTTTGTTTTACTTATTTGAAAACCAGTGATTGTATGAACAGTGCTTTTCCTGGCTAGGTTATTTTGAGATGACTAAGAATAGGTCAGTAGTGAGTGTTTATTGTGTAAATTGCGATGACATGTTAAAATTTTAAATGAAATTTGTTATTAGAAAAGCTTATCCTTAAAGGATACACAACTCATTTCTGCCATTTTTCCTTTTTATTGCTACTTTATTAGCCAACACTCAGAATATTACTTTAGGTGTAGATATAATTATTGGCTATTGTACCACCTAAACTAGTTAAAACAAATAACCTGTCAGATTTTGCCATGTGATCAAATTATTTTAGGAATTAACTATTTAAATTTAAATTTGAACAGACTGGTTTTCATTGAGCATCTGTTATATACCAGATATTATGAGGTACACAGTTCTAAAGAAAATCCACAGTTTGACCAAATATCATTTATTGTTTTCTCTGTGAAATTTCTAGTTTGAGGATTTCTGCTTATAATTGTCTCATATCAAAAGTCCCTGGACCATTCCCAGCAAACTTTTTACAAGAATCCCTCCTCAGGCAACCCCCCCCCCCCCCCGCCCCCAAACATCTCTAAGCCTCAGTTTTCTCTTCTGGGGATAATAGTGGTACCTACTTTTGTTTTGAGGATTGGGATGATCATGTAAATCACTTAGCACTCTTTTCCTGGGCATTATTAAAGGCTATGTACTTAGGGAGGAGGGTGTTTGGGGGTGGAGGGAGAGGAACCATCTAGGTAGCTCTTTGGAATTTGTTGTAGTGCTGTGGAGTCTTGGGAAGGTAATGAGAAAATTTTTTCTTTCATGTGATGGCATATGTAGAGGTAATTTTTAAAAAAAATTTATTTATTGATTTTAGAGAGAGAAACATCCATTTGCTGTTCCATTTATTTATACATTCGTTGATTGCCCATTGTTTGTGCCCTGACCTGCAACTTTGGTGTATCAGGAAGATGCTTTAACCAACTGAGCTACTGGCCAGGGCTGTAGAGGTTGAAATTGAAACATACAAAGTTGAGAACTCTGTCCAAACTGGCATTTTACCTGGGAGGTGTAAAGTTGGGGCAATATGCCCTTTGGCTTATTTATTTTATTTTTTGTTAATCCTTACCTGAGGTTATTTTTCCTGGTGATTTTTAGAAAGAGTGGAAAGGAGGGATGGAAGGAGAGAGAGAAAAACATCAATGTGAGAGACATCGATTGGTTGCCTCCCACACGCACCCTGACTGGGGCTGGGGATCCAAGTTGCAACCGAGGTATGTGCCCTTGACTGGGAATCAAATTCATGACGCTTCTGGGCATGGGCTGATGCTGTAACCACTGAGAAACATAGGCCAGGACTCTTTTTGGTTTATTTTTTAAAAAAATATATTTTTATATTGATTTCAGAGAGGAAGGGAGAGGGAGATAGAAACATCAGTGATGAGAGAAAATTATTGATTGGCTGCCTCCTGCATGCCCCCTACTGGTGATCGAGCCCACAACCTGGGCGTGTACCCTTGACTGGAATCAAACCTGGGACCTCTCAGTCTACAGGCTGATGCTCTATCCACTGAGCCAAACCAGCTAGGGCTTTTTGATATATTCTTAATTAGGTTGTGTTCTGCATAGGCCATTATGAGAGGCCCCTTGAAATCTGGAAGATAGACTAAACATTTGAAACTTTCTGATTATTCAAGTAATACATGTTCATTATAGAAAATTTGCGAAATGTGGGCACATGAAAATGTAGGTCACACTTTTTAATGCTAAGTTCATGAAATGTGTTATGGTACTTAAAACCTGCATGTTGGAGGGTGACAAGTTTGCCACAAAGTAGACTTTAACAGGCTTTCTCAAATCATATACTTAGGGATGTAGCAGTTGGATATTGCCCTTATTGGATGCTGGCTCAATGTGTCATCTTTTTGGAGGTCAAGCTTTTCAAGTTAGATGGTAGATAATAGAATGATTAGTAATCCTTCTGTTGACTCAATATACCACTGAAAAACAAATCTATCCATATGGTGGTTACATAGAAAGGAGAGTGAGTGGACTACTTCTTTTCTGATTTGGATGGCCTCATCTGATTTGAGGCTTTGTGGAAAGGAGAAGTCCAGTGGTCCAAACAGTATGCAGTCTATTTCCAGTCTCTCTGTAGTAGTACTAGCTGTTTACTTCCAGTTTCACTTTTTTACTTAAATTCAACAGTTACTATTGAGCATCTGTTCTAACATGATCTGTTTTAGTGGGGGGAACAGAAATGGCAATAACTGGTAAGAAATTGTTATTTCTTCTTTCTAGAAGCTTATATTTTAGAGAGGGTGACTATACACCTTGAGAACAGTTGACTGAGATAAGATAGTATTATATAAATTAAAATGGTAAGAGCATGATAGTATTTGAATTGATTTTAAAATAAGGGATGACCCGAACGGTGTGATTCAGTGGTTGAATATTGACATATGAACCAGGAGGTCACAGTTGAATTCCCAGTCAGGGCACATGCCAGGTTGCAGGCTTGATCCCCAGTGTGGAGTGTGCATGAGGCAGCCAATCAATGATTCTCTCTCATCATTGATTTTCTATCTCTCCCTCTCCCTTCCTCTTTGAAATCAATAAAATTATATTTTTTTAAAACAAGGGATGGATAGATACAAGTTACGAAAAAGTGCTTTCTGGTTGTTTTTGTGTGTTGTCGGGATGAGAGTGAAATAAAACAGACAAAAGCAGATCATTTTTAATGACTTTGACATCTTCCAAATACTGCAGAAATGAATTTTGTTGGATTATGGAGTTCTTTTGGAGAGCAGCTATGGTGAACACCCATTCTTTGTGATGGTTTTATGTTTGTGCCTTGTTTTCGTAATTAGGAGTTAGGCTTTGGAGGAGAGGGTTTCTGCCTTATATATGTCTGTTTCCTTTTATTTTGTATAAAGTAGATGTTGGGTAACTGGAGCTGAGTAGATAGTGTGGTGCCAGGTTGTAGAGTGCCTTGATTACCAAACTAAGGACATGGACCCACAGGCTATGGAAAGCCAGGGAGAGTTCTGTGCAGAGTAATGACATACCAAAAGTCCCATTTAAGAGTGATACAATAATATGTAGAGAGGTCTGGAGCAAGGAAAAATGAGTAACAGGTCAACTAACACTTGTGGTGTACTATGTACCATGCCTGTTCTAAATGCTTTAAATGTTTATTTAATTCTTAAATAGCTGTTCAAGATAGGTGTTTATTTTTCCCATATTAACCTATGAGGAAATTAAAGCACAGGAAGATTAGATTAGGTTTACTTGCCCAAGTTCACATGGCTATTAAATGGTAGAGCTAGGATGTGAACGGAGGTATTCTGACTCTTGATTCTAAGGTCTGGAACCTAAGCTCTTAACTACTCTGCTATTCTGAGGCTTTGTAACAGTTTAGATATAATGTCATTTTGTAAGGATATAGACCAGATTCACAGTAGGAATGAAAATAATTAAATGTCAGAAAGTGAGAAAAGACAAGTGTATTAACTTATCCATTAGGACTTTAGCAAAGAGGGAGATTTTAGGGAAAGTTTCATGGATGAGATAGTTTCAGTCAAGGAAAGAGTTTTGGGTGGGAAGAATTGCTCAAGCAAAGACATAGATAGATATGGCATGTTTCAAGGACATTGCAAGGAAGTCATTGCAAAGGGAATCTCCAGAATTTTACAACCAAGATAGTTTCTTCCTTCTTCCTCCCTTTTATCTAAACATGACAGCAATGATTCTGGCTTTAGCTTTTGGGACAATGGTATATCATACATTCATTGATTTTGTTTATTTGTGTGTTGTTTTAACAGATACCTAATTTATTCTTTTGTTAATCCTCACCTGAGGATATATTTTTTCCCATTGATTTTTAGAGAGAGTGGAAGGGAGGGAGGGTAGGGGAGGGAGTGGGGAGGAAAGTAGGGAGAGAAAGAGAGAGAGAGAGGGAAACATTGATGTGAGAGAGACATGTTGATTGGTTGCCTGCTACATGTGCCCTGACCTGGGCCGAGGATTGAATCTGCACCCTAGATACATGCCCTTGGCCAGGAAGCAAACCCATGACCCTTTGGTGCTCTGGCCGACGCTCTAATCACTGAATACACTGGCCAGGGTGATATCTAATTTTTTTTTTTTTTGACAGAATTTAAAAGGTCATTAAGAGGGGTTGCTTTTTCTGAGAAAGTCACATATTTGACACATGTTATATTTAAGGCACATTAATTGTAAACATGTTTAGAAGGCCATGTTTTATATCCAAAGCACATACTCATTTCCTTCTGTTACTTTTCATAGTAGTAAAAAATTAATGAAATATTTTATCTATTATTTCAAGTTGTAAAAAATATGGACAGTATTAGTATATACACTTAAAACATTTCTTCGTACTTAGTTATTTGACTTTATTTCTTAGATTAAATTTATTCTTTACCTTCCTAGGCTCCTATTTGGTTTTCTCAAGTGGTATTTATGTTAGAGCTTAGTATCTATTCTCTTTGATAAATAGAGAGGAGGGTGTCTGTCATTTAGAGTTTTAAGTGAAAAGATTGTGCGATTGTTTCTTAACATCGTATGTTAGTTACTTGAATCAAGAAAAATGGTGGCATTTGTTAGCTGTGGAAATGTTCTAAAGACTCTTTCCTGCTCAAGCTTCTGTCACTCCCACTACAGGTAAATTAACAGTTTACACTACTGCTCAAAAATCTTGGTTGTTGGGGGCTTCCAGTCAAGATGGTGATGTAGGTAAATGCTGTACTCACATCCTCCCACAATCATGTCAGAATTACAACTGAACTACAGAACAACCATTATTCAGAACCACCTGAAATCTAGCTGAACAGAAGTTCTACAACTAAGGATATATAGAAGAAGTCACACTGAGACTTCTAGGAGGAGCAGAATCGGGAACAGGATGGTCCCACCTCCACATGTGGCAGATAAAAATCGGGAAGGATATCTTGGCTGTGGAGGTCCACCTGAGAGCAAGGGGTCCCAGCCCCACACCAGGCTTCCCAGCACAGGATTCCACTGCCAGGAAGAGAAATTCCCACAACTTCTGGCTGTAAAAACCAGTGGGAATTGTGGCTGAGTGAGATGGAGGGCTCTCTGGGTCCTAGATATTCCTCTTAAATGGAGGAACTCACTCACTCTGAGCTTCAGCACTGGGGCAGCTACTTGAAAGGCACCAGACACATCCCAGAAGAACTGAATTGTTTGGCATCAAGGCAAGGGCTGGAGGGGCAAACAGAAGTGCTTGCTGGCAGAGGCCATTGATTCTTTGCTAAGCCCTTTCTCCACAGAGTCAGCAGGCATCATTGAATTTCCAAACCTGGATATTACAGTTTGCCCCCACCCTGGTGATTGCCTGAGACCCTGCACCACCCAACGTTTGGGTCCTCCCAAGTTGTTTCCAGTGGCTTTTTCATACAAATGCCTCAGACTTTCTTAAAATCTCTCCAAAAAGTAGCATCTGGCCTCAGTGCCCCATAGCTCTCCTTAAGTCACCCCAGGTTTGGCATTAGCAGCATCTGGCCTTGGTTTGAAACTTGGCCTCTCCTGGGGATCTCCAAGCCCAGCATAAGTAGCAGCCATCTGTAGATCGCTTTGTAGATCATGCTAGGAGGATCCTGGGCAGAACACAGGCAGTAGATGACCTTGGCCTGCATCTTCCAGGAGGCCCCAGAGCTTCAGACCATGTCAAAGCATCACCCAACCACCTCCACAAGTGATACTCAAGGGGCAGATTCAGCAGGGACCAGAGCCCCACTGAAATATGTTTTGCTCTTTGGGGTGGTCCCCTGCACAGCTGCTCCTCCATGGTGGTCATAGCCAGTTCTTGCAACTAATCAGCCTAGGGTAAATCACTTTCATTGATGTGCCAACAGCAGTCAACTTCAACAGGAGGGTATACACAGCCCACAGGGTGTGTACACCTGGAGTGCCCAGGTTGGGTGATTGGGGAGGCTATGCCCCTGGACCTGTTACATTAGGACACTCTACCAAGCCTGGGAAATGTAGCAGCTCTACCTAATACATAGAAACAAACACAGGGAGGCTGTAAAAATGAAGAAACAAAGAAACATGTCCCAAATGAAAAAATAGAACAAAACTTCAGAAAAAAGAACTAAACAAAACGGAGACAAGGAATCTGCCAAATGCAGAGTTCAAAACACTGGTATGACAGTGTTCAATGCACTTAGTGAAAACTTCAACAGCATAAAAAAGGACATGGAAACCAGAAGAAGAATCAGTCAGAAATGAAGGATAGAGCCCAGGTTGGTATTGCTTAGTGGTTAGAGTGTTGGCCTACACACTGAAGAGTCACAGGTTCAATTCCCAGTCAGGGGAATGTACCTGGGTTGCAGATTCTACCCCAGCTCTGGTCGGGCTGTTTTTAGGAGGCAACCAATTGATGGGTCTCTTATATTGATGTTTCTCTCCTCCTCTCTTCCCTCTCCCTCCTTCCCTTCCATTTCTCTAAAAATCAATAGAAAAAATAATCCTCCTGTGAAGATTAACAAAACAACAAAGAAATGAAGGATACACTAACTGAAATGAATAATTTCAGGGAATGAACAGTATAGTTGATGAAGCCATAATCAAATCAGCAGTTTGGAATATAAGAAAGCAACAAACACCCAATCAGAACAGCAAAAAAAGGAAAAAGAATCCAAACATAATTAGGACAGTGCAAGGAGCCTCTGGGACAACTTCAGGTGTACCAACATTCACATCATGGGGGTGCTAGAAGGAGAAGAGAGAGAGCAAGAAATTGAAAGCTTATTTGAAAATAATACCAACAGAAAACTTACCTAACCTGGTGAAGAAAATAGACTCACAAGTCCAGCAACTGCAGAGAGTCCCAAACAAGATGATCCCAAAAGAGGCCCACACCAAGATACATCATAATTAAAATGCCAAGGGTTAAAAACAAAGAATCTTAAAAGCAGCAAGAGAAAAGTAGTTAGTTACCTACAACGGAGTGCCCATATAACTTCCAGCTGATTTTTCAACAGAAACTGTGCAGGCCAGAAGGGAGTGGCAAGAAATATTCAAAGTGATGAAAAGCAAGGACCTACAACCAAGATTATCTACCTACCAAAGCTATCGCTTCGAATTGAAGATCAGATAAAGAGCTTCACAGACAAGAAAAGGCTAAAGAAGTTCATCACCATGAAACCAGTAGTACATGAAATGTCAAAGGGACTTCTTTAAGAAAAAGAAGAAAAAAAAAAGATTTAAAAAATGAACGATAAAATGGCAATAAATACATATCTACCAACAATTAAGTCTAAAAACAAAATAAGTAAAGAAGCAAAACAGAAACAGACTCAAATACATTTTGACAGTTGCCAGATGGGAGGGGGTTTGCGGGTATGGGTGAAAAAGGTGAAATGATTTAAGAAGTACTAATAATAGTCATGGAGATACAAAGTACAGCATAGGGAATATAGTCAAAAATATTCTAATAACTATGTATGTTGTCAGATGGGTATGAGATATATTGGGATGATCACTTAATAAGTTATATAATGTCTAATCACTGGTGTATACACCTGAAACTAATATAATACTTTATGTCAACTTTAATTGAAAAAAAAAAGATTAAAAAATATTTGGTCCTAGCCAGTTTGGCTCAGTGGATAGAGCGTCGACCTGCGGACTGAAAGGTCCCAGGTTTGATTCCTGTCAAGGGCTTGTACCTTGGTTGCAGGCACAACCCCAGTGGGAGGTGTGCAGGAGGTGTGCATCGATGTTTCTCTCTCATCGATGTTTCTGACTATCCCTCTCCCTTCCTCTCTGTAAAAAAATCAATAAAGTATATTAAAAAATTTTTTTTCGTTAGGCCAGACTGGTGTGGCTCAGTTGGTTTAGTGTTCTGTGCCCTGAAGGGTCGCTGGTTCGATTCCCATTTAGGGCACGTACCTGGGTTGTGGGTTTAATACCTGGTTGGGACACAAATGGAAGGCAACCAATCAATGTTTCTCTCTCACATCAATGTTTGTTTTTTTCTCTTGCAGCATGTCCTCAGGTGAGGATTAATAAAAAAAGATTTTTGGTTGTTGCTCCATTAATTTTTGGCATAATAGTACAAACTCCATCAAAATCTGACCCTGATTTCCTCTTTTTCAGCTCCATTTTCTATTACTCTTTTTTTCTTTTGCCCCAAACTCTGTGCAGTAGCTATGTAACAGTGCTTACTGTTTCTAGAATAAGTGCCTTTTTTGCTGTTTTGTCTTGTTTCCCAGAAGGATCTTTCCCTTCATTCCTTAAGGCCCAGTTCCAATGTGAAAGCTTCCCTGACCCCCACTAACTGAAGAATTGATTGGGTCTTCCTCTGTACTCCAATAGAACTTAGTATATAACTTCATTATGGGATACAGACAACAAAATAACTATCATGCAAATATGTACTGTTGCCCTGCCAGATGTGAGCCCTTGAGAACAAGGGAATAGGTGCTGCATAAATGTTTGAATGAGTGAAATGTGAACAGTGGATCAGTTGGTATAGCTGCAAAACCTGAGGAGGGTCAAAGGGCAGAACGTCATTCAAGTTAGTTCTTAATTTGAAATCATGAACTTAATTACCAATAAGTAGTTTTTATATAAGTCATGACTTACTGAGAACTTGTCATGTGCAAGACAGTTTGCTAAGTGTTTTTTGATCATAGATAATCTGTGGTTGGTGATACTAATTTTGATCTATTGCAAATGTTTCTATTTTCATGCAAAGTAATACTTTTATTTTAAGGATTTTATAATATTCAGAGTGCTTTCTTATTTCACTTGATCTGTATAACACTCTTAGGTAGGTAGAGCAGCTACAGACTGGCTCCCTTTTATCCAAAAGGAGTTGATGTTTAGAGGTTATTTGTACAAGGTCACCTCTTAGGAACTATGGGAGTTGTAACCAGAATCTAGATTTTTTTCTAAAATAAAAGCCAACTGCTAGACATTTATTCTGAACTATCTCATTATGAACTGAATAATTACTGTAATGAAAATCTGTCTTTTGCTCTCTTAAAAGGTAATCTAAGCTATTATTTTTGGAGTACATAACTGAAATGCTTGTTATATGACAGACACTGGGAGAACCTGGGTTAATTATTTCTCTCAAATTAGCTAGCGTTTTTTGAACATTATCTCTACTATTTCTACTAATAAATATATTTTTTCTTAGACTTGCATTCAGGCAACTGATTTAGATTTAGGTGTTCATGCAAATGAATGAAACAGCTTTGAAAAAACTTGTTTGCTATGTACTTTTTTAATCCTTTTAAGAGAATAGCTGACAAATATAAATTTAAAAAGTAAAGTTTATGTAGCTACTTGAACACATGGAAACTTGATGATTAGTACTGTATCCTTTGTCAAATATACAGTTTGGATTAGATTTTCATTTATAGACATATGAAACTTTGTTTCTTATTTATTTATATTAATGTTTTATCAATAATTTCAGACTTACAGTTTTATCTATATTTATAACTACTAACTTGTTCTAGTTGAGCTAAACAGAAATGATTTTCCAATATAGATTTTCAAGCTGTTATTTCTTATTTTTAACTTTTATATACTAATAACAGGAATACATTTCCATAAAAATTAAAGCAATAGGGAAATATAATGAGTGCAGATATGTCCTTCTTCACATAGGTACCTCCCATTCTCTTCCTTTCCTCCAGAAGTAAAAGTTGTTATTAGATTGTGATTTTTCAGAACTTTTTGTGTATTTACCTATTTAGGGATGTAGGTAAAGAAACATAGTTTTTTGTTGTTGTTACTTTTTTTCATAAGTGATTAGATCATAATTTAAAATGTACTTTTTAGCTGATAATATCAAGTGAATTCTGGCAAGCTATTCTGGAGTGTGTTAATATGCTCTAAATTCTGACCAGCATCCAAATTGTTGTAAGATTAATAGTTATCGATTTATTGAGCACTTACTAGGTGGTGTGCTAAGAGTTATCTCAATCCTCACAGCAAACTTTTGAAGTAAGTAGTATTATCTTCAGCTTATAGATGAGACACAGATAGTGGTTGAGTCAGGATTTGAACCATCTGATTGCAGAATGCACACTCCTGACCTTTCTCTATTGTGTGCTTGCTATCCCAGCTTTCTTAGTCATTAATCTCATCACCAGTCTGTTAGTTAACAATAGATCAAAAGAAAAAAAAAGCATTGAAATAAAATACTGTCTTTTAATGCTTAGATATTTTGGTAGTAACTCAGTATAGTTATAGTTGAAGATCAGTTTCTCAAAAAAGTATTTATCATTTAACATTTTACAAGTTGAATAAAAACACATGTTTACCTGTGAATACGGGTAGTGCAAAAGTAGGTTTACATTTGTTCATATGGAAAGTAACACAAAAATTAATAAATAATAGTATAAGAATAAACTTTTGCATACTCACAACTGTAAACTTACTTTTGCCCCACCCAGTATATTGGAATATCACTGTTCAGATAATATAACATACTAAAAAAGGTACTTTTTTCTTTCATTGGGTAATTTCTAAGTTTGTTATGTATGGAGTTTGTGTTTTAAATGGAATATAATATATATATATATATATATATATATATATTTCCACATAAGTAAATCTAATTTAGAAAAAGTTACTACATTTGTTTTTTTAACTGTTTAACTATAGAAATACTAACTATATTATTAGATACTAGTTGCAAGATTCCTTTTGTTTTCAAAAATATAGGGATAGGAGATAAGATCATGTTGTATATGCTACAAGTATAGATATGGTAGTTATACTTCTAGAATAAACAAAATTTGTAGTTCTGAACAATTCTATTCCTAGCTATAATAAACCGAAGAGAAATGAAAACATATGTCCACACAAAAGCTTGTATGAATATTCATAGCAGTTTTATTCATAATAGTAAAAAAAAGTAGAAAGTACCCAAATGTCCATCAACTGATGATTGTATAAATAAAATGTGATATATCATATAATGGAATATTATTGAACAATAAAAAGGAATGAAGTAATGATACATGCTTTCACTTATCATAGTATTTTCAATACTATGAAAATACTATATAGATGAACCTTGAAAATACTATGATAAGTGAAAGAAGCCAGACATATAAGGCCACATGTGGTTTAGTTTTGTTTCTATGAAATGTGTGGGATAGGCAAATCAATAGAGTTAGAAAGTAGATTAGTTGTTGTCAAGGATTGGGAGTAATGGTTAATTTTATATGTCAACTTGGGTAGACCCTGGTGTTTCATTTTTGGCCAAATACCAGTCTAGTTGTTGCTGTGAAGGTATTTTTAAATGTGATTAGCATTTAAATCAGTAGATTTTGAGCAAGGCAGGTTACCCTCCAGAATGTGGTGGGTCTCATCCAATTAGTTGAAGGCCTTAAGAGAAAAGACTGAGGTCCCCCTGAAGAAGGAATTCTGTCTTCAGAGAGCCATCATACTCAAGACTACATCTCTTCTCTGTGTTTCTAGCTTGCTGGCTTGTCCTGTAGGTTTCAGATTTGACAGTCCCCACAGTCACTTCAGCCAGTACTTTAAAATATCTTCTGTCTCTGTGTCTGTCTCTCTGTCGTTTTTATCTGTTTCTCTGGAGAATCCTGGCTGATACAGGGAATGACTGTTAAATAGGTATGGGTTTCTTTTGGGGATGATGAAAATGTTATAAATTGATTGTGGTGATGGTTGCACAATTCTGAATTGTACACGTTTAATTGGTAAATTGTATGGTAGGTGAGTTATAGCTCAAAAAAGTTCTTATAAAAAATGAAATGTTAGATGGAGTAATAACTTAGTGAAAGCAGATTAGAGTGTAGGAGGTAGAAGAGTGTAGAGTGAGTATTCAAATGTGGGTAGAATTAACAGCAGCTTTTTAAAAAATATATATTTTTTATTGATTTCAGAGAGGAAAGGAAAAGGAGAGAGAGATAGAAACATCAATGATGAGAGAGATAGAAACATCTCTTGGCCGCCTCCTGCATGCCACCAGTGGGGAAATTGAGCCTGTAACCCAGGCATGTGCCCCTGACCAAATCGAACCTGGAACCCTTCAGTCTGCAGGCCGACGCTCTATCCACTGAGCCAAACTGGCTAGGACAACAGAGCAGCTTTTGAAGTACCTTTAGCTTAATTATTATCTCTAATATCCTATTATGAATTGTCTTACTCTTGGTTACAATTTTGTTTTAACAAATTTAGTAGCTGGAGAGTGAGTGTGCTTCCAATTTTGAAATATTTGTTAATAGGCACAATTTGGGTATTATTGAGAAATTGTAGCACTAAAGTCTTAATGTGGGACTTGAGAAATGGTTGGAAAAATACAGTTTAAAAGTCTCAGTCTGAACCTGAGAAACTTAAGACATTAATTTTACTTACTATGAATCTTTTGTGTATGCAGGCATATAGAGTGCAATAAAATTATTAGGATGAATGATGTTGTCTTGACCAGAAGAAAATGTTCATTTAAGTTATAGTTGAACTTAAACTGGGACCATTATGAATTCTTAATCTTTAACAAGTATCTGTCTCGTGCTTGCAGTACAGTGGAATGTCCAGAGGTACATAGTACTGAAAAATATAATTACAGTACAAATAAGTCCAACAATAGAACTATCTGTGAATCATTGTTTTCAAGGAGCTAAGGGAGTGCTGTATTCCTTCTTCCAGGATTGGGGGCAGAAAATGTGGAAGGAATGAAGAGGGCTTCACAGAGAAAGTTGTTTTTAAGCTGCTGTTTGAAGAGTGAGTAGGGCTTTGCTAAATGGGTAAAAAAAGAGCAAGGCATTCCAGCCCAAGGGAACAGTATGTGCTTAAGACATAAAAGCCCAAAAGAGAATGATATATTCTGGGAAATACAAACCCAGATGTTAACAGAATTGGGGAGGGGAAAATAGAGCTGCTATCAAACCTTTGGGGGTAGTTGAACATCGTTGACAGAGGCATAGGGGAGGCAGTATAGCTAAAAGCTTAAAAGTTCTGGAGTTAGACTACCTGAGTTGAAATCCTGGCTTCCCTGCTTACCAGATGCGTGACCTTGGGGAGTCTCTGTGACTCAGTTTTCCTCATTTGTAAAAGGAGGCTAATACCTCAGGATTGTTGTAGATTTAATGATAATTTATGTATAACAGCAGAATGCCTGGCACAGAATAAGTACTCAATAACTTGTGGTTATTGTAATTTTTCTTTATTTTTTTTTGTTGTTGATGTACTTACATAGTAAAGCCTGTGTGCTTATTTTCCATCAGTGTGCTTTTTCACTGTTAAAAAACTTTTCTTCTTTGGCTCTGGTAGGATGGCTGAGTTTGTTGGAGTGTCGTCCATACATCAAAAGGTTGTGGATTTGATTTCCAGTTATGGCACATGCCTAGGTTGCGGGTTTGATGTATTGATGTTTCTCTCTCACGTTGATATTTCTCTCTCTCTCCCCGGCTTCTACCCTTCTCCCTTTCTCTAAAAATCAATAAAAAACATATCCTTGGGTGAGGATTAAAAAAAAGGTTATCTTCTTTGAATATCTGTCTTTGGAGTTATCTAAACTAAGATAATGCTTTAATATCTAGAAATTTTTTGAAATGTGTTAAAGAAATAGTGTGATATAATGAAAAATAAATATTTGGTCATTGTCCCAGGTTCCTGGCACACAACTCCTAAAATTCTTGGCATCTCCATAGTGATAAGGATATTTTTTGTATGATAACAAGATGGCTGGTAGCTGGGGATCCCTAGATAGCTTCTGGATGGGGCTGGTCTTCTGAAAGACCTGGTGGTTAGAGGGTTGGAACTTTCATCCCCACTTACCAATCTCCAGGAAGGTGGTGATGGCTGGTTGAAAATTAAGCTCCGTGAAAACTCTTGAGCATTGAAATCAGGGAGCTTTGGGTTTGGTGAACACATTGAGGTGCTGGGAGGGTGGCTCACCCAGCCAAGGTATGGAAACTCTGAGCCCCTTCCCCCGTATCTTGCCCTTACATCTCTTCCATTTGGCTGTTCCTAAATTGCATCCTTTATAACAAACTGGTAATAGTAAAGCACTTTCCTGAGATCCTTGAGTCATTTTAGTAAATTATCAAACTAAATTTATACTTGATTGTTTGGAAGTATCAGTGACAATCCAGGACTTTTGGAGAGACATCTGAAGTAGGGAGAATCTTGTGGGACTGAGCACTTAACTTGTGGGATCTGACATTAATTCCAGGTATTGTCAGAACCGAATTGAATTGAGTTATAGGACACTTGGCTTTGTACTGGGGAGTTGAAGTGGTGTTGCAAAAGTCACCACACATTGGATGTCAGAAGTGTTGTGTGTAAAAACAGTTCAAATAGCCCCGGCCGATTTAGCTCAGTGGATGGAGCTTTGGCCTGCGGACTGAAGGGTCCCGAGTTTGATTGCAGTCAAAGGCACATGCCCGGATTGTGAGCTCGATCCCCAGTAGCGGGTGTGCAGGAGGCAGCTGATCAGTGATTCTCTCTCATCATTGATGTTTCTGTCTGTCTCTCTCCTCTCTGAAATCAATAAAAATAAATAAAAAGTACTTTAAAAAAACAGTTCAAATAGTCTTGTAATTAATATCTGTTATCCATTTTTATTTGTTTTAAATGTTTTTTATTTTTTATAATGTTACATGCAATAATCATTAATATTTCAAGAAAAACAATTTCAAATATGTTACATGCAATAAGTATTAATATTTTAAGAAAACAATTTTAAGTATAATAACGTTACATGCAGTGAACACTAATATTTCAAGAAAAAAGATTTTAAATATAAATATAATAATATTACCAAAAGTGTACTAGCATAGTATAATGTCACAAAAGTTGTAGGAAATATTAAAAATCTGCAAATAACAGGATTACTTCTACTATATTCTAAAATACTAGAGGCCCAGTGCATGAATTCATGCACCAGTGGGGTCCCTAGGCTTGGCCTGTGGGATGGGGTCGAAACCGCTCTCCAACATCCCCTGAGGGGTCCCGGATTGCGAGAGGGTGCAGGCCAGGCCAAGGGACCCCACTGGTGCACTATTGGGGCCGGGGAGGGATGCGGGAGATTGGCCAGCCGGGGAGGGACTGTGGGAGGGTTCCAGGGCGTGTCCAGCCCATCTTGCTCAGTCCCGATCGACCAGACCCCAGCAGCAAGCTAACCTACCAGTCGGAGCATCTGCCCCCTGGTGGTTAGTGCACATCATAGCAAGTGGTTGAGCAGCTTTAGCATAGCATTAGCATATTACACTTTGATTGGTTGAATGGATGACAACTGGACACTTAGCATATTAGGCTTTTATTATATAGGATTTTTCTCTGACTATTTTAGTTCATCAGTTTATGTTGTTCATTATATTCCACAAATGAGTGAGATCATGTGGTATTTATCTTTCTCTGACTAGCTTATTTCACTTATCATAATGCTCTCCAGGTCCATCCATGCTGTTGCAAATGGTAAGAGTTCATTCTTTTTTATAGCAGTATAATATTCCATTGCATAGATGTACCACCGTTTTTAATCCACTCATCTGCTGATGGGCACTTAGACTGTTTCCAAATCTTAGCTGTTGTTATCCATTACTACCAAGTTTGTATAGTTTCCTTGTTAAAAGCAATAAAAATCAGTAGCATACTTGGCTTGCATTATTTGAAGATTTAGCATGAAAGGAGTTGAATAAGTTTTATGACAAGAATCTAGTCAGTCAATCAGGAAGTATGTAAAAGAGCTAATATTAGGCAACACAGGTGTTAAGATGTTATTTCAGTCTTCAAAGAGGGAAAGCTAACCCCCATAAACAATTAGGGAAGAATTATGTTCTAAATGGAATTAAGAGCTCTATGTGATTAAGATTAGGGAAGGCTTGTTTGTTTGGGAAGAGGGACTTAAATTGGACTTGGAAAATTTAGGGTAGAAAATAATAGGAATCCTTGGTGTAAGGAGGTCTGCATAAAAAGGCATAAGCCCAGAGGATAGTCAGGAGGCAATTGTATGTAAGGAGCCCTATTACTATATTGATCAAATAGTTTAGATTACTAGTAAATGATAGAGGTAAACTTGAGTAAGGTTCCATTTCAGGAAAGTTGTACAACGGTTAAGGTACAGGGTTGATGGGGCAATAAGCCAGAAACCTTTAGGGAACCAAGGCACAAATCTTGGGAGTAAGAATCCTGGATTTGTAACTTTGGGGAGAGCCATGCCTCCCCTTAATCCATTCAGATAACCCTGTTTAATAACTAAGTATGTTCTAATAGTAGATTATAAAACACCCATCTACTTTAATATACTGACTTCATAATAGGGTGATTGGAAAATGATGAAGATTGGATTCATAGGTATAGGTAGTAGACAAGATTCGAAGATTTCAAACTATGGTTTCTTATTTTCAAGATTGTTTCTTGGCATATTGAAAGATTATGCCTGTGTGCATCATTTTAAGGTATATATATATAAAATATATTTTTAATGTATTTCAGAGAGGAAGGGAGAGTGAGAGAGAGAGAGAGAAACATCAGTGATGAGAGAGAATTATTGATCGGCTGCCTCCCACATGCACCCACTGGGAATTGAGCCGCATTTGCCCTGACTGGGAATTGACCTATAACCTCCTGGTTCATAGGTCAGTGTTCAACGAACACTTAGCCATGCTGGCTGAGCAAGGTATATTTTTTTTGTCAGTCATTTTAAATTATGGAATAAACTCATTTAAATACTATAATTTTGAATGAAGAATGAAAGTTACAAGGATAATGATGAATAAAATATTGCATGGGAATGTCCAAGTCAGAGACAGGTGTTAAGTGATAGAACCTACATCAGAATTTCAGTTAAAATATATTTTAAAACACAAGACTTATGTAGTAGTCCTAGTTTTTGCCATTTCATTTACTTTTAGGGAGATACTCTTTTTAAAAAATATTTTATTATATATATTTTATTGATTCCAGAGAGAGAGATAAACATCGACCGGTTGCATCTAGTCTTGCCATTTCAAATTGAAACTCTAAGCTGAGGTTTTTTTTCATAATTGTTAGTTGTGTGCAGGTAGAGTTGTCAGATAAGAATCAATAAAGTTTATTGGCATTATACTTGGATTTAATAGTTCTCCCTTACCCCTTGCCAGTGACCTGATTTGAGAATTGTATCAAAAAAATTATCTTTGTTTTAGCTGCACCTATTTTGTTTTATTTATTTTTATTAATTTATTTTTAAAATCCTCACCTGAGGACATTTTCATTGATTTTTTAGAGAGAGGGGGAGAGAGGAAAGAAAAAGGAGAGAGGGGGAGAGAAAGAGCGAGTGAGAGAGAGAAACATCAATTTGTTGTTTCACTTACTTATGCATTCATTGATTGGTGGTTATATATGCCCTGACCAGGGATTGAATCTACAACTTTTGCATATCAGAATGACCATCTAAATCAACTGAGCTACCCGGCCAGGGCCTCAATATTATTTTATACTAGAGGCCTGGTGCATGAAATTGTGCACTGGTGGGATCCCTCAGCCTGGCCGGTGATCGAGGTGTGTCAGGGGGCTGGCCAGCCAGAGTGAGGGACCATGGTAGTTTGGCTGGCCGATCTGGAGGCCAACTAGCTGAGGGGAGGGGCCATAGGAGTTTGGCCTGCCAGGGGGAGGGGATGCAGGAGGTTGGCTGGCCGGCCAGAGGGAGGGGCTGTGGGAGGTTGGCTGTGGGAGTGCACTGACCACCAGGGGATAGCTCCTGCATTGAGCGTCTGCCCCTTGGTGGTCAGTGCGCATCATAGCAATTGGTCGACCGGTTGTTCTGGTCATTCATTCGTAACAGCTGCTTAGGCTTTTTTATGTATAGATTAGTTTCACTTGTACAGCATTAGCGGTTACACATTTATAAAATTTATGGAGGGATTACCCCCCTCCCCGATAATTGTAGTACCCACTTGGCACCATACATATGACTTATGTAATATTCTGAGAGTAATAGTTAATAATGTTATTCATCTCACCTAACCTGTCAACTTTCTTTTGCTTTTGAATTTTGAGTTTCTGGTTGTCTGAGTTAGACTGGATACATCTTAGTTATGTATGACCCTAAGCAGTGCAAGCACACACAATAAAAATCTATATGATGTTTATGTATGTCTTAAATGGTTATTTTTATTATATTTTTCTTTTTTTTTAAATAAATCTTTATTGTTCAGATTATTACAGGTGTTCCTTTTTTTTCCCCCATAGCTCCCCTCCACCTGATTCCCCACCCCACCCCATGCCCTTACCCCCGCCACTGTCTTCATCCATAGGAGTAAGATTTTTGTCCAATCTCTTCCCGCACCCCTCACACCTGCTTCCCCTGAGAGTCGTCAGTCCACTCCCTTTCTATGCCCCTGATTCTATTATATGCACCAGTCCATTCTGTTCTTCAGATTTTTCATTCACTTGCTTTTTAGATTCACTTGTTGGTAGGTATGTATTTGATGTCATTTTGTTGTTCATAATTTTTATCTTTACCTTTCTCTTCTTCTTCTTCTTCTTAAAGAATACCCTTCAGCATTTCATGTAATCCTGGTTTGGTGGCGATGAACTCCTTTAGCTTTTTCTTGTCTGTGAAGCTCTTTATCTGACCTTCAACTCTGAATGATAGCTTTGCTGGGTAGAGTAATCTTGGTTGTAGGTTCTTGCTGTTCATCACTTTGAATATTTCTTGCCACTCCCTTCTGGCCTGCATAGTTTCTGTTGAGAAATCAACTGACAGTCGTATGGGTACTCCCTTGTAGGTAATTAACTGTTTTTCTCTTGCTGCTTTTAATATTCTCTCTTTGTCTTTTGCCCTTGGCATTTTAATTATGATGTGTCTTGGTGTGGTCCTCTTTGGATTCCTCTTGTATGGGGTTCTGTGCGCTTCCTGAACTTGTAAGTCTATTTCTTTCACCAGGTAGGGAAAGTTTTCTGTCATTATTTCTTCTAATAGGTTTTCAATATTTTGCTCTCTCCCTTCTTCTGGCACCCCAAAAATTTGGATGTTGGTTCACTTAAAGTTGTCCCAGAGGCTCCTTATACTATCTTCATATTTTTGGATTATTTTTTCTTTTTGTTTTTCTGGTTGGATGTTTTTTGTTTCCACATATTTCAGATCTTTGGTTTGATTCTTGGGGTACGTTGATCTACAGTTGAGTTTCTGTATATTCTTTATTTCAGACAGTGTATGCTTCATTTCTGACTGATCCTTTTCCATTTTTTTTGGCATTCTTATTAAGCTCCTTGAAGGTCTCATCAAGTTTCTCAGCGGTTTTAAGAAGATTCTTGAGTAACCTTATACATGTGGTTCTGAACTCTATGTCATCCAGTAGTTTGCTTTCCTCTGTTTCTTTCATTCGTGACATGTTTCTTTGTCTCCACATTTTGGCTGCTTTCCTGTGTTGATGGAGTAGCTTTGTGTGGTAGGTGATCTCTAGGGGGCAGTAGCTCAGCCTCCTCAATTACATGAGGTGGATGCTCTTGGTACACCCCTTTGTGGGCTGAGTGCAAAGTCTTGGTGTAGTTAAGCCTTAATTGCCGTTGGTACACTGGGAGGAATTGACCTCCAGGCCAATTAGCTGTGAGCACTCGCTGTGTCTATAATGGAAGAACTGCTGCGCTGAAGACATGCTTATGGGGCAGGACTTGTTTCAGTGGGGCTTTGGTGCTCACTGAGTCTGCCTCTTGAATGTGTCACTTATGGATGTGAGGAGTTGAAATCTGGTGTCTCACACTGACCACTAGGTACACTGGCTTCTGGATCTCCAATGGGGTGCAGGTCAGCTACTGTCTGAGGCCACCCAGCAGGAGCTACAGTGAGAGCTACAGTTTTCTCCTCTTTGCTTGGGGTTTGGAGGTTTTGGAGCTGTCTGACCCGGGCTGTAAGTTTGCTAGGTTAAGCTGCGATAGGGCAGGGCTTTCTTGTGCAAAAGCCACTGCTTAGAGCTTGGGTGGGTTTGTAGGTTGTGCAGGGCGGGGTCTCAGGGCGTCACTAGGCTAGGGCGTGGCAAACAGCAATGGCTGCTAGTTAGCGGGCTCTAAGTCCCTGTCAGCAGTCCCGTGCCCCAGTGCCGTAAACAATTATTCCTGCGCGCAGCTCTGCAAGCAAGCCACCCTCACTGGCAGACAGTCCAGCTTCTCCCCGTAGGAGTTTGGGTCCCCCGAGTCTCTCCAGAAACTGTATTTCAGAGTAATCGGGGGCTTGTCTCCCTTCGGGTTGAAAAAAGCAACGCCCGCCGCCAGCCCGGATCATGCGCCTCCGTACCTCAGCTTTTCAGCGCTCGTGCACGTCTCAATGCTCTTTTCTCTTTCCTTCTAGTTGTAGAACTTCCACTCAGCCAGCTTTCCCGTGGTTCTGGGTGATACACGTTTTTTCTTTTAGTTGTATTTTTGAAATTGTTGCGGGAGGCAGCAGTTTAGGTGTTTACCTATGCCGCCATCTTGGATTCTCCTATTATATTTTTCATTTACTGTTGCTGTCACATGCAAGTTTTGCATTAATATGTGGTTTTTATCTGTTGGCCATTTTAAGTATGGATATTTTTGGGTAAATTCTGGAGTTTCTTGTTATTCTAAATCAGATTTGAGTGAAGGTTTAATGTTTCTTCATGAAATTTTATTGATTGTCATGATTCTCACCAATTTATTCCTTCTCTTAATATTTTGAAATTAGATCTTGCTTATCACAAAACTTAACCCTTGATTATATGTTATTCTGGCCCTAATTAGCCTATAAACTTCTTAAAGGTCACTCTAATAGCCTATGCTGCCATGTAGCTCTACAATAAAGGTACAGTGCCTAGTATTTAGTAGGTAGTTAAAACTTTATTGCCAACACACTACCGTTTTCTAAAGAAATTATAGGAGTACTGACTTAAAAAAAAAACCCTGTCTTTGCCCTAGCTGATTTGGCTCAGTGAATAGAGTGTTGGCCTGCTGACTGAAGGGTCCCAGGTTCGATTCTGATCAAGAGCACATGTCCGGGTTGCGGGCTCGATTCCCAATAGTGGGCGTGGGGCGTGCAGGAGGCAGCTGATCAATGATTCTCTCTCATTATTTTTCTTTCTATCTCGCTTTCCTTCTCCCTTTCTCTCTGAAATCAATAAAAATATATTTATAAAAACAGAAAATAACCTGTCTTTTTTTAAAAAGCCTCTTAGAAGATAATGTAGAATATGTTTATGACCTTGGGGTAGAGCACACATTGAAGTAAAAGACTGATAAATTTAGATATATGGAATTTAATTTTAAAATTAAAATAGAATGAAAAAGTGAAGAAAAACACGATGGAAATATATTTATAATACACATCACATGCAAAGGATTAGTATCCAGAATATAGAAAAGACTTGTCCAAGTTAGTAAAAAGTGCAATTTAAAAATGGCCAAAAGACACACAAATAAGAATTTAACAGAAGTAAGAATGGGCAATAAACAAATACAATATGTCCAACGTAACTAGGGAACTGTAAACTTAAACCTTGAGATACCATTTATACTCATTCACCATGTTGGATAATATCAAGTGTGGGTGACACTGTAGAGCAAGAGGGACTTTCATGTTCTGTTGTTGATATGATTAGTTATATTGATTGGTTTTTTAATGTTAAATCAACTTTGCATTTCTGGGATAAATTCCACTTGATTGTACTGAGTTATTCTTTTACATTTCTAGGTTTGATTTGTTTACATTTTGTTAAGACTTTTTGCATCTCTATTCATGAAGGATTAGTCTTAAATGCTTGTTAAAATTTACCAATGAAGCCATCTAGATCTGTTTGTATTTTATTTTGTTTTTGGTGGGTGTTATTTTTTTTGTGTGTGGAAAGTTTTAAACTTTAAGGCAGTTTTTTTTTTTATAGATATAGGGCTTTTAGTTCTTTTCCAGTTAATTTAGGTAGTTTGTATCTTTTTTAAAAAATGTATTTATTTTGAATATATTTCTTTTATTGATTTTAGAGAGGAAGGGAGAGGGAGAGAGGTAGAAACAGCAATGATGAGAGAGAATCATTGATTGGCTGCCTCCAGCACGCCCCCCACTGGGGATCCAGCCCGCAACCCAGGCATATGCCCTTGGCTGGAATCGAACCTGGGACCCTTCACTCCACAGGTCGACGCTCTATCCACTGAACCAAACCGGCTAGGGCAGGTAGTTTGTATCTTTTTAAGAAATGTGTCTATTTCATTAAGTTGGATTTTTTAGCATAAAATTAATCATGACATTACCTTGTTATCTTTTTACTATCTATAGAATCTGTAGTATTGTCACATCCTCATTTCTAGTATTGGTAATTTGTATCTTTTTTCATTTTTTCCTTTGTCACTTTGACTAGTTGTTTAAAGAATTATCTTTAATAGATTTTTCTCTATTTTTTGCTTTTCATGGATTTCTATTCTTTATTGTATTCTTATTGCTTACTTTGGGTTTAATTTCCTCTTCTGTTTTCTAGTTCCGTAAATTGAAAACTTTAGATCATGGAGTTAAGACATCTCTTCTAATAAAAGCATTATGCTATGATATAATTATTTTTATAAACAATTTGACATTGTTATAATGTTAAATTTGTGTGTACCAGCAGTTCTTCACTTAGGTATATATTCTAGAAAAACTTTTTTTTATCTGCATTAGGAGACATGTTCAAGCATGTTAAATAGTAGCATTTTTTATGATAGTAAAAATATGGAAATAATCCAGATATATGTCCATTGACAGGAATATGTAAACACTTCTGTTAATATACACCATGAAATATTTTACAGGAATGAACACGAATTAACAACAGCTGTATTTATTTGTTAGATGAATCTCCAAAATGTTAAATGAAAAAAACAAGTTGTAAAGAAATACTTAAACTATGATGCCAGTTAATATAAAATTTAAAAAAGCACAAAATTATTCATGAATCTCTTTTACTACATATACAGTAATAAAATGGTAAACATATTTCCTTATGAGAGAGGCAGAGAGTGAATATAAAAATAGCTAAATTTGGCATAATATGTGCTGAAAAGTGTTAAATACTTTACAAATACATATTTATTTAATTTACATAGTTAAATGAAAACTTGCTGTGAAGCAGGTTTTTACTATCATTTACAAATAAAGGAACTTATAAGTAAGGGTTCAGAAAACCTTAACTTCCCCAAATTACACTGCTAATAGATGGTAAACCTTCTAATCAAACCCAGGCAGTCTGACTCCAGAGTTTGCACTCTTAAGCATTAAGCCATACTGCTTGCCCAGATGGGAGGGGTAGGGAGCTTCTGAAGCTGGGTGTTAGTTAGGTACATGGATGTTTGTTTTTATTATTCTTTAGTTCTTATTCTTGTTTTTATTTTTATCTTTATATGTATGAACTATATTTAAAAATTTTTAAATAAAATAACAATGGTCAATTCACCTGAAATGGAATATAAGAAACAATTCCTTCAACTATATCCCAAATGGAAGTTTAGGAAGTCAACACCATTAATTTTCTCTAACATATTTTCTAGGTATTAGCATATTATGAAATATTTAAAAAATGAGATAGAGGATATGTTATTAATATCTTGACCTGGGTGGTAGTTACACCTGTGTTCACTTAGGGTGATTCATCAATTTGTACACTTTTGATTTGTTTACTTCTTTGTAGTATTCTATACTTCAGTAAATTCTTTACAATAAAAATATCAAATAAGTTTCTTTAAATTCCAGAGATTTTTTTTATTGCACCTGCATTATGTCTTTGTTGGGATGATTGTAAGGGAATTATGAGTTAAAAAGTAAGGGGCTAATTTTGATGTTCTTTTTCATCAGAAAGTCTATAAAAAGAATGAGGAAATATATTGACAGGTAACAAAACAGTATAACAAACAAGGAACAGCACAGTATATATAATCTACCTTTGTGCAAAGAGGGGAAAGTAGGAAACTATATTTGTTA
This sequence comes from Corynorhinus townsendii, assembly GCA_026230045.1. NCBI lineage: Eukaryota > Metazoa > Chordata > Mammalia > Chiroptera > Vespertilionidae > Corynorhinus > Corynorhinus townsendii. The sequence goes on from JAPDVU010000006.1 coordinate 46,107,954, forward strand.
TTGATGCATAAAGAAATCTGGAAAGATACATAAGGAATTAGTAACTGTGATTACCTGGGAGTGAGATGAGGTGGAGGCTGGTTTGATATGACATAAGGATGGCAACAAAAACTTTTCGGTGTATAGAAAGTCCCCAATTCACAATGGTTTAACTTAGGATTTTTCAACTTTACGATAGTACAAAAATGATATGCATTCAGTAGGAACTGTACTTCAAATTTTAAGTTTTGATCCTTTCTGGGGCTAGTAATATACAGTACAATATTCTCTTGTGATGTTGGGCAGTGGCAGCAAACTGCAGCTCCCATTCAGGCAGGCACTCTCAAGGTAAACCAATAATTGACAGTGTGTTCATTGTGTTAAATGATTTTGCCCAACTGTGGGTTAATGTAAATGTTCTGAGCACGTTTAAGGTAGGCTAAGCTAAGCTAAGCTATGATGTTGAGTAGGTGTATTAAATGCATTTCGATTTACAATGTTTTCAGCTTATGGTGATGGGTTTATTGGGATGTAAGTCAAGGAGCATCTGTGTATATTATATATATATATGTGTATATATATATATATATATACATATATATATAATATATTTATAGTGGCATATGCCTTGGTGTTATGATATTATAGAGGAGGAGCATCTAATTCAATCTCTCAGTTTATGCTAGTTATACTGTGGTAATAAACAACCTTAAGGCCTCAAAGTTTTGTAACAATAAATATTTATTTCTTGCTCATGTTACATGTTTAGATAGATGGCAGCACCATCCACAGTTGTTCTCCTTTCTGGAATTCAGCCTAAAGGAGCAGTTCCTATCAGGGACATGTTCTAGTGGCAGAAGGAAAAGTGCTATGCAGAGTCATGGGATTATAATTAAAGCCTCTGCTCAGAAGTGGCACAATTCACTTCCACTCACATTTCATTGGCCAAAGCAATTACTTGGCCAAGCATGTTGCAGTTGAGATATAATTAATAGTCATATAGGAAGAAGTAGTGGAATAATTGAGTATAGTCATACAGTCTGTTACACTCAGCTTCTTTCCAACTCAAAGTGAAAATTATGTAGCTTTGGAAGCTATCAAATAAGAATGCATCTTAGCCTGGCCGGCATGGCTCAGTGATTAAGCATTGACCTATGAACCAGGAGGTCATGGTTCAATTCCTGGTCAGGGCACATGCCCAGGTTGCGAGCTCCATCCCTGCTGGGGGGTGTGCAGGCGGCAGCCAATTAATGATTCTCTCTCATCATGTTTCTATCTCTCCTTCTTCCTCTCTGAAATCAATAAAAAAAAAAATGCATTTTAGCAAAAATAAAGTTGTTTACCAGTTCCTTATGAACATTCTAATATCCATATGTTAAATGGTTTATATCTCTTTCAAAGAAAAGAAATTAAAAGGTGAATACTTCAACTGTTGTTCTTTTTTTTTTTTTTTTTAAGTGTCCTTATGGATTTCAGAGAGGGAAGGGAGAGGGAGCGAGAGATAGAAACATCCATGATGAGACAGAATCATTGATCGGCTGACTCCTTCACACTCCCTACTGGGAATGGAGCCTGCAACCCAGGCATATGCCTTGACCTGGAATTAAACTGTGACCTCCTGCTCAACCACTGAACCACATTGGCTAGGCAAGTGTTCTTATAAGAGATAAAAGACTATATCATTTATACAATACTTAATATCTTTTGTGAATAACTGTGACATTGAGTTATGAGGTTTAGTCATGGTGGTTTAAAAAAGTATATCACTTTATTTTGTCTATTCATCTGCTTTGTCAGAAACTGAATCTACATCAATTGTATTTTCAAATAAAACACTAGTATATATTAGTTTATAGGGTCAAACATTAGGATATTTAAAATAGTGACATAGAGGCTGTGGGAGATAACTCGTAGTGGACTGGAGGGGATTGTGGCTCTTCCTGTCACACATTGGTGGAGGAGCTGGAAGCTCTGTGAAAGCAGAGGCTGGCCAAGCTGCAGGCAAAGCATGGGGATCCTGCCGATGCAGCACAACAGGAAGCAAAGTACAAAGAGGCAGAAATGAGAAAGAGGATCTTAGCCCAAGTTCTGGATCAGTCAGCTGGGGCCTGGTTTAGTAACTTAGCACTTATAAAGTCCTAAAAAACTAAAGGAGTACAGAATTATCTTATACAGATGGCAAGATATGGACAACTAAGTGGGAAGATAACAGAACAAGGTTTAATAGAAATCCTTGAAAAAGTAAGCCAACAAACAGAAAAGAAAGTGACAGTTAAATTCAATAGAAGAAAAGTAATGGGCTCTGATTAAGATGATGGTTATTGAATTTAAGATGCTTAGACATTGGAACTTAATGGAACAGTTTTAGGACAGATAATACTTGGCAGTTAAGATAAGATTGAATGTTTACTTTGTTTATTGTTTGTATACCTTTAGGAAAATAAACTTGTTACGTAAAATAGAAATAAAAGGATAAAGAAAATAAATTTGTGACATAAATTACATAGCATTTGCTTATTGAGCATCTCTTTATTAAGCACCTGCTATGTGGCATATTTACTAGCTGAGAGGGATATAAGAGTGAAAAAATATAACCTCTGCTTTCAGGGATTCTGCATAAATGGACATGTCTACAGAAAATTACAATGAAGTGAAATAATGGCTAAGAGAGGAACTAATAAAAGTACGGTAGAAATGTTGAGGATGGAATGATCAATTGATAAGGTGATGAAGGAAGGGATAGAATGGCATCTCTGGGTAACTGAAATTAGTCTTAAAAGAAGAGTAGGATTTTAGCATGCAAATGAGAGGAAAGTACATTTTAGGCAGCACTAACAAATAGCATGAGTAATAGCTTGAAGGAATAAAGATAGGTGTCTTGTTTGAGAACTTTTGAGTGATTTTTGTGTGACTTCGTATGAGGGAAGGGACAAGAAGATGAGGAAGAAAGGTAATTTAGGATCAAGTTTTGAAGGATTTTAATGTTATGCTGCTTTCTCCTTTAAAACAGTGGTGAGGAGTTCAAAAAATTTTATAGTAATAGAATCACACGTTTAGATCTTTGCTTTTAGAGCAGCAGTGTGTGTGTGTGTGTGTGCGCGCGCACACACACACACATTAATTTCAGAGTGGCAGGGAGAGGGGGAGAGAGAGAGAAACATCAATGATGAGAGAGAATCATTGATCGGCTGCCTCCTGCAGGACTCACACTGGGGATTGAACCCACAACCCGGGCATGTTGCCTGACTGGGAATCAAACCGTGACCTCCTGGTTCATAGATCGATGCTCAACCACTGAACCATGCTGGATGGATTAGAGCAGTGGTCGGCAAACTCATTAGTTAACAGAGCCAAATGTCAATAGTACAACGATTGAAATTTCTTCTGAGAGCCAAATTTTTTAAACTTAAACTTCTTCTAACGCCACTTCTTCAAAATAGACTTGCCCAGGCCGTGGTATTTTGTGGAAGAGCCACACTCAAGGGGCCAAAGAGCCACATGTGGCTCGCGAGCCGCAGTTTGCCGACCACGGGACTAGAGCAGCAATCTCGGTGATAATGTGGAAGACATTGGAATTGTGCCTAGAGACAAGGAGACCCAGTAGAATGATATAGAAGAAAGGCCAGTTAGAAATAAATTTCTGGATGGGTAGAGACAGATTTTAGACTCATCACCAGTGTAATGAAGGCTGTAGGAAATTCACTACCAGGGAAGTTTATACATCTCTAGAGGCTAAGGAAGAACCCTGGGGATGATCAATATTTGAACAGCTGGCACAGAAAAAGAAAACAGAGTTGGAAAAACAGCCAGAGAAATAAGAGGACCAGGAAAGATTGGATTTGTGAGGTACAAGGCAGGGGAGAGTTTTTGAGAAGGTACTTATTAGTAGCATTCAAGGGCTGAGAATAGTCCTTGGGTTTGACAGGTAAGTCTCATCAGTGGCTTCAGTGCTTTTAGTGGAGTGGTGGGTATGGAAGCTCACTGTCACTGGCTTAAGAAGCTGTGAGTGTTGCCGAAACCGGTTTGGCTCAGTGGGTAGAGCGTCGGCCTGTGGACTGAAAGGTCCCAGGTTTGATTCCGGTCAAGGGCATGTACCTGGGTTGCGGGCACATCCCCAGTAGGGGGCGTGCAGGAGGCAGCTGATCCATGTTTCTCTCTCATTTGTTTCTAACTATCTCTCTCCCTTCCTCTCTGTAAAAGATCAATAAAATATATTTAAAAAAAAGAAGAAGCTGTGAGTGTCTTGGCTGGGTGGGCTCAGTGGTTAGAGCATTGAAGGGTTGAAGGGTAGAAGATTCAATTCCAGGTCAAGGGCACATACCTGGGGTGTGAGTTGCATAGGAGGCAACCAGTCTCTCAAATCTGTTTTTTTTTCTCTCCTCCCTCCTCCCCTCCCTTCCATTCTCCCTCTGAAAAGCAATGGGGAAAAAATATCCTCAGTCTGTGAGTGCCCTGGTTGGTGTGGTTCAGTTGGTTGAGAGTTGTCCTGTGCACAGAAAGGTTGCCAGTTCTATTCCCGGTCAGGGCACATGCTTGGGTTGTGGGTTCAATCCCTGGTAGGGGGCATGCGGGAGGCAGCCAATCCATGTTTTGCTCACATTGATGTTTCTTTCCCTTCCTCTCTCTCTAAAAATCAATAAAATATCTTAAAAAAAAAAAAAAAGGAGGCTGTGAGTGTGACAGCTCTGAAAGTGTTTGACTGAATTGGATGCAGAGGTGTAACTAAGGGCATTTCCTTCCATATAAAAGATGTGTATGTAGACGTCATTGGTGATAATTTGTTGTTTTTTTCTCCAGTTTTAATTGTTACTTTTAAGGAGTCTAGTGGTCCCCACATGCGTGGGCTGGGGTGGGGTTGGGGAGAAGTGGAATGAGAAAAGCCGTATAGGTTAGGCACTCCCTATCCGTATTAATTTCTCAGTAGACTTAAATGTAAATTGAAATCTTACTGTGTTAAATATAATTTGTAGAAATGGGATGTGAGTCACAGATTTCAAAAAGACATAGGAATCTTAAAACTTTGAAATTCTGCAAAAATTAGAAATTCAGTAGTCACTGGTAATATTCCCTAGTACTTTTTTGATGTCCTGAGTTTTTAAGTTGTGTGTGTGTGTGTGTGTGTGTGTGTGTGTCTAAAGAATATGAAGGAGAGAGTCTCTCTGAGGACTGCTTAATCTGGGAATGATTGTTATTTTATTACATTTGACCAAAATTAGATTTTTAGCATAAATCCAGTAATATTCAATGTAAGGGTTAATGTCTTAATATCCATCCTGACAGACAACTAACAATTCAAAAAAGGTTATAGGAACTTACAAACTAATGTTAAAAAAAAAAAGTGAAACATCATGGTAAAATTTGAATATTTTTGCAGTGAGAGATCCATTTTGTGGATTTTCAAATTCTCTTGCTTAATTTTTTGTTATGTGGTCACTTATTTTCTATTTATAAACTTTATAATAGTTTTTCAGTTTTGCATTCTTGTTTTTGTGGTAGGTGCTGAATATATGACTATTAAAATGTAATGTACTTTTGACATTAAGTAAAAAGGAAGATATCAAGCAATTTCCAATGAAACATGTAAGACTAATAATTCCTCTGAATTTATACTATATAAAATGAGATCATGTATGTATTTTAAAGTGCACTCTAAATTTAATAGAAAAACATAGTTAAGTTACTTTGGAGCAAAGAGGTCAAATAAAATATTTTATATTTCAGACACTTATATCCTTGAATGTAAAGATAAAAAAAGATATACTGAAATATATATTTAAATACATTTTATGAATTCTGGGATAGAAAAACTTACTTTGAGCAGGAGTTAGGGGAAGAAGGAGATTTTGGAATGGCTTTTTATGAGTTTGGCCGTGTACATAGCAGCAGTCTTACTTTAAAAAAAGAGTAACATTTTATTTTGTGTGTGTTACAGTTCTGACCTTACTACTCTTTTACTTGTACAACGTTTTCTATTGTAAAGCATGTATGTCAAAACCCAGAATCTGCATTGTCACTTCCTTATTATAATTCCGGCTCTGCTCAGATAACATGCCTGAAACATTGTAAATTTCTCAGGGTTTTGAAAAACAGCTTGAGGTCATAAGAAAAGTTAAGGTATGCTTAATTTTCTCAGTCATAAATATTTAAAAGTTTATTTCAATATTATCAATATAATTTAAAACAAACTATCAAGTGAACATCTATATCAACAGAAAACTCCAAATATTGCTTGTTTTTGGATTGGCATTTAAATTTGCTCTGATTAAGTACTTAAAATTTGTAATTTTAGTGAGTAACAGAGATCTCTTATACTTGAATTTATGTCCTTTACTAAACTTTGACCCATATAAAGACATCTAAATTTATTAATGGAAAGCAAAAAATTTAATCTCAAATTTTGCTTGATATTTTTAATTCAAATAAAGTCCTTAATAGAGGTAAATAAAAAATAGTTTTCAAATGTGACAAGTATAACAGGACGTTTTAGTGGGCTATCATTTTAGTGTGTTCAAAGGGACTTGTTTGACCTTGAACTCCAGCTTTAATTGTATGTTCATTGCCTGCAGGTATCTTGTTTTAAAAGAAAAGTGAGTTAAAATGAACTAACTAGTGACATCTGCCATTATTTTAATAATGAATACTATGTTTTAAAGAATAAAATTTTGTATCAATTTTTGATTAAATATTTAAACACAATGTTGTTAGTGATATTTTAATATAAACTACCCTTTTTTTGGTATTGACTTATTTGTGTGAGAGATATAGAAACTTTATATACATATATTTTAATGCTTTAAAATAAGATGTGTCTCTTTTTAATTCTCCATGTAAACTTAGAAGTATATTTGTTGAATCAATCATTGTTAGAAATTGTCTTTATCTTTTAAGGACATTTATCACTGAATTGTATTTTTTTCTTGTCTGTTATACTAAGTGAATTCTTATAAGGTGGGACTTTGTCTTACTTCTGTGCTCATTGTTCTAAGTTCAGTTAGAATTGAATAGATTTTTTTTTTCAAAAAATTTTTAAAATATATATTTTATTTATTTTTCACAGAGAGGAAGGGAGAAGGATAGAGAGTTAGAAACATTGGTAAGAGAGAAACATTAATCAGCTGCCTCCTGCACACCTCCTACTGGGGATGTGCCCACAACCATGGTACATGCCCTTGACTGGAATCGAACCTGGGACCTTTCAGTCTGCAGGTTGATGCTCTATCCACTGAGCCAAACCCGTTAGGGCACAATTGAATAGATTTTAACAGGTTTTATATTTTCTTAGATCTCATAGATATTTCTTTTGTCTATGATATTTTACTTAAATCATATCTGCTCCACCCGAGGCCTTCACCACTCTTTTATTTGTATCCATAGGTAATACATATATGCATATAAATTCTTTGATTAATCTCTTCATAACCCTCTTCCCCTCTGAGATTGTCAGTCTGTTCCATGTTTCCAAGCCTCTGGTTCTATGTTATTCATCAGTTTATATTGTTCATTAGCTTCCTTGTTCTTTTGTTTTGATTTTTAGATTCAATTGTTGATAGAAATGTATTTATTACCATTTTATTGTTCACATTTTCTCCTCCTCATTCTCTTCCTCCTCCTCCTTCTCCTTCTTAAACATTTCATGTAATATTGGTTTTGTGGTGATGAACTTCTTTTGCCTTTTCTTTTCTTGTGAAGCTCTTTATCTGACCTTCAATTAGAAATGATAGCTTTGGTAGGTAGATAATCTTGGTTGTAGGTCTGTGCTATTCATCACTTTGAATATTTCTTGCCATGTCCTTCTGGCCTGCAAAGTTTCTTTTGAAAAATCAGCTGGCAGTCATATTGATGCTCCTTTGTAGGTAACTAACTGCTTTTCTCTTGCTGCTTTTAAGATTCTCTCTTTGTTTTTAATCCTTGGGATTTTAATTATGATGTGTCTTGGTGTGGACCTCATTGAGTTCCTCTTGTTTGGGACTCCCTGTGCTTCCTGGACTTCTAAGTCTATTTCTTTTACCAGGTAGGGGAACTTTTCTGTCATTATTTCTTCATATTGGTTTTCACTATCTTGCTCTCTTCTCCTTTTGGCACCCCCATAATGTGAATGTTGGTATGCTTGAAGTTGACCCAGAGGCTCCTTAAACTGTCTTCGTTTTTTTTTTTTTTTTATTCCTTTTCATTTTTGCTTTTCTGATTGGGTGTTTTTTTGCTTCCTCATATTCCAAGTCATTGATTTGATTCTCGAAATCCTCTACTTTACTGTCGAATCCCTGTAAATTATTCTTTATTTCAGTTAGTATATGCTTAATTTCTCTCTGGTCCTTTCTTATGTCTTTGAAATTCTAAGTCCCTTGAAATTCTTACTAAGTCCCTTGAAGCTCTCATTAAGATCCTTGAGCAACCTTATAACGATTGTTTTTAATTCTGTATCTAGTAGTTTGCTTGCCTCCATTTCGTTTAGTTCTTTTTCTGGAGATTTCCTTTGTTCTTTCATTTGTGACATGTTTGTCTCTCTGCATTTTGTCTGCTTCCCTGTTTGTTTTTATGTATTAGGTAGAGCTGCTTTGTTTCCTGGAATTAGTAGAGTGGCCTTGTGTAGTTAGGTTTCCTATAGGGCCCAGTCGCTCAACCTCCCCAATCACCTGAGCTGTTCACTTTAGGTGCATTAATTTGTGGTCTGTGTGCACTGTCCTGTTGTAGTTGAGCCTTGATTGCTATTGGCATCACTAGGAGGAATTGACACCCAGTCCAAGTGGCTGTGAGGATCAGCAGGGACTTCAGTGAAAGCTGCTCTGCAGGAGACACCCCCATGGAGCAGGACTTGCATCAATGGGGCTTTGGTACTCAGAGTTGGCCCTTTGAGTGTGACGCTTGTGGATGTGTAGAGTTGTAATCTGTCATGATTTGAAGCTGTCCTCCAAGTGCACTGGCCAATGGGGTCCCCTGGAGGTGCAAAGTCAGCCACTGCTTGTACCCTGCCTGTGGCCACTCACCAGGAGCTACAGAGAAGTCTGCAGATGGCTGTTACTTGTGTTGAGCTTGGAAGTTGTCAGGAGAAGCCAAGATGTGAAGCAAGGCGGCTTCTAGTGCCAGGCCTGGGGCCTCTTATTGAGAGGTATGGGGCATTTGACGCCAGCTGCTACTTGTTTGAGAGATTTTAGGAAAGTTTGAAGCCTGGGCCAGGATGGCATTCATATGGAAAAGCTGCTGCAAACAGCTTGGGTGGGGCTGCAAATTGGGCGGGGTAGGGGTCTCAGGGAATCATCAGGGCAGAGCACAGTGTGAGTCAGGTTGATGGAGACTCAGATATGGTGCCTGCTAGTCAGGTCTGCGATGAAAGAGGTCTCAGCATAGGAACAATGACCCCTGTGAGCACCCCTTTCTGGGAGAAAACTGCCCCTGAGTTCTTGCTCTGATGCCAGACAATCCAGTTCCTCCCCACATGTCCCTAGATCCCCCAAAGCCACTGCCCCAGCACTGTAGCTCAGGGGGAATGAATCCAAGTAAGTCTGTGCACTGGCCCTTTAAGAGGAAGTGCCTGCATCTCTAGCAGCCTCCATGTCACTCAGCCACAATACCCACTGATTTTCACAGTTACGGGGGCTTCTTTTCACAGCACTGAAACCCTGGCTGAGAGGTCTGGTGTGGGGCCGGGACCCCTTACTCCTTAATAGGATGCCTCCGCAGCCTCCATATCCTCCTGACAGGCGGGTGTTGGATCAGCCTGTTCTGCCCCTGCCTCTCCTACTAGTCTCAATATCCTTTCTTCTTTAATTCTCTAGTTGTAGGATTTCCATTCAGCCAGATTATGGACAGTTCTGAATGATGGTTGTTTTGTGTTTTAGTTATACTTTTGATGTGGTTGTGGGAGGTGGTGAGTACCTTGTTCACCTACTGTACCATCTTAAATTATACCTTTAGGGGATTTTATCTTCTATACTTTGTTCCTTTAACTTGACAATGATGAATTCTAGTGTATGTAGTTATTTTAACATTTAGATCATTAACTTTTTAGAAGTTTATGGACTCATTTATAGTTTCTCTTATCCTGACTATGTAAAAATACGGGAAATTTATGTAATACTAGAGGTCCAATGCATGAAATTAGTGCAAGAGTAGGCCTTCCTTCCCCGGCTGTCGGCACCGGCTTCCCTCTGGCACCCAGGACCTGGGCTTCCCTCCAGCCGCTGGCAGGCACTCAGGACCCGGGCTTCCCTCACAGCCCTGACTTCGTCCGGAAGGTCATCCAGAAGGATGTCCAGAAGGACATCCAGTCTAATTAGCATATTATGCTTTTATTATTTATGGAATATGTTTAAACATTTAAGAACACAGGCAAGGGCTGCTCTGTCTGTGGAGTAGCTTGTGCTCTGTCTCACTGCTTCACTAATAAACTCTTTCACTTAAAAAAAAACACATAAACAAGTTATGTAGGCTTATTTGCCTCTGGTCAGTGTGGTATTAGAGGGAAATTCTTTTCTTCCCTGAAACTCTAGTTTCTCTGGGTTTCCACCTATTAACATTCCACTTCTAGATGTGTAGAATTTTCTCATCTAAATGCGAATTCCTAAAACATATGTACAGTATTCTATAAATTTCAAAGTGCTGTTGATTTATTTAGCCATTATTGTTGACCATTTTCTGTGTGCCAAGCACTATTCTTTATTAAACAAAACCAAGTCCCTGCCCCCCATGGAGCTGACATTCAACCCTCTTTCATCATCACCTCGGCCTATATAAATAGGACAGATGGGAGTGCTTCTCATTTATTGACAGGGAATTCAACATAGTTCAGGTCATCAGATTTGCTGTGCAAAAGCAATACTATCACATGTCCTTAACATATTTTGGTTAAATTTCAAAGTCATTAGGGAACCTCTTAGATGAATCATTGAATGATTTTGTTTTGGTAGTTATTCTTTTTGTTTTCTTCCTGCTTGGAAACTCACTTTTCCATCTTCCTCAGTATGAATTTAATAGAACTTTTTAAACTTTTGTTTGCATCACACTGTACTTGCCTAGTTTTTAATTTTTTGACAGTTTTGACATCTCCATCTTTGTTTTCATTGTCTATGGTTTCCATAAAGACTTTTCTAAGCACTTTATTTCAGAATTCATGTCCTTAGCCTGAATTTCTTAACCATCTTTTTAGTTTATTTTTAACTTTTTTAAGTGTGCACTTCAGTGGCTTTTAATATATTCACAGAATTGTGCAGTTATTACCTCTATTCAATTCCAGAACATTTTCATTGCCTCAGAAAGAAACTCTGTACTCATTAGCTATCACTCCCCATTTTCTCCTCTCCTAGCTCCTGGCAACCATAAATGAATCTACTTTCTGTCTGTATAGATATGTCTATCTTGATATTTCATTTAAATGGAATCATATAGCATGTTCTTATATGTTATATGATTTTGTGTCTGCCTTCACCTAGCATAGTGTTTTCAAGGTTTATCCATGTTGTAGCATGTATTGATACTTCATACCTTTTATTGCCAAATAATATGCTATTATAGGGATATACCACATTTCACTTATTCATTCATCAGTTGATAGTCATTTGGGTTGTCTCTACTCTTTGGCTATTTTGAATAATGCTACTGAGAACATACATGTACAAGTTTTTATGTGGACATATGTTTTTAGTTCACTGGGTCATATGGTAGCTCCATATTTAACATGTTGAGGAACTGCCAAACTGTTTTCCAAAGTGGTTGGCCTATTATATGTGCCCCACCAGCAGTGTATAATAAAGGTTCAATTTCTACAATTCCTGGCCAATACTTTTTTCTGTCTTCTTTATTGTAGCCATCTAGTGAGTATAAAGTGGTATTTCTCCCCCCCCTTTTTTTTATATTTCCCTAACAACTAGTAATATTGAGGATCTTTTCATTTACTTATTGGCCATTTGTATATATTTTTTGCAAAATGTTCACATCTTCTCCCCATTTTAAAAATTAATTTATCTTTTTATCATTAAGTTGTATATTCAGGGTACAATTCCCTTATCAGATAAATGATTTGCAAATATTTTTTTCCATTCAGTAGATTGTCTTGATGGTGCTTTGTTATTATTATTATGGTAAAATATACACAACAAATTTACCATTTTAAGTGTACAATTCAGTGTCATTAATGTGTTTAAATATGTTTACAATGTTGTGCAACCATCACCTTCATCCATATCCTGAACTTTTCCATCATCCGAAATAGAAAGCTCTGCATGGATGAGAATGCTCTGCCTGGATGAGAACGCTCTGCCTGAGAAAGATGGAATAACTCAGTATAGGGATCCTGGCGGCTGTCCTCTCAGCTCTCTCCCAGAGCCACCAACCCCAGACTCTCCTCACATAGCTGTAATCCACTCTGCCCTTCCTCTGCTAAAGCCCAAGAAGCCTGAAATGAAGTATTCAACCACCAAAATTTCCCCAGCAAAGATGAACAACTCAGCAGGAAAAGCCCTGCTAAAATCTCCTGGGTTGAGAAAATCCCAACAGAAGGCCAAAGAAATTTATGAGATGTACTTTATGCAGCTACATTCTGGCCTTGTCATAGAAAAGAAGGCCTGTTACTGTAGGAAAGAAACTGCCAAAAGGCATTCACCAGAAACAGCTGGAAATCACAACGAGCCACATCTGCTATTCACTACCTTTCGGAAGCACCTGGAACACCTGGAACAATTTGTGGAGGCCTTCTCCTTTGATATGCCTATGGTCCAGAAAGATACTAGAACATTTGATGGCTCGAGTATCCTAGAATGTTCTTTTTCCCTGAGCACATATAGCGATCAATCCATTACTTTTGGTTTTGTGGATGAAGGTTATGAGATCTATGTTGAGGATTTGAGGGAAAAATAAGAGAAAGACAAGGTATTATTCTGTTACTATGTCTTGCAGTTACCTGCAAGTGAAATAGGTGATTGTGTTGATTGTCACAAATTAATGGTAAGCCTCAGTCTTACAAAAGACAAAGACTTCTTGCTGCATGCCAACAACAAGGAGCACTCTGTAAAACTACAAAAATGTGAAAATTCATCGCCAGACCAGATCTCCTTTTTTATTCATACTGAGCTCCAACCCTCCCCCTGTGTTTCATTTGAATGTAAGAGCAATCCTGGAGAGTTTATAGGAGTAAAGGATAACCATGTTGCTCTAATTAAAAAAGACCAAACTGAGCATTCAAGAAGTGAGAATATAAAATTTAAGCTGTCTTGAATGTAATGTGTTTGAAAGTTGTGAATTCTAGGTTGAGTAGCCCAAATAGTTATCATGGAAGAGATTGTCAAAGAGAGAGAGAGAGATAAAATAGAATCTCTTGCCCTTCAAACAATAATTCCCTTTCTTGTCCTTTCCCAGACCATTAATAGCCACTATTTCTGATGTTAGCTCTGTAAGTTTGCCTCTTCTAGGTGCCTCAATTAAGTGGAAAAAGATAATAGATGTCCTGATGGTGTTTTTTATAGCATAAAAGTTTAATTTTGATTAAGCTCAATTTATCTGTATTTTATATTTTAAATAATTTTTAATCATCTTAAATTTGTAAATTTATATTGCCACTGTGCTTTTGGTGTCGTATCTAAGAAGCCATTGCCTAATCCAAGGTCATGAAGATTCACTTGAACCATTTTTGAATACTCTCTAACTTGGTCCTCCCATCCATATTTAAAACATCAATATAATTATTAAAGTTTTTATGGGGAGGATTTATTAAATATCCTCTTTTTACATTTTTAGATCAAGATAGTGGGTTTCAAACTGTAGAATCTCCTGGGATGCACAGGTTCCTCAGATGAGTTTTGTACATTTGTAGTAAACTTCTAGTAGATCAGCATCATGTAGTTGAAAAAGTGTGGAATTAAAATAGTCCAGCATGGCCTGGCCAGCGTGGCTCAGTGGTTGAGCTTCAACTATGAACCAGGAGGTCATGGTTCGATTCCTAGTCAGGGCACATGCCTGGGTTGCGGGTCCATCCCCAGTATGGGGCATGCAGGAGGCAGCCAATCAAGGGCTCTCATCATTGATGTTTCTATCTCTCTCCCCGTTTACCTCTCTGAAATCAATAAAAATTGATTTCTCTCATAGAGTTGTTGCAAGGATTAAACAAGGTGAAGCACATAGAGGAGTTTGGCAATAGTAAGCACCACATAAGTGTCAGATATTGTTATACCCTTTAACTCAGTAATGCCGTTTCCAGGGACTTAATCTAAGAATAATATCAGAGATATTGCCTAAAGATGTATAGCAATTTCATCACAGAGATTAATTCCCAAAACTCTACCATATATAATCAGTAAACCTATTGTTAAATAAATTAATGAAATTTATGAAGTGTCATTTGCCATTTAGTCATATTTTCAACAAATATTTAATGCCATGGAACATAACAATGTAAGTGAAAAAATTAAATATGCAACTATATATAAAGTATGTCTTTAAACTTCTTTAAAAATACTGGACAAGTGAGTGGAGTGGTAGTCTTGTAATGCATATAAATATGTTAAACTGTTGAGAGTGGTTATCTCTGGAAGCTGGGAGGAGTGATTTTTAACTTCTTCTGTACTTTATTGTACTCTCTTGACTTCAACAATAAGTATTTTATACTAAAAAACAAATTATTTTTTAGAAAGACTAAATGGGGGAAAGCTCAATGTGAAATAGGAAAGCATAATGTGAATAAGAAACCCAAGTCTGAGAAATAAGCCAGTCAGAGAAAGACCAATATCACATGATCTCACTTATATGTGGAATCTAATGAATAAAATAAATTAATGAACAAAATAGGTCCTGAGACATTAATGCATGGAAAAGACTGACAGATCTCGGAGGGGGGCATGCAGAGAGATTAACCAAAGAACATATATGCATAGCCAGTGGACACAGATAATAATGTGGTGAAGACCTGGTGTGGGGTGGGGGCTGGGTGGAAGGGGCCAAAGGCAGGGAGAAATGGGGGACATCTGTAATACTGTCAACAATTAAAAAAACGCAACTCTGAGCACTAATCCTAGTACTAGTACTGCTATTAAATAGTTTTGAATCTTGAATGAATTCTATCTCTTCCCTAGGGGACACAGTTTCCTCATCTGCAAAATGAAAAGTTGAACCAGAATTAAAAGGCAATGTAGTTGAGTGCTGAAGAACTGGGAGGCCAGCCCCAGCTGGTTTAGCTTAATGGATAGAGGGCCCATGTACTGACACTACCTGTCTAGTTTTGCTTATTTGTCTTGTGTTTTTATACTGGCAGCTGCTTTGGGGCCCTAAGCTATTTCATCAATAAGGGTATTTTGTAGACCTTTTTAGCATTAAAAATCTCATACTTAATTTTCTACAGTTTTTTCTGATTCTTTTAGTTCTGAAGCTAATGAGTACAGCTTAATCTATCTGTAATTAAGTTGCATAGGCTCTTAGGTCATACTTATTTTTCTTCAACTGATGTTTCGATTTTATTAGTAAATGGCATAAAGCCCAAGGGAATGTTATACTTCAGCTGCCTAGCCCATTCTAGGAAAGGTTAATATTATAAAGGGAGCTCAGCTAGAAATTGGTAGAGCATGACCAAGTGCTTTAAGAGATAAATCTGAGTATGTGAAAGTCACTTTCAGAGTCAACAACCATGTTGGAATTCATTTTCTGAACCCTGAGGAACAAAGACTATAGAAATAGATGACTTTCATAATATACTAGAGGCCTGGTGCATGAAAATTCATGCACATAGGTGTTCCCTTAGCCCAGCCTGTGCCCTCTCACAGTCTGGGACCCTTGGGGGATGCCCACCTGATGGCTTAAGCCTGCTCCCCAAGAACAAATGATCTAAAAGAAATAATCATATCCTTGGGTAAGGATTTTTTAAAAAGGTAATGGTCGCATGAAAATTCACTGCCGGTGAGGCTGAGGGGACTGGGGGACTCTGGAGGCAGGTGCACGGCAGGGCTGAGGGGACTGGGGGATTCCAGCAGCAGGTGCGTGGCAGGGCTGAGGGGATTGGGGAACTCGGGTGGCAGGCCCGTGGCGGGGCTGAGGGGACTGGGCGCTGCCATCTTGTGGCTGTGGGTGTCATCATCTTGTGATGGTATGACGGGCAATTAGCATATCACCTCTTTATTATACAGGATAATTTTCCTTCACTGACTAAATGAGATAATTAAATCTTCAGTGATTAAGGGACTCAGCTAGCTATTCCATTGTTTTGGAAATTTTTGTGAGCAAGTCACTCTGTGGTACCTCAATTTATAGTGGCAGTCATAATGAAGATGATGATTTTTTTTTCCTCTGAAGGGTAAGAATGAAAGTTATATATTCATACATTTGTTTTTAGATTTTCAGAAGTTCTCTTTTCTATATAGTGTAGCTGCAGTAGGCTGCCCACTGCAGGGATCATTAATTCTGTGTTAAGAGAGTAAATTAATAGAATAACATTGTCAGGAAATAAAATGTGGGAGTTTGATGGCCACCGTTGAGAGATACATTTGTTACTCATAACTAATATTAGAGGACATTTTCTTCTAATCATAATAACTTCTGCTTATTAAACACTAGAGGCCCGGTGCATGAAAATTCATGCACTGAAAGGGGGTCCCTCAGCCCGGCCTGCCCCATCTCACAGTCCAGGAGCCCTCAGGGGTGGGAGGCAACCCGGTGATCAGGGGAAGGCTACGCCCCATCACACTTGCTGCTGCCACTGCCAGCAGCACAAGCATCAGCTGGCCCTGGGCAGCTGGGCACCTGCCATCCGAGGCTTGCCTGTGCCTCGGGTGTTGGCTGGGCAGCTGCCATCTGAGGCTTGCCTGTGCCTCGGGCTGGCCCTGGGCCGCTTGGGGGTCTAAGGGGACTGGGGGACTCCGGGGCTGAGGGGACTGGACACTGCCATCTTGTGGCTGTGGGCACTGCCATCTTTGAGGGCGTGGCAGTCAATTAGCATATTCCCTCCTTATTGGCTCTGGGCGCCACCATCTTTGAGGGCGTGGCAGTCAATTAGCATATTCCCTCCTTATTGGCTGTGTGTGCCACCATCTTTGCGACAGCATGAAGGTCAATTAGCATATTCCCTCTTTATTAGATAGGATACCTAGCTAACCCCCGTAACAGGAGAGAGGTGGTGTGTCTTCTGGCTTGATGGGCAAAATAACCCTGAGAAAACTTTGTACCTCACAGACAAGAGGAGAGAGCTCTGCTTGTTTAGGGATTAGATTTTATTTTAGGATGAGTTGTTTGTGTAATTATAGATATGAGAGAGTTCCTACCCTACATGTCCTATATGTCAGATATCTTATTCTATTTTCCCAGAGATTTAATTCAATGCCTCCCAATTCACCAAGTGTATACTTTTTGTATCTTCTCCTAATTGGGTAATGTTAATTACAGATGTCCCCATCTCCCCGCCCTCCCCCATCTGTCCACATCCACCCAGCTCCTGGATGGACAATATATCTTATTGTATTCAGTGGTTGATGGACATTTAGATTACTTTCAACTTTTGGTTATTATGAACAATGCTGCTAGGAACATTTGTGTACAGTTCTTGTGTTTTCATTTCACTTGGGTAGATACCTAGGAGTAGAATTGCTTGGAACCCATTCAATTTCATATCACTACTTAGCCTAAAAAAAAATATTTCTTTCAAAGAATGGATGATAGCAATATATTTGATAAGCAACACATTCGGTTGGTTGGAGTATCATCCCACACACCAAAAGGTTACGGGTTCAATTCCCTGTCAGGGCACATACCTAGATTGTGGGTTTGATCCCCCATTGGGGCACATGTGGGATCAATATTTCTTACATTGGTGTTTCTCTCTCTCTCTGACTCTGTCTCTCTCTCTCTCAAATCAATAAACATATCCTTAGGTGAGGATTAAAAAAACAAAAAAGCCCGGCCAGTGTTGTTCAGTGGTTAAGCATCAACCTATGAACCAAGAGGTCATGGTTCAATTCCCTGTCTTGCAGGCTTGATCCCCAGTGTGGAACATGCAGGAGGCAGCTGATCAGTGATTCTCTCTCATCATTGATGTTTTTATCTCTCTTCTCTGAAACCAATAATATGTATTTAGATATATATAAATAAAAACACAAATGATATAAAAGAATTAAAGGGTAATGATTAGAGCAGGCAAATAAAAAGTTCTAAGACAGGCAGTGTGACTGTATAATAATGGAAACAACTTCAGGATTTATTGGTAGATGAGTAACTACTATAGCCTACACCCAAGTGAAGGCAAATCAAACCAATGAGTATCTAAATAAACATTGAAAACTTTTGTTTCAAAAGAAATGGAAATGGGGCATCATTTGCATTCATTATGACAGAAAGATTAATATATATAACACATGAAATGCCTTTTTTAAAATAAAAGAAAGCCATCAAGACTATTGTAGATAAACATACGGCCAAAGAAACAAGCAGTTTGTCCAAGATGAATATATGTAATAAATATACATTAATCCTTGCTAGTAATCATAGAAATAAATTTTTTTACAAATTGGTTGTTATATTAATTAACAAAACCAAACTGTCTAGTGCTAGAAAGGTTGTTTGTGATAATGATGCTAGCTTTATATGTTAGTCTAGTCTATGTGCAAAGCAATGTGGCAAAGCCTGTCCAGATCCTTGAAGTAATAAGATTCTGAGGTAACTTTCATTTTAGCTTCCTTGAATGTAATTAAAATGTTTTAATAGTAAATTAATAAGAGAGGGAATAAACTAAAATGTAAGAAAGCAGCCACACAGTTTTCCCATATGCTGAAATTGAGTGTAGTAGTACTTTCTTCCCCACTGTCTCTTTGACTCGCCCAAACTATAGAAGCACTAACCCAGCACAGCTTTTTTTCTGTCTGGTCTAGAGAACTGCATGTTTGCTCTGCTGTGCTCTGAATCCTGCTTTTCCAGCTTTTGCTAATGACACACACCTTGGGAGTTACCCCTACTACTCCAAGAAAATGCTGTTATCTTTCCCATGTCATGTCTTTGTTTCACTGATTTTGCTTTAGGTGCTCATCTGAAAATATGCTTCCTGTAGTTTTGTGTTTTTTTTTAATTCTTTGTGGCATTTTTCTGTATGGGTGGGACCAAACACTTGAGGGTCACTCCAAGTTAGTACAGCCATCCAAGAGTGAGTGATTTTTTTCAGATGACCTGCCAAAAAGTGTAGATAAAGTAAAGCTAAAATCAAGAAACAAAAATCGAAAAAAAAAACCCAAAACAAACGGAAATTGACTCTTGCTCTGATATTTCTCCCTTTATCTTTAAAGTTAATTTTTTCTTCCAACATCAAAAATTCTTTCCATTTCTGATAAATTTTTATTGTATTGGTAATACTTTCCCCTAATTACTAGCATTATAGGTTGCTACATCATCCATATATAAGGCTTATAAGATTTTATATAGTTAATTGAATTTTGTAAAGTCATGCATGAGATAATGTGTAACAATCAAGAAGTCAGAAATGATAAAAAGTAAACATTTTTATATTCACTTTATTATGATTAACAACTTTTGGTTTAATAAGAAATATATTACCAATTTTCTTTGTGTAGAGCAGTGGTCGGCAAACTCATTAGTCAACAGAGCCAAGTATCAATAGTACAATGATTGAAATTTTTTTGGAGAGCCAAATTTTTTAAACTTAAACTTCTTCTAACACCACTTCTTCAAAATAGACTCGCCCAGGCTGTGGTATTTTGTGGAAGAGCCACACTCAAGGGGCCAAAGAGCCACATGTGGCTCATGAGCCACAGTTTGCCGACCACGTGTGTAGAGCAACCATAAATACTCCCCTACTTAAACTGTAGATAATGTACAATTATGTTTAATCCCTTTAGTATTTTCCACTCATATTGGCATCACTGCTTAAGAACCTCAGGAAGAGTCCTAGCTGGTTTGGTTTAGTAGATAGAGCATCAGCCTGCAGACCCAAGGGTCTCAGGTTCCATCCCAGTTGTAGTCTTGATCCTTGGCCCTGGTCTGGGGCTAGTACAGGAGGCAACCAATCCATGTGTCTCTCACATTGGTGTTTCTTTCTCTCTATAGGCCCAATGGCTCAGCCTCCCCAGTCACCTGAGGTGGATGTTCTTGATGCACCCCTTTGTGAGCTGTGTACATAGTCTTGTTGTAGTTAACCCTTGATTGCTGTTGGAATCACTGGGAGGAATTGATCTCCAGGCCAGTTGGCTGTGATGACCAGCTGTGTCTACACTGGAAGATCTGTTGCGCAGGAGACACCCTTATGGGGCAGTACTTGCTTCAGTGAGGCTTTGGTGCTCACTGAGTCTGCCCCTTGAGTGTGTCTCTTATGGATGTGAAGAGTTATAATCCGGTATGGTCTCACTCTGACCACTGGGTACACTGGCTCTTGGATCTCCAAGGAGGTGCAAGGTCAGCCACTGTGTGGGGCCGCTCAGCAGGAGCTACAGAGACATCTGCAGATTCCTCTTCTTTGTATGGGGTTTGGAAGTGCCCAGATGAGGCCCAGCTGTGAAGCAAGGCCGTCAGGGCCTTGTGCCTTCTTTTGGAAGCTCTGGGGCTCTCTGACCCAGCTGCAGTTTGACAGGTTTTAGGCAAAAGGACAGGCCATTCATATGAAAAAGCCGATGCACACAGCTTGGGTGGGGTTGTAAATTGGATGGGGCGGGGTCTCTGGGAATCACCAGGGTGGAGCAAACAGCAGTCAGCCCTGAACCAGAGAACTCCTCGGTTCTCCACATCCCACGCCCCTGTGCAGGAACAATGATTGCTGCTAGCCCCTCTAAGAGAAAGCCGCCCTTGCGTTCCTGTCCTGATGCCAGACAGTCCAGTTTCTGCCTGGGTCCCCCAGAGTCTTGCCCGAAACTGGAGTTCAGAGCAAGCGGGAGCTTGTATCTCCCTCCCGATGAAAAGAGCAGCGCGTACAGGTGCCAGCACTTCCCGCGCCTCTGCACCTCCTACCAGTCTCGATGTCCCTTCTTCACCTCTCTAGTTGTGGAACTTCCACTCAGCCAGCCTTCCCTTGGTTCTGGGTGGTAGCTGTTCTGCCGTTTAGTTGTGGTATTGATGTGGTTGTGAGAGGCAGCAAGTACAGGTGCTTACCTACGCCGCCATATTCGTTCTCTCCAGACTGTTACATGATTTGACGCTTCCTGATCCTGATCTCTGCCAGCTTATTTAGGTCACTATAGCTTTTTTTTTTTTTTTTTTTTTTTTTAATTAATGGTAGAAGTATTAGCTTTTGGCTGTTTCCCTGGCCTTTTGGATATATCTTTTCCTGATTTTTCTTTTACCTTTCTGACTGTCCTATCTAAAAATACTTCAAGCATTTTTCTCCACTAATTTCTCCTTAAATGTTAGTGTTCCTAAAGTTCAGTCATTGTTTTCCTTGTAAATGTTATTTTTGAATCATCTTATATATTACCAGAAGCCCGGTGCATGAAATTCATGCACCGGGGGTGTGGGGGGGTGGACACGACCCCTCAGCCTGCCTGTGCCCTCTTGCAGTCTGGGACTCCTCGCTCCTTACCGCCTGCCTGCTCGCTGCTCCTTACCACTCGGCTCACTGCTCCTTAGTGCTGCTGTGGAGGCGGGAGAGGCTCCCACCATCACTGCTGCGCTTGCCAGCCATGAGCCTGGCTTCTGGCTGAGTCGCACTGACCAGCAGGGGGCAGCTCCTGTGTTGAGTGTCTGTCCCCTGGTGGTCAGTGTGCATCATAGCGACTGGTCGTTCTTCCGTAATGGTTGCTTAGGCTTTTATTATAGACTAGAGGCCCAGTGCACGAAATTTGTGCACCGGGGTGGGGGGGGAGGGTTCCCTCAGCCCAGCCTGCACACACTCCAATCCGGGACCCCTCAGGGAATGTCTGACTGCTGGTTTAAACCAGTAGTTGGACATCCCTCACAATCTGGGACATCCCTCTCACAATCGGGGACCACTGGCTCCTAACTACTCACCTGCCTGCCTACCTAATCGCCCCTAACTGCCGGCCCTGCTGGCCTGGACACCCCCAACTGTCCCCCTGCTGGCCTAGTCACCCCCAACTGCCCCCTCCCCCCCGCCAGCCTGGTTGCCCCTAACTGCCCCCCCCCCCCCCGCACCAGCCTGGTTGCCCCCAACTACCCCCCTGCCAGCCTGGTTGCCCCTAACTGCCCCCCCCACCAGCCTGGTTGCCCCTCACTGCCCCCCTCTGCCAGCCTGGTTGCCCCTCACTGCCTCCCCACTGCCTGCCTGGTCGCCTCAACTGCCCTCCCTGTGGGCCTGGTCGCCGCATGCAGCTGGCTGTTCGGTCGTTTGTTTGCCCCTAACTAACCCCCCTGCTTGCCTGGTCACCCCACACAGCCTGCTGCTCAGTCATTTGGTCGTCCCTCACTAACCCCCCTGCTGGCCTAGTCGTCCCACAAAGGCTGTTCGGTTGTCTGTTAGGTTGCGATGGTCGCTTAGGCTTTTATTTATATATATATTGATTTCAGAGAGGAAGGGAGATGGGGAGAGAGAAACAACAATGATAGAGAATCATGGATCGGCTGCCTCCTGTAGGCACCCTACTGGGCATCAAGCCTGCAACCCGGGCATGTGCCCTTGACCAGAATTGAACTTGGGACCCTGCAGTTTGCAGGCTGACGCTCTATTCACTGAGCCAAACCAGCCAGGGCACTACCAGTCACTTTTAGAATGTAGTAGAAATGCCCTGCCACTTTCCCCATCTAGCTGCCTGCCTCACCCAGCATCTGCACACTGTTGTTTCAGACATTTCATAGGAAAGGGACCATACACAATGGGCGTTTTGTGACCGGCTGCCTCACTTGGGTGTATTCCCTGGAGTGGCGGGTTGCAGGGTCCTATGTGACTGATATTAATCATTTGGGGAGTGGCCACACCATTTCCATTCCGACAGCAGTGTGTGAGGGCTTGGATTTGTCCACATCCTCGCCAACACTTGTTATCATGTAACTTTTGGTTCTAGCCTCCAAGGTGACCTTGGGGTCCCGCCGAAGCATTTCTCTCTAGAGCAACAATCTATGCTTTTCAATTCAGTTTTAGAAGTGGAAGTTGTTTAAACGTCTGCACAAATATCCCTATTGGTAAATTCTCACTGCTCAGGATCTGCTGTGACACAGCTTGCAGGGGCTAAGTCTGTCCCAGGCCAACCTCATCCCCCTGCTGCCTGGTCCTGTCTGGTACTGGGGAGGGCGCTGGGGGCACTAGCCAACCCTCTGCGGGGCTGGCCACAGGCTGCATTGGGCTTTGGGAGTCGAGGGAGGAAGAACGAGGTTCAGGAGCAGCTTTGGGGCTGTGCCTATCTCGGTGACTGTGCTGCTTGCTCCCCAAAGGCCAAGGTGAGTAGGGCGGGGGGGTGAGGGGGGGGACGGAGAGATGGTGGGGGGGTGCCTTCTCTGAATGAAGCCATTGGATTCGAGGAGCTCTTGGGTGCCCGTCTACGGGCTCCACTGCGCCCACCGTCCTGGCTTCTATGCCTCAGAAGGCAAAGACGATCAGCAAAAATGAAAACTTTAAAGAGGTGATGTGGGCTCCACCTCAGAGTGGCTCAGTCATGGTTCATGGTCTCATGTGGGACTGCAGACACCAGTGGGTATGGGCAGCAGCCACGTGGGCCCAGCATGGTCCTCTGGCAGGGCCTGAGTTCAGGGAGGAGCTGGAGCTTCGTTGGGAGAGAAAGTTCACGGGGCTGAAGGCTCCCTTTTCAAACACTGATTGCTGGTCACGGTCTGGCCCCCAGCTCCCATCCATGGGGCCCTTCTCACAGAGTAAAGGGCGCCAGGCGAGGCCTCTTCCTGGACCCATTGGCTCTCCTCAGTCTGTGGGGGCAGATTGTGGGGCTCCCCGCTGGGCAGCACAGCCACAGCTGCAGCCCTGAGGCCAGGCTCTAGGCTCAGAGCTGGGGTCCCCAGTACAACAGCCCCCTGATCTGCAGCCCCTCTGATCCGCAGCCCCCCCAACCATAGCCCCCCTGATCTGCAACCCCCCTGATCTGCATTCCCCCCATCTGCAGCCCCCCTGGTCCGCAGCCCCACAGGTCCATAGCTCCCCTGATCTGAAGCCCCCTAATCTGTAGCCCACCTGATCTGCAGCTCTCCCCAATCTGCAGCACCCCCATCCACAGCCCCCCTGATTTGCAGCCCCCTGTGCAGTGACTCTGGGCTCGTTGTGAATGCATCATTATCTCAGGCCCAAGGGTGTGCTGGCACGCGGGGGCTGGCAGCGCTGGGAGCCTGTGGCTGCTCAGGTCCCTGCTGTCCGGTAGTTGTGTTGCGGTATTAGGGCTAATTTGTATATTTCTCTATTATATATATAGATAATAATTTTAATGACCCCTCAAATGCTGATGCCCTTCAGATGTCTAGAGCCCTCGATCTGAGTTTTCTACCCAATTGGCCTGCTTACATTTACTTATTTGGATGTCCTATAGAGATTCCAAAAGCAGTATACCTCAAAATGAGACAAATCATTCACTACCTCCCCTATTAATATTTCCAAATACAGGTAATGGCATTATCATGTACACAGTAGCCCCCTCTAGAAGCTGCTGTCTTCAACACTGAGCGCATCACATCTTTCACTAAGTCCCTTTCACTACTTTTAACGCTATCCTACTTCAGGACTTTATTATTTCTTTATTTCAGTAGCCTCATAACTGTTATCCCTGCCTTTTAGTAACCCCTCAAGCCATTCACTTACTCAGTGAAATGTCAATTTGATCGTACTACTTAGTACTTCCCTGCTTAAAAACCCTGTAGTGGTAAGTCCTGTGTTATCTGCTTGATTTATCTTAAAAGGCTTAGTGACTGCTTACCTCTCAAGCCTTACCCTCACCTCCTGTCTTTCTCAGTTTTGAACTTCATATGCGCCCCCCCCTCCTGTTGTTTCTTGCCTCTGTTTGCTCATGTTCTCTCAATTTCCTCCCCACTCATCCCTACGCACTCTTACTCTTCATGAATCAGCAGGGGACAGCTTCTCCAGGAAGCCTTTTCTGATTCCCCAGGGTTAGGCTCATTACTGGGTCATTCTTTGTTAGTATATGAAACAATGTGATTTTTCTCTTATTTAAAAAAAATTTATCTGAATTTACCTTTTTAGCTACTGCTCATTTCTTTTTCTTTTTTTAAATAAATCTTTATTGTTCAGATTATTACAAGTGTTCCTCTTTCCCCCCCCCCCATAGCTCCCCTCCACCAGATTCCCCACCCCATACCATACCCTTACCCGCCCCCCGCCACTGTCTTCATCCATAGGAGTAAGATTTTTGTTCAATCTCTTCCCGCACCGCTCACACCCGCTTCCCCCTGAGAATTGTCACTCCACTCCCTTTCTATGTCCCTGATTCTATTATATTCACCAGTCCATTCTGTTCTTCAGATTTTTTATTCACTTGATTTTTATTTTTTTTCTTTCTTGCTTTCTTTCTTTCTTTCTTTCTTTCTTTTTCTTTCTTTCTTTATTATTTTTTTTCTTATAAATCTTTATTGTTCAGATTATTACAGGTGTTCCACTTTTTTTTCCCCCCCATAGCTCCCCTCCACCTGATTCCCCACCCCACCCCATGCCCTTACCCCCCGCCACTGTCTTCATCCATAGGAGTAAGATTTTTGTCCAATCTCTTCCCGCACCCCTCACACTTGCTTCCCCTGAGAATCGTCAGTCCACTCCCTTTCTATGTCCCTGATTCTATTATATTCACCAGTCCATTCTGTTCTTCAGATTTTTTTATTCACTTGATTTTTATTTATTTTTTATTTTTTTATTTTTAATAAATCTTTATTGTTCAGATTATTACAGGTGTTCCTCTATTTTTTCCCCCATAGCTCCCTACCACCTGATTCCCCACCCCACCCCATGCCCTTACCCCCACCACTGTCTTCATCCATAGGAGTAAGATTTTTGTCCAAGCTCTTCCCGCACCCCTCCCACCTGCTTCCCCTGAGAATCGTCAGTTCACTCCCTTTCTATGTCCCTGATTCTATTATATTCACCAGTCCATTCTGTTCTTCAGATTTTTTATTTACTTGATTTTTAGATTCACTTGTTGGTAGGTATGTATTTGATGTCATTTTGTTGTTCATAATTTTTATCTTTACCTTTTTCTTCTTCTTCCTCTCCTTAAAGAATACCCTTCAGCATTTCATGTAATCCTGGTTTGGTGGCGATGAACTTCTTTAGCTTTTTCTTGTCTGTGAAGCTCTTTATCTGACCTTCAACTCTGAATGATAGCTTTGCTGGGTAGAGTAATCTTGGTTGTAGGTTCTTGCTGTTCATCACTTTGAATATTTCTTGCCACTCCCTTCTGGCCTGCATAGTTTCTGCTGAGAAATCAGCTGACAGTCGTATGGGTACTCCCTTGTAGGTAACTAACTGTTTTTCTCTTGCTGCTTTCAAGATTCTCTCTTTGTCTTTTGCCCTTGGCATTTTAATTATGATATGTCTTGGTGTGGTCCTCTTTGGATTCCTCTTGTATGGGGTTCTGTGCGCTTCCTGAACTTGTAAGTCTATTTCTTTCACCAGGTAGGGAAAATTTTCTGTCATTATTTCTTCTAATAGGTTTTCAATATTTTGCTCTCTCCCTTCTTCTGGCACCCCAAAAATTTGGATGTTGGTACGCTTAAAGTTGTCCCAGAGGCTCCTTACACTATCTTCATATTTTTGGATTCTTTTTTCTTTTTGTTTTTCTGGTTGGGTGTTTTTTGTTTCCACGTATTTCAGATCTTTGGTTTGATTCTTGGGGTACGTTGATCTACAGTTGAGTTTCTGTATATTCTTTATTTTAGACAGTATATGCTTAATTTCTGACTGGTCCTTTTCCATTTTTTTGGCATTCTCATAAGGATCCTTAAAGGTCTCATCAAGTTTCTCAGCAGTTTTTAGAAGATTCTTGAGTAATCTTATAAATGTGGTTCTGAACTCTATGTTGTCCAGTAGTTTGCTTTCCTCTGTTTCTTTCATTCGTGACATGTTTCTTTGTCTCTGTATTTTGGCTGCTGCCCTGTGTTGATGGAGTGGCTTTGTGTGATAGGTGACCTATAGGGAGCAGTAGCTCAGCCTCCCCAATCACCTGAGGTGGACGCTCTTGGTACACCCTTTTGTGGGCTGAGTGCAAAGTCTTGGTGTAGTTAAGCCTTGATTGCTGTTGGTACACTGGGAGGAATTGACCTCCAGGCCAATTCGCTGTGAGGACTCACTGTGTCTATAATGGAAGAACTGCTGCACTGGAGACACGCTTATGGGGCAGGACTTGTTTCAGTGGGGCTTTGGTGCTCACTGAGTCTGCCTCTTGAATGTGTCACTTATGGATGTGAGGAGTTGAAATCTGGTGTCTCACACTGACCACTAGGTATACTGGCTTCTGGATCTCCAATGGGGTGCAGGTCAGCTACTGTCTGAGGCCACCCAGCAAGGGCTACAGTGAGAGCTACAGTTTTCTCCTCTTTGCTTGGGGTTTGGAGGTTTTGGAGCTGTCTGACCTGGGCTGCAAGTTTGCTAGGTTAAGCTGCGATAGGGTGGGCCATTCTTATGCTAAAGCAGCTGCTTGGAGCTTGGGTGGGTTTGTAGGTTGTGCGGGGCGGGGTCTCAGGGCGTCACTAGGCTAGGGCGTGGCAAACAGCGATGGCTGCCAGTTAGCCAGCTCTGCGTCTCCGACCGCATCCCTGTGCCCCGTGCCCCAGCGCAGTAAACAATTATTCCTGCGCGCAGCTCTGCAAGCAAGCCCCCCCTCACTTTCTGGCCCGATGGCAGACAGTCCAGCTTCTCCCCGTAGGAGTTTGGGTGCTCCGCGTCTCCCCAGAAACTGTATTTCAGAGTAATCGGGGGCTTGTCTCCCTTCGGGTTGAAAAAAGCAATGCCCGCCGCCAGCCCGGATCACGCGCCTCCATACCTCAGCTTTTCAGCACTTGTGCATGTCTCAATGCTCTTTTCTCTTTCCTTCTAGTTGTAGAACTTCCACTCAGCCAGCTTTCCCGTGGTTCTGGGTGATAGATGTTTTGTCTTTTAATTGTAGTTTTGAAATTGTTGTACGAGGCAGCAGTCTAGGTGTTTACCTACGCCGCCATCTTGGATTCTCCTACTGCTCATTTTTTTATCTGGTTATAAATTTTTTATTGAATTGTAATTGATATATAACATTAGTTTTAGGTATACAACATAATGATTTGATATTCTATATATATAAAAGCCTAATATGTAAAGTGTCCCCTTAGTAGTTCAACTGGGAGACCGGGAGTTCGATCGCTCACTATGATGTGCGCTGACCACCAGGGGCGATGCGGAATGAAGGAAGGCCCTGGCCGGCAGCCAGCAGCCAGGGAAGGGAGCCCTGGCTGGCAGCTTGCATTTGGGGAAGGGAGGCCCTGGCCGGCAGCTGGGGAAGGAAGGCCCTGGCCAGCAGCTGGAAGGAAGGCCCTAGCTGGCAGATGGAAGGCCCCAATCAGCCCTGATTACTGGCCAGGCCTAGGGACCCTACTCATGCACAAATTTTGTGCACCAGGCCTCTAGTTTATATATATTGCAAAATGGTCACCGTAGAAAGTCAAGTTAATATGCATTGCTATACATCCTATATAATAAAAGCCTAATATGCTAAATGTCTGGTTGGCCTAATGCTATGCTAAGTCTGCTCAACTGTTTGCTGTGACATGCACTGACCAACAGGTGGCAGATGCTCCGACCGGTAGGTGAGCTTGCTGCTGGGTTCCAGCTGATTGGGACTGATCGAGATGGGCTGGACACACCCTGGGGCCCTCCCACGGTCCTTCCCTGACTCACCAACCTCCTGCGTCACTCCCCGACCCCAGTCGTGCACCCATGGGGTCCCTCGGCCTGACCTGTGCCCTCGCGCAATCCAAGACCCCTCCGGGGATGTTGGAGAGCCAGTTTCGGCCTGATCCCATAGGCCAGGCCGAGGGACCCCACTGGTGCATGAATTTGTGCACTGGGCCTCTAGTAGTAACAGAATTTTCTTGTGATGAGAACTTTTAAGATCTACTCTCTTAGCAACTTTTCAATATACAATACAGTGTTATTAACTACTAGAGGCCCAAAGCACGAACCGTGCATGGGTAGGGTCCCTAGGCCTGGCAGGCAATCAGGGCCGATTGGGACCTTCCGGCTGCCGACTGGGGCCTTTCTTCCCCTGGCTACCGGCTGCCGGCCGGGGCCTTCCTTCATTCCGCGCCGCCCCCTGGTGGTCAGCGCACATCATAGCAAGCAGTCAAACTCCTGGTCAGTCGAACTCCCGAGGGGACAATTTGCATATTAGCTTTTATTATATAGGATAGTTGCCACGTTGTACATTATTACATCCCATGACTTACTTGTTTTGTAACTGGAAACTTGTGCTTTTTTGACTCCCTTCATCCATTTCATCCACTCCCACCCCCTGCTCTGGAAACCACCAGTCTGTTCTCTGTGTCTTTGAGCTTGGGAGTTTTTTGTTTACTTTTAAGATTCCACGTATAAGTGAAATAATATGATATTTATCTTTCTCTGTCCATCTTATTTCACTTAGCATAATACCCTCAAAGTCCATGTTGTCACAAGTAGCAAGATTTCATTCTTTTTAATAGCTGAATAATATCTATACCACATTTTCTTTATTCATTCATCCATTAATAGACATTTAGGTTGTTCCCATATCTTGACTATAGTAAATGCTCCAAGGACATGGGTTGAATACATATTTCTGAGTTAGTTTTTTCTTTGAATAAATACCCAAAGTCGAATTTCTGGATCATATAGTAGTTATATTTTAAACTTTTTAGGAACCTCTATACCGGTTTTCTTTTTTTTTCTAAATATATTTTTATTGATTTCAGAGAGGAAGAGAGAGGGAGGGAGAGGTAGAAACATCAGTGATGAGAGAGAATCCTTGATCGGCTGCCTCTTGCATGCCCCCTCCTGGGGATCGAGCCTGGCTATGTGCCCTTGAAGAGAATCAAACCTGGGACCCTTCAGTCCACAGGCTGACGCTCCATCCACTGAGCCAAACTGACTGAGGCTCTACTGTTTTTCATAGTGACTGCACCAATTTACTTTCCCACCAATGCCCAAAGTTTCTCTTTTGTCCACATCCTCACCAACACCTATTTCTTGTCTTTTTTATAGTAGTCATGTTAAATAGGTGTAAGTGATATCTCATCCTTGTTTTGATTTGCATTTTCCTGACGATTAGTGATTTCAGCGTCTTTTCATGTACCTGCTAACCATTTTCCTTGGAAAAATGGCTATTCAGATTCGCTGCTCATATTTATTTATTTATTGAGAGAGAGAGAGGGAGAGGGAGGGAGTGTGAGACAGTGGGAAACATCAGTTTTGTTTCTCCACCAATCTATGCAATCATTGATTCCTGTCAGTGCTCTGACAGGGGCTGGGGGTGGGGTGGGGGTGGGGCTTAAATTACACCAGAAAACTTGGCATATGTGGGTGACACTCTGAGCTACCCGGCCAGGGCCCCTCTGCTCATTTTTAAATCTCATTGTGTGGTTTTTTTCCTATTCAGTTGTGTGAGTTCTCTATGTTTTGGATATTAACCCCTTAGATAAATGATTTGCAAATATTTTCTCCCATTCAGAAGGTTGCCATTTCATTTTGTTGATGGTTTCCTTTGCTCTGCATGCTCATTTCTTAGATTCCCTTTAGAGCAAAACTCCTGTATTTTTTGTTTTGTTTTTTCTTCTTCTTTTCATCTTCCACTCTCTTCCTCTAAATGATCATAATATGGTATTGAAGATTTGGTAGGCTTATTGAACAAATTTTTTATAGCTTTCTTAATTTTAAAGTTTAACTCTTAAGATTTTTTTTAAAAATATATTTTTATTAATTTCAGAGAGGAAGAGAGACGGAGAGAGTGATAGAAACATCAATGATGAGAGAGTATCATTATGCTGCATCCTGCACACACTCTACTGGGGATCAAGCTCGCAACCCGGGCATGTGCTCTGACCTGGAGTTGAACCGTGATCTCCTGATTTATAGTTCAATGCTCAACCACTATGCCACACAGGCCAGGCATAAGATTTGATTTTGTGTAGATAAGCACTGTGAATTGTTTGTATACATTTGTTCAGATTTTTGTTTTCTAATGGTATATTAGAATATATCCTTTTAAAAAAAGGGATATATTTAATTTCAGTGCCAATAATTCTGCCTCATTATTTTTGATGATTGTGATATTGTGGTTATGATGTCTGATATTTCATCAGGTGAGCATAGTTCAGTTTGGGTGGGCATTAGCTCTTTCCAGTTTTTAACTTCTTTTAATTTTGCTTCAGTGAACAAATTCATACATTTGCCTTTGTACATGTGTGTATTTCAGTGTTTCTGTAGGTTAGATTCTGGAGGTGGAATTACTCATTCAAGAATATAAACATTCTGCCTTAGCCGGTTTGGCTCAGTGGATAGAGCATCAGCCTGCGGACTAAAGGGTCCTGGGTTTGACTTCCGTCAAGGGCATATGCCAGGGTTGCGGGCTTTATACCCAGTGGAGGGCGTGCAGAGTGCTGCTGATCAATGAAATGGAATTATGAAATCTGCTAAATATCACTTAGTTTAATTCATACTATTCATTGAGCTGTAAATTGCTCATCTATGTAATATATTCTAAGAGTGTTTACATATACCTGAGTATAGTAATTTCCTTTTTTTAAAAATATATTTTATTGACTTTTTACTGATAGGAAGGGAGAGGGATAGAGAATTAGAAACATCGAGGGGAGAGAAATATCGGTCAGCTGCCTCCTGCACACCTCCTACTGTGGTTGTGCCTACAAACAAGGTACATACCCTTCACCGGAATCGAACCTGAGATCCTTCAGTCCGCAGGCTAATGCTCTATCCACCAAGCCAAACTGGTTAGGGCGTAATTTCCTTTTGATTTAAATTGTATTAGGGAATTCCCTAATCACATAGTGATATGTGTTTCATATTTTTCATAAAAGGTTTTCATGAGACAAAGGCTTAGCTGCTTACCTTCTGTGCACAGGTTGTCGTTACTTACAGTAATATTTATGTGTAACAGGCCAATGGCATACTATTTTTAATACCTGTATGTGTTAGAGTTCAGCTGTTACTGATCTATTTATATCTCTATTAGCTGTTTACTGTTTAAGTAATTAATTGTCAAAGGACTTTATTTTTAAGAATCTTAAACAATAGAGGAAAGTCTTACATCAGTTCTCTGACTGAAGAAAGTCAAAGTGACTATATATGTATGTATAGTCTATGAATTTAATAACAATAGCTGCCATTTATTTAGCAGTTACTATGTACAATACTATGCTAAATACTTAACATGCTTTACATAATTTAACCTTTATCACAAACACTCTGAGGTAGGTACTAGTATCCTCAATTTATACATAGGGATTTAGAAATATCTCTTTATACTAAAGGGATGCTCAGAGAGGTTAAGAAATATGCTCAAGGTCACATAGTAAATTAGAAATGATTGATGTCTCTCTCTTATCATTGATGTTTCTGTCTCTTTCTCCCTCTCCCTTCCTCTGTGAAATCAATAAAAATAATGTTTTATGAAAAGGAAATGGAAAGGGAAAGGCAGTAGGGAATTGAGAGATTGTTCTGAGTCAGAATTCATAGGAATTGGTGACATATTAGGTGAGATGCTCTAGAGTGTCATAGAAATTACTTGTATTAGTGGTAGTATTTGTTGTTACTGTTGTTTTGCATTTGCTGTAAGTGGCTTCTTAAAGTCACATATTCTTTTTTTCCCCATTTTTTAAATTAAGGTATTATATGTGTACATATCTTACCATTGTCCCCCCCCTACCCCACCCCACGCCCATACATGCCCTCACCCCCCAATGTTTTGCATCCGTTGGTTATTCTTGTATGCATGCATATAAGTTCCTCGGTTGATCTCTTATTTCCCCCACCTCTCCCTAACCTTCCCCCTGTAATTTGACAATCTGTTTGATGCTTTACTGCCTCTGTATCTATCTTTTTGTTCATCAGTTTATAATGTGTTTTTTTATTATCCACAAATGAGTGAGATCATGTGGTATTTTTCTTTCATTGACTGGCTTATTTCACTTAGCATAATGTTCTACAATTCCATCCAGGTTGCTACAAATGGTAAGAATTCCTTATTTTTTATGGCAGCATAGTATTCCATTGTGTAGATGTACCATAGTTTTCTGATCCAGACATCTGCTGATGGGCACCTAGGCTGTTTCCAAATATTAGCTATTGTAAATTGTGCTGCTATGAACATAGGGGTGCATATATCCTTTCTGATTGGTGTTTCTAGTTTCTTAGGATATATTCCTAGGAGTGGGATTACTGGGTCAAATGGGATTTCCATTTTCAGTTTTTTGAGGAAACTCCATACTGTTCTCCACAGTGGCTGCACCAGTCTGCATTCCCACCAGTAGTGCACGAGGGTTCCTTTTTCTCCACATCCTCACCAGCACTTGTCATTTGTTGGTTTGTTGATGATAGCCATTCTGACAGGTGTGAGATGGTACCGCATTGTCATTTTGATTTGCATCTCTCTGATAATTAGTGACTTTGAGCATGTTTTCATGTGTCTCTTGGCCTTCCTTCTGTCTTCTTTCGAAAAGATTCTATTTAGGTCCGTAGCCCATTTTTTTTTATTGGATCATTTATCTTCCTTTTATTAAGTTGTATAAGCTGCCTATAGATGTTGGAGATTAAACCTTTATCAGTGATAACATTTGCAAATATGTTCTCTCATACAGTGGGGTTTCTTATTGTTTTATTGATGGTTTCTTTTGCTCTGAAAAAGCTTTTTATTTTGATGTAGTCCCATTTGTTTATTTTCTCTTTGGCTTCCATTGCCCTAGGGGTAGTATCAGTGAAGAAGTTCTTTCGGCATATGTCTGAGATTTTGCTGCCTGTGCATTCCTCTAGTATTTTTATGGTTTCCCATCTTATGTTTAAGTCCTGTATCCATTTTGAGTTTATTTTTGTGTATGGTATAAGTTGGTGATCTAGTTTCATTTTTTTGCATGTATCTGTCCAATTTTCCCAACACAATTTATTGAAGAGACTGTCTTGACTCCACTGTATGTTCATGCCTCCTTTGTCAAATATTAATTGAGCATAGTGGTTTGGGTTGATATCTGGATTCTCTATTCCATTCCATTGGTCTATATGTCTGTTCTTGTGCCAGTACCAGGCTGTTTTGAGAACAGTGGCTTTGTAATACACCTTGAAATCTGGTATTGAGATCCCTCCTACTTTATTCTTCTTTCTCACGATTGCTGTGGCTATTTGGGGTCTTTTTTTATTCCAGATGAATTTTTGAAGAGTTCTTTCTAGGTCTGTGAAATATGCCGTTGGTATTTTAATGGGGAGTGCATTGAATCTATAGATTGCTTTGGGTAGTATGGACATTTTAATGATGTTGGTTCTACCAATCCATGAACATGGTATGTTCTTCCATCTGTTTACGTCATCCTCTATCTCTTTTTTCAGTGTTGTGTAGTTTTCCACGTATAGGTCTTTTACCTCCTTGGTTAAGTTTATTCCTAGGTATCTTAATTTTTTTGGTGTGATGGTAAATGGGATTGCTTTTTTAGTCTCTCTTTCTGTAAGTTCATTATTGGTGTATAGAAACGCCATAGATTTCTTGGCGTTAATTTTGTATCCTGCTACATTGCCAAATTCATTTATTAAGTCTGTTAGTTTTTTCATGGAGTCTTTCAGGTTTTTATGTACAGTATCATGTCATCTGCAAATAAGGACAGCTTTACTTCTTCTTTTCCAATTTGGATGCCTTTTATTTCTTCTTCCTGTCTGATCACAATGGCTAGTACTTCCAGTACTATGTTGAACAGGAGTGGTGAGAGTGAGCATCCCTATCTTGTTCCTGTTCTTAGGGGAAATGGTTTTAATTTTTGCCCATTGAGTATGATGTTGGCTGTGGGTTTGTCATATATAGCATTTATTATGTTGAGGTATGATCCTTCTATTCCCACCTTGCTGAGAGTTTTTATCAAGAAAGGGTGTTGGATTTTGTCAGATGCTTTTTCTGCATCAATTGATATGACTGTATGATTTTTATCTCTCAATTTGTTTATGTGATGTATCACGTTTATTGATTTGCCGATATTGTACCATCCTTGCATCCCTGGGATAAATCCTACTTGGTCATGGTGTATGATCTTTCTGATGTAGTGCTGGATCCGATTTGCTAGAATTTTGTTGAGGATTTTAGCATCTACGTTCATGAGGGATATTGGCCTGTAATTCTCTTTCATTGTGTTGTCTTTATCTGGTTTTGGTATTAGGGTGATGCTGGCTTCATAGAAGGAGCTTGGAAGGATTCCTTCCTCTTGAATTTTCTGGAATGGTCTGAGGAGGATAGGTTTTAGTTCTTCCTTGAATGTTTGGTAAAACTCCCCTGTGAAACCGTGTGGCCCCGGGCTTTTGTTTGCTGGAAGCTTTTTGATGACTGCTTCAATTTCTTCCATAGTTATCAGCCTATTGAGATTTTTAGAATTTTCCTGAGTAAGTTTTGGAAGGTTGTATTTTTCTAGGAATGTGTCCATTTCCTCCAGGTTGTGTAGTTTGTTAGAATAGAGTTGTTCGTAGTATTTTTTAACAATCCTTTGTATTTCTGTGGGGTCTGTTGTTATTTCACCTCTTTCATTTCTGATTTTGTTTATTTGAATCTCTCTCTTTGATTCTTGGTGAGCCTGGCTAGAGGTTCATCAATCTTGTTTATCCTTTTGAAGAACCACCTCTTGGTTTCATTGATCTTTTGTATTGTTTTTTTGGTCTCTATGTCATTCATTTTTGCTCTGATTTTTATTATTTCCTTCCTTCTGCTCACTGTGGTCTTTTCTTGTTGCTCTCTTTCTAATTCTTTGAGTTGTTGAGTTAGATGATTTATTACCATTTTTTCTTGTTCTCTGAGTTAAGCCTGTAGAGCTATAAATTTCCTTCTCAGGACTGCTTTCATTGTGTCCCATAGGGTTTGCAATGTTGTGTTTTTATTGTCATTAGTCTCCAGGATGTTTTTAATTTCTTCTTTGATCTCATTGATAACCCAATCATTGTTTAGTAGCATGCCATTCAGCTTCCAAGGGTTTGAATTTTTTGGAATGTTTTTATTGTAGTTTATCCTTTCTAATAAAAGCAATATGCAAATTAACCATCACTTCCCTACACCCACAAGCCACGCCCACTAGCCAATCAGGAGTGAGTATGCAAATTAACCCCAACCAAGATGGCTGCAGCCACGGATAGAGCAGGAGGGAGGCTTGGGTTTCCCTGGTGATGGAGAA
Source organism: Corynorhinus townsendii (assembly GCA_026230045.1). Lineage (NCBI taxonomy): Eukaryota > Metazoa > Chordata > Mammalia > Chiroptera > Vespertilionidae > Corynorhinus > Corynorhinus townsendii. The sequence continues at coordinate 46,144,158 of JAPDVU010000006.1, forward strand.
AGCCAAGCTTTCTGCACATCCTGGCCAGCCCAGGCCTCTGCTTAAGGCTACAAAGTTTCAATTATAGAAGATAAATAAATTCCCAACAAAAATGATGGCAGCCACGGAGCTGGAGAGAGCAGGAGGCTAGGGTTGCCCCCGGCGATGGAGGAAGCCAAGCTTTCCACACACCCTGGCCGGTCCAGTCCTCCGCTTAAGGCTATAAAGTTTCAATTATAGAAGATACATAAATCCCAACAGAAATGGCTGCCGCCACAGAGCGAGCAGAAGGCTTGGCTCCACTCCAAGCTACAAAGTTTCAATTGTAGAAGATAAATAAATTCCAGATCCCAGGGCCTCTGCTTCAGTCGTGGGGGGGCCTGACCAGCCTGCAAACCACCACAGGCCCCTCGCCCAGGCTGCCCCACATCCCAAGGGAACCCCCACCCTGATCCGGGACACCCTTCAGGGCAAACCAGCTGGCCCCCACCCATGCACCAGGCCTATATCCTATCTAATAAAAGAGTAATATGCAGATTGACCATCACTCCAACACACAAGATGGCTGGCCCCATGTGGTCAAAGATGGTTGCCCCCATGTGGACACAAGATGGCCGCCACAAGATGGCCAGCAGGGGAGGGCAGTTGGGAGGGACCAGGCCTGCAGGGGAGACCGGGCAGTTGTGGGCAATCAGGCCAGCAGGGGAGTGCAGTTGGGAGGAACCAGGCCTGCAAGGGAGGGCAGTTGGGGACAATCAAGCCTTTAGGGGAGGGCAGTTAGGGGTGAGCAGGCCGGCAGAGGAGGGAAGTTGGGAGCAAACAGGCTGGCAGGGGAGCAGTTAGACATCAATCAGGCTGTCAGGGGAGTGGTTAGGGGGTGATTAGGCTGGCAGGCAGAAGCAGTTAGAGGCAATCAGGAAGACAGGCAGGCAAGCAGTTGGGAGCCAGCAGTTTTGGATTGTGAGCGGGATGTCCAACTGCCCGTTTAGGCGCGATCTAGGTGGGATCGGGCCTAAACAGGCAGTCGGACATCCCTTTGAGGGGTCCCAAATTGGAGAGGGTGCAGGCTGGGTTGAGGTACACCACTCCCAACCCCCCATGCATGAATTTCGTGCACCGGGCCTCTAGTATCTAATATTATACCATTGTGGTCTGAGAAAATGATTGATATGATTTCAGTCTTTTTGAATTTGGGGAGACTTTGCTTGTGACCCAATATGTGGTCTATTTTTGAAAATGTCCCATGTGCACTTGAGAAGACAGTATATTCTGTGTGTGGCTTTGGAGTGAAATGCTCTGAAGATGTCAATTAAGTCCATCTGATCTAGTGTGTCATTTAGAATTGCTGTTTCTTTGCTGATTTTTTGTCTAGAGGATTTATCCAGTGGTGTCAGTGGTATATTAAAGTCTCCTACTATAATGGTATTGTTGTCGATCTCTCCCTTTATATCTTCCAGAAGTTGTTTTATGTATTTGGGTGCTTCTGCGTTGGGTGCACATATGTTTACCAGAGTTATATCTTCTTGTTGGATTGCTTCCTTTAGTATTATGTAGTAGCCTTCCTTATCTCTTATTATGGCCTTTACTTTGAGGTCTATTTTATCAGATATAAGTATCACAACCCCAGCTTTTTTCTCATTTCCATTTGCCTGAAAAATGTGTTTCCATCCCTTTGCTCTCAGTCTGTGTGAATCCTTTGCTCTGAGGTGGGTCCCTTGTAGACAGCAAATATATGGGTCATGTCTTCTTATCCATTCAGCTACCCTATGTCTTTTGATTCGTGCATTTAATCCATTTACGTTTAATGTTGTTATTGACAAGTACATGTTTGTTGTTATATTTTTTCTTAGTGTTTGTGTTTCTTCTTGCCTTTCTCTTCTTTTTACAGCAGTCCCTTTAGCATTTCTTGCATTGCTGTCTTGGTAGTGATAAACTCTCTTAGCCCGTTTTTGTCAGTGAAGCTCCTGATTCCATCTTCAATTTTGAATGATAGGCTTGCCAGGTGTAGTATTCTTGGATTCAGTCCCTTGCTTTGCATCACTTTGTATATTTCATTCCATTCCCTTCTGGCCTGGTGTGTTTCTGTTGAGAAATCAGTTGATATTCTGGTAGGAGACCCCTTGTTTGCATTTTTATTATTTCTACTTACGCACTTATGGTCCTGAGTTAGTGACTTTGTTTCCTTTTCTCTTTTAAAGTAAAATTATGATTTCTAAAGAACTCACCTATGGATGTGTGCATTGTCAAAACCTTGAGGAAATAACTCTCTTGAAGACTTAATTATCACTAACAATCCTATCTAATAAAAGGGTAATATGCAAATTGACCATCACTCCCACACACAAGGTGGCCACCCTCACGTGGTCAAAGATGCCTGCCCCCATACAGATACAAGATGGCCACCACAAGATGGCCAGCAGGGGAAGGAAGTTGGGAGGGACCAGGCCTCCAGGGGAGGACAGTTGCGGGGAACAAGGCCTACAAGGGAGGGCAGTTAGGGGCAATCAGGCCTGCAGGGGAGGGCTGTTGGGAGGGAAAAGGCCTGCAGTGAAGGGCAGTTGGGGGGGATCAGGCCTGCAGGGGAGGGCAGTTAGGGGCAACCAGGCTGGCAAGGCAAGGCAGTTAGGGGTGACTGGGCCAGCAGGGGAGGGCAGTTGGGGGCAACCAGGCTGGCAGGGGAGGGTAGTTAGGGGCAACCAGGCTGGCAGGGGAGGGCAGTTAGGGGCAACCAGGCCGTCAGGGGAGGGTAGTTAGGGGCAACCAGGCTGGCAGGGGAGGGCAGTTGGGGGCAACCAGGCTGGCAGGGGAGTGGTTAGGGGGTGATCACACTGGCAGGCAGAAGCAGTTATGGGCAATCAGGAAGGCAGGCAGGTGAGTGGTTGGGAGCCAGCAGTCCTGGATTGTGAGAGGCATCCCTTGAGGGGTCCCTGATTGGAGACGGTGCAGGCTGGGCTGAGGGACATCCCCCACCCTGTGCACGAATTTCATGCACTGGGCCTCTAGTAGAGAGATATGAGTAAAGACCAAGATGTTTTAAACAGATGTACTATTTGCATCTTTTAACATTTCCATTGAATTTGTTTGCCAAATAAATTGTTTTATGTGTGGGCAATTTTTTCTCCCTATATAAGATCTAGATTCCTATGTTTTGCCAATTTTGCCAGTCTTTAATAGAAAACATTTTTAAAGTTTCTCCTTCTCCTCTACCTCTTAGGGACTATACAAATCAATATCAGCTGTCCTTACATCATTGTGTTCATTATTAAACAATATGTAAGCCTATAGTGACCTTGTTCTATATTTCCCACAAATGTGATCACAATGATTTCCTTTTGTGGCAAACAAGGCTATTATTCTATGGGTGAGGTTTTTTAACTATCAGAGATAAAGAGTGGTGGTGCAGTTATTTTGTTGTTTCAGCTGATCTCAGGATGGTTTAAGCCAGTGGTCGGCAAACTCGTTAGTCAATAGAGCCAAATATCAACAGTACAACGATTGAAATTTCTTTTGAGAGCCAAATTTTTTAAACTTAAACTTCTTCTAGCTCCACTTCTTCAAAATAGACTCACCCAGGCCGTGGTATTTTGTGGAAGAGCCACATTCAAGTGGCCAAAGAGCCATATGTGGCTCGTGAGCCGCAGTTTGCCGACCACGGGTTTAAGCTAACATTTTGTGGGGAAAATAATTACCTATAAAATATAATCAGTATTTTGTATTTAAAATATCACAGTATTCCCTTGTTCTATCTTTAATATGCTATAATACATGGCATTTTAATAAATACATACTTATTTTAAATATTGGAGTTCAATTTTTGAGAGGTTATTAGAGATCTCTTGGTGTTAAAAAGATTGAATTTGGAATCAGTATCTGTTCTTTAATACCAGTACCTAAGGAGGAGGCTCAAAGAAAAAGTTGAATGCATCTTGCTGTGATTAACACACCATTACAGGAAAAAATAATTAGAATTTGCTTGCCAACACATCAGTTTTGAAATGTAGCAAATAGGTCAATCTCTTATAAATTAGAATTTGGTGTAGGCTTTCAATAGAAACACCTCTCAAAACTGTAATTTTCAGATGATATGTTTATTTTGTATTTTGCTGAGCTTCAGAAATCTAATTTACTTTGTCCTAAAGCCTAGTGAAGGATTGTCACAATTTGATTACATATTTTAAAAGGATGTAATCACTCTAGCTGTGTTTTGTAATGTTCTGGTTAAATTATTTTTAATTTTGCCTTTCTACCTTCTCTACTTCTGTCCTTCATATTATTATTTCTGTTCTATGTAGAGAGAGAGAAATACTTTTTCTCCTCTTTCTCTTGTGGGATAACTCCATAAGAAAATTAATTACTCTACAATTAATGTGTCTGGAATATCACTTGGAGATGGAAAAATCCTGGGAAATTTATAATATTTGCAAGACCTCTGGTTATGTGTTGACAAGTTTCTTCTAGTTACATGTGAAATTTTATTTTGGCAAGAACATTTTATCACTTTTCTGTGTTTTTTTCCTATAGCATATGAATAAAATCTTATATTTTCCTTTTCAGTGGCACAACTTAAAAATTCCAGTCTCTGAAACTTGTGGTGCTTTGCCTAGTCAGGAAGTTAGAAAGGTTATATAAACAAATAAATTTGCATATAATGTGCACATAAAGACTTTCGTGTACACTTAAGAAATAACTAAATTTTTGGTGGCAAAAATGTACATATCATGGATCTCCCTATTTCTGGTGACACCCACTGCAGTTCATCCTACACATAGCTGCCCAATTATCAGAGTTCTCTCTTAAAAAATATCAACTCCTTAGGATATTCTCATCTGCCTCTCAAAATTTTGATGCTTAATTCGTACTCTCTTAGTTTATTGTCAGTGTAGAGTTCCTCTGCATTTGATTTTGTAGATATTCAATCTCTGAGATAGGTGCCACGTAAATATTGTATACTGAATGATTTGCCTTAAAGGTGGAGTTAGAGTTGAAATTGGCTCTTTCTATTCTGATTGCTTCAGGAAACTTCATAAACAAAGTGGGATTTCATAAATTTGGACTTAAAAGACCTGAGTGTGTTTAGTTTAAGTAGGAGAAGAGAAAGGCAGAGTGGAGTTTTTGAAGGCATAACCGTCAAATCTGCAATAGCTGTGAGACAAAGGCAATTTACTTAATATACCTACTCCTCAGTTTCTTACTCTATAAAATGGCGATGGTAATAACTACTTAGTAGGGTTGCCCTGAGGATCCGAAGCGCCTGTACATAGCAGGCAGGCAATAAATGGTAACTATTATAATTAGGTACTGGTTTGGCTCAAGAAAATATTTGTAGGTTGAAATATGGCTAATAGGAGCGAAGTCATGGAAAATGGCAGAGAAGGAAGCTTCAGAAATTGGTTCCTTTGCCAAAACTATTCTAGTTTTGTCTGAAGCAATTAATTTGAAACTCTTGAGTGTAGTAAAACACTTGAAGCATCCAGCAGAGTGCTTAATGAAGAAAGAAGCTGGTAAATTTTCGAAAATTTTGGTGTTTTGCATGGTGGCTACCATATCTCATTCTCCAGCCCTGTGGCAGGCAGCTGTGAACATGGTGGCCCATGGTTCTTGGTATGACTTGCTTGTTCTTCAGAAATTGGAGTTGTATGTTTTGATTGCTGAGGGGCCAAGCCAGCTGGGCTATTTTTAAAATTTATTTTTATTGTTAAAAGTGTTACAAATGTCCCGTTTCCCCCCTTTGCTCCCTTCCATGCTGCTCCTGCTCCACCCCAGGCCTTTGCCATACTATTGTCTGTGTCCATGGGCTTGCATATATGCATATGTTACTTGGTTAATCTCTTCCTCTACCTCCAATTTTGTTCTTTTTCAAGATAGTTTTGCCCTACTGGTTTGGCTCAGTGGATAGAGCAGACTGGAGGGTTGTATGTTCAATTCTGGTCAAGGGCACACACCTTGGTCATAGGTTTGATCTCTGGCACTGGTTGGGACGCATGCGGGAGGCAACCAATCAATCAATGTGTCTCTCTCATATTGATGTTTCTCTCTCTGTCTTTCCCCCTCCCTTCCACTCCCTCTGAAAATCAGTGGAAAAATATCCTTAGGTGAGGATTAACAAATTTTTTAAAAAGGTAGTTTTGCCTATTCAGGGCCCATTGCAATTTCATTTGAATTTGAGGATCAACTTCCATTTCTGGGGGGGAAAAAAAGGCTGTTGGAATTTTGATAGAGATTGCATTGAATCTGTAGATCACTTTGGTTAAAATTGACACCTTAATAATATTAAGTCTTTCAATCCATGAATATGGGATGTCTTTCTATTTATTTAAGTCTTTAATTTCTTTCAACCATATTTTGCAGTTTTCAATATACAAATCTTTGCTTAAATTTATTCCTAAGTATCTTATTTAGATGCTACTGTAAATGGAAGTGTTTTCTTAATTTTCTTTTTGGCTTGTTTGTTGGTGATTTATAGAAACACAACTGATTTTTGTGATTCAACATTGTTGAATTCATTTATTAGCTCTCATCGCTTTCTTATGAGTTCTTTGGGATTTTTCATATATAGAGTTAGTCATCTGTGAGCAGACATAGTTTATTTATTCCTTTTCAATTTTCTTTTTCTTTTCAGTTTTTTTTTTCTTTTTTTAATCTTCACCTGAGTATATGTTTATTGATTTAGAGAGAGAGAGAGAAACATCGATGTGAGAAAGAAATATTGGTTGGTTGACTCCTGTATGTACCCTGACTGGGAATTCAACCCACAACCTAGGTATATACCCTGCCTGGGCATCAAACCCGCAGCCTTTTTGTGTATCAGACAATGCTCCAACTGAGCCACCTGGCCAGGGCTTTCTTTTTCAACTTTTGTTTCTAGTGGTGCCTTACACAGAATCTTTAAAAAAATGTTTTTTCAATTACAGTTGGCATTCAATATTATATTAGTTTCAGGTGTGCCGCAGAGTGGTTAGATATTTATATAACTTACAAAGTGATCCCCCATAAATCTGATACCCACCTGGCACCACACAGTTATTAACAATATGTTAGTGACTGTATTCCCTATGCTGTACTTTACATCCCTGTGATTATTTTATTCTTTTAAAATATGTTTTTGTTGATTTTGAGAGAGAGAGGAAAGAAGAGGGAGAGAAAGATAGAAACATCCATGAGAGAGAAACATCAACATTGATCAGCTGCCTCCTACACACCCCCTGCTGGGGATTAAGCCTGCAACCCAGGAATCGAATCAGCAACCTCTTGGTGCATAGGCCAAAGTTTAGCCATTGAGTCACACTGGCTGGGCCCCTGTGACTATTTTGTAACTGCCAATTTGTACTTCTTAATGCCTTCACCTTTTTTCACTCAGTTCCCCAACGCCCCTCCCATCCGGCAACCATCAGTTTGTTCTCTGTATCTATGAGTCTGTTTCTGTTTTGCTTGTTTATATTGTTTTTTAGATTCCACATGCAAGTGAAATAATATGATATTTCTCTTTGTCAGATTTATTTCACTTAGCATAATACCCTCTAGGTCCATCCATGTTGTCACAAATGGTAAGATTTCATTTATTTTTATGGCCAAATAATATTCCATTGTAAATATGCACTCCATCCTTTTTATTCAGTCGTCTATTGATGGACACTTAGGTTGCTTCCATATCTTGGCTTTTGTAGATAATGCTGATGTAGGGATGCATATCTTTCCGAATTAGTGTTTTGGATTTCTTCCATTTCTTTCCAATGTGGATGTCTCATTTCTTTTTCTTCTGCTTGGCTAGAACGTCGGATACATTATTACAAAGCAGTGGTGAACGCAGGCTTCCTCATCTTGTGCCTGATCTTTGGAAAAAGCTTTCCGTCTTTTACCATTGTTATATTACCTGTGGGTTTTCATAAATGGTCTTTATCATGTTGAGGAAGTTTCCGTCTAATCCTAACTTTTTGATAGTTTTGATCATGAAAGGGTATGGACTTTGTCAGGCCTTTTTTACATAAACAGGGATAATCAATGATCATGTGCACTTCCTTTTTTCTATTAATGTGGTATATTGGTTGACTTTATTATATTGAACCACTAGGGATATAAATTAAGTGACTTTTTTAGCCAGTCACTTAATTTTTACCTTTTTCCTATTAATGTGGTATATTGGTTGACTTTATTATATTGAACCACTAGGGATATAAATTAAGTGACTTTTTTAGCCAGTCACTTAATTTTTAGCTTGGGTGAGTTCTAGGTTAGGCTAAACAGAGATAAGAGCCTTGTGTTAGTCCGTCAGATAACCCCCAGACAGGTTAGAACATACAGACACAGTAATTTGAGATTTAGGTCTGTTTTGCTCATTCCGGACCCAGGTATCAGGATCCCACACTGGGAAAGCAGGCTCATGTCTTCAAGACTTCTATTATATTGGGGAAGGGTAAGTAATGCCACAAAGATTTCTTACCATTTTTAAGTTGCCTTTTCTTGATTCAGTATTCACTGGCTTCTGTAAAACTTTGTTTTCCAGAGTTCTAACAAAGTTGATTCTGACATTGTTTATTTGTTTTCAAAGTTTCTGAAAGGAGTGGGGAGCTTAGAGCTGCCTACTCCACCATTTTACTGATGTTAGTTTCTTAATTTCTTTTTTGATTTTTAAAAATTTCCTCCTTTTTACCTTTTATTTCTATAAATGCATTATTTGTTATATTTAGGCACTCGTGTCCTTACTAATTTTGTATTCATTTCTGAAATAACTTTTTTCCTTTTGTTCCTTTTTTTTTTTTTGGAGTTCTTTCACCTTTTCTGGAGTTTTATAATTGTGATTTATGTTTTTCTTTCATGTCTTGAATTGTGTTTTTCTTAAATGCCTTTTAGCTTGTTTTAAAATAGTATGTTATAATTTTCATGTGTGCCCGAGGTCTGTCTTTCATTATATGTAGGGATGTTATTCTGCTCTTCAGTCTCTTTTTTCTTAAAATAACTATATGGGATGGGACCTTGACATTTTTCTGTTGCTTATTTTTATGTGAAGTTTTGTTTTTCTGAACTTTTAGAAGGGGTCATGATTTAGGTTAACTTTTCTAATGTCACAGAGCTCCCTCTTCTGGTATTTTTTGGGTGTCTTTTTGTGTTTTTTTTTTGTTTGTTTGTTTTTGGTAAAATGTTAAAAAATATGGTGACTTCTTTCCCCTTCTCTACTTTTACTGGACCTCTTCTTCCCTTATCTCTGTTTTGCTCAATTTTGTGTTCACACCTAGCAGCCTTTCCTCAGTGTGGAGTCCTATTGTGGAAGGCAGCTTTAGTTGGGGGGTTGATTTTAAGAATTTATATGATTCAGACTGCTCCAGCCTTTTCCAGAACTTACCTGGCACTCACTTGTGATTGGATTGGGATAAACCTTTCTAATTTTCAAAGTTCTCTTCTCAAATTGGCCATCATACTATCCAGTAAATACCTACTGACTATTTTGATGTTCTCCTTAAGTCCTTCACATGCCCAGTTGCTTCCCTATGCATCCTCCTGCACAGATGCTGACTTCATGCAGATCCTATGGCTGCTGATGGTTTTCCCCACTCCTATTTTGAGGTTCCTAACCTAATTTTAAATAGCTTCTGTTCAATGTAGACTGAATAATGGCAGGTTGTTTCACAGGTGGTGCAGAAATATTTTTTATATCAATCTTTCAGAGCAGCCAAGGGCAGAAAGTTAAATCATATCAACAAAAATATTTCTTCAGGGAAGAAAAACAAATGATGTCTAACTCTCCACAAACACAGAGACCCAGGGGCATATGTGGAGATTAGTGTGGCTGAGAGGGATGAGGAAATAGAATGGTGGAAGTGAATGAATTTGGGGAAGGAACCAGGAACCAGATTATGTAGGGCTTTTCAGGTTATAATGGTAAGAACTTTGGACTTTATTCTGAGGTGTATAGAAGCCATTAGGTTGAGAGCAAAGGAAGAATGAGCAACTAATGTAAACTATGTTCAAGCTAAATGGGTGCTGCTTTGAATAGTAATATAGCTATGTCAGCATAAAACAACCTGCGTTAATATTGATTTTTTATTTGATGTTTTATGGTTTCAGATTTATATAAGAGTTACATACATGAGGAGTACACACACACTTTTTTGTTTTCCAGTTTGCTAAATAGTTCTGAACCTCATTTCAGTACTATTTAGCTGATATCCTTATTTATCTTCTGTTCTCTTTAATGTTTAAAATGAAATACTAGTTGCATCCCATTAAATTAACTTAGTAACATTAATGGATCAGAACTTGGAAGTTTGAAAACCACTATAATTCTAGTATAATCCCTTGGGTTTTACCATAGCACACATTACTGAAAATGACCAAACCAGAATCCAGATAGCACCACATTTCCCAATTTATTTAAAAACAAAAACCAAACTCCCTTATACAGTGTAACATTTAAGTTCTAGTATAGAAAAAATGTTGAGGATAAATGTTCTTACTTGAGTGTGTTGTCTGTGCTATTCTCCCTGGTATGAAATGTTAAGGTCTCTAAGTTTCAAATGGACTTGTAAAATATTAATACAGTTTTCTTTACTATGGTCTGTAATTAAATACACAAACTGCTAACTAAAGCAACAGTGGTCTCTTTTGAATTATACTAGTAAACAAAACCTGGACAGTGTCGCTAAGTGGTTAGTATCAACCTGTGAACCAAGAGGTTACTGGTTCGATTTTCTATCAGGGTACATGCCCAGGTTGCGGGCTTGATTTTTAGTAGGGCATGTGCAGGAGGCGACCAGTTGATGATTCTCTCTCATCATTGATGTTTCTATCTCTCCGTCTTCCTCCCTCACTATAATAATTAAAAATATATATATATTTTAAAAATGAATTATAAACAGAGTAAATCATTTTATAGGTAGCCTGATGGCCTTTATATTGTCACATAAGAATTAATGAAAAGAATTGTCATTTTCATATTTTCTGCAAATTGCTTATTCTTTTGTTGTGTTTCACTTTGGAAGAGAGCCTGTGGGAGGAGTGAAGCACAAATGAAACATAAAGGTCATTTGAAGTAATGGGAAAGATACTTCTTTTAATTCTCTTATTTGAATCCTTGCTTCTGTGTTCCATAGCTCTGTGACCTTTGGAAAAATACTTGCCTGGGCCTCCTTTTCTCATTTATAAAAGACAGTAATATCTATATCACAGCTTTAATGTTAAGGTTAAATGAGAGCCTGGTGGTGTTACATGTATTTTAATAAACATTAGGGTTTTTTTTTCCTTTCTTCCTTAGAAAGGAATTCATTGAAAAATATGTTGCTAGATATTCAGGGCTGGAGAGTGTAGAAAATTTCAAAAAGAAAGGTACATATTTTCTTATTGGTTATTCTCTTCCTGGTAAGTCTATTGTGTATGATCCCAGTTGTTCCTAATTTATTTTGGGATAAGTAAGTGATAAACAGGTGGGCTTCCTGTGCTTCCTCCTATCCCTTCCCTTTTAAAGAGGGGAGATTATGTAATCTAAGTGATGAAAGGCAAGTTTAGGAGGCCAGGAAGTAGTATCTTCATAGTTGGTTCCATTATTTTAGTTTCCAGTGTCTCCAGTCTGCTTAACAAAAAGTTTTATGGAGTATATATTGGTCCTAATATCAAGTATGCTAGCTAACTGATAGCTATTAATTATAAGTGTTACCTAAAACCATTTGTCCTGCCTGTGAAATAAACAACACTTCCTTTGACTTAACCCAGACAACCTAGGAAAATTACAAAGTCAGAGTGATATGGAAAGATAGACTTAGAATTTTATCTAGCTGGCTTTAAAAAAACACACAACAGGTTTATCAAGATGTAATTTATTTACCATCAAATTCATCCTTTTAAAGTGTATAATTTAGAGGTTTTTAATATATTCAGTTATGCAACCATCACCACTATATAATTTTAGAACATTTTAATCACTCCAAAAAGAAACCTCATACCCATTAGTAGTCATTGTCACCCTACCTCACCCCATGGCCTGGCACCTCAGCCCCTTGGGATTACTAATGTAATTTTGTTTGTGTGGATTTGCTTATTCTGAGTATTTTATATCAACATAATAACATAATATATGGTCTTTTACTTAATATAATGCTTTAAAGGTTTATCCTTGTTGTAGCATGAATCAATACTTCATTCCTTTTTATTGCTAAATAATATAACATCAGATGGGTAGACCATTATTTTATTTACCCATTCATTAGTTGGACATTTGGGTTGTTTCTACTTTTTGGCTATTATGAATAAATGCTGCTATGAACATTGTGTACGAGTTTTTGTGAGGATCTATGTTTTCAGTTTTCTTAAATATATACCTTAGAGTGGAATTTTTGGCTCATATGCTAACTTTTATGTTTAACATTTTGAGGACCTTATATATTTTTTCCCAAAATGATTGTACTACTTTGTTTAGCTGGATTTTAAATCACTGATTTTAGTGTTCTAGTTTTATATATATCAAAGGAGAACCTTAGCTGAAACAAGTGGTTTGAATTGATAGTGGGGGGAAAATTCACCTGCAGTAGTTTGCAAAGTTGGACGTACTTTTTTAAATGTAGGTTTAGAATTATTACTATTAATTTTGGCTTTTCAATTTTGTTTTTGCAGTTTTATCTCCAAGACACTAAAAGTAGTAATGGTACCTTTATAAATAGCCAGAGATTGAGTCGAGGCTCTGAAGAAAGTCCACCATGTGAAATTCTTTCTGGTGACATTATCCAGTTTGGAGTAGACGTGACAGAGAACACACGGAAAGGTACGGGTATGGATCAATTTTTCCTATTATTTATCTTTTTAACTTTATTTTTATCCTATCATTAAATGTTACAAAATATGTTGTGCTTGTAGAAGCAATTTAAATATAGCATTATATGCAGTGAAAGTTAAAAGTCTCATATCTCCTATTTTATAAAATTTGAAAATCTGAAATGTTAATAATCTATATTCTTCATCACAGTATGACTACATAGGTCATGACTGTGTCAGTTAGGAAACAGTATGTGGTGACTCCATACACAATCAGTAGGAGCTTATTAAACCATAAAGATAGTTATTGTTAATAAGAAGTCTGGAGACAGGTAGGTCCAGACTTTGTTCTCTTGACTCAGTGATGTTATCAGGAATCCAGGGTCTTACTGTCCTCACATGCTATTATCCTTAACATGTTGGCTTCTTATGCTTATGCTCTTTGCCTCATAGTCAAAGTGTGCTGGCTGTAGCCCCAGGCATTATTTTTCTCACACCAGTGTTCTAGCCAAAAGGAGGAGGTGGGGACAAAACACTTTCCTGTGTGGCTCTCTTTTCATGTTGAAAGAGTAGTTTTTTATAGAATCCTCCCAGCAGATTTCTCCTTTTTGTCTCAATAGCCACAAGGATATGTTACATACGTAGCTACTTGTAGCTACAAAGAAGCCTGGGAAGTTACTTATCTGGCAAAGGTGAGAAGGAGATCCATTATTGATCACTTATAATTTATCCCTTCCAGTTGTGCATACATTGTTGCCTCAAACAAAATTAGAGCTCTGAAAGCAGCTAATAATACCTGTCACAGTTATAAAATTTCATGCCTCAGTGTTTGAAACTAGAAGTTCTCTAGCTAAATAAGTGTAAATTGTCTGTATGTTTAGAATTCTGAAGTTTTCTGGCTGTAGCTAGTAACTCTCTACTTATGACCATGAAACTATATAGCTGAATCATAAAACTAAATAAATAGGAAGCAAAAGAGTGCGGTTCCACTGTCTTAGTTTAATATGGACAGTGGACCCAATTGGCAAGTTTCTTCTTTCATTTCTCTGAACATACTCTGATCTTCTGATCTGGTGATACCCTGAGTCATCAGTCTCTGACATTTTACACACTGTATACAGGGATTGGTGGTGGTGGTGGTGATGCTGGTGTGCGTGTGCATGTATATTATATTTTTACTTTCACTGCTATTGCAATTGCAATATTAGTTTTACTGGGTTTTGTTGGCCTCCCCAGGAAGTTGGGTTTTGAT